>JAMXBD010000047.1:1246513-2493027 GCA_024138025.1 Combretum micranthum
TTCAGACATTATCCTTGAATATCTGATTTCCTTTTGTAAGTACTTCATATTATGCACACTAACTTTCTTTTCAAGTGCAATATGTAGTATGTTCTTTTGATAATGATCTCTTTTTCGAAGTTCTTCCCCTTTGGATATTAAACCAACTTTGTGGAACATTATTGAATGTATTTCCCAAATACAATCATTTGGTGCTGGGTCTTCATATCCATTATATATTAAACTCTTGTGAAATGCCTTCTGAAAAAGTTTCTGAATCTCCATTCTTGCTTAATAACCTTCCTTGAATACTCTCTGAAATATCCTCTGAGTTTGTACTCTTTTGTAAAGTATCCACGCAACACGTTATTTTGCTCTCTGAAATTGTTTCTGCTTCTTTTCTGCTCTTGAAAATACTTTCTGATTGGTATTTTCTTGTAAAACATTTTCATAAGAACTTGACATGCAATACACTTGTTAGTTAACATGTAACTCTTTTGTTATCATCGAAATCCAAATAATGAGAATACTACTAGCACAATAGTCTCAACAAGTTGTTGCAGACATTTCATTCATTGGGATGCAGTGGTATGTTTAGTATATGTGCAATGATGAAGCAACTAAGCAATTTCTTGTATGGTATCGTACTTGCTAAAAGCTCATAGGTCAAATTTCACTAGTGTTGCACATATTTTGAATATTTTTTGGCTTTTGACCATGCATACCACACCATTTTTGTCGTTCTCTATTAATCGATGGATGGTCCATAATGTAGTCAATCATAATTTTTATCGAGGACGTATGGATTTTTAAAGACTCCATTCCATTCTTCACACATAAATTTAAGATGACATGCACATCTTAAATAAAAAAAATGTTCTCCTAAGCGTTAGCTGATATAACGATTGTAGGTTGAAAATACTGGCTGCATTTACTGCAGCATTGTCAAAATCCATGGGGAAAATTATTTTGGTCAAACTGTATTCATCAAGTATTGTTTGTATCGTCGCATATATGTTTTTTGCTATATGAGCTCCATCCATTTTACATAATGCAATAAGTCTTTTATGCATTACCTAGTGTCATTCTATCTAATAAGATGTAATACACATATAAGAACTTTTACCCATCTATCAATCCAAACATCAGAATGGATGGAGACATATGTATCGAGATCGGTGAACATAGATTGTAGCTACACCTTATCTCTCCCATACATTTTTAAACAATGTTGTTTTATTGTCGAGACACTCCATTTAGGAGCTTGTGGCTGTAGAGTTCTTGATGGCAATATATACGATCTGCATTTATACTGGCGTTGAAACCCAAATGCAACCTGGTTATCATTCGCACAAGAGCATCATTATACAGTTTGCTGTTGAAGTGCCATAGCCTTGCTTCTTTTTTTTGAACTGGATCATGATATTTGCTGCTATAATGGATCTGTTTCATACTCACTAGGATGCTTTGACTTGAGATGTTTGGAAAGACTCTCACATGCATCTCCCTTTAAAAAGCCATAGTTAGCAATGCAATAATTGCAATGTGCTCTCGTCTCGCCATTCGGACCTTCAACTTTCCTAAAGTGTTTAGTAAACATATTAGACTTATATGATCAATGTGGCTTGGCAGATGGGTTTACCTCGACCGAAGGGTGTATTTCTTCACTCAAATTACCATAATCCTCAGCTCATGTTGTGGTAGTGGTTTCAATTCCAGTTCTTGGGAGTTATTCTCATCATCCCTTTGTAGATGGTAAAAAGGATTAAATGTATTGAAACCCTATGGAACCAGAGGAAATTGGTCATGTAAACCCCTAAATTTTCAGAATCGGTTTAGCATAAAACCCTAAACCGGAAGTCAAACAGAACCTTAAAGGTCAACAAAACCCTAGTTTACCGTATCAAACTAAATCCGGCGTTGCCATTTTCTTTGGCCCTGAAAAATGAAGTTGGGATAATTAGCTAGAATAGTTCGTAATAACCATAGGTTTTATAAAAATTTCAGTTTCGCGAAATTCGGGTGTCCTTCGAACCCGATCGGACACAGTTCTCAAAAAACGTGTTCGGAAGCCAGGAATAGTAAAAATATTCCGAATACACCGTTAGACTCGTAAAAATATAAGTTTTCCAAAAATATCAGTTTCATAATTTTTCGATAAGTAAAAATAATAGATAAAGCTATTATACACGTATTTTTTTACTACCGGTACTTTAATTGTCATATCTACTTTACATTACACTATTCATTACTATTCTACACTATTCTTTTATCTCTACTTTTTCTTACACCTATTCTTACACTCTACATAACCTATAATCTTAACTTTTTACCTTTCCCATAACTTTATTTCACATCTACCTTACATATTACATCTTTTATTTTCTAAAAAGTCAAAAAAATAAATCAATCTCCCCCTCCCCCATGCATGGCCGGTGCCCCTTGTCCCTCTTTCCCTCTCAAATTGTTTTATTTTTCTTTTATTTTAATCACACAAAAATCACTCCTCAATTTCCTATAAATACCCCCCTCCTCTTTCGCTTCTTTCACACATTCACTACCCACAAATTCATACAAAAAACTCTCTCAAATTTTCCTCTCAAAACTCTCTCAAAATACCATCTCAAAACTCTCTCAAAATACCATCCCAAAACTCTCTCAAAATAATTCCATAACAACTTCCACCAAAAACAAAAACCCATAACCACATAACCATATCAAAGTCTCCTTTAGGTAACCACTTTATAATTCTTTCTTCTTCTTCATGTCATGTAACTTTACATGACCATAGTGTGAATTTTCAAAGACTACAAGTTATGGAAACTACATTATGTTCATGTATTGTTCTTATTCATGCTAATCCATTTATGTTTATGTTGTTTTATTATTGTTAATTATATTATCTATCTATATATATATACATATTCTTTAGAGCATATAAGCTCACTTGCAATTTATTTATTTCATGCAACGCAATTTATTTATTTATTTCATTGCAATTTATTTATTTATTCCTTGTTGAATTAAGACTAGCCTCTAGTCTTAGACTTGTCTTCATCAAGTCAAAACAAGTTTTCTTTCTTTCATTTTATTTTATTTTGGGACTAGTTTACTTCTTAGTCCCAGGAGCCTTGAAAAAGTTAAGACTCCAATACTTGACTTTATTATTTATGTTTTATGATATTTTGTTTATTTTTTTTATTCTCATAATCATGTTCATTTAGATTGTTGTCCACAATTTTAATTTCTAAAAGATAAGTAAACAAAAGAAGTAATTTTGTCACTTGGAAATAAGTTTATGTAAAGTATAAAATCTATAAGATAACAAAAATAAACTCTTTTTTTTTGTTACAAAAATAACTCACTATAATTTTAGAAACTATTTTTACTTAAAAAGCTACTTAAATCTTTATTCCACTTTGTTTTTCAAAAGAAAATATTTCTTTGGAATTTTCAAGAAAAGACCTTTGCAAACAAATAGGCGAAGAAAATTATGGTTTGAAAATAATAAAGCTACTTCTTTCCAAATTACAAGAAGAAACCACAAAAATTTTAGGAAAAGGTTTTCTAAGTCACATGTTGATCCACTTTGTTTTTACCAAGAAAATAAACCTGTATGAATAAATTATTTCTATGAAGCATGAGAAAAGAATGAGAAATTTCAAGCAAAGATTTTATAAAACAAATAGATAAAGAAGATTGTACAAGAAAAATAAATAGGAATAATAGTGTATTCTCTAAAACCCCAAATTAGTAATTGTATAGAAAACTTAGAAAATTTATTTCCAAAACGTTACTTAGACATACATAGATAAGCTAATAAAATGTTTTTGTAAATAAAAAGAAACAACATGATCATTTCAAGAAGTTTAACAACATGGAATTTTTGTAAACTAAGAATAACTCCAAAGCCAACATGATTTTCTTAAAAAAATAAATAAATAAATGGACAACAAAACACTTGGACATTAATGAATATGAGCTAAGTAGTCATAAAAAGAGAATTTTTCAACTATATAGATAACTAAGTATTTATCAAGCAAAATCTTGATTTCTTAAACCAAGGTTGTTTTGTTGGAAAATCCGTGGTGAATTTTGTCACCACTGTTTCGGAACCTATATGGCTTTTTTTGATGAAAATAATTTTAGAAATGGGTAGATCTTTTCGAGTAGGTAGAAATCGGTATATTATATGCGCGATTCCGAGTTAAAATGACCAAGTTATGGCCATTATAAGTTGGAACATTCCTTTATACGAACTTTAACGTTCTTTTGGTATTGTTTTGTCAAAATTCAAGAAAATCATGAAGAAAAACTCATTATGGGTATTTTCTTTGGCTAGGTGACCCCGAGGAAGGATTCCTTGACCCCGAGGATTATTACGACTAAGTGGAGTGTGTGAACGACTTACCCGCATAGAAGAATAGTCACCATGGCATCGTGAGTTTATTTCCATTAAAAGCTATACTTATTGTGCTTGTAAATTAGTTGCATTAGAGTTAGGGAAAAGATAAACCGATACGTATGTAAATAATTCTTTGAAAGAATTTTAAGAATATCGAAGTCAGAATTGTTTTAAATGGTTGTTTTAGTATAGTATTGATTTGTATGAAATTCCTTGATCGCCTTAAATTTAAGAATAATTATGCTATGACCTTATAAATAAATGAATGCATGCATACCACGAAGTGAGTCACATTGCATTTTGGATTATTATCCTTGGGTGAGAAGGATAGTAAGCTCATGTCGAAAGCAACACTTGGCGGGAGATCCGAAAGCGATTGCTTGGCGGCTTAATGGAATATGCTTGGCGATAGATCCGAAAGCAAGGTCAATCAAGTAGATTCGGAATGCTTGGCGATGAGTGCTCGCGAGCATGAAAACTTTTTATTTAAAACTACTTGAATTGAGGTTATGTATCACCAAACCCCGAATGGAGGGTGCAAATCCATTCAACATATAGTTCCCGGAAAACTATATGCTTGTTTGCCCACGTGCTTGTGCATTACATTTGTTTGATTAAATCAACTTGTTTGAATCTTGTTACAAAAGTTATTTATGGAAATAGTTCTCACTAAGCATTTAGCTTATACTCTAATAGATATCTTTTGCAGTTCTCTTACTCATAGCTAAGGTCACGAGGACCCTACGGGCAGGTAATCTCTTTTGGATAACAGATAAAAGTGAAGCATTAGTATTAATGTGCCAATATCCATGTATTAGATTAGTTATCAAATGAAATGTCCCTAAGTTCGTAAAGCCATTGATATGAATGAATGATTATTATGAAATTCTCTTTTCTTAAATATGTTATTTATATCCTCATAAACTTCATAATTCCATATATGGTCCGCTAAAGTTGTGAAAGTACACCTTACACTTAATATAAAAGCTTTTGGGAATGGCTAAGGTTGTCATACTTAAGCTTTAATATTGAGTGTGGCGGACTGTCATGTTTAGGGTACCCATTGGGGCGTGACAGGTCAAGTGTGAATTTAAGATCAGAAGCTCGAGGCTCATTAAAGTTGTAACAGTCAACATTTTTGCAGAGGTGGGAGTAGAGGAATTAAATTTAAGATCAAACACAGAAAATAAGTATGAGCGGATAACCCTCTCGTACAATATAGTCTAAAAAATAAGAGCCAGTAGCAAATATTTGAATTTTTGTACATCAAGTATGTAGTCATATAGATGTGGGAGTAGAGGAATGAGAAATTTAAGAACACACGTAGGAATGATTGATATTTTTGAAAACGGAATCGTCAATACTTGGACAACTTGCTGGGTTTGCCAACCGAATTACCTTGATTAGCCAGAACTGGTAGGTCATAGGGTGCTTCATACCCATCCTACACAGTTTGGTTCTCGAGTATGGAACTGGTAGGGATGATTTGGAGCGGGTTCAATTCATACCTGCCTCATGATGATATCTACATTGATGATTCTAGTATTTAGAATGATTGTTGGTATCAATACTTTACATGTAGCCACTTTATCCTAACTCTGTCATCTACCCATCAAGTAATAGGTGTTCAATCCATGATCTACAAATTTAAAATAGTTCCCCGCCTTGGAGGATGAAGAAACAACATAAAATGAGTTAATAGCACTTATGGTTGGTAAAATCATAACTCTACTTATATGATTTTACAAGACTTTTTTTTCTTTTAGATAAAATCGATATAAAATTGGTTGGATCTAGACTTGTGACAAAATTATGAAGTAAACTATATAATTTTGAGTTGATGATTCTATTATCCTCTATGATTTTATTCAAGTTTAAGGGGCTATCAAAACTAAGGGAAAGAAAAAATATGTTACATTTTAAAATAAATTCATCAAATCATGAGTGAAATAACAATGTGTTTACTTTTATCTTAAATAGGCTACAAAACTAGCTTTACCTTAAAAGATCTCCTATGCATTAATTAATAGATCCTTGAAAAAAAAAATATATATATAATAATTTAATGATTAAAGTTTAAATTGGATATCCTTTCATGTAAAGAAAAACATGTTAGTGATTGTGCCCTAATCCAATTATTGGATATTGTCATTATATATATATATATATTATTGATATAGAAGCATTTCTATTATATTGTTTGCATGCTTACTTTATAATAGGATCCATGAATAATTTAATTATTCTAAATATCCCTAAATGCTCATTATTGTGGAATGATAATGAATTAAATCTAGTATGAGTTTTTGTTTGATAGTCATAAGATGTCTATTTGTATGAAGATACAAATCAAACTCATAATCACATATTAGAGGGCTTTGTACTGGACTGACCCACTATGAGATCACTACATGGATTAATGTCATAGGTGATTCTCACAATAACAATTTTTTAGCATATCTTTAGAATTGAAATCACCATAGGTTCCAACATGAGTAACATATAATTTAACTCAATCAAATGTTGTCTTTAACCAAATAATTATAAATGTTGAGATTGAGCATAATGTGAATCATGTAGAGAAAGTTGAGTGATTAAGATGAGATTTATCCCTCTCATTATGAGAGAGATATCTCTAGACCCCTCGATAAGTGAAACTGAGACATGCATGGCCATACTCAAATGAATTGATGGTGTATTCAATTTCATATGTTTTGTTAGTTTATTTAGAGATTGAGAAATGATAAGATTGAGTGATATAAGGATGACATCATCCATGTCTTATGTTTAATCAAGATATCATCTGACAAGAGGATAATGGCAAAATTTATGGATCAAGTAAAAATCGGATCATCGATCTTTACTTAATTTGGATAAACGTAATGTCTTGCTAGAGCCTGCTTATGTTTTGTTGACAAAATGGTTTTAGATCAATGGCTACATTAAGTGAACTTATAGGATCACACAAAAAAGAATGAACAAAAAAGATCGTGGACTAAATTTAAATAAGTCCAGCAGAAATACTAAATTTATTTATTATTAATCTTAATTTGTTAAAAATAATATATAAATATATTTTGTTAAGAATAATAATAATTCGTAATTGGACTAGGAATTCTTATGCTAATAAATTAATTTACAATTAATTTATCCCTAATAAGATTATGGACGTTAATGCCCTTATTTATATTGACATTATTATAAATAAGACAAAAGAGGTTTCTTTTGGGAAAATGAGATGTGTTGTCAACATTAGACATATAGAGAAATTCTGTAAACCCTAAAAGAGAGAAACATGGGAGTCGTCAATAAAATTTTCTTGATCAAATCTAGAAGTGTTCTAGATAATGCTAGCATGTGAAGGATCCTTTTTTGAAAGAGTGTTCATTTGTGTGGATATCGTTGAGGGGATTGCGAATTGCAATACTTATAGATCTAATCTAATTGATTTCAAGCTTCAAGGTTAAAGTATAAATTCAAACAATTTGTTTCGTTTTAATCTAAGCAAAACACATGAATACTGGATTAGGGTTTTCTTTCTGAATTCCGCTGTAAAAGATTTGATCTTTATAAATC
The DNA here is from genome assembly GCA_024138025.1 of Combretum micranthum. Classification (NCBI taxonomy): domain Eukaryota; kingdom Viridiplantae; phylum Streptophyta; class Magnoliopsida; order Myrtales; family Combretaceae; genus Combretum; species Combretum micranthum. The sequence goes on from JAMXBD010000047.1 coordinate 1,254,474, forward strand.
CTAAAACCCTATGAAAACCCAACAAAACATAAAAGTGATATATGGAGGAATTAGGTATTTTCATAGATTTGAAGTTATAGGAAAGCCAAGATGATTAGATATTCATGATAATAATGATGTGAAAGATGAGGTAGCAATGGTACTTAAAAGGATATGGAATTTTGAATTAGAAGATATGAAAATCATTAATAGTAGTACTAATATAGTGTTGTTATTAATGATTATGATAATGGCAAAGATATTCATGGCTGGGAGATTATGTGGGTATTTCATAATCGTAGAGTAAGTAATTAATGATTTGTTTTTTAGAATTTTATTTTATGATAACAAATTAGTTATAATTTAATGTATATTTGCTATAATATTTATACTATAGTTATATGTATCCAATGATTTATACTTAATTTTTATAATAGAATTTGTATCGTGTTCTAAACTATACTTAATTTTTTTATAATATAATTTGCATTGTGATCTAAACTTATTTTGAATTTCTTTATTTCTATTATGTATTTTAATTTGTTTGGGTGAAAATTGTTTGTATATTCTACATATCTGAAAATTAGTTTACATAGTTTTGCATATTTACATTTCTATATCCTAAATTATACAATTTGGTTTTATGGACTCTTTATTGATTTTTAGTAGAGTTCTAAGTTTGGTAACCTTCTTAGCATTTGTACATGTGCAATCATACAAATGACATCTTACTCATCTACATTGATTTTGTTGTTAGGACAATGGATTAGTTTGCAAAAAACCCTACTAAATAGACAAGCACGTCTTTTTATACCTCTTACAAGAGTGAAACTCATCTAATTAGTGAGCCAAAGAAGAGACAATGTAGTTCCGTTAAAAGTGTTAGACATAATAACAAAAAATGAAAACAACAAATACATACAAAGGAATCTCTTGTCCTAACTCCTAAGTATTATTGATAAAGTACTATCAACACAATTACATAATCTTTAAACCGACTAGATTAATGAGAGTAGCTATGTGGTAGTGGAAACATAATATTGATAGAATTGATGGGATGATTAATAATAGTAGATCTACAAATATTAACAATGGATGATGAATGAATGCAAAAGCAATGGAAAAGGAAAGGCATTTATGGCCCATATTGCGTGTGCTTGTGTGTGTGTATGCGTGTTTTAGAGAGGGGGAGAGAGAGAGAGAGTTACAAAAGAAGTTCAATATCTCTCATTTTTTGGAACTTTATTAATTTTATTTAAGTAAATTCCACTTAACATATTTGAGATTTACAAATTTTAACACATTATTTTATACTTATATTTTGATTCCTAACATTTTGCATATATGAGTTTTGTTACTTAAAAATGAAAGGAAACACAAAAAGGAAATTGATTAATTGTTGGACTATGATATGCTTCAAATTGTTGGAATTTCACCTTCTTGGGCTTGACGATAACCTTCTAGGATATATAAGTTGTTAGAAAGAGCATTATTAAATTATTTTTAGGCTATCCATACCAATTAATTATGAGTACTGTAATCACAATAAGGAAAGATTTTCTATGTGTTTTCTTGCTAATGTAGTGCAATTCGATTTTTGCTTCTCATATTATACTTTGTTGCAATTGCATTACATCCTTCTGCAAAGTATTGATGTGTGCAAAAGTTAGGTTTATCTGGTGGAATTTACCTTTTTATTTTTTGTTTGTGTTCCAAAATTTCTCAAAATGATATCACGAATAAAATTCATTGAAAGAAAAACATTAATCTTATAACAACTTTGTGATAATATTGGAATCATATAAAAAGATGTGTCAAATTGATAAGAAAGAAGAGGAGGATTAGGAGATATACCCAAATCCATAGGAAAGTGAAACTCCAATAAGTTCTAGTAATCTAAGATAACAAAATTGCTCTTGATTTTCTTAGTAAATGGGAGATAAGAAAGGGGCGGGTATGAACTGGGACTTACCCCAAACCATCCCCATTAGTTCCATACCCAGGAATTAGGCTGTGAGGGACAGGTATAAACTGTTGGTTTTGGTAGGTTAAGACGGGTCAGTTGTTAAACTCGACGGGTTGTCTAAATATTGGAACTGCCATATATGAACCACGAATTGGCGGTTCCAACTTGAATCCCCTAGCCTCTTTATAAAAAAAAAAAAAAAAGAGGGAAAACAAAAGCAAACAAAAAGTTGTCGCCATTTCCATGCAAAGTTTGCAACTTTGCAAAAATGGGGAGTGGGGGGATGAAGGCTTGCTTTTAAAGGGAATGATTCTAACTGCTGCACACCACACATGTCTAGAAATATAATTACCGTGCATCAATTTTCAAACTATCAGTATAAATAATTTATACATGTTAGCTAGCTTGAATTTTGAACTACGTAAAAATAAAGTGTTGTATTTGTATGTGAAGGCACTATGACGAGTGAAATATCATTTTGTATTCTACCTCAAAGTTATGCCATAAAGATAAACAAGATGCCTTAAACAATATCAGATTTAGCCAATTGCAATTCGATGTGTTGAAAATTTTTAAAGTGTTAGGAATCTTACAACTTGATGCATTTACAATTGCAAGGAACGAAGGCTATAAATTGATGATTTCCTTTTCAAAACTATCAAGTACTTCTTGTATGTTCTTAAATTTCTTATTCGTCTACTCCTATCTTTATATTACTACGTACTCGATATACAAACATTCAAATATTTGGTATTGGCCCTTATATTTTAGACTACCTTGTACGAGAGGGTTACTTGCTCATACTTATTTCCTTATGTTTGTTTTTAAATTTTTTATTCCTCTACTCTTATCTCTACATTACTACGTAATTGATATACAAACAAAAATTCAATGACTTCCCTTTTTTTTTATGGTGGTTTATCCAAAAAATTTGGAAAGAAAGACTAATCAAAGGGGAAGTTGCTCGAGTATTAGGAAGAGCATACTATTAATATAGATGAGGATGCTGACTGGTACAACTTTAATAAGCCTTGAGCCTCCAAAATTGAATTTACATATGACCAATTTCCTCCAGTTCCATCGGCTTTCTAGACATTCAATCCTATTTACCATCCAACGGAGGATGATGATAATAACTTCCAAGATTCGAATTTGGAATTACTATCACAACATGAAGCTAGAGACTATAGCGGTTTAGGTAAAGAAATATATCTTTCCATCAAGGCAAACCCATTAGCCAAGCTAACTTAACCATATAAGTCTAATACATTTAGTAAACATGTGAGGAAAGTTAAGGGTCTAGATGAGAAGACGATGGTGTATTGCAATTATTTACCTCTAACTATGCATTTTCCAAGGGAGATGGATATGAAAGTCTTTCCAAACATCTTAAGTTAAAGCATCTCAACGAGTAGGGGTGGGCACGGTACAGTTTGGTCTGATTTGGAGAGCTAAAATCATGGTTCGATTATTTTTACAAAATTGAACATATCCATATGGTTCGATCTGCTAATTTTTTTAATCTAAAAAAAACCGGGTCGATTCGGCATATGATTCAAACCATATATCGAAGGAAGTTTTATTTTTTTTTTTATCATTTCACTAAAAAAAACTATGAACCATTCTTACATTTAAAACCTCAATAGCAAATTGACAAGTTGAATTATCGATTTATCGAAATCATTAACAACACATTTATCAATTTATGAAAATCAACATTAAACTATAGTGAGCCAAATTTTTTCGCTTCATTAGTATATGTTGGTAAAATGAGAATAATTAAACGTAAGAGTAAATTGGTGGTGTAGTGTCTTATTTAAGACTCAAAGCTAGTCGAGTGCCATTGCAAATGTATGTATATATGTGTGTGTGTATAAGAGAAGAAGTAAGATTGGATTCCCTTCATTGATGAAAGAGATAGCTAATATATTCTTGAATGTTTCTACTTTCTAATACCCATTAAACTACGACTATTTTTTAACCATTGAAACTCTCAAAATTATTAATTATAAATACAGAAAATTAAAAATTTTACCCAAAAACACAATTAACTATAAAAAAAAGATAACAATAACAAGATTTTTTTATAAGGTGAAATGGCTCGGTTTGGTTCATGACTTCGAACTTAACCACTGACAAAATTTTTTATTACCGAATCGAACAATTTAAAAAAAATAAAAAATTTAGTTCGGTCCGTAGTTCAATTGGTTTTTTTTGCCCAGCCTTACCAATGAGTATAGAATGAATCAATCACAACAGCAAATATCACGTCTGGTTCGAAGAAAGAAGTAAGGGTGTGGCAATTCAAGGATGAACTGTATTGTGATGCTCTGGTGCAAATGATAAGCGGGTTGCATCTAGGTTTCAACGCTAGTAAAAATGTAGATCTTGTATATTGCCATCAAGAAACTCTATAGCCGCAAACTCCTAAATTGAGTGCCTTGATAACGAAATGACATTGTTTGAAAAATGTAATGAAGGGGCAAGACGTAGCTACAAGCTATGTTTGTTGATCTCGATACATGTGTCTCAATCTATTCTGACATTTGGACTGGTAGATGGGGTGAAAGTTCTTACATGGGTATTACATCTCATTAGATATATCGGAACTGGGTAATGCATAAAAGATTGATTGCGTTATGTAAAATGGAGGGAGCCCATACGATGCAAAACATATATGCGACGATACAAACAATTCTTGATGAATATGGTTTGACCAAAAAAATTTTCTCAATAGGTTTCGATAATGCTGCAACAAATATAGCCAGTATTTTTAATCTACACTTGTTATATTAGTCAACATTTGAGGGAACATTTTTTCATATAAGATGTGATGCCATATTTTAAATTTGTGTGTGAAGAATGGAATTAAGTCTTTAAAAATCCATATGTCCTTGATAAAAGTTGTGGTTAACTACATTATGGACCATCGATGGAGAATGGAGGAATGGGGTGGTGCACATGGTCAAAAGTTGACAAAATTCAAAAAAGATGTGCAACATTGGTGGAATTCAATCTATGAGCTTTTAGCTAGTACAATACCACACAATGATTGCTTTGTAGGTTTGCCACTACACTTGTACCAAATAAACCATTGCATCCTAATGAACGGAATGTTTGCAACAACTTGTTAGAACTGTTGAAGGTCTTTTATGATTGCACAAATATTTTCTCTTGAGTATACAACTCTAGTATACGTCTCTTTTTATTGGAGGTGTTTATCATCAGGATAGTCCAACATGTAAGATCTAATCCCATTTTGCAAACATGTGTTAACGATATGACTCATAAGTGATTTAAATATTATAGGAAAATTCCTATAATATAGGACGTAGAATGGTTGTTGGACCCATGCAACAAAATAGAGGGACTTTGAGAAGTCTTAGATTATTATTACGAACATATGGATAAAATGTCAAACACTCAAGATATTTATACAATTTCTATAAGTAATGTCATGAAAGAGATACTAATGTGTTGTTAAACTTGTATTCCCAATTTAGTGCCACATATGGTAGAACCAATGTAGCAACTCCTGTTAATTCTCCAACATCTATCGTAGAGAAACCCGAAGTGGTTCTCAAGGACCGCTAGTTCAAAAAGCACTACTTCATTAGTAGAAGTGGATTGGATTTTCGGATTGAGAAGTACTTAAACACGATATTTGAGTTTCGTGACATGATTGATACATATAACTTTGACATCCTCGACTGGTGGAAAATCTACATGGAGGCATTTCTAATACTCTCTCTAATTGCTAGATAAGTATTGGCTACATCGGCTTCAATTGTGGCAGTTGAGCAAGCTTTTAACATTGTGGGGTAGTAGCTGGATGAGTGTAGGTCCTAATATGACCCATTGATGGTTGAGGCACTAGCTTACAACCACGATTGAACTAGGGCTGAATGAGGGCAATAAGACTTAAAGAAAGTAGAGATAAATGAATAGTAGTGAATAGTAGAAATGATACAATGAATAGTAAACAACATAAATAAATTGTTGGTAGTGAAAAAATTACGTGTAAACGAGTTATATTTGATATTTTTAGATAACGAAAAATTCTAAAACTAATATTTTTGGAATCCTTATATTATTACGAGTCTAATGGTGTTATCAAAATATTTTTACCGTTTCGTGTGTTTGGATCCTAATTTCGAAAACTTATCCCGTTAGGTCCAAAACAAATTAAATTTTGGTGAATTCGATATTTTTTAGCTTTATTATATTATTATGGATGATAATCTATGATTATCTCATTTTTATTGCTTTTGGGTTTCACGCGTGGGATTGCCAGATCTAGATTCACTAGACTTAACATTGAGCTAGGTTGACTATAGGGTTTTGGTTGAGTTTCGGTTCTTAGGGTTTACTTATCATTACCGTAAAATTTAGGGAGTTACATATGTTCAATGTTATTATGTTTTATAATTAACTCATGTATGGTTTTTTTTTATTAAATTCCATAAAAAAGTTTATATGTTCCTATTGCAGTTGTGCATAAAGTAAAGAGTGTTTTAGGAGTCATAAAGTATCTCATGAGCATGTCACTTGCGTGGGTATTATACATTTTGACAATGTGACAATTTAGTGGGAGATTTGTTATTAGTTAATGTTCAATGTTATTAAACTTATTATGTTTTCTTAGTTTAGACATATATGGTTGTTTATTGAATACTTCAAAAATGAAGTTATATGTTCGTATTGCGATTGTGCATAAAGTAAGGGGTATGTTGTGGGAAGTAGGGACTTGCTAAAAATAGTCATGTTAAGGGTCACATATTCATATTTGATTTATGTTGTTAATTGCATTAATATTAATGATAGATGATGGGTCTTGTCATGATAAAAGGATGGCTAAGGTTGCTTTTATCCTATATTAGTATGATTGATGGACTAAATTGTAGTGAATATGATTCTTGTTATAACAACAAACGTTCAAATCATAAGGTTTTTATGACATACAATTGTTAGATGACGAGTTAATATCATAAATGATACTTGAATTTTAACAAAATATACAATTAGATACCTGAATTTTAAAATTGATTAATTTAGTACCTAAACTTTGAAACTAACCATTTTAATACCTAAAAGAACTTTTCATGCACTCTAATAGTATTTCTATCAACGGCTTCACGTAATAAATTGATAAATTTCAAAATTTATGTATTAAATTGATCATTTTCAAAGTTAGGTACCTAATTGTATATTTTATTAAAATTTATGTATCATTTCTAACATTATCCCTTAGATGATATATGTGGCACAAGTGGCAGACTGTTTTAATTTTACGGGCCAATATATAGAATATTTGCATATCATAAATTGTCTATTTGAGTTAAAGAAAAAAGGCTTTTAAATAAAAAAGGGTTAACATCACAAATCGTACCTAAACATTGATAAAATATATAATTAGGTACCTAAAATTTGAAATTGTTTAATTTTGTACTTAAACATTGACAAAATATATAATTAGATACCTAAAGTTTGAAATTGATTAATTTAGTACCTAAAATTTGAAATTGATAAATTTAGTACCAAAAGAACTTTTACTACACATGAACAATACATCCATCAAGTTCTTTCAAGTACTTGATTAATTTCAAAGTTTTTCAAGTATCAAATTGATCAATTTTAAAGTTCTGATACTAAATTTATCATTTTTTAAAATTTAGATATCTAATTACATATTTTACTAAAGTTTAAGTACCATTTATGGCATTATCCTAATAAAAAATGATCATTCTATTATTGGATGCAAATGGTTTTTAAAACTTATCTTTATGGACTTTTAAGTATGTGCCTTACGATTTGTTTGGATAGTCGGTTTGGTTTCATTTTGCTTTCGATTTCAAACCAATCCGATATAAATTTAATACCAATGAAAAACTGACGATTTTACTCATAAATTGATCAAACCAAACTAATACTAAACCGATACTGATCTGATACCATTAAGTTATCGATATAAATCTAATACAAATAAAAAATCGGTAATCCAAATAGGCCCAATGTAGAAACCAATATATTTTATTACTTCAGTCATAGTGAAATAAATAATAAAGACTATAAATAGGTCTAAGTCTCCTGTTTAAGTATTAAGAGATTTTTATTCTATTTTGCTTTTCTCATATTCCATTAGTGAGAAGATTAAAAGACTCTTAAAATGATTAGTTTTCTCTATGAGTTTAGGTACACTTACATACTCTTTCAATGTTATTCATAGTTTCTTAATTACATACATGAGATCTTGGAATTGTTTCCATAAAATATTTATTTATTTTAACATTGTCACAATGTATATTTATAGATCACTTGTGACAATAATATTTTATAGTTTCAATCAGTTGTAGAATTTGCAATTTGCTTTGAGAGCGTGCTACTTGTTATAATGTTTCCTTTCAATATTCCTTTTAATTATAACAGGACAAATATCTTGAATTGGCTGTAAACTGAAGTTAAAGAAAGATTTACAAGCCAAATTATTAAAAATGAGAGTAAGGCATTCTTTATGATGCATTTATTCAGTGTAAATATGAGTTGTTGATGAAGTTAAAGACTGCAGATGAAAGAAAACTATGTCGAGTCTTCCTTGTCTATTGGTAATATATTTTACTATTTCATGACAAAAGCACACACATTCGACATTCCATGACACTGCTCAAAATTCCCTACCCTGGAAACATCATGATTTGTGACGCTTATTTCATTATTTATAGTCATTTTTCATATAAAATGCTAGCTAAATACCCACTGGCTATACCATATCATTTCCCTGTGGTTATATTGTATATTTTCGAATTCCTCAAGGCTTTGCTTCAATAACTTCACCAGCATAGGCACAGCATCGGCAGCTTCCATATCCACAGCAAGTCCCATAAGAGCAACCGCTTCCGCACCACCTGGACTGCCACCATATCCACCAGGGCCTCCATATCCACCAGGACCTCCATATCCACCAGGGCCTCCATAACCACCAGGACCTCCATATCCACCAGGGCCTCCATACTTGGCGTCGTCTACACCATTTTTCCCAACTGATGAAGTTCCCTTAACTGAAAAAAAAAAAACAATATATATATATGTAAAATAAAATAATATAGAAAGGAAATATTAAATACATGTTAAAATATGACTTAATCTTTGACACAACGAAAGATAAGGAAAGCTTCAACAAAATTTTACACACACCATCGGTCTTCTCTTTGGCAGTCTCAGCCAAGTCTCTTGCTGTCACCTCTGAAAAAAGCGAAACAGCAAGGAACACCACTAATCCAAGAAAAACAACAACTTTGAAATTCATTTTAATCAGACAGTGTTGAACGCTTTCTGAAAGAAAATACTGCTATTTTGCGAAAGGGATGATGCAGAGTAAGTTCCATGTTGGCCTATTTATAGGCAAAAATTTAATTTAATATGTGAGTGGCCAATTGAGGAGTCGAGGGATCTATAGACCCTCACATTATCACATTTGTTTGCTTTGAGTCCACAATTTGCTCAGTTAATTTTTGACTGCTTTGTGGAGAAACAACTTATCCTTTGAAATAGTCAATCTTTGATGCCGGTCTGTTTGTTTTATCAGTGATTTTGATATTGATATTATATTAATATCGTTTTTAAATAAATATTTATGAAGAAATAGATACCAATAAAAAACTGATAAACCAAACGAGTATAATGTAAATATGTCATCTATGCCCTGTGTGTCATGAAATTCTTCCATGCATTTCAACAGGACATATTTGATTACTACCCATCCTTTGTATGATATCTACACCGCTAGCAGTGAAATATTGACTTAGGTTTTCAATCAAAATAATGATACCAATTACATTGCCTGCTCTACACGGCAAAACATTTGAAATCATGACATTCCAAAGCATTACAACACCAGTTTGTACAGCACTGCTAAATGATAACAAAATGATTGCAACAGGGAAGTTCAATCGCTTCATTGCTTTCTTCATTTTAGATTTAATCTAATATTTATTTTTAATTATTTATTTCATCTTGGAAGTAAGCATCTAGACAAATATAAAAAAGGACATTCATCCATGGGAGTTCTCTTAGATATTTAGACCGACAGATTTGTCGTCATCACAGCTGTAGCATCTTCTGTTTACGATATATGTTTTATTTTTCATCATTTATGATTTATTTGATTATATATATTCACTTTGTAGTTTGTTTTTGACATTTTCTTTTAAGATTTTTTATCAGAAAATATTCACATGCTTCTGAGTTCTTTTTACAGGTGGGGTTCTATACAACTAATTTGTATAATGATATTTTCTTATGGAAAGACGTCTACTTTTCTAGAAAATAAAAATATATGATATATTATGTATAATTTTTTCGTCAAAAAAATTAAATTATAATAACAACTAAACATTTGCCCATCAAACTTATCGAAAAAACTGGCGATAATGTGCGATAGACCGATAGTCATCTTGATGTGGATGGTCAACCGTCAAGCCCCACTCATTTGTCGGTCAAGAGTCAACGTCCAACAGTTTATCGACACCGCCACATATTACATTGGGAAAAGCGAAGTGTATGAAGTCCAATTTGGATGGAGCGTTTGACGATAAATTCGTTGGTCGGCAACAATAATATATATAAACAATTACCGCAATCAATGCAAAAATTATCGAAATAGTAACCGAAATCAGTGCAAAAATTATCACTTTCATGTCGCCTGCAGGGCCTTTTTTATGCCATTTCATTTATTTTCTGATGGATGCTTTCTAGATTTTATCACGTTATAGTAAATTTTAGGGTTTTATATAAACAATACACTTTAAGGGAACATTTCAGCTATGCCGTCTTAATAGTAATATTTAGAGAGATTTAGTTGCTTTTTTTTTTTTTTCCCCTTGTTTTTCAAGGTTTGTGTTCTCGATTAGATTTCAAATTTTGATGCCTATTTATTGGGTTATAGATCAAACCCATATGGGTATATTACATATACTTAAAAAAGGACTTGAAAAAATGAGATTTGTGCATAAAAAAAAGCTTGAAACGTATACGCTAGCGCAATGGGGGATCAAGGCCGTCGGCCTTGAACGCAAGAAGTCAACCTTGAATTTGAGAAATTTTTGTCAAGAGCACTGGTTTGGCAAGGTCAACATCAAAGCTGTTGGCCCATGGAGATACGTTGTTGGCGTAGGCAACAAGGTTGTCAGTGTATTGGCCGGCCTTCAACAACGGCATTTCAACGCCAGCCTTAAACTGTCAATCTATGCTCTGTGTGAGTTTTTTTTGTTGTTGCATATAAATATTCCTTATTTGGTCTTAGGGTTTTTGGTGAAGGCTATTTTTAAATCCTAGAGAGAGAGTCTAGAGAGAGAGAGAGACCTGTTTTTATTAAAATCCACCATTTATGGTGAAGATCCATGTGACCCACTAGTGTTATCTAGTGAAGAAAAACTGTGTATCCCATTATTGTTTATAGTGGAAGATAATTTATGCGACGGTCTCGTGCTTTTTCTCCAAATTTTGGTTTTCCACGTAAATCCTGATATTGTTATTTTTAATTCTGTATTTGTTGTTTGATTATTGTTATCATATTGGCAAGAGGAAAAATCTATTTTTGATTACTAGTTATTGAACGATTTTTCCTAATAAGTGATATCAGAGCTAGGTTGAAGAAAAAGAAAATTAATTTTTTTTCATTGTACTACAACATGGCGGAATCATCAAGTACGATGATTAAATTGAATTCTTCAAATTACTCTATTTGGAAGTCTATGATAGAAGATTTATTCTATTACAAAGATTTGTATTTACCTTTAGGTGGTGATAGTGTGAAGCCAACAGATAAATTCTGATGTAGATTGGGTAATCATGCATAGAAAAACTGTCAGATATATTCGACAATGGGTTGATCAAAGTGTATATCATCGTGTTGCTTAGGAAACCAAAGCTGATGTTTTACGGAGGAAATTAGAATCCATGTATGAGAGGCAGACTGCCTTCGACAAAACTTCATTGATTAGGAGAGTGGTGAATTTGAAGTACAAGGATGAATCCAATATGACTGAGCACTTAAATGATTCTCAAGGGCTTGTGAATCAACTGACTGCTATAAAACTTGTGCTTGAAGATGATATTCAGGCATTTTTATTGTTGAATTCACTATTTGAAAGCTAGGAGACACTTGTGGTGTCTAATAATTGTGCTCCAGATGGAAAGCTCATCATTGCAATGGTAAAAGATAGCTTGGTGAATGAAGAAGCTAGAAGGGAAGATATGGGTACAAGTTTTGAGACCAGGGCACTTGTTACAGACAAGCAAGAGACGTATGGTAGATGTAGGAATAGAGGCTCAAATAATAAATCTAGGGAAAGATCTAAATCAAGAAAGAGAAATGTCAAATGCTTTTACTGTGACAAGCCAGGGTACTTTAAGAGAGAATATAGACTATGGAAGAGAGAGTGGTAAAGGTAAAAGTGAAGAAAAAGATGAAGAAATAACTACTCCAACAACGGGTAGTGAGATTATAGTTGCCTGGGATGAAGATTGTGTTGGTCTTGCATGTCATGATAATGACGGAGTTATTAATTATGGTGCCTCTTTTTATGTGACATCACATGATAATTTCTTTTCATCCTACACTGCTAGTGATTATAGCAATGCTAGGATGGGAAATGATGGTTCATAAAAAATTGTTGGCAATGGAAACATTGTTTTAAAGACTAACACTGGTTGCAAGATCATTCTCAAAGATGTTAGACATGTTCCAGATATCCGCCTGAATCTTATATCTGCAAGAAAACTAGATGATGAAGGCTATACCAGTCACTTTAGTGAAGAAAAATGGAAGCTCACCAATAGTTCTCTCATAATGGCAAAAGGATTGAAGAGAAACACTCTTTACTTAATGTTAGCAATACTAAGTAAAGGAGATATGAATCTGGTTAATGACAATTCTATGGAGCATTGGCATAAGTGGCTTGGTCACATGAGTGAGAAAGGGCTTCAAATGCTAGTCAAGAAATAGCTTCTGCCTGATGTAAACAATACTCCTCTAAAAGCTTGCACTGATTGTCTTGCTGGTAAACAACATAGAATTGCATTTCAAAGAAATCCACCTGCTAGAAAATCTTATATACCGGATTTGATTCACACAGATGTGTGTTATATGAAAAATAAGACAATAAGTGGTGCTCTTTATTTTGTAACATTCATTAATGATAACTCTAGGAAGTTGTGGGCTATTGCTCTGAAGTCTAAAGATCAAGTTCTTGATATATTTAAGCAATTCCACACTATAATAGAAAGAGAAGTAGGAAGATAGTTGGTATGTGTTGGAGCAGATAATGGTGGTGAATATAAAGGAATGTTTGAGGAAGATTGCAAAGATCATGGGATTAAACTGGAGAAGACAGTTTGAAAGACCCCAGGGCATAACGGCATAGCAGAGATGATGAATCGTACTATCGCAGAGAGGATGAATTGCATCATCACAGAGAGAGTGAAGTGTATATTATCACATGCCAAGCTGCCTAAATCATTATGGGTGGTGAAGTAATGAGAAGAGCTGTTGATCTAATAAATATATCTCCTTCTTATGCTCTGGATCCCAGGGAGACTCTGGACAGGTAAAGATGTTTCTTATGAACACTTACTAGTGTTTGGTTGTAGGGCATTTGTGCATATTCCAAAAGATGAAAGAGCAAAGCTTGATGCAAATTCAAAGCAGTGCATTTTTCTAAGTTATGCACATGATGAGTATGGATGCTGGTTGATAAACCAAATTTATTCATATTTTGTGAATGCCAAAATGAACCTTTATTGATCATTTTTATTAAGAATTTGGCACTTCAAAACATTAATGTATGCTTTCAGGTCTTTAAAGGAAATATTTTTCAAGGAAAGCAAAGACGGGTCAAAAATGCAAATTTTGGATTAAGAAGAACTCAAAATGACAAGATCAAGCTATGTTTTTCAACCATTGCAAGGAGGAAGCAAAATTAAAGAATGAAAATCAAGCTTTTGAAAGACATTTGCAAGACATGACCTGTCTCTCACCATGTCAACCTGGAAATTGAACTTTGCAAAGGACATTTGTGAGACATGACCTGTCACTCGCCCTGTCGATTTAATAAAAAGTCATTCAATGAGAAAACGACTTTTTAACTACAGTAACCTCCATTTTAAGACAAAAACGTTTATTTCGGTTATGGAAGGAGCGTTACTTGAAGGCCAAAAGACTCATAACCTCCAAAACCTTTCATCTCTCCTCATCAAGAGCAATTAATTCCATTCAATTGAAGATGGTTATAAAAAGGAGATGGTGGAAGAGAAAGAAGACAGAGAAGATTTTGAAGAGAGTTTTAAAAAGAAAGAGTTCTGGAGATTCCAATAACAATCAAGATCATCAAGGATTGAAGATCCGACACTTTTGAGCTATAATCTTTTCGGGTAGTATCATGAGTTCGAATTTCTATTTTGAATTTCATGTATTACTATTAATTACTATGAAGGAGTAGTTTTTCAGATCTGGGTTTTGTCGAATTTCATATTTATCATGTGTTGAGACTTTGTTCTTAATGAATTATTGAAGTTCTTTTGTTCAATTGCATGTTTGTTAACCGTTCTTAAGTTTGTATGTCCGGAAATACAGATTTATGCATGAATTTCATTAAGTTAATTGAAAGATTACTTTTATGAATTGATATGCAATTGAAGAGATTTGTTTGTAATTCTAGACATAGAATAGCAAGAATCTTCTATTTTAAGAGTTCATGTTATTAATGCAAATTTAGGTTGCTATTGATTGAGGAGACATCCTAATCGATTAATCTAGGTTTAGATAAATTGTTAGATTCGAAAGAATTGATAATTTGCTCAAGGAACTCTATAGCTTAAGAACTAATCTAAATTATCTAATAAAGATTGTCAATGATTCACATGATAAATTGAAAGTAAGACAAAACCTGGATTATTAGACCTTAATTGAATCTTGTTTGGTTATTGGTTGTGTTAATAGTGTTTTAAAGAAAATTAGATAAGTAGTAAAATCATCAAAATTGTTCAGTTAGATAGTAGAATACGATTTAGTACTAGTATTTGCCTATTCCCTGAGGACGATCCCGATTTTTAAAAGCTATACTATATTCACGATAGGTACACTGCCTATTACCTTTATAGCAATTTAAGAACGGGCCTTTATAAATTGAAAACTACGCTTGAAGGTAATCATCAAGTTTTTGGCGCCGTTGCCGGGGAATTTGAGCAATATTAGGAAAAGTTTATTTCTGCTAATCTAACTTAAAAAAAAAAAAAAAAAAATCTAACTCCAATCTCTGATATTTTGTAGTGCATGCCAAGAAGTTCCTCTTCAAGACTTCTAGATTTTGATCCGGAGATAGACAGAACATTCCACAGAAGGTTAAGGAGTAACACAAGAGAAGTTGCTAGCGAATTGATAGATCCACTCATGGCTGATAACAATGAAGAAGTTCCCAAAACCAACTTGGATTATGCTAGACCTACTCTGGATGGTACTGGCCAACTGTGGTGAAACCGCCCATTGCGGCAAACAACTTTGAAATCAAAAGTGTGGTGATTCAGATGCTGCAACAATACTGTCAATTTGACGGTTACCTGATGAAGATCCACATGCTCATATTCAGACATTTTTGGAAATTTGTGAGACATTCAAAACAATGGGGTAACAGATGATGCAGTGAGGCTCCGTCTATTTCCTTTCTCATTGAGAGGAAGAGCCAAACAATGGTTATCCTCATTGGGTCCGGGAGCCATAACAACATGGAACAATATGGTGGAACAATTTCTTGACAACTATTTTCCACCATCCAAAACCGCTAAATTGAGAAATGACATCTCGTCATTCAATCAACAGGATTCTGAGACTTTATATGATGCATGGCAGAGATGGAAGGATTTACTAAGGAAATGTCCTCATCACCAGGTACCAAATTGGATGCAAGTTCAGACCTTTTACAATGGTCTGAATACAACAACTCGTCAATTAGTTGATGCTGCAGCTGGTGGAACTTTGAATTCCAAGACCCCCGAAGATTCACTAAAGCTCTTTGAGGACATGGCAAAGAACAATTACCAATGGGGTAACAACAAGGGGAAGCAGAAAGTTTCAGGAATGCATGAAATCGATATGATGACTACTATACTTGCTAAAATGGATGCTTTGAGTAAACAGGTAATGGAAGCAAAGAACTCACAAGCAATTCCGGTACAATCTGGAAATTTTGTTGCTGAAAATTACCTTCTTGACGCTCCGGAGCAAGTGGATTATGTGGGAAACCAAGGAAGATATCAAAATAATCCATATAGTCAAACATACAACCAAGGGTGGAGAAATCATCCAAACTTTTCATATGCCAACAACCAAAATGTGCAAAGGCAGAATTTTTCAAATTTTCCACCCGGATTTCAAAAGCCACAGCTTCCGCCTCCACAACAGCTTCCACAATTACCACCACCTCCACAAGAAAAGAAACCTAGCTTGGAAGAATTGATGACCAAATTTATCCATACCTCAGAAGCTCGCTATCGGAACCAAGAAGCCTCTATTCATACCCTGGAAAATCAAATTGGACAGCTGGCCAAGATGTTATCTGAGAGGCAACCTGGGTCACTTCCTAGCAATACTGAGGAGAATCCAAGGGAACAGGCAAAAGCAATCACTTTAAGGAGTGGAAAAGAAGTGGAATCAAGGAAAAGGAAGGAACCGGAAGGAGAAAAAATTTCAAATCCTGATGAAAAGAAGTTTTCAAAAGAACAACCCTCTGAAGTAAGAGTCTATACTCCTCCTATTCCTTATCCTGCTCGTCTTCATCAAGATCGTGACAAGGAACAGTTCGGGAAGTTCTTGGAACTATTCAAGCAACTTCACATCAACATACCATTGGTGGAGGCACTTTCTCAAATGCCAAAATATGCCAAATTCCTTAAGGAATTATTATCCAACAAGAGGAAGCTTGAGGATGTGTCTACTGCTGTAGTTGGAGCGGAATGTTCAGCAATAATCCAAAACAAACTGCCAGCGAAATTGAAAGATCCGGGAAGTTTCACAATCCCGTGTGTCATTGGAGAACTTTCTGTTGAGAAAGCTCTAGCGGATTTAGGGGCAAGCATCAATTTAATGCCTTATTCATTCTTTAGAAAGCTGGGTTTAGGTGAGCCTCGTTCTACAAGAATTAGTTTGCAATTAGCCGATAGATCGGTTAAATTACCCAAAGGAATTATTGAAGATTTATTGGTAAAAGTTGGGAATTTTATATTCCCGGTTGACTTTGTGATTCTTGAAATGGATGAGGATGGGGAAGTGCCTTTAATTTTGGGACGACCTTTCCTAGCTACCGCTAGAGCTGTCATAGATGTTGGAGATGGAAGGTTGACACTCCGGGTTGGTGATGAAGAGCTTATAGTACAAATTCCAACAGTGATGAAAAAGCCATGGTATGTGATGATTCTTGTTTTAGCATTGATGTTATTGATGCTTCTGTGGGATAATGTGCAGCATATATTATGCAAAGATGTTCTGGAGTTAAGTTTGATTTGTGAAAAAGAAGAAATGAACCCTGATGTGCAAGATGTGATAGCCAATTGGAGAAGCATGAGGAGTTGATAAAGAAACAAGGGTTCGAGGAATTATCACTAGAAGATGAGAAGAAATTGAAGCCCTCCATTATAGAACCACCGGTTTTGGAAATGAAGCAACTTCCTGAGTATTTGGAGTACGCTTTTCTGGAAGAAAATTCAAAACTACCGGTGATCATATCCTCAGAGTTAAACAGTGAACAAAAAGAGCAATTATTGACAGTTCTTAAGGAGCATAAGCAAGCAATTGCATGGAAGATATCCGACATTAAAGGTATAAACCCTTCTTTTTGCACTCATAAAATTTTGATGGAAGAAGGATTCAAACCAGTTGTTCAACCCCAGAGAAGGTTGAATCCAAATATGAAAGAAGTGGTAAAGAAAGAAGTAATTAAACTTCTGGATGCCGGATTGATTTACCCAATTTCTGACAGTTCTTGGGTAAGTCCAGTACAAGTGGTGCCTAAGAAAGGAGGGATGACTGTGGTCCCAAATGAAAGAAATGAGCTGATCCCGATGAGGACAGTCACGGGTTGGCGAGTATGCATTGATTATAGACGGCTTAATGAAGCTACTCGCAAGGACCATTTCCCTTTACCTTTCATTGATCAAATGTTAGAAAGGCTTGCAGGTCATATGTTTTATTGCTATTTGGATGGTATGTCTGGTTACTTCCAAATACCAATTGCTCCGGAGGATCAAGAAAAGACTACGTTTACTTGTCCCTATGGCACTTATGCCTATAGGAGAATGCCTTTTGGGCTTTGTAATGCACCAGCCACATTTCAAAGGTGCATGTTGGCTATTTTTGAAGATTTGGTGGAAAACATTATGGAAGTATTTATGGATGATTTTTCCGTTTTTGGAGATTCATTCAGCAATTGTCTTGAAAATTTGAAGAAAGTATTGATCCGCTGTGAACAAACTAATCTTGTGCTTAATTGGGAGAAATGTCACTTCATGTGCAAGGAAGGCATAGTTCTCGGTCATAAAGTATCTCATAAGGGAATTGAAGTTGATCAAGCCAAGGTTGAGATTATTTCCAATCTTCCTCCTCCAACATCAGTCAAGGCAATTCGTAGTTTTCTCGGTCATGCAGGCTTCTATAGGAGGTTCATAAAAGATTTTTCCAAGATAGCCCGACCTCTCACAAGACTCTTGGAAAAGGATGTACAGTTTGAGTTCAGTCAAGATTGTCTTGAAGCATTCGACCTCCTCAAAAAGCATCTGATTAGTGCACCAATCATGATCGCTCCGGATTGGAATTTACCATTTGAACTTATGTGTGACGCAAGTGATTATGCTGTTGGGGCAGTCTTGGGACAAAGAAAAGAAAAGCATTTTCAACCTATCTACTATGCTAGTAGGACTCTAAACAGTGCCCAAGAAAACTACACCACCGGAAAAGGAGTTGTTGGCTGTGGTGTTTGCCTTTGACAAGTTCCGACCATATTTGATTCTATCAAAGGTAATAGTTTATACTGACCATTCTGCTCTTAAATACCTTTTGTCAAAAATAGATGCAAAGCCACGCCTCATCCGGTGGATTCTCCTTCTACAAGAATTTGATTTGGAAATCCGAGACAAAAAGGGGGCAGAAAATCTTGCAGCTGATCATTTGTCTCGATTGGAAAACCCTTGTTTGGAGGAATTAAAGGAGGAAGAGATTAATGATGAATTTCCGGAAGAACGTTGTTTACAATAAGAAAGGTAAGAAATTCTGATACTCCTTGGTTTGCAAATTTTGCAAATTATCTTGTTGCTAAAATCCTCCCCCGAGATATGACTTCCCATGAAAAGAAGAAATTCTTTTCTGAGTTGAAGTATTATTTTTGGGAGGAACCGTTTCTTTTCCGTGTTTGTGCAGATCAATTGATTCGACGCTGTGTATCTCATGCGGAAGGTTGGGAAATTTTGCAAGCATGCCATTCTGGTCCTACGGGAGGTCATTACAATGCAAATAGGACGGCCCAGAAAGTTCTAGAATCTGGATTCTATTGGCCGACTATTTTTAAAGACGCCCATAAGGTTGTTAATTTGTGTGATAGATGCCAAAGAACCGGGAATATTTCCCGACGTGATGAGATGCCTCAGAATTATGTCTTAGAATGTGAGGTTTTTGATCTGTGGGGTATCGACTTCATGGGACCGTTTCCAAATTCTTTTGGAAACAAGTATATCTTGGTCGCAGTGGACTATGTTTCAAAGTGGGTAGAAGCCCAAGCACTGCCTACCAATGATGCCCGAGTAGTTACCAAGTTCTTAAAAAAGTTGTTCTCAAGGTTTGGAGCCCCTAGAGCTATCATAAGTGATAGGGGGACGCATTTCTGCAACTATCAACTTGAGAAAGTGTTAAAACGATATGGGGTAACTCATAGGATTGCAACACCATATCATCCTCAAACCAGCGGGCAAGTCGAGGTTTCAAATCGCGATTTGAAAAGAATTTGGAAAAGTCAGTGGAGCATCATAGGAAGGATTGGGCAACAAGCTAGATGATGCGTTATGGGCATATAGGACAGCATATAAGACTCCTTTGGGAACCACACCATATCGGCTTGTATATGGTAAAGCTTGCCATCTGCCGGTGGAGATTGAGCATAAAGCTTATTGGGCAATAAAGCAAGTCAATTTTGACTTGAATTCCATTGGAATGAGACGAAGGCTTCAACTGAATGAATTGGACGAATGGAGAATGATCGCCTATGAGAACATGCGGATCTACAAGGAAAGAACTAAGCGATATCATGATAAGCGGATTCGTCATCCAAAGCATTTTAAAGAAGGAGACCAGGTGCTGTTGTTTAATTCTCGTTTAAAACTTTTTCCTGGAAAGTTAAAATCAAGATGGTCTGGTCCTTTCTTAGTCAAGAAAATTTTTCCACACGGTGCTGTGAGTTAGAACATCCTGAGAGTGGAATTTTCAAGGTAAATGGGCAAAGATTGAAGCTCTATCAAGGAGTTGATTTTGAGCAAGAAGGTCGTGAGGAGTTTCGGCTCCATTCACCAAATCCTTGATTGAATCATAGCAAGACGTCGAGCTAACGACTATAACCAAAAGCGCTTCTTGGGAGGCAACCCATGACTAATTCTTTTATTTATTTTCTTTTGTTTAATTTCTTTTATTTTTGAACTCATGATTTTATTATTTTTCTAACAGATTAGGATGCTTGGGCAATAATTTTAAGGAAAAGATGGATATTGGAGAGGAAACAAGGTACAAAAAGACTAGAAAATTTGCTGTCAAAACGACATTTTTGAGACATGGCTTGTCAAAAGTTGTGTCACTTACTGATCCTAACTGTTTGTTGAAGTTTTAGAATGACATTTGCTAGACACGGCTTGTCTTTTAGCCGTGTAAACTACTGACCATTTCTTTGCAGAACGACATTCGCACGACATGGCCTGTCGTTTGGCCGTGTAACAAGCTGTGGAAAATTTTCCAGGACGACATTCGCACGACATGGCCTGTCGTTTGGCCGTGTAACAAGCTGTGGAAAATTTGCATGGACGACATTTGTTAGACACGGCCTGTCGTTTCGGCCGTGTAACTTACTGCCCCATTCCATTAAAAGACGCATGCTTTCATTTATTTCATTTGTGCGTTTGGAATACAAAGAGACTTGCTTTGCAAAGATAAAATCCTCTCATTCTATCTTCTTATTTCACGCAAAAAGTTCAAGCAAAAATCAAGGGAAATCCAAGTAAGTTTTTCATCATCTCTCATCTTTGAGTATCTACATATTCATGACTCCATTAAAGGTATTGATTTGGGATTTTAGGCTTTTTGATTGCATGTCACCCTAAATTAATTCGTTCTTGATGAAGAATGAAATCTTAGTCATGCGTGATTGATGGGTTTTTGAGCATTAATGGTTGTCATGCGTGATCCATTGTTGATGGGTTGTCCTAAGGTTAGTAGATGTATGCGTGATCCATGGATTGTAAGATTGTTGGTTTAGATGATGCATGCATGAATCCTTAGATCTAGGAATGGGTTGTTTAAATGAATGAAGGTATGATTCATGGTTGAATGGGTGTTGGGTTGATGATTTGCGTGATTCCTATGGGTCAAATGGTTGTTGGGTTGTTTATGATTTCTGTAATCCATGTGAATGGGGTTTGGTTTGTTAATGATTTGCAAGATAACTTAGTTTACTCAAGATGATGAGTTGGTCGGATTGTTGTGTTTAGAAGACAATTAGGATTTCATCCATGAGATTTAGGGAAGAAGATGAAGTGAAAAAAAAAAAAAAAACGACACGACAGTGACAAGCCGTGTCACTTAGTCGTGTCTTGCTGGGATTTTTAGGCTTTAGGTTAAAAAAAAAAAAAAAAAAAAAGAGAGTATTTTGATAGAAGCATTACCATTATACAAGGGAGACGATTTGTGTTATAGTAGTATTTGTATTGTGCTTAATTCTTTCAATTTGCTTATTATTTCAGGATGAGGCAAAAACAAACAGCAAGAAAGAACACATCCTCCCGTCGCCAATCTTTTGGCCGAGCCCCGGATCCCCCGAGACCAACCCAACCAATGTCCAGAATTGAGCAGGACCGTTACAATGTGCTTTTGGGAAGACAATTGGCTGGTAATATGCTATTCAACTGGAAGGGATTAGCAAAGTTTAAAAAGGCGGATGAGATTCGTTCTTTGATCAGCCACAACGGATGGGATAAATGGTTTGAAGTCAATGAAAAAGTGTACCGGCAGATCACACTTGAATTCCTCTCCACATTCCGGATTGAAAGTCAAGCAAAGCATTCGGGAATAAATAATAGCATCACTTTCAGAATCAATGGTCAAGAACACACTGCGACTATTCGGCAAATCTGTGAAGCTATGGGATTTTATTCAGCTGACTTTCTAGCAACCGAGGAATTTGTACACCTTCCTGTGGATTGGCCACCAGGGCTATTTAACTACTTGTATTGGGGAAAGATCAGTCCTGCTACTCCCTATAAGGCAAAGGAAGCCAAGGCCACAACACTAAGGGATGTTAATCATAGGATCATACATTGGGTAATCACTCATTCAGTCAACGGTAAAGGACACAGTACTGGAGTGGTGGGGACATATGAACTCTTATACTTACATAGTATAATTGAGAAAGTTCCACTGAATTTGGGAGTAATGCTTGCTTTCTTCTTCCATCGCAAGCAAAGACTAACAAGGCTAAGGGCACCATTTACTGTGGAGCCTATATTACTCGCTTGTTGAAGGGATTACAGATTTTTCCTGCTGAAGAACCCAAAGATTCTGTTGCTACTTCTCATATTATTACACCTTCCACTCTTGGGAAGTGGTTTGGGAAGCAAGGACCTTTACATCTAGGTCATCCTTCAACCCAGTCACCTTATGACGTGCTTACAAAGAAAGTGGAGAAGAACCGCCACATTCTACAAAAGATGAAATCTTTGTTCAAGGCTCTCATCCGCACCACCAAGCGTCAGACGACCGACATCAAGAAGCTATATATTCTTGTCTGAAAGGGATAGCAGCTCATAACAATGTGGAATTCTCCACCACAGGCTGGACCATCAGAGACTATTCCCTCCTCACCCGATGATGTTCAGGTAGAATCTTTTCATACTTTGTTACAGGATAGCGATGATGAGGAGGTAGATGCTCAGATTCGTGCTTCAGAGGAAAATATTACTGAAGAAGCATCTGAAGAGGAAGTCGATGAAGATGAGGAAGATGAGGAAGATGATGAAGAATCTGAAGAAGAAGAGGAAGAAGAAGAACCCACCATAACACCTACACCACCAAAGAAGAAGAAACAGAAAAAGATAGTGGATGAGGATGAAGATGATCCTGATTATCAAGGAGATTGATTCCTTGATATCTTACTGTTCTGATGATTGCTGATAATATATTGGATAACTGTATCTATGAGAACCCAATCTTGGGTTAGACTCTATAGGGCTTACAAGTAGAATCATGATGCTGACATTTGTTTCTTGTTTTTTTTTGTTTTTATCTTTTGTCTATGCTTTTGTTTTGCAGCCCAGATGAACTCTGACCTGACTTGTTGTCACTACTACTTCTTTTTGTTGAACTCTTGCAAGCTGCAAATTTATCCTTAAACAGGGAAGTCTCATCCTTCTTTTACAATTTCACTATATTATATATGTTTTGACATTGGGGACAATGTCCAATTTAAGTGTGGGGGAATTTAGGGAAATTCTAGGGATGATATTCTAGGGATACTATTGATAAAATTTGGTTTCCTGTGCTTGTTGTAAATGTGAAAACCCCACTTTACACTTTGCTATTATACTTGAAAATATACTCAAAAAATGTTTAGAAATAGCATTCATAAAAAAAAAAAAAAAAACTAAACTTATACCTTACTCATCTATTTTGTGATTAGTATACTTAGTTGAAATTGTAGGATGAAATCTAGGTGTGGTAAACTTACTTGCTAATTAGGGATGGAATCTAGAGTCTAAAAGTGGATCGAGTCCTTAGTTGAAAGTTAAATGGTTGTGGTTCTAAGCTTGTTGATTTATATATTTTCTTTTCAAATATTTTGAGAGCCCTCCTAATCTTTGGTGAAAGAGTATATGAAGTTCATCACTTGGTGATCCTTTTTAGAATAAATCTCTTTGAAATAATCAATTGTTGTGCTAAATGAAATAGCATGCCTCTTATATACAATTGATGAAAAAAATCAAAAGGCCTATACTCCAATGACTCAAGCATTTGAGTTATGAGTATCCTAACTTGAAGGTTAGAGTGAGTAGAGAGTTCGATGGGGTCCCTTTAAAACCCGGTCACTTGGGTGATGAGCCCGGGATGTACCGACTCGATGAACTCACTATAACGAGAAGGGCGAAAAGGCAAAAGTTCATTAGATGAACTTGAAAAGAGAGCTGAAAAGATGCAGGCTACACCCTGTCCAGAGGAAAAGGAAAAGAAGCGGGCAAAAACCCGTCCCTCTGAAAGCTAAAAATTTTTAAAGAGATTTTTAATTAAAGGGAGAAAATCCAGGGGAAGAACAGATACAATTACTTTCACTTTAGATTGTTGTGCTTAGAAAAGTAGTTGAAGAGTTTATATATTTGTTAAAAAGTGGTGAAGTATAACTAGGTCTCTTTTGCTATTGTTTGACTTTGTGTTTATTTTGTGACTTTGGAAGCTATTTTTAATTGGTGAGGGTAAAGTTTAACTTACCTGGATTAGCCTTAGAATTTTGATTAAAGTATGCCAATTACATTTAAATAATAGATTTGAGCAGTAGGTATAAAAGCAAGTTACTATAATAAAAATGAATGCTATGTTTTAACTTATGAAAATTTTTGAGTATATTTGATGATGGATTTTAATTGTTTGCTTGAGGACAAGCAAAAACTCAAGTGTGGGGGAATTTGATAAACCAAATTTATTCATATTTTGTGAATGCCAAAATGAACCTTTATTGATCATTTTTATTAAGAATTTGGCACTTCAAAACATTAATGTATGCTTTCAGGTCTTTAAAGGAAATATTTTTCAAGGAAAGCAAAGACGGGTCAAAAATGCAAATTTTGGATTAAGAAGAACTCAAAATGACAAGATCAAGCTATGTTTTTCAACCATTGCAAGGAGGAAGCAAAATTAAAGAATGAAAATCAAGCTTTTGAAAGACATTTGCAAGACATGACCTGTCTCTCACCATGTCAACCTGGAAATTGAACTTTGCAAAGGACATTTGTGAGACATGACTGTCACTCGCCCTGTCGATTTAATAAAAAGTCATTCAATGAGAAAACGACTTTTTAACTACAGTAACCTCCATTTTAAGACAAAAACGTTTATTTCGGTTATGGAAGGAGCGTTACTTGAAGGGCCAAAAGACTCATAACCTCCAAAACCTTTCATCTCTCCTCATCAAGCGCAATTAATTCCATTAATTGAAGATGGTTATAAAAAGGAGATGGTGGAAGAGAAAGAAGATAGAGAAGATTTTGAGAAGAGAGTTTTAAAAAGAAAAAGAGTTCTGGAGATTCCAATAACAATTCAAGATCATCAAGGATTGAAGATTCAACACTTTGAGCTATAATCTTTTCGGGTAGTATCATGAGTTCGAATTTCTATTTTGAATTTCATATTACTATTAATTACTATGAAGGAGTAGTTTTTCAGATCTGGGTTTTGTCGAATTTCATATTTATCATGTGTTGAGACTTTGTTCTTAATGAATTATTAAAGTTCTTTTGTTCAATTGCATGTTTGTTAACCGTTCTTAAGTTTGTATGTCCGGAAATACAGATTTATGCATGAATTTCATTTAAGTTAATTGAAAGATTACTTTTATGAATTGATCTATGCAATTGAAGAGATTTGTTTGTAATTCTAGACATAGAATAGCAAGAATCTTCTATTCTTAAGAGTTCATGTTATTAATGCAAATTTAGGTTGCTATTGATTGAGGAGACATCCTAATCGATTAATCTAGGTTTAGATAAATTGTTAGATTCGAAAGAATTGATAATTTGCTCAAGGAACTCTATAGCTTAAGAACTAATCTAAATTATCTAATAAAGATTGTCAATGATTCACATGATAAATTGAAAGTAAGACAAAACCTGGATTATTAGACCTTATTGAATCTTGTTTGGTTATTGGAATTGTGTTAATAGTGTTTTAAAGAAAATTAGATAAGTAGTAAAATCATCAAAATTGTTCAGTTAGATAGTAGAATACGATTTAGTACTAGTATTTGCCTATTCCCTGAGGACGATCCCGATTTTTAAAAGCTATACTATATTCACGATAGGTACACTGCCTATTACCTTTATAGCAATTTAAGAACGGGCCTTTATAAATTGAAAACTACGCTTGAAGGTAACTATCACTGGTTATCGTATCCGATAGAGAAGAAGATTATCAAGAGCAGAGATGTGGTATTTCTTGAAGACCAAACCACTGAAGCTATTGAGAAGCCAGGAAAGTTGAAATCCTTATACCAGATCCCTGCAAATGTATATTTAGTGTCCTCACTTGAAGATTCTAATGATGGGGGAGATGTGGAAGACACAGTTAAAGAGCCCCAAGAGCCTCATCAGTAGATTGAATTGAGGAGATTTTCAAGAGATAGAAGATCATTGATAAGTTAATTTTATTCTATTATTTCATAGGAATTCAAGTTTATTTTGATGAGTTTTTTTTTATTAAATTCCTATGAATTTTGTGCTTTTCATGTTAAATTGTTGTTTTTCAGCTCCTTGAATCAAAAGAAGAATAATCGAAGTGTTTTTAATCAGATTTTGAGAAAAATAGTAGCAAAAGTAAAGAATAGATTTGTTGCGGCCTGAATAACACACCGATCGTGGCCAAACGTAAGGTAAAACAAGCATAAATTGGTCTGTCGCGCTTCAAATTTAGCCCTTGACATGACCATCAACGATTGTTCTAAGGAGATCGAGCTAAACTTGAATAAAGCATCTATCCACCTCAATGTCATGCCTTAAATCTGACTCGTGACAGTTGCTGAAGTGTAATACAGGCTTTCGCCTTACTTGTGACGCATTTCAAACCATCAGAACATCAATCCCTTGATATCACTCAATTTAGCCCTTGATGGAAGAATGAACAGAAATGATACTTTTATTAGCTCAAGTCGAGCCCTATCTTCAATGTAGCACTAAAGCACTTGAATTACCCCTCGATGAGCGATTATTTTAGCGAATGATGTAGATACGCTCATAGATAAAGAAATTTCTTTTTGTTATAAAGAATATGCCATGTTAGCAATAAAATCTTAATTCTTTGATGTGCCCCTAATCTATAAATAAATGTGCATAATGTTGTAAAAAAAAAGGGGGGGGGGGAGGGGGTAGAGATTGTACTGCTGTACAGTGTGAATACGATAGTACAAAATTAACATAGCGTAGTGGAGAATTTTGAGAGCGAAAAATCTCGTTTCTTCTTGCTTTAGAGAGTCTCAAGATTTTCTGAGTAAATTATTTTAACCCATTGTTTACAATACTCTATGTTAAATCGTAATATCTTTCGATTAATTTCATATTATTTCTTCAGATAATATTTGTAATGTCTAAATTTATGGATAAATAATCTCCTATAGCTTAGGGTTTGTGAATCTAAATCTTGATTCATGTGATTTCAAATGCGCTTTCAATTTAATATTGACTTGGTATTGTAATTTAGCTTGATTTTAATTTCATGGGTAATGGATTAGATTCATATTTGATTTTAATTGAATAGGCTGGGAGGTCTCTTTTGAATAGATCTGTGGCTACTAATGGAGTCGATCCTATATATCTTGAGAGAGGGTAAGTAAAGACTTTTTGTCACTGTTTTGAAATTCATTGAGTTGGTTTTAAAAACAAAAGATTCTAGTTCTTTAAGTGGATTTAGGCCGATGGTAGCTTTGGAAGGGATTCTGATAGTCTGGTTTAATCTAGAGCTATTGACCTTGGGAGAGGCTTTAGTATACCTTAGTAATCTGACAATTTAAATACCCCAGCAAACAACTCTCTCTCTGAGTTTGGCTTTAAGAAATCACATGATAAGGAGTTGATGAAGCAAATTCTGGGCTATCGTCTTGCATATTTGCAAACCAATTCACTAATTTTGCTCAGAAAAAATCTGTGAATACTATTAACACTAGCATAACTTTTGTTTTTATTATGATTTGCTAAATGTTTCTTGGCTAAGATAATAGAGGAAATGTGAGTATGATAGATGCCCCATTCCTTTTGGATTCGACCTAATTCTTTCTATACTACTTTAGTAGGTGCGCTTACCATTATTGTTAGTAGTTACTAACCGAAGTTAGACAAGAAACAAGTAGTTCTATAAATTTTGAAAAGCTTCCACTTTGAGTTATTTTTAAAGCTACATTCCAAAATCAACCAACACACGCATACACACCAAGCATTTGTGGTGCCATGTCGGGGAATGATGTTGGATTCATTTATATGAAGCCCAACAGGGCAATATCTGAAAACATTTCCTTTATTATTCTAGTTGTTAACATACTATGAATATTTGTTTATAGTTAGTTTTCATATCTATATATACGTTCTTATTTATCGCTTTTGTAAATATTTGTTTATCTGTGAATATAGACTAACCTCTTTTTCTTTTCTTTTGTATATAATGTATATCATACATGTATCTACTTTGTTCTATTTAGATAGTGTTCTTAATGTTTGTAATATTCCTATGTAAATCTGTTTTTTTTCCTTTGTACAGTCTTTTCCTAATTCATTTTATTCTTTAATTATTTTTTTAATTTGTTATTCTTTCATTTGTTTATTCATCTATGCTCTCTTGTTGTTTGTATATGTTTTTGTTGTTTTTCTTAGTTTGATTCTTTCTAAAATAAACAAAATGTATGATTATGATTATGAGTCACTCTTACTCATTGTCTTCATTTAATCAACAGCCACATAGAGCACAAAGAGTTTCCAATAGAGTAGCTAGAGAGGAACCTAGAATTTATTTAGAAAATATGGTTGAAAATAATGAAGAAAAAGTGCAACAGGTGATAGACCCCATTAGGATTAGTTAGCCAAGAACCATGTTCGAATTTAGCAGACCAATGCCGGAAGGGGCCAGTACTAGCATAGCAAGACCAAGGGTTGCTGCCAACAATTTTGAGATTAAGCCCAATATAATTTAGATGGTTTAATAGTACATGCAGTTAGATGGATTGCAAGATGAGGACCCCAACAACCATCTGTAGTAATTCCTAGAAATCTGTGATACCTTTAAGATCAATGGTGCATCTGATGATGCTGTCTGATTAAGGTTGTTCCCTTTTTCCCCTTAGAGGCAAGGCCAAAAATTCGTTAAACAGCTTGCTAAGAAACTCCATTACCTCATAGTAGCAAATGGCTGAAAACTTTATCAGGAAATATTTTCCCCCATCCTGAATAGCCAAGCTTAGAGATGACATTGTCTTGTTCCATCAGTTAGACATAGAAACCCTTTATGAATCCTTTGAGAGTTGGAAAGAACTGCTTTGATGTTGCCCCCATCATGGACTACCAGAATGGACTCGGGCTCAGACCTTTTATAAGTGGTTCTCTATTAAAGCCAAGAAAGAAAGATCTGGAGGAGTATTTGAGTTAGATGTAGTAGCCAATTCAACCTTCGAAATTGAGGCATTGAGTGAGAAAGTTGATAGTTTGACTGTAGCGAATGGCCAAGTGAGTATGATTGATTATGGATTTAGACCAAGTTTTAAGGGGATGACCCTGAAGGTGTTGAGTATGTGCAATATTTTAATGGCCAAAGGAATGACTTATTTAGTCAAACATATAACCTAGGTTGGAAAAATCACCTAAACTTTCGGTGGAGTAATAGCAATTTTCACCAATCTGTTGGAAATCCACCAAATTTTCAAAAGCCATAGGTCAAGAGTCAGAGTCAGGTTCCCCACGTTAAGAGTCATTAGAGGAGTTAATTGTCAAGCCCCAAATGGTACCTTAAATGTGGCAGTCCACCACATACAATATTGAGACTTAAGAATAACTCCCTTAGTCATGCAAAAGTCTTGATATCATATTTAAGTCGTATAACACAGCAATAGGTGACACCGGTGGAAAGTATAGTTTGAGCAAATAATATAAAGAATGCAAGAATATAGTTAAATATTAACCCACATAATATAAAAACATGGTTCTTGTACATCATCTTAAGGGCATTCCCCCGCTAAAGTTCTTAAAGAATCGTAAAATAAACTTAGTCTTATAACAAAAGTAAATATTATCACCAAAGATTTTAAAAGAACTTTGATCTAAGTTCATGATTGGATTTCCCCCAAAAGCTCCAAAAGAATCCTTACTCGGATATGTGGTGATCGCGGATACAAGAGCAAGTGGTCCTGCAAATATAAAAATTTATAGGGGTGTAAGCTTTTATTAGCTTAGTGAGAATATTCCTATCACACCACAAAGGGTACCTTAAACGTGACAGCCCATCATACTTAATATTAAGACTTAAGTATGACAACCTTGGTCATCCCAAAAGTTTTGATATATCAGGTATAAGTCATACTTTCACGATCATAGCGAACCAAACTTTGGAACAAGCTATTTAAGTAGTTATACATAATAGCAATTAAGAAGGTAAATCATAACAATATAATCAAGGTTCCAAAAATAAAGAGTCACAAACATTAAGGGACATTCCCCAACAAAAATAAGTAAGATCATCAGAGTCCTCTTCAAAATAAATACATTTTTAGTTTTACTTGGAAGTCTATATCTACTTCTAATTCTTGACTTCTATCCAAAACCTCTTTACCCCACAAAGGAATTACCTGGGTAAAGTATCCCTTGGTCTCCAACCAAAGGTATGAGTGCTACAGGAGATATCTAAGAGGGATAAAACTACGTGCTTGGTGAAAGTTATTTGTCACGCCCAAGGGGTACCCCAAACGTGATAGTCCGCCGTACACAATACTAAAGCCTAGGAATGACTACCTTAGTCACGCAAAGGCTTCCATATCATGTACAAGGCGTACATCACAACC
The DNA here is from genome assembly GCA_024138025.1 of Combretum micranthum. NCBI lineage: Eukaryota > Viridiplantae > Streptophyta > Magnoliopsida > Myrtales > Combretaceae > Combretum > Combretum micranthum. Next base: position 1,285,503 of record JAMXBD010000047.1, read on the forward strand.
AAGGGAACGCATCGGAGTAGCGCAATTTATATTGATAATAAATAAGTAACAACAAAAGAATACTTATCATAAAACATACATACATTTATTCTTAGGGGCATATCCCTCTATTATCTTCAAATAAATATACATCACTAATCATATAGGTCATTACTTATAAAGAACCTTACAAAATTACTTCATCTTATGATTTCATTTCCTTCGTAAAAGCTTAATCATCCTTCCATGACTTCCTTGATGTCATGATCCTCAATTTAAGCCACGGGTATACCTTTTTAACAAAATCTATAGAGGTATAAACTACAACTAGCTTAGTGAGATATTCCTTTTCATTTGCACCATATATTCAAACAAGTTTATTTATATTTTCACACATATGCTATGCATACAATGCAGCAAATCACATGATTACACAAATATATATAGTTATCTGGAAACCATATATAGAACGGATTTACCCCTCCATATCAAAGGTTAGGGAATCGGGGTTGAAGGTCATCGACCTTCTACTGCTAGTCCCCAGGTCCTCACCCACAGTGTTCGGTTGGCTCGACTCCAAACCTAGAGTCGCTTTCCCCGAGCGATTTGGATTTTCCAGGAAGGAACATGGCTCGTGGTACCGCAAGATCACAGCTAATCCAACTCTACGCGTAGGAGTAGCAGCCTTCCGAAATAGATGTGACTCGATGGATGCTATGCGTGAGCTTTTTATTTTTTCTTAAGTCAAACCTTATTAAGGTTTATTAGGGCGATCAATCAATTTAGCAAACAATAAACAGGCATACAAGTAAGTAAACAAAATTATTTAAACAAACAGTTCAAAGTTGCGATATTCTTAATTCTCATTTCACTATAAAATAGAATCACGTATATACACATAATCCCGAATTCCCTAAATATATATCCATTTTTATCTTTTCTTACTATACTAATGCTACCACTTTATAAGCATAAGCAAGGTAACGAAATTAGGAGGAATAACTCACTCGTCCATTTCGCGATCTTCTTAGTCGTAGTAATCCTCGGATAGGTAATCTCGTATCTTTCATCACCTAGACAAAAGAAAAACCTGGGATAAGTCTTTCATGAATTTTCTATTCTTGGAGATTCTAAACTTTTCTTAAAATCGCTGTAAAATCGTATAAGAGGGTATTCCAACTTAAAATGGCCATAATTTACTCATTTTAGCCCGGAATTTCGCATATAATATACCGTTTTCTACCTATTCGAAAAGATCTATCCATTTCTAAGGTTATCTTTATTATATAAGGTCATTTGGATTCTGAAAACATTGGGTACAGATTTAAAACGAAAATTACCAAACTTTTGCAAATCCGTTTTCTAACTCAACTTTATTTTAAAGAAAATCCTTTAGTAAACATATAGATATATATATATATATGTATATATAATTTGATAAATCCTTTGAGTATATAGATAAGCTCACTTTATATGCAAGATTTCTAATGTAGTGTCTCAATAATTTATTTCATAAAACAATTCATTTTGATTTATTAAAACTTTAGCTTCGACAATTTTGTTTCAAGCTTTTGAAGAAACTTTATATTTTCATAGGTTGTTATAATTTGAGTATATTCTTATTTTACTTCTTTCATTCCTTTTTCCAATACAAGTTAAATTTTCCTTTAACCTTTAGTCTTGCATAAATTTTACTCCCAGTGATTAAAGATCAAACTTATCAAAGTATATTAAGTTGATGAAAACCGTTTTCATAATTTTGTATTTAGGATGGTTTTAGAAAATGACTCTTGTCTTCGTATATTTATTTCTAAAATATAAGTTTTTGCTTTCTAAAACTTGTTCTTTTATTTCTTTTGAAAGAGTCATCTTTATATTGATAAAATTATTTGTTTCTAATTTTTATTTATATTCTTTGAAAATAGTTTCTCTTTTAGGAACTTGAAAATCATTGTTTTCCTAAGTGGGTTTTAACTTTATGGTTGATTTATCTTAATTTGAAAACTAGTTTGTTTCCTTAGTTTTGCTATGAAGTTTAAAAGAGTTTAAATCTTAAGCTTTTATAAAGCTTTTAATATTAACAAACTATTTTACTAAAACTTAGGTTACCATAATACACAAAAAAATATTTATTTCTTATGTTTCCTTGTAATCTATCTTATTATTATGAAAACATTGAGAAAACTCTATTTTTTATGTTTTTGCTAATAACTCCATGATTTTATGAAAATACATAATCGAAAATCTAGTTTGAGTTCCTTTAATAAAATGAAATTCTACTTTAGATTAGTTGAGACATAACATTATGTAGATGCAAGTATCATGAGCATATAAAATAATAAGAACATAAGAAAATACTAGAAACAAATAATAAGCAAGAAAATAAAATATCAAGTATTGGAAATCTTAGCTTAATCAAGTATCCTGGTCAAGTATTGGAGCCTTAGCTTTATCAAGGCATCCCAGGACTAAGAATGGACTAGTCCCGAAAGATTAAAGAAAATAAACAAAAGGTTGTTTTGACTTGATATGAACAAGTCTAAGACTAGAAAGACTAGTCTTAATAAGAACATGAAATAAATAAATTGCATAACTTGAAAGTAAATAAATAACAAATGAGCTTATATGTTCTAAATAAATATATATACATAATATAATACTATATATAAGTTAGATTAGAAGCAAATAATAACAATATAATAACAACAATAATAACAACATAATAAAATAGGAAGCTTATGTACAAGAACAAAACACGAACATGTTTTGCTTTTACTACTCATATGAGTTTCAAAACAACACCATAGTCATGTTAAGTTACATGACATGAGTGAATAATTGTTGTTAGAAATATTTACCTAAAGTGTGTAATTGGTATGAAGATGGTAGATGAAATGGGTACTATGAGAGTAGTGATATATGGTAGATAGTTTATGTATCAGGAATGGTTTTTTGTGAGGAATTAGTTAAGAGACTTTTGGTAGAGAGAATCTTGAAGAGAAGATTTGTGGAGAGATTTTGAGAGAGTTTTGGTAGTGAAATGAATTGTGTGAAAGAATGAAAGAGAAGGGGGTATTTATAGAATTTTTGGAGTGCATTTTTATGTAATTAAATAAATTGAAAAAGAAAAAATTTGTTGGAAGAGAGAGAGGGGCGTTGGCCATAGCGGTGTAGAGGGGGAGTGAGTTGATTTTTGAGTGAATTTTGTAAGAGAGTAATTAATATATAAGGTATGATTTGATAAAATGTGTATTGGAAATATAAAAAGTAAAAAAATAGGTACGTAGGTAGTAAGAAATAGGTGTAAAGAAAAAGTAGAGATAGTGAAATAGTAATGAATAGTAGAAAAGTACTATGAATAGTAGACTAAACAATTAAAGTACCGATAATAATATAAATACGTGTAATAATGCGATATTTGTAATTTTTAGCTACCGAAAAATTCTGAAAACTGATATTTTTGGAATCCTTATATTTTTAACGAGTCTATTGGTAAAACGGAATATTTTATATTCTGAGGTCCGAGACACGCTTTCGAGCACTGATCCCGTTTGAGTCCGAAGACACTTGAAATTCACGATCTGATATTTTTTATGTTACCCTATATTATTACAAACTATTTTAAGCTATTGGCTTAATTTGATTTTCTAGGGTTTGAAAACGCAGGATTGCCGGATCTTAAACACTAGGGTTTGTTATAGGCTTTGTTAACTTTAGGATTCCGGTTTTTGACTTTGGTTTCGTCGAGAGATACTCGTAAGATCGTATAATTTTCGGGTTTGATCGTTTTATTTTTAAGCTCGATATCTATGGTTTATCTTATTTTATTTGTGATTAATAGTTTTTAGTTATCGGATCGTTTAACCGAGTCTATGGTTTGTGGGTTGACTTAGTTTTGACTTTTGGTGAAAATTGAAAATTGTGATTCTAAAATTTTACCGAAGGATTTAAAATTTTATCATTTCATTGTTAAGCGGTATTTTGGATCTATCGTTTTGATTCGCATTTAGGAATTGGGTAGAAAATTAATTGGCGTACGGACGTTGATATACCGGTAGTTGGACTTTATATTTCTTTCAAGGGTTCTCATTTTCTCAAGATTCAGAAAACTCGTTTTTGATCTTATTAAGTTTTAACTTGATTCAATTTTTAGGGTTTCGTTTCCAGTGTTTTGACTCGGTCTAGATTTGGTTTTTATCTTGAGTCGATTTTCGAGATTTAAATTTTGATACTTAAACTTCTAGATTATTTTCTAAGAATTATGAAATTTTTGGGGTTTACATTATTTCCATAATTAAACACCCAATAAGCAATAATCAAAACAATTAATTTAAACCTTGAATGGATTTACCCCTCCATTCAAGATTAGGTGTTCCAGGCTATATAGAATGATTTTTAATATGTAAATCCTTTGTAGTTTTTTGTTCAAGCCACTTCCCAACTGCAAAATATAATTCACTTCTTTGTATTTTTATTCAAGTCACTATCCAACTACAAAATATAGTTTATTCAGATGTTTATGCATCGTTATTTAATCTTGGCGACTTTCGCTGTTTTGTAGATCTTACGGGCTACGAACCTCCTTACTATGCCTTTGTTCCACCAAGGGTATAGTAATAAATGCAATGAAAACTCACTCAATGGTATGCATAAATCAATTTAATTAAGTACTCATTGCATATTAAGTTATTTTACAGTAATCATAGAAATTTTGCAGAACCATTCCATACTAGATCAAACATTAATTATAAACGATCTCGCATTGATATACTTAATCATATTTTCAACCATATATGTAAAAGCACATGTACTTTCCATTTTATCTTTTCCTAATTCTAATACCACATAACTTATAATCAAAAGCATAAGTGCGAAAATGTCAGAAATAAACTCACTTGGCCATTTGAGCAGATGCTTCCCAGTCAAAGTAATCATTGGTACAGAACTTAGTTTCTACATACCTATACAAGAAATACCTAAAATGAGTATTTCTTGAAGTTCCACTTAAACTTGCTAATCCTATTTCACTAAGTTAATCAAAAGTCGTATAGAGTGAAATTTTAACTTAAAATAGCTATAACTTGCTTATTTTAACTCAAAATTTCGCGTATTATATACCGTTTTCTAACTACTCAAAAAGTTCTATATATTTTTAAGGTTATTCTTGTCATAAAAGTCTTTTGGGTTAAGAAATAGATCGATTTAGATTCATTACGAAAATCCTAGCTCTTGAAACAAAATTTTCCGAACTTTTCTTTATTAAAAAATCCTTTAGCAAAAATCTAGATATTGATATGATGAAAAATCCTTTGAATATATATATATATATATATATAGACTCATATTATATGCAAAATTCTAATGTTATTGTCTCAATGATTATTTTTCATAAAACAATTTGTCTTATGATATTGAAAACTTGAACTTTAACAATTCTATTTCTAAGTGTTTTGAAAGAACTTTATAAATTCTTGAGCTATTATGAATAAGTATATTCTTTTTTTTTTTTAATCTGATTTCTTTTCTAAAATAAATTAATTTTTCTTAACTTTGGTCTTTTAGGATATCTGCAAATTTTACTTCTAGTGATAAAAATGAAGGTCTCAAATATTTTCATAAGTCATTCATAGTTTCTAATAATTTGAGTTGTATTACAAATATTTTACCTTTTAAATGGTTTTTATTGAAAATTATAAATAAGTCTTTTTCTCTTATATTTTTATTTCCTAACTTCTTTAAAGATAATTTTTTTTTTTTCTAAAAACTTGGTCTTTTAAGTTCTCTATTAATTATTACTTGGAAGGAAACACTTTCAACATTTTCTTTAGTTGTTGATAATATCTATTGTTTTTGAGTTTATCATGTTTATATTCTTCTATTTCTTTGAAAATGAGTTATATCCTTTAGAAACTTACTTTCTTGGGTTGTTTGGCAAACTTTTATTTTTCTAAATGGGTTTATAAACTAGTGAGTTGATTTTATCTTAACTTTGAAAATTAGTCTAGCTCTTGGTGTTTATTAAGGAGTTGGTAAAAATCCTATAAGTAAGCTTTTATGAAAAGTTTGCATATCAAAGGATTATTAACACTAAGTTTTAATAAACTTCATGTTACTTATCATAAAAAAAGTGTTTATTTCCTTAGTTAATTTTTTTTGATAAAATTATCCTTATTGACATCTAAGAAAATTTATGATGAGTTTGAAAAGAAGTTATTATAATAATTTTCTTATGTGTTTGATGATAAAATCTTGATTTAATGACAATGTTATAAATTAAAAGAGTTTGGTTTCATTTTCCTTTATTAAAGAAAATTCCTCTTTATTTTGTTGAGACAATATCATTATGATGATGCATGCATATGATTATGTAGTTATGAAAAAGATGAGAATATCACATAATAATATATGAAAGATATAAGAAGTAATGATAAGCAAAACAATAAGATCAAGTATTGGGAACCTTAGCTTCATCAAGATATCCCAGAACTAAGAATAGACTAGTCCCAAAAAAAAGAAAAAGAAAGAAAAGAAAAAGCATAATAAGAGCAATAATAATAAGAATAGTAAGAGCATGTTAATGAGAGTTAGTGAGCATTTAGGCTATAAGAAATGTATAGATATACATATACTTAATAATATATATATATATATATATATATAAGGTTAGATTAGGAGCATAATAACAATAATAATAACAAAGTAACATAATGGGAATTCTTGGCATGTGCAAGAACAAAACATGAATATATTGTTGCTTCTATAACTCACATGAGCTTTAAGAAATAACATTATGATCATGCTAAGTTACATGACATGAGAAACATAAATGTTGAAGATTTTTACCTAAGGTACGTATTTGTTGAAGGTAGAAAGAGGTAGTTGTAAGAATATGTGGATGGTAGTAATATGTGGAAGATAGTTTTTGTGTAGAGGAAAGAAAGTTGGAAAGAATTGTTTAAAGAGGATTTTCGGTAGAGAAATTTGTGGAGTGATTTTAGTAGAATTTTGTTATGTAAAAGTAGATGTGTGAAAAAAGTGGAGGGAAATGGGTATTTGTAGTTGAAGATGGAGGGAAATTGAGTGTAATTAAATAAAATGACAAAGAAAATTAGAAAGATAGGGACAAAGGGGAGGGCGCCAGTTCTAAGGAAGAGAGGGAGAGAAAATTATATAATTTGTATATTATAAAGAAAAGTAAGTAATATGTAAGATATGATATGATTGAAGATGTATGAGGAATGTAAAAAGTAAGAAAATAGATGTATAGGTAGTAAGAATAGATAATAAGAAAAAGTAGAGATAGATGAATTGTAAAAAATAGTAGAATAGGACAATGAATAGTAAACAAGACTAATATTTTATCAGTAGTAAAGAAACTACGTGTATAATTGCGATATCTGATATTTTTAGCCATAAAAAATTATTAATTGTATTTTTGAATTTCTTATATTATTACGAATCTAACAGTATCATCGGAATATTTTTACCATCCGATGTTCCTAGACATAGTTTTCAAAAAGTAATCCCGTTTGGATCCAAAGCACATTAAAAATTTGTAAATATGATATTTTTAAGCTTTTCTACATTATTACTGACTATTATCCACAATTATCTCAATTTCATTATTCAGGGTTTAAGAGCACGGGATTGTCAAACATAAATTCTAGGGTTTGATATAGGTTTTGGTTGACTTTAGGGTTTTCGGTTAACTTTCGGTTCTAAGGTTTGAACTTAAGACTTGGCATAAAAATCTAGGGTTTACGATTACGTCCTTAAACTTGAACAACAATATCAAACAAGTTATCAATAACAAGTATATGGCATGCAAACAATTACATGAGTAAACAAGACACAAAGTTTTCCAAAAACCATATGTTGAATAAATTTACGCCATTCATTCGAGGTTAGGGAATTGTAGTTCTTATTGGCTACTACTTGCCAAAGTCTTCATGTAGATGATACTGGCTGCTACTCGTTAATGTAGATCATACTGGCTACTACTCGCCACATACAGATACTACCGATTATACCAACAACCACTATTATGTACTTGTCCCTCCAAATGTATAATAGCAAATACAATGAGACTCACGACATGAAGTGCATGAATCAATTTAATTAAATTTTTAGCATATAATTAACATAACTTAAGGGTGATCATACAAATTCAGACATCCCAACATGGTAATGAAACTTACATTCGACTATAAGCAATTCAAGACTTGATAAGCTTATCATAAACTCACCAAACATTATAAAGCACATGCAGTTCCCGTTTTTCTTGTTTTTCTATTTCTAGTGCCATTAATCTATAAGCACAAACATGAGCATGAAAAATAAAAGAAGTAAGCTTACTCGACCATGTTGCGATAATAGCTCCACTAATTAAAGTAGTCTTCTGAATAGTATCATCCTCCTCGTTATCTAAAGAAAAGAAATACCCAAAATGAGTATTTCATAGAATTTCTACTTAAATTTGCTAATTCTATCTTCTAGTTGCGATAAAAATTGGATTTATGGAAATTCCAACTTAAAACGACCATAACTTGCTTATTTCAACTCGGAATTTCGTGTATAATAGTTGTTTTCTACCTACTCGAAAAGATCTATCTATTTCTAAGATTGTTTTTGACAGTTAACGTCATTTGGGTTCCAAAATGGTTCGGTATAGTTCTCGAATGAAAATTCTAGCCTTAAAATGTAATTTTTTTTTCTAAACTTTTTCACCTAAAAACTTCATGGCAAAAACATAAATATTTATATGTTTGAAAAGAAAAATCCTTTAAATATATTTATACTCATACTATATGCATGATCCTAGTGGTGTTTTTCCAACAATAAATTTCATAAAAACAATTTATTTTAAGAGTTTGAAAAGTTGAAGTTCACAAAAATCTCTTTTAAGTTGTCTAAAAGAAAACTAAAAATTCTTAAGTTGCTACAATTGAGAGTTTCCTTATCACAACTTAACTTTTGAAAATAAATTTACTTTAAAAAAGTTTGATTTATAAGTTGCCTACTAATTTTATTTCCCAAGTGGATTTTCAACTAGTGAGTTGATTTTACTTTATCTAGGAAAGTTTGTTTTGTTCTTAATGTTTATCAAAGTGTGGTAAAAAAAATCTTATAAATAAGTTTTAAGAAAATTTTGCACAGCAAAGAATTATAAATAGTAAGGTTTTTAATAAATTTATTTTAGTATTTTGAAAGAGAGTAATAGAACCACATAATTAATTTTTTGAAGAAGCTTTGTATAATAACAACATTAAAATTATGATGACCATAATTAAGCTTTTTGAAAAGGATGTTATTGAATCTTGTTCCTAAGCCTTTAATGGAGATTTTCCTTAAGTGTCAAGATTTACTATTTTCTTTTATAGAGAGTTTAGTGTTGGATCCTTAATCCAACGTTGGCTTTATATGTGAAATAATTATATGTTACGGGCTGTTATATTAAGTTAAGCTCAATTAAAAGTGATCAATAAGATTTAGGTATTTGAGTTTTAATGTATTTAATAGGATGACTCTTTTATGTGTAGAGACCTTATAGGTAATTTCATTTTTATGCTAAAATAGAAATACCAAAAGATAACATGGAGTTATCTCTATAAATAGTGGTTATGGTCCCTAGGTTACACATATAATTTTTCTAGTCTCTTCTGAATCCCATTATAAGAGAGTACAGGGAGAAAACAAAAATGATCTCTCAAGGAAAATGTGTTGATCTAGAAGGCCAATCGCAAGACTCTAAAATTATTGATTGCTATGGATTCAAGTACGCTTCTGCTTATCTATTGTTTAATTCTTAATGATTAAACATGAATGATCTAGGGTTTTATATTTGATGGTTTTTTACAAAAGGTTAATTTGGATTTAACAAATGGTATTAGAGCATACATATTTGATCATTAGGAATTATTTTCGTAATTTATATAGGGTATTGATTTCCCTTAATTTTTAAGGGTTAGGGTTTCAAGGAATAAATATAAAAGGTTTATTTTATATTTATCGAAATTCAGTTGTCGTCAAGATCGGATATGAAATCACATGCATGTCTATTGGAATTTCATCTCCATTATTCTAAATCCATATAATGTCAAGTCGATGGAATACATGTTTTCCATTGAGATTTTGTTTATTTATGAAATCATCTATTGATAAATCTCGACTTCTTCTAGGGCTTCGGTTTTTTGTTTATTTAGATTCTTACCGTTGGTACTGTACAAGTGTACATATACTTATATTGATTTATGAATTTTGATTTCCGATGTGAATCTCGTTGATGATGCCGATTCCATGAATTGATAAGTCACGAATTCATCCATCATGTTCCTCTGTTTTCTTAATCACAATTTAATATGTTATCGGAATAAAATCATCGTGTCGGCTTCAAATACAATGAAATTCACAAATTATGAATGAACATATAATTCCTTTATATGGATTACTGCTCATGATGGTTTATGTTGAAAGTTTATGAGGATTCATCCGAAAATTGAGTTATTTTAATTATTTCTATAATATGAATTCCTTGTACTGTGTATATGTCAATTCAATGGATTGAATTTTAAGTTTTCCGCGTTCAATGTTATTTTAATTAATTTTTGGTCAATTTATATTTATGGGTTGTTAAACTCAATAAGTTTTGGTCAAAATTAAAGTTGATTAATCGTGACTTTGACCCAAAATTTGATATAATTTTAAATTGGAATATTATGTCTATATATATTTGAGATGAATTAATTGGAACAACATGCCGCCAAAGTGGTCTCTTTTGTGGAAATTAATTTGTTTTAAAATATAAAAGGTTGTGTGGTTGCAACTTATATGAATATTTGATTGGCCCAAAGGAAGTTGATGTTTAATAGAATTGCAAGTGCACCTAGTAATAAATACGTGACGATTATTTGGTTTTACATGTGAATAATAAATCGGCCCAAAGGAAGGTTATTGTTTGATATGTTCTTATTGTTAGTGTTTGATTACTACACTAAGATACCACTTAGTAGTTAATGTTTTATCCAAAGATGAAATATTGATGGGCTGCCCGGTATCTTGAGATGGGGTTTACCTTTATTTGGATTTATCATTTTGTTTTAAGACTTATGTGAGTTTGTTTATTGTTTATTTGTGTTCTCGTTCAGCTATAAATAATCCTGCTAATATTACTGCAAACATCAATTCCATTCCTATGCTTAATGGCACTAGCTTCAGGTCATGGAAAGAGATCTCTTGATAGTACTTGGAGTCATGGATCTCGGCTATGCATTGATGATAGATTCTCCTTTACCTCTTACTGATAAGAGTACCCCTGATGACAAGAGGGAGATGGAAAAGTGGGAGAAATCAAATCGCATGTGTAAGATGATCATGAAGAAAGCCATTCCGGAAGCATTCAGAGGCACAATTTCTGATAAAATAACTAAGGCTAAGGAGTTCCTTGATGAAATTGAGGAAATGTTTGCCAATAATGAAAGGCATAAATTAGTGCACTCCTGGCAAGCCTAATCTCAATGAAATATAAGGTCAAGGCAATATTAAGGAGTACATCATGGAGATGTCTCATCTTGCTTCCAAATTAAGAGCACTTAAGCTTGACCTCACAATGTCACTCCCTAAACGTTGCAGTCCGTAGTATATAATATTGAAGCTAATGAATGACAACTTTAGTCACGCAGGAGCTTCGATATCACATGCAAGGCGTGCTTCCAAGATAGTATGAGACTCACAGGAGTATTATATTTAAGTAGATAATAATAGCAAGCAAGAACTTATATAAATAAACATGAAATCTTCATTTAAATAACAAACTCTTACATCATCTTAGGGCATTCCCCCATCTTAAATGGTCTTGATTCAACTAAACCATTAACAAAGTAAACATAACTATAACATAAGCCTACTGTAGAGATTTTCTAAGAAGTCTATGTTCAAAACTAAATACATATAGCTTCTCCCAAAAACTCCTAGTAGCTTTGGCTCATACCTGACATACGGGGCTCCTCGGTGCCAACCAAAGATAATCATACTGTAACAAAAAGCTATAAGGGTATAAGCAAATCTAGCTTAGTGAGATAATTCCCATCTATAAGACATTTCCATAAATCAAACAAGTATTTAAACAATCATATGAAAATGCACCAAACACATGAGCAAACAAAATACACAAGATTAACCAGAAATCATGTGTAGTATGGATTTTATGCCCTCCATATCGGGGGTTGGGAGGTTACAGGCCCCTATGACTATCTATACTTGCAGATTTGCTGGCTCCTGCTTGCTCTATAGACTTTCCGCTCCTACTGCCCATGTAGACTTTTCGGCTCCTACTAGTCACCACCACTACTTCCTCGTTTCCCCACATAAGGAATAGTATTGAAACAAATGTGACTCACAAATATGATATGCATGAATTATTTTCGATATAAATTTAACCAGATAATGTTGAGTTCAAGTTAAAGGTGATAAAAAACAATATTCATTATATCAATGCAAGAATCACAATTTAATTATCAATTCCTCTTTCGATATTCTTAACTTATATTCAACCAATTATAAATTCAATCACACAATAATTTTATCTTTTCCTTATCTTCTAGTGCTACTACCTACAAACACACACAAGGAAATATGACTTTGTAAAGGATTAACTCACTCCATGTCGGGAGCTTCCTAATTGATAGTCTTCCGAGAATGTGATCTCAGTTCCTTCTTCATCTAGACAAGATGAAATACCCACAATGAGTTTTTCATAAAATTTCTATTCTTGAAAACTCTAAATCTATCTTAACATCGCAGTAAAATCGGATTGAAGGAAATTCCAACTTAAAATGGCCACAACTTGCTCATTTTAACTCGGAATTTCACATATTATATACCGTTTTCTACTATTCGAAAAGATCTATTTATTTCTAAAACTATTTTCATCAAACTAAGTCATTTGGGTTCTGAAAAAGTGGTGACCAGATTCAACATGAATTTTCACAAAATTGAATTCCTTCTTTTAACAAAAGCTCATTTTGAAGAGATAGATATTATAATAGTTTGTAAAACCTTTGAAATGTGTATATATATATATATATATTTATTGACTCATATCAAAATGTATGAAGTTAATGAAGATGTCTCAAACCATGAAAAAGTAAAGTCTTTTAAAGATTTTGGAAAGTGAGAACTTTTGAAAAATTCATTTTTATTTTGCTTTGAAAATATCTTAAGTTATTTCAAATGAGTATTTTCTTTTCCTAAATTAATTTCTGTAGTCTTTTTAAATTTCTAAGGAATGATTTTTTATTTTCTAAGCTTAGTTTCTAACACTTTTTGAAAGTAATAACAATTCTATATTTATAGAAATAATTTCCTTGTTTCTTGAGATCATTCCATTTTCATGAAAAGAATTTCTAATACTTGATGAAAAAGTAAAGTTTTAGTAAAACTTTTGTTTACTCAAAAAGTTCTTTCTATGTATGTTTGTGAACTCCTCTAGATTTCTTAGAAAATTTGTTTAAGAAAATTACTTCCTACTTTTTTTCTAGAAAATAATCTTTATTTTAAAAAACATTTCCTCATTTACTTTGTTGAGACAAAAATTATTATGTTCATGCATGAATATGAATCATAAGGTTATGAAAACACAAGGAAACATAATAACTTAAAAGAATAAGCTAGTAAAGAAATAAATTAAGTATTGGAACCTTAGCTTCATCTAGGTATCCCGGGACTAAGAACAGACTAGTCCCATAAAGAAAAAGAAATCGTTTTGACTTAATGAGGATAAGTCTAAGACTAGAAAGACTAGTCTTAAAAACAACATGAAAGTAAATAAATTGTAAGGAAAGTAAATAAATTGCAAAACAAATGATCTTATATGCTCTAGAAAATATATATATATATATAGCTATATAGATATATTTAGGAACATATATATAAAAGCGACATAAAGAAATTAGATCCATGAACAAAAACAAAGTATAAACTTATTATTGCTTTCTTTGACCTTCATGTTTAGAAAACACACACTAAGCTCATACTAAATAAATGAATACTTGAGAAAGCTAAAACTATTACCTAGAAGTAGTAGAAACTAGAGAAAATTGAGAGAGTTTGTGAGAGCTTTTTGGAGAGTAATTTTAGTGTATGGAAGTTGTGAAGAAAGTAGAAGGAAGAGTGAGTATTTATAGGAAAATGTGGGAGGTTAATTGTGTTAATTAAATAAATGACAATAAAACAAATTGGAGAGGAAGAGAGGGGGCCGACTACATGTAGAGGAAAGGGGGGAAATTTTTTTTTTTTTTTTGGTATTTTTGTTAATGAAAAGTAAGATGAAAGATGTGAAGTTGTATTGGAAATGAAAATTGTAAAAAATAGAGGTATGGGTTGTAAGAGTAGGTTGTAAGAAAATAGAGATAGATGAATAGTGTAGAATAGTCGAAAATAGTCTAATGTAAAGTACATGACAATTTAAGTACCGATAGTAAGAAAATATGCATATAATTGCAATATCTGATATTTTTAGTTATCGAAAAATTATGGATTTGATATTTTGAAAATTTTATATTTTACGAGTCTAACAGTATATTTAGAATATTTTTACTAATATGAGCCCCGATACATGCTTTTTGAGAACTGTGTCCGGTTGTGCTCAAACGAATCGCGTTTGACTAATATGATATTTTTAAGCTTTCTTAGGTTATTACGAACTATTCTACATACTAAACTCTTACTAACTTTCCTAGGGTTGCTTAACTAGTTGCTTAAACGGAATGCTGGACTTGAACGTTGCAAAAGACTAGGGTTTTGTTGACTTTGGGGTTCCGTTGACTTTCTAATTAGTTTTAACTTAAATTAATCTCAAAACTTTAGGGTTTACACACAAGGACTTGCTAGTGCATTTGGTTTTATTTCTCTTCTGACACAGTTTAGCCAGTTTAAGGTTAGTTATAACTGTCAAAAAGAGACTTGGTCTCTGAATGAGCTCATCTCACACTGTGTTCGAGATGAAGAAAGGCTAAAGCAAGATAAGATTGAAGTGCTCACCTAGCCTCCACCCCTAAAAATAGGAACAAAGATAACAAAGAAAAGGGATAAAGAAGCTACAAATATAGTGCCTCAGAAGAAACAACCCAAGAAATTGGATACACCGATGGTAATGGTTGTCACTTCTGTGGAGTTGTGGGGCATTACAAGAAGCAATGCACCAATTATCATGCTTGCTGTGCGAAGAAGGTGTGCTTCTTAATTTGGTTTGTTCTGAGGTTAACTTAACTTCAGTACCTGTGCACACTTGGTAGATAGATTCTGGTGCAATAACTCACATCAGTGTGTCCATGCAGGGTTGCCTCCATTGTCGAAAACCAAGTGATGGTGAGACATACATCTATGTAGGCGACGACAAAAATTCAAGTTGAAGCAATTAGAAAATTTAGATTATTACTAAAGACTGATTTTATTTGGATCTTGATGAAACATTTATTTACAGTCATTTAGACGGAATTTGATTTTTGTTTCTGCTTTGGACAAATCTAGTTATTCTATTATTTGGAAATAAGAAATTTAGTTTGTTTCATGATTCAAAATTAGTTGGATCTGGTTCTTTATTTGTTTATGATAATCTTTACTTGATTGATATTATTGCTTCATTTAATGAATCCTTGGAAATAAGTACAATAAGTACACGTAGAACAAAGAGAAAATTAACCAATGAGAATTCAGCACATTATGGCACAAGAGATTAGGTCATATCTCCAAACGGAGAATGAAGAGACTTGTGTCAGATGAAATTCTAAACCCCTTAGATTTTACAAATTTTAATGATTGTATTAATTGTATAAAAGGGAAACAAACCAATAAAAGAAGATTTCAAGCCAACAGGACTTTAGACGTCTTAAACTTATATATACAGATATTTGTGGGCCATTCCCTATAGTGGCTTGGAATGGTCAACAGTATTTCTTAACGTTCATAGACGATTTCTCACGATATGGCTATCTATATCTCATTCATATAAAGTGACAGTCTTTGGACATGTTCAAAAATTATAAGGCTGAAGTTGAGAACCAATTCAACAAAAGGATTAAAAGCATCAGATCTAATCCTGGTGGAAAATACTACGGCAGATATGATGGTTCACGTGAACAATGTCTAGGACCTTTTGCTAACTTCTTAGAGGAATGCGGTATCATCCCATAGTATACCATGCCAGGTTCACCCACTATAAATGGTGTTGTTGAAAGACGAAACATGACGTTTAAGGATATAGCGAGGAGTATGATTTGTCACTCCACCTTACCAGAATCACTCTGGGGAGAAGCACTTAAGACTGCAGCATATATCCTTAACAGGGTTCCAACTAAAGCAACCAATAGAACCCCTTATGAGCTTTGGACGGGTAAGAAGCCTAGTTTAAAGCATTTACATGTGTGGGGATGTCCAGCTGAGGCACGACCTTATAGATCTAATGAAAAGAAACTGGACCCAAGAACAATGAGTTGCTATTTTGTTGGGTACTTCAAAAGATCAAGGGGTTACAAGTTTTATGATCCCACAACTAAGTCAATATTTGAGTTGGGAAATACTCGGTTCTTTGAGGATGTTGAGTTTGCGGGGGGAGATGTGGTTAGAGACATTGTCTTTGAAGAGGAATATGTTGATATTCCTATAGGTGTTATTGAATTTGGTCAAGATTTTGTTCCTGACTTTGTTTAAGACACAATAAACTTAGACAATGGTGGAGATCCTGTTCAAGGGATTGTTCCAGAAGAACAAACTCTACCACCTAAAGAACCTATGCCATTAAGGAGATCCACTAGATAAAGAAGAAGTGCGGTGCCAGATGATTACATCATATTTCTTCAAGAACATGAAGTTGACATTGGAATGATGGAAGATGATCCAATTAACTTCCGTCAAGCCATTAAAAGTTCTAACTCTCAAAAGTGGATTGATGCCATGAATGAAGAGATAAAGTTTATGAAAGACAATGATGTTTGGGATCTTGTCCCATTGCCAGAAGGTACGAAGCCCATTGGTTACAAATGGATATTTAAGACCAAAAGAGATTCAAAAGGCAATGTGGAGAGGTACAAGGCTCGTCTTGTTGCAAAAGGCTTTACACAGAAAGAAGGCATCGACTACAAAGAGACTTTCTCATTGGTTTCTTTGAAAGACTCTTTTAGGATTATGATGGCACTAATGGCATATTTTGATCTTGAGTTACATCAAATGAATGTAAAGACCACCTTCCTCAATGGTGACATTGATGACACGATCTATATGGTACAACTAGAAAACTTTGTGTTGGAAGATCCAAAGAATATGGTTTGTAAACTTAAGAAATTTATCTATGAACTTAAGCAAGCATCTTGACAATGGTATTTCAAATTTCATCAAGTGATCATCTCATTCGGTTTTGAGATGAATTTGGTCAATGACTGTATATACCATAAGTTCTGTGGGAGCAAGCACATTTTCTTGGTCTTATATGTTAATGATATTTTGCTTGCTAGCAACGATATAAGCTTATTGCACGAAACCAAGAGATTTCTAACTAAGAATTTTGAGATGAAAGATCTTGGTGATGCCTCTTTTGTGTTAGGAATACAAATACATCGAGATCGCTCTCAGGGTATTCTCGGATTATCTCAAAAGAGCTATATCGAAAAGGTACTAAAAAAGTGTGGCATGCAAGATTGCAGACCAAGTGATACCTCAGTGGCTAAGGGAGACAAATTTAGTCTCAATCAGTGCCCTAAGAATGATTTTGAGGAAAAAGAAATGCAAAAGATTCCTTATGCATCAATAGTAGGGAGTCTAATGTATGCTTAGGTTTGTACGCGTCCAGATATTGCATACATTACAGAAATGTTGGGCAGATACTTAAGTAATCCAGGATTAGACCATTAGAAAGCAGCCAAACGAGTCTTGCGATACTTATAGAGAACAAAAGATTACATGCTCTCTTATCGGAAGTTAGATCAAATCGAGATCATTGGGTATACTGATTCTGATTTTGCTGGATGCCAAGATAGTATGAAATCTGCATCAGGCTACATCTATCTACTAGCTGGAGGAGCTATCTCTTGGGAAGAGTGTAAAACAATATCTTGTTGCCTCTTCTATTATGGAAGCAGAGTTTGTAGCATGTTATGAGGCATCCAATCATGGAATATGGTTGTGGAATTTTGTCACAGGGCTGTGCATTGTGGATACTATTAATAGACCACTTAAGTTATTTTGTAGCAATAAGTCAGCGATTCTATATTCCAACAACAACAAGAGCTCGACAAAATCAAAGCATATAGACATCAAGTTCCTAGTTGTAAAAGAAAGAGTTCAAAGTGGACAATTGTCTATAGAGCATATAGGAACAAACTCTATGATCGCAGATCCGCTTACTAAAGGAGTGCAACCTAAGGTGTTTCATGAGCACACTGCTCATATGGGTGTCATGTCTTTAAGTAATATTCAGTTTTAGTGGGAGTTTGTTATTTTCATTGCTTTTATGTCATAGACAAACTTTAATTATTTGTTTCAGTTTGTCATGTTTTTTTTTAAGGATATTTTCTACAGAAATAAAGTATTTTGTTTATTTACACTTTGATTTTGGTTTATGGTTTGATCTCACTAAGTTTTATGTTGGACTAGTAGGAAATAGACATGTTAAGATCACATTGCATGGAATTTCCTTGCTACACATCCATATCATGATCCATGTCATTCAATTGTGTCAACATTGTGACCATTTATAGGTTGAGTTACGATAAATATAATGAATACCGCTTTGATCCTATGTTGATATGGTTGATGGGCCGGATCAATTATAGATACATTTTGGTCATGACAGCAAATTTGAGCTCATATGATTGTTTTGGAAAAACATAATTATAAGGTTACACATGTAGTCTAAGTAGGAGATTGTTGGATCCTTAATCCAATGTTGGCCTTATATGTGAAATAATATATGTTACGGTCTATCATATTAAGTTAAGCTCAATTAAAAGTGATCAATAGGATTTAGGTGTTTAGGCTTTAATGTATCTAATAGGGTATAGCCCTTTTATATGTAGAGACCTTACAGGTAATTTCTATTTTTATGATAGGCTAAAATAGAACTACCAAAAGATAACATGGAGTTATCTCTATAAATAGTGGTTATGGTCCCTAAGTCACACATATAATTTTTTTAGTCTCTTCTGAATCCCATCATTAGAGAGTACGAAGAGAAAACAAAAAGGATCTCTCAAGGAAAACGTGTTGATCTAGAAAGCCAACCGCAAGACTCTAAAATTATTGATTGCTATGGATTCAGGTACGCTTTTGCTTATCTATTGTTTAATTCTTAATGATTAAACATGAACGATCTAGGGTTTTATATGTGATGGTTTTTTACAAAAGGTTAATTTGGATATAACATTTAGCCCTTATTTTATAAAAAGAAAAGAATTCCTTTTCACTTCTTTCAAAAATTTCATCAAGACAACAACATTATATCATGCATGAATATGACTTGTAGTTATGATATATAGCAAAAGAAAACAATTTGCATAAAGTAATAGGGGAGATGGGAAATTAATTAAGCATATATTTAAAATCAAGTATTGGGAAGTTTTAGTTTGCATCGAGGCTTCCTGAAACTTAGGATAGAAAAGTTCCAAAAAGAAAAGAAAGTAAAAGAAAAAGAAGAAAATTTAAAAGTCTTAGATCCTTATTCAAGTCTTTCCGGACTTAGACATGGGCAGGTCCTTTGAGAAAAATAAGAAAAATCATAGAAGTCTTAGATTTATGTCAAGACTCCTCAAACTTAGATTATGGTTAAGTCCACAAAGAAAGAAGAAAAATTGTTTTGACTTGATGAGGACAAGTCTAAGACTTGAATGACTAGTCTTATTATTAGTATGAGCAATATAAGAAAAGAGTATAATAATAAGAGCATGATAACAAGGTAATAATAAGTTAAATTGATGAGCTTTTAGGCTCTAAAATCATATATATACATATACATAATATATATAAAAAGTCATATTAGAAAGGTGAACAAAATAACAACAATAATCATAATGAACATAGCATTGAACAAGAGATGGACAAATTGTTGTTTTCATGATTTCATTCCTAGCATAATGGTCATGGAGATTTGTAAATAAAACACATAACATGTTCATGTTATGTTAATATGAATATAGGAATGAGTCTAGAACTTTTACCTAAAGGTAGGTAATGAAAGAATATTTGATATTGGTTGTTGTGGAGAGAGTTGTGATAGGAAAAGAACAGAGTATTGTGAAGAGAATTTTGGAGAGAAAATTTATTGAGAGAATTTGAGAAATTTTTTTTATGTAAATGAAGTGTGTGAAAGAAATGAAAAGAGATGTGGTAAGACCTGCAGAAGGAAATTAGATGTAATAAAATAAATTGAAAAAGAAAAACATTAGAGAAGAGTGAGGGGGCTAACATGATATGGGAGAGAGAGAGGGGGAGATTTGATTGGTTTTGTATTTTTTGTAATAAAAAGTAATAAAATGTAAGAGAAGTTATGTATAAAGTCTTATAGGGAAGCAAAATTATATGAGATAGGTGTATCGGTTATGAGAATAGGTAAAAAAAAAAAATACTCGTAAAAAGGCTATATCTGATATTATTAAAAGCTAAAAAAATAAGAAATTGATATTTTGTAAAAAGGCTATATCTGATATTATTAAAAGCTAAAAAAAATAAGAAATTGATATTTTGTGAACCTTTGTTAAATTACGAGTCTAAATATGTTTTCAAAATATTTTTCCTATCTTGAGCATTAGGCATATTTTTTGAGAATCGATCCTGTTTGGGTTCGAAACAATTGATTTTTTGGGACGAATTTGATCTTTTTAAGCTACCTCATACTATACCAAACTATAATCTATCATTAGCTCATTTTTATTATTCTTAGGTTTTGAGCATGGGATCGTCGGAGTTAAAACTACTAGTATACCTTAATTATTGTTGACTTTTGAAATTCCTCATTGATTAGGGTTAGGGTTTACTCAAATTCTACCCTTTTTTTCGGAAACTGGTGAATCTATATTAATATAATTTTAATTAAGGACCTAGTTTGGTTGATTTTGCTCCTATACCATCTAATAACATATGGCGAACTATTCTTCTAATAATAGAAGTTTGATATTGTGACTTAGAAGCTCAATATTAATGGTCTACAAATACCAAAACTAGTATTTTTTTTTGCCAAAAACTGATATTGCATAATTTGAAAATTGATAAAGTCATATTTCACTCAACTTTTCATTGAACAAATGATGATAAACTATTATAGATTTTATAGAAATCACAAATAAATGGTACATTGTCTTTAGATTTAGAATTGAAAGTTTGAGAGTAGGTCGAGTCCTTATATGAAAAATAAACAAGTTTACTTCTAGGAAAAAGTTAGCATGTATATACTCTTTTGAGTTCTTTTTAAAGAGCTTTTCAACACTTAATGAAAGAGGTAAAAGAAACTCTTAACTTAGCGATCCTTTATAAAAAAATTCTTAACTTTGTTGTTGCATTAAAAAAGAAAAGAAAGAAACAAGCGTAACCTCTACTCCATTGACTCAAGTAATTGAGTTAAGAGTACGTGAACTTAAATGTTAAAGTAAGGAAGAGTCCTTAGGGATCTCTTTTAAACCTGGTCACTTACGTGGTGAGCCTAGGATGTGCTGACTCAATAAACTCACTATAACAAGAAGGGAGGGAAGATAAAAGTTCAATTGTCGAACTTTGAAAAAAAGAGAAGAAAAAAGGAATAATTGCTTGTATGAAAACAAAAGAAAATGAATACAAAAGCACCAATTGAAATAAGAATTACAATAAAAAGTGAGAAATTCTAGGGAGTGAGTGGATACCACATGCTTTCCCTATGTGTTGCTAGGAGTATATGCCTGCTAAATGTCTAGTGAAGTTTGAATGGTGTTTTTCCTTACTGGACTACATATTTACTTTTACATCGAAGAATCTTTTGCTAAAAACTTGGATTAAAGTTTGTTTTGTCTAGATTAGCTGCTAAATATTGATTATAGTAATCTAATTACATGAAGCCAGTTTGGCTAGAGCGGTGGGCACTAACAATGCAAGTCATGAACAATGAAAAGGAAAAGATGCTTGAATTATGAATGTAAAAACGTTGTACATTTTATGACATATTTCAATTTTGTTCTTAATTATTTTGCTTGAGGATAACCAAAAGTTTAAGTGTAGGGGAGTTGATAAAGCCATGTTTCACTTAACTTTTCATTGAACAAATGACAATAAACTATTATAGATTTTATAGAAATCACGAAGAAATGTTACTTATGTGCGTTTATTGTGTTATTTTAGGTCTTGAAGGACTTATCATACAAATACAAGCAAATTGGGAGAAGTTTGATGCAAATATTGAAAACGAAACAAAGTAGGCTGATTAAAATCACATAAACACCACCAGCCTACATCCATAAGACAAGAACACCAGCTTTTGAAGATCCAACACCGCCAGCGTTCATGATAGAACATGATCCTAGAATTTTTTGGACATACATTGGTAAGATGTAGGTCAACATCACTCAAACACAACTAGCATTTAGATGGTGTAAACTTTTTATGGATTTTTAAAATTCAATGAATGCCGACAAAATTGGTCTCTACATCGCCGGTGTTATAGCTAATGTACAATTGCAAAAGCTCTCGAAAATTAAAATTGTAAATGAAATCCAGTTAGATCTAAATGTATACTGCTAGTGTACAATGTGAAATTGCCAGCCTATGTCCTCCTTCATATATATTGTTCTCTTGTTGCATCATATGGAAGTAAGAAATCCTAGGCACGATTTTTCTCTCCTTTTCCATTGCTCTTAGATCTAGATTAGGGTTTAGAACATTGAAGAAGTTTTCTTGTTAATTTGTTTTCGGATTCCTCACTGGATTCAAGTGAAAGACATCATTTGTGTTTGAATTCCAGAACAAGACTTCATTGACAAGGTGATTTTGTTCTTTTTCTTATATTCAATTATTGAATGATGTTTGAAACTTGTTTCTTTTGATCTTAATTTGGTTTTGAATTGTTGATTTGGATTATTCAGTTGACGATTTTTGCTGTTGATTGAATCCTTGCTCATATTTGGGTTGTTCATACTATTTCATTGATAATGTATTTTGGATTGATTCCGGAATTCATGATAGATTAGGATGGTAATTGGAAAATTCTTTTCTAATCGTTTCTCATGAATTGCTAATTAGGACTACAAATCATATAGGGATATAGATTTTAATTCGATTAAGGTTTGGTAATTGATTAAGATTAGTCAATTAATCACTTTCCTAGGAATAGAGAACATTGATGATTAATTTAGGATAATAGCTTACTTTGGGAAAAGAAGTTGTTATCTTGTGCTTGATTGATTGAAAATACTATACCCATTGACAATTTGAATTTGCAATTGTAATTTGTTCATATCATACATTTAATTGATTGTTCAGATCTTTGGGCTCTTAACCTAAATTAATTAAGATGTTGGAAATCCTTATTTCTTTGTAGTTTTGTTCTATATCAGAAAATCTAAAAACAGAAACACTTTTGATTTGCCTAGCTATGAAGTAGACTAATATAGTTGATAGCTAGTCCTCAGTTCCTGTGGGCTCGTCTTGGTATTCACCGATATATTATTATTGCATACGCACCTGTACACTACCGGTTAAAAATTGCTCTTTTAATGGAATTTAAAAATAGCTAAAAAGAGTTTTAAAAAGCACATATAAACAAAAGCGTGATAAAAAGCCCAATAAGCTTGTTCAACTATAGAATCATTTAATAACACTTGATTAGCTATTTTTAGGGAAATTGATGGATTTTACATTAAAATCTTCTAATGACACATAGTAAGCAATCCCCTTAAGATAAACAAGAATCTTTGATGTTGATCTTAGAATCCTAAAATCAATGATTTGAAACCCTATCAAAACTGGCAATTTTTTGCTAACATTGAAAAATCCATTACTTGTGTAATTTTAAGGATCTTGATTGACCGATTCTTCTTTAAAATCATCTAATAACACCTAACTTAATGTTCTATTTGAAAAAATAGGAATTCATGTATTGATCCAAGGAGTTCAAAACCTTATATCTATAACCTAAAGTGGTGATTTTTATCTTAAGAAAAAATCTATACTCATATAACTTTAGGAACTTAAATCTAGTAGTTTTGCTCTATAATAGTTTGATGACACCTAACCAATAATATTTCCCTTCGAAAAATAGGAATTTCATATGGTGACCACGAAAGTCTAAATTGTCAAATGCAATTTACTCATATGTTAATTTTGGAGACCTTGATCAATCGGTTTTGCTCTAAAATGATTTGATGAGACTTGGTTAGCTATTCCTAATGAAAAATAGGAATTTTTCCATGGATTTTCTAGAAACCCAAAATCATTGATTTACAATGTATTAAAATAAGTAGTTTCTTGACAAAATTGAAAAATCTATGCTTGTTTAATGTTAAGGCTCAAAATTAGTCAATTTTGCTCTAGAGTTATTTGATGACATATGAATGTTTATTCCCCTTTGATATGCATACAATTGACTCATTTTGAATAATTATATCCTATGAACTCATTCTTATTGCACAATTAATAGTAAGCAAGTGCACCTATCGCAAGTAACATAAGAGCAGAGTATAGAATTGTCTCCAAAGGGATCGGTAAGTACTAGTAATCACCTTATTAACTATTATCTAACCCAACAATTAGATTGAATGAATTATATATTATTAGATACACTACTTAATTCATATAGATAAAAATTCACTATTTAAACATCGAATTACTTATCTAATGCAACACAATACGACAAGTTTGACATGCTCTAACAATTAAGCACATTAACCACACTAGAATTTCATTACTATTTTCCTTAATTGCTGAATTTAGTAGATAGAATAATGTCTTTCTCAAGAGTATTAACGTCTAACCTTAGTCTTATCTACTGGAATTTTTTCCTAGTTAATAGCAGACTAAGACTGCATTAAAGTTAAGAATTCAATATTAACATAATTTTCATGCAGAAGATTTCATGATCCTATATCTAAAATCATGAGCAACCTTTCCTAATAGCCTAGATCTATTCATCGAGACGATTTCTCAATCTGTTCCCAAAAAAATCTAACCTAATCCTATACTGTGCACTATGTAGAATTAGTACACATTGAAGATCAACTACAAGCATCAAGGAAATTAACAA
Source organism: Combretum micranthum (assembly GCA_024138025.1). NCBI lineage: Eukaryota > Viridiplantae > Streptophyta > Magnoliopsida > Myrtales > Combretaceae > Combretum > Combretum micranthum. The sequence continues at coordinate 1,310,725 of JAMXBD010000047.1, forward strand.
TGTTTGTCAATAAAAATGTGCTAATACATGTTAAGCAGTGGTGTTGCAAGCCTAATTTACACTACTCATACATCATAAAAGACAACAATACAATAGAAAATATGAAAAGAATATGGCACATGAACATGAATACAACATTTTTTTTTTAATTTTTTACTTGCAAAATGTTTGAATACAATGCTACATGAAGTACAATGTATTCCTCTTCGTTCCCTCTCAAGAATCTCAAGGAATTACTCACAACTTGGTACAATGTTTGATAAAAACTATGAATGGATGCAACTTTACATAGAAAACTAGCTTGTGATAGTTCGACGTTTACAATAATTATTGGATTCCCCTTTCTAAAGTATGGATCCTCTTTTTATAGTTCACAGGCGATTAGTCATGAATTGGCAACTTTTCTTCGTCTTAATTGGCCTTCATTCCTTTTCACAAAGTAGTTAAGTAACTTCTAACATGGAAATTACGTAAGTTCCAATCCAAATCATGGTCGTAATCTCACAAAAACAGCACATCTAGGGCATATCATGGGTGTGATGTCACTGGTGATACTCTCAACACAAAATTATTAGTCCTATCACGACCTCATCAAGGACGTGATGAATCAGAGTAAAGTATATCCCTAACCATCACGGGCATTATATTGGCCATTATCTATGTGGCTTGTAATCCTTCAAACTAATCATGCCCGTGATCTATGTCAAGAAGTATGGGACCCATCAGATCACGGCCGCAATGAAGCTCGTGTTCTCCTTAGTTTCCATTTTTTCTCTTCATGTTACGACTAGGATCATGCTTGAAAACAAGTCAGTGTAGATCACTATCTTCATCATGGCCAACATGGGGACATTGATATTCACTGTACTCAATATTACTCCCTTTTTACAGCCACAATACTCTTCAATTATTCACCCTGAATAGATCACCTATGTGGTTATGGTCATGATGGGGCCTTGATATACTATTTTCTTTTAATTAAGTTTGATCCATCTTGATCTAAATGATGAAACTTTGCCCTTTGTCACTTGAAATGAATATATTTGTAAATTAAGTACCAATTCTCTCGAATCAAGCATAAATAAGAGCATAACTGAATAAAATTAACCCTGAACTAATAGAGTAAACAACCCCTGTCACCCTTCAAAGAATAAAGAATTTCAAATTGTGACCTTACAAGCATGGTTCAAGATTTGCCTTTAAAGACTGGCAACTTTAAGCTAAAATTAGAAAAATTATACTCTTGTGTCTTAGGCATCTACATGGATTAGTTTTGCTCCAAAATCATCTAATGATACTTCAATAGCTATTCCTCTTTAAAAAAAAAAAAAATAGGAATTTCAAAAGGTAACCTTGAAATCCCGAAATCCTTGGCATATCAAAATCGACTCTATTTTTTTTCTTAATTGAATAATCCATGCTTGAACAATTTTAGAGATCAATTCATTAGTTTTGCTCTATAATAATCTCATGTCACTTGATTGACTACTCCTCATGGAAGGATAGGAAATTCAAATGGGTACTCTAGAAGCCTAAAATCATTGTTCTGTATTTCATGACAAAATCAATGATTTTTATATAAAATAAAAAAATCCAAAATTATGTGCATATCCTTCAATAACTATTTTTGTGATGTGATCATGGTAATCAAGTGTTAAAAGTCAAATTATTTTCAGTTTTCATTGAACAAATCATGTTTAATTGTTACTGATTTTTATATAAATCATTAGGAATTGGTACTTAATTAGGCTTAACATTATATTTAAGGTCTTGAAAGAAAATACAAACAAATTGGAGAAGTTTTGTTGCAATCAAGTAGAGAAACAAAACACGGGCAGCTAAACATGAAGGAACACAGCCTACATCTTCTCAATCAGAAGACCAACACTAGCAAAACAGAACATGACACACTGGCCTAATAATAGAATAGTATCAGCTTCTAGAGAAATGACTGTATGCTAGCAAATTTTGATCCTATGCCGCTGGCATACATTTGAGAACGATCGATGTATGTTATGGTGAAACAAATTCCAAGTTTTGTTCTACAAATGCTCGATGAAGTGTTTTGATAGAATTCATTCTTTATTCATCCCTTCATCTGTTATAAAAAAAAAAAAAAATAGAGTTGTAGAGAGAAGTCCTATGGATTTGAGTGGCTAAAACTATTTTTTAGCCAAGGGATTGTTACATGTTCGGTTCTATAAGGATTGTGAGATCTAAATGATTTGTTATTGAATTTGTTCTTGTTTTGGGTATTTATATACCTTCTGATCGTTTTGATTTTATTATCTTGTTTGATTGATGCAAATTATAGTTCGTTTGTTTGATTAATAAGGTAATATACTATCAATTAGAATATCAAATCCATAATTGTTTGGCTGTTTTAATGTTTATGGTACCATGATTGATTATGAGATAAGTAATCAATTTTTTTTTATGAGGTAATCTTGTTTAAATAGATCATGCTTTTAATTTGTTGGCCTAAATTGGTAATCTCTCTTGTTCTTCATGCTATTGATAACTAAACCCTAAGAGCTTGTTTAGAGTTGTTTAATCGATAAGGGAAGTAATCAAAGAGCTTGTTTTGATTATCGATAAAGTAGGGAGAGATAGGTTTTAGAGCTTATTAATGACCATAACCAGTTTATCCAAGATAAAATGTTTTGCATCAATGATCAATGCTGTGAACTAGACTGTGATAGTACCTTTGGTTAGGAACACTTTGATATTGATTCACACTTAGAATTTTTGTTTACTTGCTTATAACTTAATTAGTTTTCTTAAAAGTTACAAAACCCCCTTCTTTCTCTTCTTCATCTAATTCTCAAATAGAAATAAATTTTACCAATTTATATGGATATGACCCTGCTCACTACTATATAAAAATCTTTAGAGTAGGAAAATATATTTGCTAGATTCGACACCTACCATTTTTTTTTTGCATCGTTGTTAGGGATTAGTGTCAAAATAAATATATTTCTAAATTTATGACTTGTTCTTTTCATTCAGGTGAACTTCAATTCTATCCATAAATTGAGAAGATTGTCAGGGAGTTACGAAAAGAAACCAATTTGGGTGCAAAAGACACCACTATGTCACGTCCTAAAGGGTATCCTAAACACGATAGTCCGCCACACTCAATAAGAAAGCTTAAGTATGATATCCTTAGTCATCCCATAAGTTTCGATAATGGGTGTAAGGTGTACATTTATGATCATAGAGGACCAACATTGAAACATGTTGTTTAAGAAGACATTCATATAGCAGTTTAAGAATGGAAATCATAACATAATATCTGAAATATGGAAATATAAAGGTCTTACAAATATTAAAGGGGAATTCTCCTATCAAAAGATATAATTCAACAAGGTTTATAAAAGCCTAATCAAAATAATTACATTTGTAGATTTACTTAGAAGTCAAAGTCTATATTTAGACTTTGACTTCTTCCAAAAACTTCTTAGGCTAAAAGGTAATACCTGAGAGAAATAACCCTAGGGCTTCAACCATAGATAGAGGTACTGTAAAAGATATGTAAACCCCTAATGTTTTGTAACTTAATTAAGCTTAAACCCTAATTACAAAGTCAACTGGAATCCCAACTTCAACAAAACCCTAGTCTTTTGCAACCGTTCAAGTCCGGCATTCCCGTTTAAGCAACCCTAGGAAGTTAGTAAGAGTTTAGTATGTAGAATAATTTGTAATAACTTGGGATAGTATAAAAATATCAGATTAGATAAATCGTGATTCGTTTTGAGCACAACCGGACACAGTTCTCGAAAAGAGTGTATAGGGGCTTAGATTTGTAAAAATATTCTAAATCTATCGTTAAACTCGTAAAAATATAAGTTTTTAAAAAATATCAATTTCATAATTTTTCGGTAACTAAAAATATCAAATATTGCAATTATACGCATATTTTCTTACTATCGGTACTTAAATTGTCATGTCTACTTTACATTAGACTATTTTCTCTATTCTACACTATTCATCTATCTCTACTTTTCCTTACAACCTACTCTTATAACCCATACCTCTATTTCTTACAATTTTCATTTCTAATACAATTTCACATCTTTCGTATCTTACTTTTCATTAATAAAAATACAAAAAAAAATTAAAATAAAATTCACTTCCTCTACTCTCCAAATTGCTCCCGCCATGCCCCCTTCCCCTCTCCAATTTTTTTTATTTTCATTTATTTAATTAACATAAATTTCCTCCCACATTTTCTTATAAATACCCCCTCTTCCTTCCACTTCTTTCACAACTTCCATACACTAAAATTACTCTCCAAAAATCTCTCCACAAACTCTCTCAAGTTTCTCTAGTTTCTACTACTTCTCTAGGTGAGAGTTTTAGCTTTCTAAAGTGTTCATTTACTTAATATGAGCTTAGTGTGTGTTTTCTAAACCATGAAGGTTAAAGAAAGCAACAATAAGTTCATACTTTGTTTTGTGCATGAATCTAATTTCTTTATGTTGCTTTTATGTATCTAATTATCTAAATATATCTATGTAGCTATATATATATATATATATATTAGAGCATATAAGCTCATTTTTTTTGCAATTTATTTACTTTCCTTGCAATTTATTTACTTTCATGTTGTTTTTAAGACTAGTCTTTCTAGTCATAGACTTATCCTCATCAAGTCAAAACATTTTATTTTACTAATTTATTTCTTTAAGTTATTATGTTTCCTTATGTTTCATAGCTTATTATTCACATTCATGCATAAACATAGTGATTTTTTTCTCAACAAGATAAATGAGGAAAGGTCTCCTTAAAATAGAGATTCTTTTCTAGAAATAAAAGTAGGAAGTAATTTTTCCTACAACTAAGGATTCATCTTAGCAAACTTTTGTAAGAAATCTAGAGGAGTTCATAGGCATTTTTATGAACATACATGACATAGAAAGAACTTTTTGAGTGAACAAAAGTTTTACTAAAACTTCACTTTTTCATCAAGTACAAGAAATTCCTTTCATGAAAATAAAATAATTTTAAGAAACAAAGAAATTATTTCTATGAAGATGTAATTGTTATTTTCAAGAAGTATTACAAACTAAGGAAATAAAATCATTCTTTGAAAATTTAGAGGAAAGAGAATTTACTCATAACTTGAAATATTCTCTAACAAAAATAAGAGGAATTTTCAAAGGTTTAACTTTTTTAAAAGACTTTACTTTTACAAAAATTTATGATTTGAGACAACTTCATTAACTTCATACATTTTGATATGAGTCAATAAAAAAAAATATATATATATATATATACATTTCAAAATTTTTACAAATTAATATAATATCTATCTCTTCAAAATATGTTTTTATTAAAAGAAGGAATTCAGGTTTGTGAAAATTCATGGTGAATCTGGTCACCACTATTTCGGAACCCAAATGACCTAGTTTGATGAAAATAGTTTTAGAAATAGATAGATCTTTTTGAGTAGATAGAAAATGGTATATAATATACGAAATTCCGAGTTAAAATGGGCAAGTTATGGCCATTTTAAGTTGGAATCTCCTCCAATCCGATTTTACCGCGATTTTATGATAGATTTAGAGTTTTCAAGAATAGAAATTCTATGAAAGACTCATTGTAGGTATTTCATCTTGTCTAGGTGAAGAAGGAACCGAGATCACTTTTCCGGAAGACTACTTCGATTAGGAGTTACCGACATATAGTGAGTTAATCCTTTACTAAGTTACATTTCTTGATTGTGCTTGTAAGTAGTAGCATTTAGAAAATAAGGAAAAGATAAATGAACAAATATTTTGTGATTTGGATTCATGATTGGTTGAATATAAGTTAAGAATATCGAAAGAGAAATTGATAAATAAATTGTGATTCTTGCATTGATATGATGAATATTGTTTTGATCACCATTAATTGGTTAAACTTATATTGAAAATGATTCATGCATATCATATTTGTGATTCACATTTCTTTCACTATTATTCTTCATGTGGGGAAACGAGGAAGTTATAGTGGTGGCTAGTAGGAGCCGAAAAGTCTACATGGACCAGTAGGAGCTGAAAAGCTTACATGGGCCAGTAGGAGCCGGAAAGTCTAAAAGACGAGTAGGAGCCAGCAAATCTACAAATATTGATGGTTGTATGGGCCTGTAACCTCCCAACCCCCGACATGGAGGGCGTAAAATCCATGCTACACCTGATTTCCGGTTAATCTTGTGTATTTTGTTTGCTCATGTGTTTGGTGCATTTTCATATGATTGTTTAAATACTTGTTTGATTTATGGAAATGTCTTGTAGATGGGAATTATCTCACTAAGCTAGATTTGCTTATATCCCTAGAGCTTTTTGTTATAGTATGATTATCTATGGTTGGCACCGAGAAGCCCCGTATGCCAGGTATGAGCCAAGGCCACTAGGAGTTTTTGGGAGGAGTTATATGTATTTAGTTTTGAACATAGACTTCTAAGAAAATCTCTATAGTAAGCTTATGTTTATAGTCATGTTTACCTTGTTAATGGTTTAGTTGAATCAAGACTATTTAAGATGGGTGAATGCCCCTAAGATGATGTAAGAGTTTGTTATCTAAATGAATATTCCATGTTTATTTATATAAGTTCTTGTATGCTTTTATTATCTACTTAAACGTAATACCCCTGTGAGTCTCCTACTATCTTGGAAGGACGCCTTGCATATGCTATCGAAGCTCCTACATGATCAATGTTCTCATTCATTAGCTTTAATATTATATGTGGCGGATTGTCACGTTTAGGGTACCCTCTGGGGCGTAACAAGATATCTATAAGGGAGTAAGCTTTTTGCTTAGTGAGAATTAATTCCACAAGTAAAGTACTCATTACTCAATAATCAATATTCAATCAAGTTATTTAACAAGCATATGAGATGTAATCAATCACGTGAGCAAGCAATACATACGATTTTTCGGAATCATATGTTTGAATGGATTTACCCTCTATTCAGTGGTTAGGTGTTCCGAGCAACAAGGCCATATTTCGCAAATAATGTTTTTATAGTTTTTATACATATTCCTACTAATCGCTATATTATAGTTATTTCTGATGCCCTCCCACCATTTGATTACGAGCAATCAAAGCCATAGAGTAGATTTTTGGGTTCCTCGACCTCATTACTATGCTCTTGGCCCACCAAGGGTATAGTAATGAATGAAATGTGACTCACTACGTATCATGTATGAATCATTTTATTTAAGTAGTCAAGTCATAATATTAAACATTTTATAAGCAATTATGGAATTCGCAGACAAATCATTCATATACTAAATCATTAACAATTCCTACCTTGATATACTTAACACAATTTCAATCATATAAGTAAAGCATATGCGTTATCACATTCTTATATTTTCCTAATTTTAGTATCGCTAAACTATAAGCAAAATCATAAGTACAAAAATACGAGAATTTAAACTCACTTGGCCATAGTAGCAGAAGTTTCTAATAAAAGTAATCCTCCGGGTAAGGTAGCTTGGACTCCTCGTCACATATACAAAAGAAATACTCAAAATGAGTATTTCTTGGAAGTTCTACATAAACTTAAATTTCTAGTTCACTAAGTTCATCAAAATTCGTATAGAGTGAAATTCCAACTTAAAATGGCTATAACTTGCTTATTTTAACTCGGAATTTCACATATTATATATCGTTTTCTATCTACTCGAAAAGATACATCCATTTCTAAGGTTATTTTATTCATAAAAGGTCATTTGGTTTTCTAAAAGACTCAGTACAGAATCAACATGAAAATTTCTACCTTTAAAACATGGTTTTTCTAACTTTGTATCAACCAAAAATTCCATAGAAAACATATATATATATATGTATTTGAAAAATCCTTTGAATACATGTATATATATATATAGACTCATATTATATGCAAAAGTTAATGGTATTGTCTCAATGATTATTTTTGGTAAAACAATTTACCTTATGGTATTGAAAACTTTAATCTCAACAATATCTTTTCTAAGTGTTTTGAATGGACTTTATTATTTCTTAGGTTGTTGTAAACGAGTATATTCTTATTTTTTTTCCCATTTCTTTTCTAAAACAATAAATTTTCCCTTAACTTTGGTCTTCTACAAATTTTGCTTCTAGTGATAAAAATGAAGTTTCCGAAGTTTTTATTAAGTTGTTGATAACCTATGATGATTTGGAGTTGTATATATTTTCTTTTAAAAATGGTTTGATAAATAAGTCTTCTTCCTCTTATATTTTTATTTCCTAAGTCCTTTAGGAATAAATTCTAAAACTTGGTCTTTTAATTTCGTTATCGATTTTTACTTGAAAAGAAATCATCTTCTTAAGTTATTGATAATATCCATTGTTTTTGAATTTATCTTGTTTATACTCTTTTTATTTCTTTGAAAATGGGTTTATCATTTAGAAACTTGGCAACCTTTATTTTTCTAAGTGTGTTTATAAATTAATGAGTTGATTTTATCTTAACTTTGAAAACTAGTCTAGTTTTCGGTTTTTATTATAGAGTTGGTAAAAATACTATAAGTAAGCTTTTTAAAAAAGATTTGCTTATCAAAGATTTATTAATACTAGTTTAAATAAACTTCATGTGGCTTATTACAAAAAGAAAAATTTAGTTTTTTAATTAATTCCTTAATAACATCATCTTTTATTTGTCATTTAAGAAAAATCTTGATAAGTTTGAAAAGAAGTTGTAAAATAATTTTCCTATGTGTTTAGTAACAAAACCTTGATTTAGAGATAAGTTATTTATTAAAAGAGTTTAGTTTCATTTTACTTTATTAAAGAAAATTCTACTTTAAATTTTGTTGAGACAATATCATTATAATGATGCATTTATATGAGTATGTAGTATGAAAATGATGAAAATATAAGAAATATATAAGAAGAAATAATAATCAAGATAATAATGTCAAGAATTGGGAACCTTAACTTCATCAAGGTATCCCAGTCAAGTATTAAGAGCCTTAGCTTCATCAAGACATCTTGGGACTAAGAATAAACTAGTCAAAAAAAAGAAAAAGAAAAGCAATAATAATAATAAGCTTGTTAGAGAGTTAGTAAGCATTTAGACTCTAAGAAATATATATATATATATATCTATACATATAGATAATAATATATTTACAAAGTTAAGTTAAGAGCATAATAACAATAATAACAACATAACATCATAATAATAACAAAATAACAAAATCGGAATTCTTCGCATTTATAAGAACGAAACATGAACATTTTGTTACTTTTACAACTCACATGAGTTTTTGAGAAACAACACCATAATCATGCTAAGTTACATGACATAGAAAATAATTGGTACGAAAATATAGGTGAGAATATTTACCTAATGTGGGAAATATGAGAGTGATAGTTTTAGAGAAGTTTTGGATAGTATGTGTGTGTAGAAAGAATGTAGGAAATGGGTAGTAAAGAAAAGAAAAGAGATTTTTGGGAGAGAGGATTTGTGGAATGAATTTGAGAGAGTTTTGATAAGGTAAATGAGTATGTGAAAGAAATGGAGGGAGAGTGGGTATTTATAGAGTTTTGAGGAGTGAAAATTATATGAATAAGATCAATTGAAAAAAAAAATTTTGTGTGTGTTAGGGAGAGGGGCTGGTGTGAATGAAGATAGAGGGAGAGAGTGAGTTTTGTTTTGTTTGTATTTTTATTAATTAAATGTAATAATTTGTAAGGTTTGGTGTGAATAAAGATGTATGATAAATGTAAAAAGTAGAGAATAAGTATGTAGAGTGTAAAAATTAGCGTAGAAAAAGTAGAAATAGATGAATAGTAGTGAATAGTATAGAATAGTATTATGAATAGCAGATAAGACAAATTAATACCAGTAGTAAATAAAATACACGTAATTAAGCTATATCTAATATTTTTAGATACTAAAAAATTATAAAACTAATATTTTTGAAATCTTTGTATTTTTATGAGTTCAATAGTATTATCGGAATATTTTTGCCGTCAAGTGTATTGGGGCACGGTTTACGAAAATTGATCTCGTTTGGAAATACAATAAAAATTAATGAATCTGATATTTTTAAGCTTCCTTATATTATTGCGAACTATTATCTATCATTATCTCAATTTCGTTGTTTCGGGGTTATGAACGCGAGATTGGATCTAATTGTATTAGGGTTTTGTTATAGGTTTGTAAACTTTGGGGTTTCCGCTTGACTTCCGGTTTAGGGTTTAAACATAAACCATATCATAAAATCTAGTGGATTACACACTATATCTTCATCTCCTAGATTGAACCTAGCACTCGACTTAATTTTTAATCCAATGAATCTGAAAAAGAAGAAGAAGAAGAAATGACCAACCAAGAGAGGACATTAAGAGAATAGTGTATAGGATTTGACTTAGCAACTGCTTTGCATTCAATATCTAGAGTTGAATTTTGCTTTTGAATTGAAATATGGTATTATCCATCTATTTCCCACTTTTCATGGGTTAGAAAATGAAGATCCTCATACACATATGAAGGAATTCCATGTGGTTTGCTCTAGCATGAGACCATAATGAATATCTAAGGAGAAAATCAAGTTGCATGCGTTTCCATTCTCATTAGGGGATAGAGCAAAGGATTGGTTGTTTTACTTGCCTCTAGGTTCTATTACCACATGGACAGATATGGTCAAGCTATTCATGGACAAATTTTTCCTTGCTTCAAGAGCTGCTAATATAAGAAGGGAGATTTGTGGAATTAAACAAAGGGACATTGAGAACCTTTATGAGTATTAGGAGAGGTTCAAACAATTATGTGCAATTTGTTCACAACATGGAATTTTAGAACAGCTCTTGATTTGATACTTTTATGAAGGATTACTTCCAATGGAGAGGAAGATGATTGATGCAGCTAGTGGAGGTGCTATAGTGAACAAAATCCCTGGTGAATCTAAGGAATTGATCTCCATTATGGCTGCCAATTCACAACAATTTGGATTTCGGCATGATTCCTCTTCAAGGAAGGTGAATGAGGTAAGTGTTTTTTACCTTGAAAATCAAATTTCCAATCTAACCTCTCTTGTCTAACAAATGGTTTTAGGAAATCCACAGTGGGTGAAAGCTTGTGGGATTTGTGCTGCTTCTAGCCATGCTACTGATATGTACCTTATATTTCAAGAGGACTCCCATGAGCATGTTAATGTGGTAGGAGGATTTCTATGACTACCATAGAGGAAATATGATCCCTTATCGGATACTTACAATCCTAGATGGAGGGATCATCTTAACTTCAGCTATGGAACTAGATCACAAAACTTTCAACAATATCAGCCAATACCACCAAGTCCAGCACCACAAATTTTTCAAGTTTAGGTATGTCTCTTAAAGAAATTGTTAAGTCACTTGCTATTAACACAAAAAAAAAAAAAAAAACAAAAAAAACAAAAAATTCAAGATAAGACAAAGCAAAGCATTCAAAATTTTGAGAATCAGGTAAGTCAACTTGCATCTTCTATAAGCAGGATAGAATCTTAAGATAAATTACCTTCTCAAACTATTACTAATCCAAGCTAAAATGTTAGTGCAATTACTTTAAGATGTGGAAAGGAATTGCAGGAACATAACAAGAAAGCGGACCGGACCAACTTGAAGAAATTGAAAAAGATGTAGTGACTCCACACTATTAAGACAAAGAATCTATTGGAGGACCTATAGCTAAACCACCTAAAACACTGGTGACAACACCTCATTTTCCTTCTAGATTGACAAAGTCTAAGAAAGAAGAGGAAGAAAAGGAGATCCATGAGATCTTTTGCAAAGTTGAGGTAAAAATTCTTTTACTTGATGCAATTAAACAAATACCTAGCTATTCTAGATTTCTTAAAGAATTGTGTACTAACAAGAAAAAATTGAAAGGTAATGAGATGATAAGTGTAGGTGAGAACGTTTAAGCTATTCTTCAAAGGAAGCTTCCTCTTAAATGTAAGGATCCATGTATGTTTACCATTCCTTGTAAAATAGGAATTGTTGGAATTAAAAAGCCCGGTGTGATGTAGGAGCTTCAATTAATGTCATGCCTCTATCTATCTATCAGTGCTTGAATGTTGGTCCATTGAAGGAAACAGGTATAATTGTTCCACTTGCTGATAGGTCATATGTTTATCTTGATGGTGTATTAGAAGATGTTTTTTAGTGCAAGTTAATGGATTAATTCTCCCTGTATGTGATTGATATGGAAAATTATCATTCTCTTGATTTGTCATTAATTTTATTAAGGAGACCATTTCTTAAAACATTTAGGACAAAAATTGATGTGCATGATGGTACACTTAAAATGGAATTTGATGGTGAAATTATTAGATTTCATATTGACGATGCCATGAAATGTCCTACTGATGTCTCTCATGTTTTTGCTATGGATGTTGTCGAGGTGAAGGACATGAAAGTTGATGAACAATTGCCACTTATCATTGATAGAACAAATTTGGACATAGCTGGATCCTTTGTAAACCCCTAACTTTTTGGGTAACATCAAGTTCAAACCATAAACCGAAAAGTCAACCGGAAACCTTAAGTCAATAAATTTCCAGGAAACCCTAGTAGTTTAGATCGGACGACCCCACGTTTCTAAACCATGAAGTCAAAATACGAGTGAAGAGTATAGTTTGGCTCGTAATAATATTAGGGTGCTTAAAAAGATCAAATTAGCGAATTTTTGACTTATTTCGAACTCGATCAGATACAGGCTTTGAAAAGTATGTCCTAGGGCTCGAGATATTAAATATATGATATTAATACCGTTAGAATCATAATTTCATAAGATTTCCAAATATATCAGTTATATAATTTTTCGAGTTATGAAAGTTACTATTACAACCTTTTTCATCGTATTTTCTTTTTTACTGGTACTTTAATTGTCTAATCTATTTTTTGATTTCTAATCTATTATTCATTAAGTACAACTACCCATAATCTATTTCTTACATCCTTACAACCTATTCCTATAATTCCATCATTTTCATTACAATTTACTTTTTCAATACAACTTTGTTACTTAAATTACTTAAATTAAGTTTGAAACTTATACAACACACATCTCTCTCTCTCCCTATTCACAAACCGGTGCCCCCTCCCCCTTGCTTTCTCTCATTTTTTGATTTTTCCTTCAATTATTTAATCATACAAACCCTAAATTCTCTTTTTTATAAATACCCCTTTATGCCTTCATCATTTCATTTTGTCTTTAGAAAATTTTCTTAAAACTTCTCTTCTCTCCTCTCTCCTCCTTGAAACCGTGAGCCTCCCTCTCTCAATACACGTAGACACTTTTGTTTTTCTTTCAAGTTTCTTACTCCACACATCCAATAGGTAATAGATCTACACTTCACAATCTTAAAAACATGTAATGGCAAGATCATTTATGTGTGGTTTCACTCAAAAATCCCCATGAGCTTTAAGCTAGGGATGTGGCAACACTTGAACATGAGATCCTTGCCATCACAATGTTATAGATCTTGTTATTTAAGTTATTTTGCTATTACTTTGTTTTATTACTAAGCTATGTTGTTATTATTAATGTTTTGTGTATGTATTCATCATCTAGCCATATCTACATAATAGTCATAGTATTCATGCATTTATAACTAGTATACTAAACTAGATCTAGTTGTTTTGAGTTCATAAATGCCTTAGGCTTTTGTTTTATGCATATAAATAACTTGTAGTAGTATAATAATAGTAGGAAAATGTTAGAAAGCTCAAGATGCACTTTAGTTTCAACAAAAGTAATTTTTGAAAATTCAGATCGAAAAGGAACCATATCTAGAAAAGCTATTTTTCAACTTCAAAATGTGTATTTTACATTAAAAATAAAAGGCTTAGGGAATATGTATCATAAATGAGTGATCTTGATGAGTAAAACTTATATCTACTAAGGAATATTTTCAAAACAAGGAAAAGTTTACAAAAGCTATGTTTCAATCCCAATAACAAGCTTTAAATTCGTAATAAGGAAAGCTTGAAGCGTAAACATCTATTTTTCAATCCCAAAACAAGATTTTTATTAAAGAAATATAAGCCTTAAGGAGTATGTTTGATTAGGAAATAGTTTTTGAAAGATTAAATGAGTTTTACAAAAGAAACAATCCCAAATGGAAATTTTAAAATTTGGATTTAAAAATGGCCACTATTTAAACACCTATTTCCAAATGCCAAAATGATGATTTTTATGGAAAAATGAATGTCCTAGAGAATACATGTAATAAAAACCTAGTTTTGACAAGAATAAGTGAAATTTATTAAAGTATATTTCTAAAACAAGGAAAGTTTTCCAAAGGTAGATTAAACAATGTTTTCATTCCTTGAAAATCTTGTAAATTTCGTATTTAGGTAAACCCCCTATGTAAACACCTATGTTCCAACTCCAAAACAGAGAATTTCATTAAAGTAAAGAAGGTGATAGACATATAGGTCATTAGGGAAAAGTTTTAGGAAGAACAAGTGTGATTTTGCAAGAAATAAAACTAGTTTCTTAAGTTTTGAAATTTTAAAAGTTTTCTAAAAGAATTTTTGATATCATATCATTAAGAATATAGATATAGATAGTTCATTTCATGACATTCATGATGATAACTTATCGGTTTTGCATGTACACATAATGTACTTGGTAGAAGCAAAGTCAGGAAAATATTGTCTTATACATCCTATCAAGCATTATCTAAGTACATGAGGAAATAGATTTACCAATACCCATGAATCATGCATGATATTGAGTTATATATGTATATAATAGAGTCTTACAAGATATAATGATAGCTAAGTATCTATCAAAGCTTTAGTATGATGCTTGGTTTAAAATTAGGAGTTGAATTGTGGAATGGGAAGTTTTTATAGCATTCTGTACCTTACTGTTCATGGACCAAATGACCTTGTTTGTTGGAATAACTCTAGAAATAGATAGCTCTCGTCAAATAGGTAGAAATTGGTATATAATATGCGAAATTCCGATTTAAAATGATCAAGTTATGACAATTTTAAGTTGGAATTTCCTCTTAGACGAATTTTGACATACTTGTTAGAATAGATTTTATAAGTTCATTCAAACTTCATAGAAATACTCATTAGAGTTATTTCTTTTGATTAGGAGACTTGGGATACGGACTAGACCTACTCGAGGACTATTACGATTAAGTGGATTTTTTTGCCATGGCAAAGTGAGTTCACTATCTTTAAATTATATGCTTATGATTGTGCTTGTAACGTTAGTGGCATTAGAATTAGGGTAAGATAAAAATTTGATTGTGTGTATGTGAGTTCTACTTGGGTGAATCGATGATAAGAATATCGAAATGAGCGTGTTGTAAATATTTGTATGATTTAGTATAGAATTGAAGTGTCTTCCATATCTATGGTCGCCCGTAAATTGTTAAATTAATATGCCATGATCTTATAATCAAATTGGCCATGCATACCATATGTGAGTCACATTGCATAGGTTATTATACCTTTGTGGAAAGAAGGCATAATAGCTGGGCAACGAGGGGCCTATAAACTCGAATGTTAGCGTAAGGGACGAAATTGAAAATGTGTGTGGGTGGGCACGTGTATTAACCATAATATAAATGAGAAAAATTGAAATCTTTGGTCGTATGGGCCTGAAGCACCTAACCCCGAATGGAGGGAGTAAATCCATTCAGCATAAGATTTCCAGAAGGTCTTATGTATTGTACGTTCATGTGCTTGTGCATTTCATATGGTTGTTAATATAACCTGCTTGATATATATACTGTTTGTTGAGTATTTAATTTTGGAAGTGAAACTCACTAAGCTCGTAAGATTATACCCCCATAGTTTCCTGTTGCAGTATGAATATTTATGGCTATCTCTGAGAAGCCACTTTCTTCAGGTACAGCTTTTGGACCTTAAGGAGTTTTTTGAAGAAGTCGGGACCTAGATGTAGGCATAGAATTTTAGTTGAATCTCCTTAATCTATATATATATAATAGTTGATGTAAGAGACTTTTGTGGACATGAACTCTTAATATTTTGACAGGGGTATGCCCCTTAGCTCATGTAATAGATTTATGCGGTTATAACTGCTATGATTTACCTTCTTATTGCTATTTATGTCTCCTTAAGCTAATTCGATTCAAAGTATGGTTTCCTATATGTTGAATGTGAGCCTTACACCCGGTGCTTAAACTCATGGAGTGACTAAGGTTATCATACTTGAGTTTAGATATCGAGTGTGGCGGACTGTCGCGTTTAGGGTACCTTTTGGGATGTGACAACCTTCAATGATATGAAAGGACAAAAGATACTATAGAGAAAAGGAGATGAAGAGGTTATGCATTGTGCTAGAAAGAGTAAGGAGGAAGATAAGAAAGATCTATCAAGTGATATCTCCTTTAATTAACTATTGAGAGCACTTGATTATGAAAAGGTTACGGTTTTCTAGGAGAAAGTGAAGTTTGAGGGAGACCCTAGAGCAGGATATAGGGAATCTTAACTTTTTGAGCCTCCATGAGTATAAGATGTAAAAGTCCAGCTAAAGACTATAAAGAAGCGCTCCATGGGAGGTAACCCATGCTTAATAAAAACTTAGTTCTGTTTTGTTTTGTTATGTTGTTTTCTCTTTTGTTTTGCATATCGGGTGGATATAATAAGATGACTCTTTCTTGTATTGTAAGGGTTGAAACTTCAAACACTTCAAATGTTAAAACTAGGGAAGTACCATTATTCCTTTATTTTTTATTTTTACCTTTATTCCTTTCTTGTCTTGAGCTGAATTAGGAATAGTGAGGATACTGTTCAATTTAAGTGTGAGGGAAGGGCTAAGATGATGTGGAGAATGGAGAATTGAGTATAACTGTCTGTTGATGTTTGAATTGTTGAATTGGTTGGAAATCCATGACATCTGAGTTTAATTGTTGATCCACACTTTGAATTATTTGTTTTTAAGTGTTATATGGCAAAATTTACCAAATTTTTCAAAAATTTCATGAAATATAAAGATTGTGCTAATTATTTTTTATAGCATCTGTACAAAAATGAAATTGACTTACTCAAGTGCCTTACTCACCAACTGATGTGATTAGAATACTTGGTTAAAATTAAATAGCAAAATCTTTAAGGGAAAAAATTACCTTATATTTAGTTTTAGAATTGGAAGTTCGAGAGTAGGTCAAATCCTTATGTGAAAAAAAAAGGTCTACTTCTAGGTAAAAGTTAGCTTGTATATAGTCTTTTGAGTTCTTTTTAAAGAGCTTTTCAAAACTTAGTGAAAGAGGTAGATGAAACCTTTTACTTAGTGATCCTTTATAAAAAAGTCTTTGATATAGCATTCAAAAGAAAAGAAAAAAACAAGCATGACCTTTACTCCACTAACTCAGGTAATTGAGTCATGAGTATTCGAACTTGAATGTTGGAGTGAGGAAGAGTCTGTAGGGGTCCCTTTAAAACTTGGTCACTTGGGTGATAAGCTTGGAATATGCCAACTCAATGAACTCACTATAACGAGCAGAGAGGAAAGACAAAAGTTCAATTCTTGAACTTTGGAAAAAAAAATGAAGTATGCTTGTATGAATCAAAAGGAAATGAATGATAAAGTGCCAAGTGAAATGAGACTTATAATAAAAAGGAAGAAAACCTAGGGAAAGAGTAGATACTTCATGCTTTCACTTTGTGTTGCTAGAAGTATATGCTTGCTAAATGTCCAGTGAAATTTAAGTGAATATTTTTCCTTACTGGATTGAGTATTTACTTTTAGATAGAAAGTTCTCTTGCTAAACATTCAGATTAAAGTTTGTTTTGTTTAGATTAGCTACTAGATTTTGATTATAGTGATCTTATTATATGTAACCAGTTTGATTAGAGCGGTAGGCATTAGTAATACAAGTCATAATCTATAGAAGATGCTTGAAATTATGAAAGTGGAAATTAGTACAATCTATGAAGTATCTCATTTGTGTTTTGATTTGTTTTGCTTGAGGACAAGCAAAGGTTCAAGTGAGAGGGATTTTGTTAAAGTCATATTATACTCATTTTTTATTGAACAAATCATGCTTAATTGTTATTGATTTTTATAGAAATCATTAAGAATTGGTACTTAATTAGGCTTAATGTTATATTTGAGGTCTTGAAAGTAAATACAAAAAAATTGGAGAAGTTTGGTTGCAATTAAGTAGAGAAACAAAACATAGGCAACCAAACATGAAGGAACACAGCTTACATCTTCACAATCAGAAGACCCACACTGCCAAAACAAAACACCAACACTGCCAGCCTAAAACAAAACAGAATTAGCTTTCAGAGAAATGATTGTACACTGGTAAATTGTGATCTTACACCACTAGCTTACATTTGGAAACTGTTGGCGTACGTTGTAACGAAACAAATTCCCAGTTTTGTTCTACAAATGCTCGATGAAGTGTTTTGATAGAATTCATTCTCAATTCATTCCTTCATCTGATATATATTATATATATATATATATATAATCCTAGAATTCTAGAGAGAAGACCTATGGATTTGAGTGGCTAAAACTATTTTCTAGCTAATGGATTGTTACATGTTCGGTTCTACAAGGATTATGAGATCTAAATGATTTGTTATTGAATCTGTTCTTGTTTTGGGTATTTATATATCTTCTTATCATTTTGATTTTGTTATATTGTTTGATTGATGCAAATTAGATCTCATTTATTCAATTAATAAGGTAATATACTGCCAACTAGAATATCAAATCCGTAATTGTTTGATTATTCTAATGTTGGTGTTACAATAACATGATTGATTATGAGACAGGTAATCGATTTATGTTATGAGGATATATAATCTAGTCTAAATAGATCATGCTTTTAATTTGTTGGCCTGAATTGGTAGTCTTTTTTGTTCTTCACGCTGTTGATAGACTAAACCCTAAGAGCTTGTTTAAGGCTGTTTAATTGATAAGGGAAATAATCAAAGAGCTTGTTTTAATTATCGATAATGTAAGGAGAGATAGATTATTAGAGCTTGTTAATGACCATAACCAGTTTATCTAAGATAAAGAACATAAATCTTTGCATTAATGATCAATCCTCTGAACTGGACTATGATAATAACTTTGGTTAAGAACTCTTTGATATTGATTCACACTTAGAATTTTTGTTTGTTTACTTACAGCTTAATTAGTTTTCTTAGAAATTACAAACCCCCCCTCTTTCTCTTCTTTATCTAATTCTCAAATAGAAATAAATTTTACCAATATCTGTGGAGATGACCTTGCTCACTGCTAGATACAAATCTATAGAGTAGGAAAATATATTTGTTAGATTCGACACCCACTATCATGTTCTCTTGTCTTTTTCAACTAGATCATCCAATATATTTACCTTCCTACAATATTCAAAATTGGCAAATCATAACATTTATGAACTCTTACCACCTATTCCATCTTTTACCCCAAAGATAAAAAAAAAAAAAAAACCACCTATTCTATCTCATACTCATATCTTTTTTAATTAAGGAATATCAAATTCTTGAGATTAACATAAATTTTACACCTTTCCCTATATAGCTAAGTCTCTAGTTTTTTTTTTTTTTTTCTACTACTTCTTGTTTTAGGTTTTGATGCTAGATAATTTCTCTCATATGATCTTAACTGTCTAGAGGCATAAACCACCACTTTCTATCTTGCATCAGCATATACCTTAAGCCTTTATTAAAGCATTGTAATAAACATTGAATTCCCTCCATTATTTAGCAACATTATAACAGTATCTAAAACTAACCTTAGTATTAATTCCTTGTAATTCCTTATACATTTTTATCCCTTTCAATCTTACCCGTTTTGGAGTTAATTGACCAAGGATGTTCCTATCTTTGAATTTCTTTCAATAAATCTATTATAATAATTAGCAAAGCCTAATAAAATTATGACCTTTGTTGCTATCTTTAGTCTGTCAATCGAGAGTTGCTTTGATCTTGTTCGAATCAACTAAGATTTTATCCATTGTGATCATATGCCTTAAGAAAGTCACTTTTTCTACCTATAAGTCAAACTTCTTGAATTGAGCATATAATTGCTGTTCATTGAGCATTTATAACATTATCTTCGAGTGCTTCACATGTTCCTTGATGAGGGTGGTGATAGGCTATTTTTAACTCCAAATGAGCTTTCTTCACCTAAGTGTTGAGAATTACCTTTAGTCACCTGAAATGAACATATTTAAACATTAAATACTAAATTCCTCAAGCTTAAGCATATTTAAAGGAAAATTAAACATAATTTAGCCCTTATTTCATAGAGTAAGTGACCTCTATTAAACTTCCCCACACTTAAGCTTTGTTTGCCCTCAAGAAAACAAGCTGATAAAAAGGATTATAAAGAAATTTACATTCAATGTTAGGAAAAAAAATTACAAATGGTGACTTTGTTAAATTTCACTAAATGACATCAAATTTAATCCGCGTTTAAAGATGATATGCCTTTTAGTTAATCTTGCTAGAATTCCAAGTTTAATCTTGATCCGTTGAAATTGGATATATATAAAATAAGTGTGAATCCTACCAGTAAATATACTAGATCGAATCAAGTAATAGAATGACGAGTAGAGTATCATTCCCACAAGGATCAATTAACTACTTAATAGTTATTAGGTTCAACTAATATTCTGGCAATCAATTAACTAACAAACTAATTCTAAACTTAGATTATCACTATCTATGAGAGCAATGAGAGTGTTTTCAAGAAAGATATATATAATATATATATGTATATATCAATTGAATGTGGGAACAACAGAATCTACCCTAGTTTCACAAATCAAATTGCCATCTTGTTTAGATAACAATTAGCTTTGTGGATATTCATATAAAATTATCAAGAATTTTAATCCTTTCACAAGTCTCAACATTTTTTAAAACACTACCAATCAAACCATTAGCTTCTGCTACACAATTTAACAGTGGAATCAAATATACAATTATGAATCTTCCAATTCTATAATTGTCTAATGCCGTAAACCAATTTCTCCTAATGCCTTAGTGAAAAACTGATCTACAAAACATTGCATTAATCTCAAAAGACAATTTCTAAATCAAACTAAATCACGCCGCTTCCACAATTGTAATTTAACCTACATTTAAAAATTCCTATTGAACCCTAATTTCCCTTCCGAGTTATTAAAGTTCCTATAAATCTAGTTTAACAAGAAACATGATTTATAGTTGGAATTGCAATATGAATATTCCACAAATCTATTAGTTTTATAATAGGATTACAATAATCATCTTAGCTATCTAGGGCTTCATCAATTTCCCACAATAAAAACTTAGAAACTCATGGATTGAATCAAGTCAATATAGATAAATGAATTTGCAACAAAGGAATTCATCATCACAAACACAAACAACAATTGAAATTGCATGAACAAGTAAAGATCATATATCACCAAATTCCAATTCAAAGATCTCTGTTGCAAAACTTCAAACAAGAATTGGTTCAAATCCTCGAATGATTACAAGCTTCAATTGATAAATAATTTGGATAAAAAACTACTCTTTAACAAAACTATTATAAGATTCCTATTCTAATATAAATATGGAGGAGAGACTGCTATAGTTTCATGTATATTCCAAAATGAACAAACCTTAGGAATATATAAGGAAAATTTAGAGGAATTTCAAAAGTTGCAATATACACTGGCCTTTCTAACTTCAAAGCTGGCGGCATATAGGTCTACACTGGCAGCTTGAGCATCAGCATTAGTGTTTTACAATCTGTGAATGTTCAACACCACTTCTACACCGATGGTGTAGGAATTCAAATTGCCGGCGTAGAATGAAAATCATGAAGGCCGATAAGATTCAATTGTACACTAGCAGTGCATACACCAGTGTTAAAGATTCACATTTTGATAACATGTAGCACCATCTCAACATCGATGGCATAGCCACTCTGTAACCCCCTAACTTGATGGCAATTACAACCTGTCACGTGTCCTTCTTTTATAGAAGGCATGCAAAGGCTATCAAAATTAAATCCACAATTACAAATAATATTTCATTAAATAACTCACATAAAATGTTTCTCTTATGATTAAAAAAAAAAAGTTACTGAAACATAAACTGCAAGTATAAAACTATTACATAAAATCCAAGTCCCATAAGATTCCCAGAAACATAACAAATCTTAAAAACAATCTTTTAATCAGTCTTCAAAAGATCTATAAATTCTTCTCTCAAATTCCTATCTCTGAAGCCTACTAATCCTTGGTAGGATAGTAAGGACCAATATCACTATCCTCTTGATCTATAAATAGATTATATCCATATAGACTAAAGACTATATCATCATCACCTGTACCTAAAAAATGAAAGAAATGAGCTAAATCGCCCAGTACGCTAAACCACAAAACAAACGCATATGCACACACAACATATATAATCAAGTAATGCAAAAAATACTATTTCTTATCTTATTTAAGCCAGTAAAACAACATAGTCCAGAACCATTGTACACTAGTCTCAAACCTGGAGTATCTCAGACCCCTGAAAAACAAAAAGTATAAAAAATAGGTAATACATATACATATATGGTGAGTGGGTACTCTCCAAACACCCATGACCATACTACAAAAATCCTAATCTACTAGAATCATCTCAATGCACTAGTCCACTAGGGGCAACCTCACATAAAGATCATCGGGTTACCAACGTTAGTATCACTGTCTGTCAGGTCTTTAATAACAACAGCCAAACACAAACAACAGACAGCGTAATTAAGCCAAATAGTATTAGGTTAATTATTAATCTATTCCTACAACAAAACAATCAGTATACTAATCCTACAAACACATAAAAAAAACAAGGTAAGGTCGTACCTATTTCAAATTCAGAAACAAATTACCAGACCACAAAATCCTTTAAGAACAATAATTTAATTCTCCAAATATCCTGATTATAACATACGAACACAAACAATTTAAAACATCATTATAAAACAAACCCTAGCATGTCAAATTCTTCTAAAGCCCTAACCTTTCATAAAGACTACAACTACACCTTCTTTCCCGATTGAATTCCACAAAATCCCACAAGAATAGACTTTTCTCCAGAAACCGTAATTTGCAATTCAACAAGAACATATATTCATTATAAAAAATTTATCTTATGTTAAATCTGGGATTGAGAAGGTAACACTTACTTTGATTTTATTCTTAATTCCTGATTGCTCTCCCAAAAGATTGGATCTTGAACAAGAACTAGGGTTTTTCTCCAAAAATCCCTTTCAAAAATCTAAACAAAACCCTAAAAAACATCTTTGATGCGTAAAGAACTTGTTATAAATGAGTGAAACCACTTACTTTGATAGATCTTAGCCCTCCTTTGAATCCACATAGCTAGAACAGAAGAAACAAGCCCTTGAGACGCTCTGAAAAAGGAAAAGTTTGAATTAAACAACATGTGTTCAAACTATCATAAAAAACATCCTATTTATAGATTTTAGGCCTACGTTGGCAGCGTCTAATGCAAAAATGGTGGCGTACACTCAACACTAGCTGTGTACAATGTGGCCTTGAAATCCAAAATTTGATCCATACCAACATATACCGGCACTACAAGATCCATACCGGCGATGTTCAAGGTGGCATTACGGATTTAGCTACTGACCATTCTTAACACTAGTTCTACACTGGCATTGTTCTCATCCAATACTGGTAGTTCGCCAGGCAACGCTGGTGGCGTACATGGCAGCATTGATGTTTTACATTCTGATTACTCTCAACACCAGCTTTACTTCGGTGGCGTAGCTTCCCAAAAAAGCGGCGTTGAACTCAAATGTCACTTGCAAAATTTCCATCTCAACAACTCTTTTCCAAACAACAAAACAATCAATCTAACTTAGGATTTGACTTTAAAATCCTTTTGTTTAATCTCAAATGACTTTGTTATCCTTCTTTATAATTTATTATTCTGTATATTACATCTCTCCCCCTCTTAAAAAGAAACTTTCATCCTCGAAAGTTACCTGGATTATAGGAATAGCTTCGAATATCTTGTCCTCATGTCCTCTTCCAACTCCAAAGTTGCTTCTCTTTCTATTTGATTTTTCCATTGGTCCTTCATGTACTCAATCACCCTTCTGCTATTGATGTGCCATAGGCCATATGGATTCTATGTCATTTGAATGTTTATTATCTTTACAATATGAGTCATTTTCTTTATCAAAGTTGTTATTGGCCTTTTTGCTTTGATAAAGCATTATTCCTTGAATAAATTAGTTATTCCTTATGTCATTAAAGTATGTGACTTTAATAGTAAAACCATAAGGTGATAAATAATTTTATTCTAAATTATCCCTAGTTGTTTATTATATGGAATAATAATGATTTAAGACTAGTATGTTGGCTGGATGATGATCATGTTTTATTAATCATGGTTATGAGATATTAATTCAACACATGAATACATGTAGGAGTACATTGTATTGGAATGACCAAATATGAGAATGCTATATGGATTAATGCGATAAGTATTTCTCATTTGTAGTGTTGTTTTAGTCCTTAGACCTAAAATCACCATGGATTCCAACATGAGGAATATTGTGCTTTGACTCAATCAAACGTTATCTTTAATCGGATAATTATAAAGGTTGAGATTAGGCATAATATAAATCATGTAGTGGAAGTTGAGTGATTAAAATGAGATTTGTTCCTCTCATTAATTTGAGAGAGATATCTTTTGGGCATCTTGATGAGTAAGATTGAGAAATGCATGGCGTGCTCGAATAAATTGATAAGGAGTTATCAATATCATTCATTTAAGTCAATCATACTTTGGATTCAAGAAATACGTGATTAAACAATATAAGAGCGTATTGATTCACACCTTATGTTTAATTATAAGATATCGTGTAACAAAAGGACTAAGTAACTGACTGTTAATAAGTAAAGTCGGATTACCGATCTTCACTTAATTTGGATAGGCATAATGTCTTGCTGGAGACCAATTATGTCTTGTAGGTCTAAAAGGTGTTTTAGGGCTACTGGCAACATTAAGTGAACCTACATGGTCACATACAAAGAATGAATTGATTGGATCATGGGTTATTTTAGATAACTATATCAGGAATTATATAATTATTCTTCATTAGATTAAGAATAATAAATAATTATTAAATAAAAAATTGTTATTTTATTAGATACGTGACATGGATAAAACCTTAATAAGATTAGAGTAGGTAACCAACGGTCACATCTTCTTATAAATAGGAGGTGATGATTATCTCTAGAGTTTAGAGATGCTTGCTGTCATATTAGAATTATAAAAAAACTCTGTAACTCAAAAGTGAGAAACCCTTCTAAGAGAGATTCCTAATATTAGGAATTGTTCCTATGTGCTAACATACACATAGATCCGATTGGAAATTCATTCGTGTGGATACAGTAGAGGGTGTTCGCATTTGCAACATCTCGGATCCGAAATTCCAGAGTTTGAAAGCATAAAAAAAGTAACTCTATTGTTATAAATTTGATTAAATCGCATGGATCCGACTATGAGGATTTAAGGTTCGTATTTTTATGAAAAATAAAATATATTTCCACTGCATTTTGATCCCTAAATCCCCACCACCTTCTTCTCAAGGTCTTCTCTTTGGTATTCACAATCTTCACTAGCTTCTTAATTGTCGAAAGATTCGGCTGCACTTCCAGTGGTTCAAGAGCTACTATTTGAGCAAGGAGGATGAGTACTTTAATAACCTCAACTCCTCTGCTAGGAGCACGTCTATCAACTCACTAAGTACTAGTCCAGGCCAATGACCATTCAATTTATATTTAGTTGTTTATCATTATTTTAGCATGGGTATTAATGTTGTAGTTTAAATCAATAACAGAGGTAAGATGTAATGCCCCGCCTAGTCAAATGTAGTCCTCAAAGTTCTGATGTATATTAATCTATTACTATGTGTTTGTTAATGTTGTTTATATGGTAACGATTTCTTTTTATTGAAATAATTATAAATATATATTTATAATAATTAACATAAATTTTAATTTGGAACTTGTAGATTTCACAAATTTATAAATTTGTAAGTTTTAGAAAATTAAAAAAAAAATTATGGTTCACAATTCTTGTGGAACCGGAGCTAAAACTACCGAAACCGGTAGTTCTATAGAACCGTGAATCGGTCTGTCCCTAGCGATTCTTGTTCTAGTTCCACAAAATGTTGAACCACGAACTGGTGGTTTTGCTTCGAGTGAAGAACCAACCTGAGCTGTGCCGATGCTTAGGTAGGCGAAATAAATAAATAAACTAAGTAGTTAAGTTGAGGACCTTATGCCATGTATACAAACCACATTATTTTATTTCATTATCACATCATTATATGTAAAATATTTTGAGCTCTTACACATTAAGCTCCATAATAAAAGCCCACTGACCGGTGTGGTTACCTATAGAATAAAAGCTTATATAACTTAAAATATGATATGGTTTGATTATTTTTTAATTGATTGCCTTGGTAGTTTCAAATTCAAGAACCTTACCATGGTAGTGGGTGTGTGCTTCCTAGTATAGTATGATGAAATGCTAAATATGATAAAAAAAATGGTAAATTTCTAGATATTGAAATTGGTAGTAGTAGTAAATATTTACAATTATGATGGTGAAGAGAGGAAAGAGGTATAGATTTGAGTAGCATTGGCAATTTAGGACTCAACTCATGAACCCAGATACGATACAATACGATTATAAAAGGGTTTGGGTAAGTAAAAGTTGACACAATTAATGAACAGATCAAACTCATAAATGACATGAATTTAAATGTGTTTGGGTTTAGGTTTATGACCCAAACCCATTTTTAGACCTGCGAACTTGTTAAAATATATAATTACTATTTTATATTCCTATTTTATTAAAATATAATATCATTATCCTTAACTAAATTATAATATAGTAAAATTATCCATATAAGAAATAAATTATACATATAGATATAGTATATTATAAATTATATATAGAACATACATATAATATATATAAAATTAGATCTTATCTAACAAAGAAAAAATATATAATTTATATATTAACATATAAAATTGATTTATTTGCTACATATATAACGTATATATCATATGGTATGTAAATCAAATATTTATAACAATTTTATGTACTGATATAACATGCACATATATTAAATTTGTAAATAATAAATACATAATCTATATGTCATGTAAAGATTATGCATATAATATAGTATATAAATATTTGTATTAAAATAGAAATTCTATACGAAACATTTATAAAATGGATAGATTGTATATAATATATGTAACTTATAGAGTGTATATAAAGTATGAACTACATCTAATGTATATCGCTTAAATATATATAACATAATATATATGACTAACATATATATAATAAATATTTATAATGTATGTGTGTATCTATACTTATCTAAAAATATATAAGATTTATAAGTTATAAATACATAATTAATGTGTGTGTCTATGAGGATATATTACACCAGAATATCATAATGTTTGGGGGTAAGTTCATTTGAGGTCATCATTGATACATGTCAACATGAGAAAAACTTAATTAAAGCTCACAAGATTCACTATGTTATGACACGTGTTAATGATGACCTCAATTGATCGACTTTTCTAAATATTTTAACCCAAATAAACTATTTGAAACGTTGTCACTTTAAATAAACTTATCCATAAATATTGTGACCTTTTAGTGTAATTTACCAAATATATATATATGTTATAATTAATTTGTTACATGAAATGAATATGCTATATATAGATCATATATAACATAATATAAAATGCATTGATATATAGATTATATATCTAAATGATTAAACTATATATTTTATATATAATGTTTGAAGTTTCTAATAATTATATACATAACTTAAATAGTACATATAAACTAAATATTGTGTGTAACATATATCATATATATATATATATCATAATCTATATACATATGTATATCACATAACAAATCTAATATATATATTTATAATATATATGGTTATGTATATAACATATATTTTTACATGTATAAAACCTTCAATTTATAAACATATAATATATATTACAAATCATTTGTTACATAAATTGAATATGTTACATGTGTGTGTTCGAAATATAATATATAAATATTATATGACATATTATATAGATTTATATTAATATACAATATAAACGACATATCTATTGTAAATGTTATATATAATACATTATATTTATATGACATATTATATAGATTTATATTAATATACAATATAAACGACATATCTATTGTAAATGTTATATATAATACATTTATATGACATATCATATAACTAATAAATATAAATAATGCTTAACATGTTGTGTTTTAATATGATTTAGTCTTTTAATATGTTATACTTATTGTATTATGGGTTTTAAGCATGTTATGTTTGTTGGTCAATGATAAAATAATGTATTTGTTAGTTAAAAATATAGGTCTAATTTTTTTTGTTACCATCAAGTGTTATCCATTAATGTCATGCCTATTTAATAGTTGATTAAGTCACATATTATAATCTCTTCCTTTTAATTATATATGAGTAATATATCATATACAATTTGTTAACTAAGTCTACTTTGGATAATAACTATTTTAATACATTAACTTTTCAAGTTTATTATCTATTATAGTACTAAGTCTTTCTTATCACATCATTAAATAATACTAAATCGTTCTTATTAATCAATAAGCGAGTCAATACAAGATACGATATAAATGGGTCGGGTCACGTGTTTTTGTTTTCATACACAATTAATAAACAGGGTCGGGTTTTTGGTTAAGGTTGTTTAGTCACAAACCCATTTAAACATAGACACGAGACATGACACGATGACACGAATTGCCAATGCTAGAAAAGAGAAGACACTTGTTTTGCCTAGACATCGTCATGGGTCAGTTTGAGTCTAGAACTACACCTGAATCGCTAGTTTTTTATTCCAAAATTGGTGGAACCAAAACTAGATTTGTGGGAACTATTTTAGTTCTCGATTCTTGGGATTTGTCGATTCACATGGTTCGATTCTGGTTCTGTGATAACCTAAAGCCATTAAATTGAAAATGAAAAAACAAAAAAAAGGCATATAAGATGGGATTTGCCCTCTTATATTCATGTATATGTTTTAGAATTTCTCAAATCGACATAAGGAATAAAATACATAAAAATATGGCGTTATTTAATTATTTCTTAATTGGTGGCCTTAATAGTTTCAAACTCAACAATTTTTACCATGTTTATGGGTGTGTCCCTTCCTCCCGTAGTATAATCACATATATTTAAAATTGTTACTTAACAAATATTAACCTAAAATGTATCAATGTTTGAGAGTAAGTTTATCTAAGATATCAACATTTTGAATGATCAAAAAAGGTATCAATAATTGACCATTGATAGAAAATTAAAAAATTTATTTGAAAACTAATCTAAACGTTGATACTTCAAATGATTTTGTAAAATATTGTTGCCTCATTTAATTTGATAAACTTTGCAAAACAGTTTTAACTTTTTTTAACTATTGAAAGAGTTCATATTTTAAATGAGTTTACCTCCAAATGTTGATATTTACGTATATACTTAAAATATTTATACATTCTTATATCATATGTAAAATATATCAAAGACTATACCATTTGCAAAACTATGATAGAATTACATGATTGTATCCCTGACGAGCTATTGCATAAGTACAATTTAAGATTTATTCTTTTATAAATTGAATATGAAAAATACTGTGTTGGGAATATTATATGATATATATATTTATATGATATATACAGACTAACAATCGAGTCACATGGTGGCAATTTCTCAGTACATCTATTGTTATGATTAAAGGACATGATGGGCTTTTGGTATCTTACATGTTTAAAAGTATTATAATTATATCTATATAACTTAAATATATTATGAAAGTTATAACTCGGATGGTGTTATGTATATTATAGAAAGCAGGTTATAGTGAAGTTTCTGAGGGATTTTATTTATATAATTATGGGGCGTGAGGTGCTTATCTAAGTCATGCATATTTAAAAACATCATAATCATCTATGTATTTAATTAAGTTATGGAAGTTAAAATTAGGATAGTGGCATGTAAATTACTGCGCGAAGTTTCTTGGGCAAGGGTGGTTTATAGAAATATATGTCCATATTCTTTGATAAATATTAAATGATAGCTATCATATTAAAAATCAACCCTATATAATGGCTTAATTAATTACTCAAATGAAACCTCATTTAGTATAAAAAAGAAATTAAACAACTCTAGAACATCTTATATAAAATGTTTGTGAGCTTCTATAATTCTATCGATGTAACTATTCAGTTAACTATATAATCGTTAAAATAAATATAATAATTAAAATATCAACTATTTTAGTGATTCGATCACAGTTGGGTATAATATGAGCATACAATTTTTCCAAGCATCGACAACAACATCTATGGTTCTTAAATGTAACCCTCTCTCTCTCTGTCTGTCTTCGACAGAATATTTATGGAATTTCGAATTTCCATAGGTAATTCAATCTCTATCAACGTGTCTTTGTCCCTTGCTCTCTTATACACGTTTCGTGTTTTATAGTAAGATGTTGCATTTGTTGACTCGACGCATGATATCAGTGAGTTGGTGAGGAGAAACAAAGTGGACCGTTAAATTTAATAGCCCTCTTTCTTCTAAAAAAGATTGAAACAGTCAGACAGAAGATGAAGCAGGTAATGGAACCAAAATTGGGAGAGAGAGATGATGGAAAATGGGTTTACGATTCTTCTGTTGATTACAAAGGCAGGATCCCTCAACGAGCTTCCACTGGAGTTTGGAAAGCCTCCCTCTTTTTACTCGGTAAGTATGCATTTACATATTTAATAAATTACATTAGAAAGTATGAATGCTTTGACTGAGTTTATTTAAAATATTAATATTTTAAATAGTTAAAAAGAGATATAAGTATTTGACAAAGGGTGTCAAATAAAGAATTGATATTTTATAACATTCAATGGAGGTATCGATATTTAGATTAGTTTTCAATTAAATCTTTTTAATTTGTCTTTATCAATAATCAATTATTAATACTCATTTTGACTCACTATACTAAATATTGATACCTTATTTTAACAACTCAAAATGTTGATACCTTAATACCTTTTAATATAATTTACCCCATTACGTATTACCTCTTCCAAGAAGATAGATTGAATATTTCAAGTAGCTATGATAGGTAAATATCAATATTGTATCCAAATATACAGCAATTATAATAGATAAATTTTTTAGAAAAAATATGAGAGATATGTTATACATACTTGCCATATTATAATTTAATTTAATTTATTATTTATTACTTATATACATATAATGTATAATACCTTATACTCGATAAATTATTTTTGGGGTGAATTACGCTAGAATGTCTCAATATTTGAGGGTAAGTTCACTTAAGGTCCCAATACCTAGAGTGATTAAAAAAGGATTCTAATGTTTGGGGATAAATTCATTTAAGATCCTAACGTTTGAAGAAATGATTCAATTTGGATCTCAAAGGATATGTGTTAGCAAGGGATAATATTCAATTAAAACTTATAAGACTTTTCTCTTGTTGGCACGTGTCCATCTTGACCCAAATTGATCCATTTTTTTTAAATATTGAGACCTTAAATGAATTTATCCTCCTCTCTCTACTTGAAATATGGACATGTTAAATAAACTTACTTCCAAATGTTGGGATCTTCTGATGTAATTTACCCATTTTTTTTTTTTTTTTGCTTGCAACTATATTGATGTATGCGGGTCCAATATTGCTTGATTAATAATACTTTAGTTCGGGCAAAAAAAAATATTAATTTAGTATATTTGCACAAAAGAAGAAATGTAAAATTTCATCTCTTACGCATGCCTATAATTAAAAATTGCCCTAAATCTTTGCATAAGTTTGATGTAATTTTCTTCCATGGATCAAGTCTCAAGTATAAAGTAGTAACTTGTTACATATATTGAATTAATGAGAATCGATGAGATACATGCATGCATGCATTAAGTTTCAAGTTCACCGCAATTCTCATCATTTAATGTTTCGTAGTAGCATGTTTTGCATGCAAACCAGGTGTACAAATTAATAAAGTAGCCATAAGCTGACTTTTTTTACTCCTAATTTTTTTGAATGTCACGAATATGTATCTAAATGTCATAACTAAGGCAAATGACATATTTCCACTTTTTGACTAGGAGAAACTCTTGCTTGAGTATCCACCTCCCAAGAACTTTATAAAATCTTTAATGTGCGAAATAGGATTTTAAAATCTTTTTTTTTTTTTTTTTAAAACGTTACCACTTTATCGATAATTATTTTCATACGAGTTTCTTAAATTTTCATAACTCTCGTTTACTTTTATATAACACCTTTACTTTATATAAAAAATAAAATATTATGAAAAATTCTACTTTTTAAGATTTTTAAAATTCTAAAATGTTGATATTCTTTATATCCTTAAGTACCTTAAAAAAGTAAGATCTTAACTTAGAAGACCCGCGACAAAAACTTCAAACGTGGATATTGAGACAACTTTGATCAATATGTAATTTGATTTACATAATAGGGAAAAAGAACTGTAATCTCAAATTCTCTCTCTCTCTCAAATTGTATGCATACTCTGCTGTCCGAGTTTAAAGAAATAATCGAACAGTATAATATAATGGGAAAATGTCAAAATAGCGATCAATATACTCTATATAATAAGAATAACGCCATAGTATTGTCATGCCATACTATTTAATTTTGTTTATTCTTTGATCATGCTTTAGATATTAGGCTAAAATGGTTGTTTCTTTTTAACCCCGAGCTCAGGTGTATTAGATAAGATTGTACAAAATTAGTAATATATAATTTAAGCCAATAAAATAAAACTAAATCAATTTTAGTTAGGCACTACTAAGCAATAAGGATTACGGATGGATTATTGTGTAAGGGTTTTTAATAACAGTTATAAATTATAGAAACTTTCTATGTGTGCCCAATATAAGAAGAGTAAAATGCGATTTTTTTAGTACTCTGATTGCCTATTATACAAGAAAAACAAGTGTGCTCAAAATTACTGCTTTGACACACCAGGCCCTCGCCCATCCGCCAATATAATCATTTTTATTTAGGTGACGGAATTTTTTTTTTTAAATATATTTTTTCACGTATGGCCAACTTTATTTTTTACATTTTCAACAAATATA
This sequence comes from Combretum micranthum, assembly GCA_024138025.1. Lineage (NCBI taxonomy): Eukaryota > Viridiplantae > Streptophyta > Magnoliopsida > Myrtales > Combretaceae > Combretum > Combretum micranthum. Next base: position 1,343,949 of record JAMXBD010000047.1, read on the forward strand.
ATTTACTTAAATATAAAAGAAGTAATAAGATATCTTAAAAATATAAAGTTTTTTCCTATTATTAGTTAAAATAAGCCTTATGTATATGATCATTTTACAATAATTCTACTATTTAATAACTTTGTAAGTTAGACAAGGAAAACTTATTTCTTTGTTTAGATTATCTCATTATATTGTAATATTGGGTTGGAAATGAAACGAAAAATAATACTATACCCTAGTTATTTTATTTTGAATGGATTTTAACCTTGAAAACTTTTAATATGAAAATAGAATTAAGTCGTTTCACTTCCTGTATGCCATGCCAATTATTTAGTTTTTTTCCTTTACTTTTTTTTTCATTTTTAAAATAGATATGACATATTTTTTCACGACGTATTTTCTACATAAATCTTGGAAACCTTATCGTCATAATTTTAAAAATCCATGTCGACAACGTTCAAAAGACTGATTTTTCCACCTTTCTTATTCTATTTTCATCATAAGACTAAAAAGCCAAGTGAAAAATTTAGAATTTGAGTGAATCAAATAAAAACCATTAATTGCGTAACATATAGGTTGAGCATGGTGTATATAACTTTGAAAGAAAAAAAAAAAAAAGGGCTCCATAGCTATTACATGTCATGTATATGGACATGTGCTGTGAAAATATCTACAAGATTTTGACACACATAATAAATGAAAGTGTAGTTTGCAAAACAATGATTTGCAAATGTTATAAATGCCAAAATTTTTATTAACATTTACACACCACATGTATACATCTAATCTTTTATAATTTTAGGTCTTGTTTGTTTCAAGACAAATATGTTCTGAAAAACAATTTTCTTTGTTTGTTAAGCGAAAAAGAACACTTTAAGTAGAAAATATTTTCTCTTGTAAGGAAAAATAATTTCTATTAAAAAGTAATTCATATTTATTTTAAGGAAGACGACTTACTCTTTTCAAAATGGAAAGTCATTTTCCGAATTAGCCTTTGCAAGTATTCAAACTCTAGCAAAACGATATTTATTTCTTTTTTATCATAATTAACCAATAAATTATATTTTAAACATGAAAGTAATTTAATGGAAAAAGAAACAATAAAAAATCATTAAAAGTTATAATATATGAATTGATGGTTTGTAAATAAATAGTATATATTTTATACTTTAACCTTTAAATAAAATTATTTGGCATAATGTACTTATATAGTAAACATGCTAATAATAAATTATTAACATGAGACAATATTACATAATATTGGTTAGTCAAATACCGAAAATTTTTTCGACATATTTTTGTAAATACAATAAAACATATGAAAAACATATTATTTTTAGGAAAACATCTTTATGTAAAACACTTTTCCAAATACAAGACGTTTTCCTTGAAACAAACGGGCCTTAGTTAACTTGAGGAATCAACAATCCATCATTATATAAAAATTATTATGTCACATTTGGCACCTAGTCTAGCTATTAATGTTCATAAACACTACCTTGTTAGTCATTCTTGCTAACTTTTTTGGCCAATGATTAGTAGACACATGTCCCCTAGCTCACACAATGATTTTAATATTTGAAAAGGCCATTGGATAGGATAAATTTGAAAAATACACATGTCCACTTGTTCCTCTTCTTATTTAATTTGTTCGAAATGCATGTAAGGGGATCTTTTAGCTTGAACGAACCACCATACTGGTGGTTAAAGTTGTGAATAGCATTGGTCTAAGTTTTGGAATGATGGTGAGGTGGTTTCTTACTATGGTTAGTGGTTCATAGTTCAATGGGGCCTCAAGTGGAGGTTCTGGTAAGTCTATTATGAGGTTGGTTGATGCCATTGGAGCTGTGAATGGTAGTAATACTAGTTGATAAAGGTGTTACACATAGTTAAGGAGGTTTAAACTTATTCTTTGATTTGTGGCATTTAAAATGAATCAAAATGAACCTTATTATTTTCTTATTTCTTGAACACACCAAGATTGATCTCATGCTTGACTTTCTATAATTTATTCACATATATTTTTGTTACTCAATCAATTTTACTTGAAAATTGTCTTAGTTTCCTAATTCAGGTCTACTTGCACTAAATGGGAAACTAAGATTTTGATTCAATTTTTTTTAATATTCTCATAAGTCACATTTTTTAGTTGGTAATTTTTTTATTTGTTGGGTTCACCAACTAACTTATCATGTTCATAATAAATCTCATTAAAATTGGTCACAGTTTCAGTTTGAAAGATGTTATTTCCTATTTTTTCTTTTCCTTCTCTTTTCCTCATTTTCTTCTTTTTCTTCTTCATTCACTTTCTTTTTTCATTGATTTCCTTAACTTTTATACTCTCTCTCTCTCTCACACCACACCCCCCCCCCCCCCCCCCCCCCCCCCCCCCCCCCCCCACCTTAGCCCTTTTGACTTATTTGTGATAAAGTAGGCCATCCAAGTGCCTATACTTTTAAATTTTGATAATTCAGTATCTGATCTTTAAATTTTGGTACATTAGTACTTGTACTTTCAAAATATATACGATTAAGTGTTTTTATTAAACAAACTCAACTGACATTTATCTTGATGATATGATAGTGTTACACACTAAGCCAAAAAATGCTATAAATCTAAAGATTCAATACTAAATTGCAAAAGAATTGCTAAAAATTGAAAGTATATGCACTTGACTGGCCATTTTCCTGTTACAAAATAAACGTTTTTCAAATATTATTTAACAGAAATGTTGGATTACACACACTTTGAAAGTATAAGCACTATTTTACCAAAATTCAAAGGTGGAATGCTAAATTGCCAAAAATTGAAGCTATAGATACATGCTCTGCCATTATCCTAACATATGCACCATCTCTTTCAGTCTAGACTTAACCAACAAATTTTACATCTAGGTTTGGTTATGCTCATGATGGGGGTTTGTATTTTGATGGCAGTTCGAAGTCAATGATGAAGGTTAGGGAAGAAGAAAGTTTGATAAGAGAGAGAAGAGTGTTAAGAGAATGAGATAAGTGTTGGTATAAGTAGAAAGTCCAAAAAGAAGTAATGATAGATTAGTCTCGTGTGATGGTTTTTGGGAAAATCAGCAATGGAGGTATATGGTAGTCATGGGTTTAGTATGTTCAATGATTATTTTTCCATATATTTTTTAATTTTTTATTTTGAGATATTTTGTTGTTTTATTAAGTTTTCGTAACAACTTCCAGAAAGATTAAGGAATTTTTTTTTATTTTAATTGTAGGCCTTGCCACGTGTCAAGCTACCATTAGTTGAAAATGCCATATCATTAAAAATAAATCTGTTAGTTTAGTTTTGGTTTATATTAACTCCAATTGATTGAAAAGAAAAGAAAAGAAAGAAAAACCATATGAAACTAAAAGAATATAATATAATGTTCTTATGGTATAATATGAAAAGAAGAATTAAGATCATACATGTCATACATAAGGTTTATATATACGCACACACAATGAAGCTTAAAACGAGAATCTTATAATATGCATGGTATGAAGATGAATGGGTCTGTTTGTTTCATCATATTTTGGTTATTTTGGCATTATATCTTTATCGTTTTCAAATAGATGTTTATTAAGAAACAAATATCGATGAAAAACGAACAATTTTACTCATAACTAGATTAAAAAGATACGGTATAAATTAATACAGATATAATATAGATAAATTATATATATAGATATGATTTAAATATAATACAAATAAAAATAAGACAATCCAAATAAATATCATATCATATAAAGCATAAAAATAATACAAAAATAAATAAAAATATATATACATGATAATATGGCATATCAAATTAACAATTGTATCACAATAGTGGATCATCTTTAACTTGAGTGCTTAACTAAGATTGTTGTGCTAAAATCCTTGATGCAAAAATGTTGACATAAAGGTACTCAATCAATAAAGTTGAGTTCTTTTCTAAATATTGCTTGCTAGTTAAGGATTGATACTTGACTATTATACCATAAATGCTCTTATTGGATTAGAATAAATTTGCATGATATTAATTTATACCAATGAATTTTGTCTAAGAATATTATAGATAAAGCAATAAGTTTTCTAATGTGACAATTTGAAAACTTAATGAAAGTTATTACAGATAAAGATAGTCTTAGTAATACAAGTGATGAATAAGAATGAACATAGGTACATATAATTGTCATGTACAACCATATTCTTTCTACATATAAAGAAATTTAATTATTGCACATACATATAAAATCAATGATACACACTTAACTATATATTAACAATATTCTACAAAAAAAAAAATATACTATACATTAAGGACGTTTTAGATAATAGTATATCTAAAACATTTATTATTGTTTGCTACATGGTTTTGACAATTTTAGTTTAATTTGGTCTTAGTTTCAGTATTTTCTAAATTGAAAATCTCGTTTGGTGTAAAATATCATCCAAAACAAATTAAATCAAATCATGTCCACTCCTAATGATAGGTAATGTGGAGACAATCATAAATTTATCTTACCACCGCCAACTAAATCTAAAATAAAATGAAGACATACAACCATTTTGAGGGTGATACATCTACAAGCAAGTTAAAATACAACTTTAGTATTGATTGAAAGAGAGAGAACAAGAAGGAATTTACGCAGTAAGGTGAGCGTATGTAACCACACAAAGATTTTCGTGGTTAGTTTCAAGTAAAGAAATATATAAATGCTATTCCAGGGGTAGTTTTTATTACCTTGAAGTAAACTAGTGATGAATGTATCCTAACGATAGCTATTATTAAGAAGTCCCATTTTATATTTTCAAGACTTTAACGATTACCTTCACGTCACTTTCAATAATGTATCTTCCTTTTTGCATTGACAATATTTGAAGTAATTTATAATTATAAAAATTATCATCGAACTAGCTACTTACATGCATCGTAAATTTGTGATTATTTGTACAAGTGAATCTTTTAACTTGTGACATGTCCTAATAAAGGGTGTTTGACCTCTAGTGACAAGGATTCCTAATATTAGAATAAGCCCAATTAATACAATTCTTATTACATTAAAGAAGCAACATCATATATATAGAAGGGAGAACTGAGGAAATGCAAATAAAGTGGTTGAATTTAGGCCTAATATTTCTCCTTTTAATTTTCACTTAGGTTTATCTGTAATGATCTAGCTAATCGGTAGTCTTTATCTTACATTTATTCATTCTTACACAATAATGCCTTCATTCATTCTTTTTTTTTTTTTTGGTGGATAATAATGCCTTTACTCAATAAAGAGATGTTGAATATTTATCTTATGTTTATTAACTCTTATAAGTAAAATTCAGCATGTTATGAATAAACATGTGATTTCCATGATCAGATCCGTGAGCACTAAAATTAAGAAGGGGATGGAATTTTCATACACCCTAATAATATCCCCATTTATTTTTTCTATAATTTGTGCTAACTATGAATAAATAATTCCAACAAATATATGTGTGTGTGTGTGTGAAGAGAGAGAGAGAGAGAGAGAGAGAGAGAGAGAGAGAAAGAACAAATATGCAACCTTAAGTTTTTCCGTGGAGACATCTGATAAATTGGAACAGCACATTCCTATGTCAAGGAAGTATTTTTATTTTAATTCACATCTTCGTTGTTTGCATCAATTCCTTAAAAAAAAAAAAAAAAAACATATAGAGCAAAATACAATTTAACTTAAATATACACGTAATTGTGTTTTTTATAATTTATTTTACTCCATGAACAAGTCATGTGCCTTCCTTTGATTTAAAAGAAACTTATCAAGAACGAACAATTTCCAATTAACTTCCTGCGTTTTGCAGCAATTGAAATAACACAATCCTATGTCAAGGAAGTATTTTCATTTTAATTCACATATTCGTTATTTGCATCAATTCCTTGGAAAAATACATATAGAGTAAAATCAAATTTAATTTAAATATACACATAATTTTTTTTTTTTAATTTATTTTGCTCCATTTGCCTTCCTTTGATTTGAAAGAATCTTATCAAGAATGATCAATTTCCCATTAGCTTCCTATGTTTTGCAGCAACTGAGCTTAGTGAAAGGTTGACTTATTTTGGAATATCAGCAAGCTTAATCATTTATCTGACCAAGGTGGTTCATCAAGACCTCAAAACAGCAGTGAAAAGCATAAACTACTGGAGCGGCGTAACTACGTTGATGTCCTTATTTGGAGGATTCCTAGCTGATGCTTACTTGGGGCGTTACTCAACCGTCTTAGCCTCCGCCATCATCTATCTTGTGGTAACCCTTTATTCTTTGTGGGAATCCCCTAAAATATAACTTGATTTGATTAATTTTGTAATAATACTACTTCCATTCATGATTTGGAAATATAGGGACAAATCATCCTAACAATGTCCTGGTTTGTGCCAAGTCTAAGATCATGTAATGAACACCCGTGTAACCAACCAAGAAAAGCACATGAAGTGGTCTTTTTCCTCGGACTTTACTTGATATCTGTTGGCACTGGAGGTCATAAACCATCATTACAAAGTTTTGGCGCTGATCAATTCGATGATGGTCATCCCAAAGAAAGAATGAAAAAGATGTCATTTTTCAACTGGTGGAACTTTAGCCTTTGCTCTGGCATCATGTTTGGTGTAACCGTAATTGTCTATATCCAAGAAAATATCAACTGGGGAGTTGCTGATATCGTTCTTACAGTGGTTATGGCTATTTCGTTAGCTATCTTCATTACAGGGAGACGGTTATATCGGTATCTTGCTCCTAAAGGGAGTCCCTTCACACCGATCATGCAAGTCCTAGTAGCAGCTTTTGTTAAAAGAAAACTTCGTTGCCCTTCTGATATTGCACAATTATATGAAGTTCAACAATCAAATAAGACACGTAGGCGACTCCTCTACCACACCAGTAAATTTAGGTAAACTATGTCGTAAAATTTTCTCATTTGTTAGTATCAAGTTGTCTCACTTGTTTGATATGTATGTAATAGGTTTCTGGATAAAGCTGCTATTCTTGAAGCTGATGAGGGAGTCCCAATCGAGAAACGCCTAAATCCGTGGAGATTAGCAACAGTTACTAAAGTTGAGGAGGTGAAGCTTCTAATCAACATGGTCCCAATTTGGCTAGTGCTATTACCATTCGGAATTACCCTTGCACAAAAATATACATTCTTCATTAAACAAGCTACTACCATGAATTGTAAAGTTGGTAATCATTTCATGATCCCTCCTACATCGCTCTTTGCATTATCAGCAACCAGTGTGATGACTTCAGTAATCTTATATGAGAAGCTGCTAGGTCCCTTATTAAGAAAGTTGACAGGAAATGAAAGAGGTATCACAATCCTACAAAGAATTGCAATTGGGATGGTATTCACCATTATAACAATGGTCATCGCGGCACTAGTGGAAAGAAAGAGGCTTGAAGTTGTTAAAAATGAACCAAAACAAGTCTCATTACCCATGAGCATGTTTTGGTTGGTTCCACAGTTTATAACAATAGGATTTGGAGATGGATTTGCATCTGTGGGCATGCAAGAGTACTTCTACGACCAAGTTCCTGATTCTATGAGAAGCTTAGGTGTAGCCCTATACCTCAGTGTAATTGGAGTAGCCAATTTCCTAAGTAATGGCTTGATTACAATCATTGATCACGTGACCAGGAAAAATAAACAAAGTTGGTTCGGGAAGGACTTGAATAGTAGTCGACTAGATAAGTTCTATTGGTTGCTGGCTGCAGTAGCATTGGTCAATTTATGCTGCTTTGTGCTCATCGCTCGAAGATATTCTTACAAAAATGTCCAAAGCTTCGAAACAACCCAGGCCATCGAGCAACAACCTGAAGGATCTGATGCTTGCATTGCATGATGCTATTCTGAGAGTTTGTTTGATGGAAGTCAAACCTAATATCTACCATCTTGCGAGAAAGTTAAAGTCGCTAATCAAAGCTATAGTTCATTGTTAGTATTTACATTTCAATTGTTTTAGTCTAGTTTATTGTATGGTCAATAATAGCCAAAAAAAAAAAAAAAAAAGGAGAAGATGATTATCTTGCTTTTGATGGCATCGTTATATTAAGAAGACCTTTAGTCCATGTTAAGAATGAAACACCTCTCCCTCCTCCCTCCCTCCCTCCCTCCCTCCCTCTAAATTTGCAATACAGGTTTCTAAAATGTGAATGTATATTCAATTACCCATTAGATTAATAAAATAAATTAACTCAGATTATGAACCAAATACAACATTATCTATTAGAGGATATTGTATATTGTATCTTATGTTTGTAATTATCTATTATGGTAGTTTAGTTGGTCCTTATCCTTATCCTTAGCTGTATCTTAGATAGATAAGCTAGGATGTTATGCGGTTGTTATCTTATCCTTAGCTGTATCTTAGATAGATAAGCTAGGATGTTATGCGGTTGTTATCTTAGATTTTCTGTTAGTCAGTTACAAGACTAAGTCTATGAAGAAACTGTATATATATTACTGATTGATAATCAATAAGAAAGTGTTTTTCCGAATCTGAAATATTTACATGGTATCAGAGCTCATCAGAATTCTGATCAGTTTCTAAAATATAAACACTATGGCTGGTGAGACTAACAAATCGGTCTACACTTTATCTTCAAATGATAATCCTGGAAATCTAATAACCCAGGTGCAGTTACGAGAAAACAATTATGATGAATGGGCTCGGGCATTCAGAACGGCGTTGCGAGCAAAGAAGAAATTTGGTTTCATCGATGGAACCGTTACCAAACCAGAAGATGATTCAGATGATCTAGAGGATTGGTGGACTGTAAATTCCATGCTTGTGTCCTGGATATTGAACACGATCGAACCTTCGGTGAGATCTTCCTTGACACACATGGAAATTGCGAAAGATCTATGGGATGACATCAAGGAATGTTTCTCAGTCACTGATGGGATGCGAGTGCAGCAGCTGAAAGTGGAACTTGCAAATTGCAAACAACAGGGAACCACTCTCATGAGTTACTACTCGAAATTGAAGCAGCTGTGGGAAGAACTTACCCATTTTGACGTGATTTCAGGATGCAAGTGTGCAGGCTGTGAGTGTGACGTTGCAGCTCAGCTAAGTAAGAAACGAGAGGAAGAAAAGCTTCATCAATTTCTCATGGGATTGGATGAAGTGTACGGAACAGTGCGATCAAATATTTTGAGCACTGTGCCCCTGCCTAGCGTGAATAAAGCTTATTCTTTGATTTGCCAAGAAGAACGAGTGCAACATATCATGAAAGAAAAAGAAATCAAGGTGGAAGCAGTGAGTTTTGTTGCTCAAACCAGGGACAAAATTGTTGTGTGTAAACACTGCAACAGAGAAGGACATGATGTTGATGGTTGCTTTCAATTGATTGGATATCCCGACTGGTGGGGAGATCGACCTAAAACATCAAGTCAAGGACGAGGAAGAAACCATGGAGTAAGAGGACGCGGAAGGAACCAGGGACGAGGCCGTAATGGAGCACGAGCCAATGCTGTTCAAATGATTGGACAGAGGAGTGAGGAGATGAAAGAAAATGCTGCTCCAGCTGAGTTGACGAGTGAGCAATGGGCAGCAGTTCTGAGCTTGCTGAACACACGCATTTCAGGAAGTGATGAAAAGATGACTGGTAAGCATAAATTTCATTGGATAATTGACTCAGGAGCCACGCAGCACATGACAGGAAAATCAAAAAGTTTGACAAATTTGAAGCAGACTTTGGGTTGCCAAATTGGTTTGCCTAATGGAAGTAAAGTGCTGGCATTGAAAAAGGGATCAGCTCACATGGGCACACATATGAAACTTGATAATGTTCTTGCTGCTCCAGGATTGAAATACGATTTGCTTTCTGTATCACAATTGATTGATGAATTAAAATGCAATGTGTTGTTTACTGATAAGCTATGTTTGATACAGGACCGCATCTCGAGGATGGTGATTGGAATGGGTGAACGGTGCAAGGGGCTTTACTATTTGAAGAATGGGTCGTCGGTTAAAGCACTTAAAGCTGGGACATCAGATGTGCATGATCTTTGGCACAAACGAATGGGACATCCATCTTCAAAAATAGTGGACTTCATTTCTGGAGTTAGAAATTTATGTTCAAATAAAAGCTGTGATGTTTGCTTCAAAGCTAAACAGACTAGAGAAATTTTTCGTTCAAGTGATAATAAAGCTAGTGAAATTTTTGAACTCATTCATTGTGATTTATGGGGTCCATATCGAGTTTCTAGTTCGTCTAATGCTTCTTATTTTCTTACAATTGTTGATGATTTTTCACGGTGTGTTTGGATATACTTGTTGATAGACAAAACTGAAGTAGGACGAACTTTGCGAAACTTCTTTGCCATGGTCAATAGACAATTTGACAAAACGGTTAAAATGGTGAGGAGTGATAATGGAACTGAATTCATAAGTTTAAGAAGCTATTTTTCAGAAAATGGAATATTACATCAAACTTCATGTGTAGCAACACCACAGCAAAATGGGCGAGTGGAAAGGAAACATCGCCATATTCTTAATGTGGCCAGAGCCTTGCGATTTCAAGCTAATCTTCCCATCGAATTTTGGGGTGAATGTGTCTTGACTGCTGGTTATTTAATTAATCGAACTCCGTCACAAGTTTTGCAAGGAAAAACGCCTTATGAAGTTCTCTATGACAAGTCTCCCAATTATGATCACATTCGTGTATTTGGTTGTTTGTGTTATGCGAAGAGTCTGAATCGGGAACGAGATAAATTTGCTAGTCGAAGTCATAGATGTATTTTTTTGGGATATCCGTTTGGTCAGAAAGGATGGCGAGTTTATGATTTAGAGACTAGAAAATATTTTGTCTCTCGCGATGTGGTGTTCTGCGAAGATGAGTTTCCATATGTAGCTAGTTCCTCATGTGGTGATAAACTTCGTATTCAGCACTTCCAGCAGAATGTATGTGATGAAGAAAATAGTGCTGCTGAGAAAGGAGGACATGAAATGGATTGTACAACTCATGAGCCATCTGATCATGTTCCAGCAGGAAATGAGGAACTGTCAGATGCCAAATACACAATCACGAATTCAGGGAGGGAGACATGTGTTACAAACCAGTTCAGCAAGAAAAGAAGCAGCAGAAAACGTAACTGAACAAGCAGCCGAAGAAGTGACTGAGCTTGGGCGAGGTCTACGCACAAAACAAGTCTCAACTAGGCTCAAAGATTATGTAACAAATGCAGCTAAAATAATAAGCCCCTCTGCAAGTTCATCTGCACCAGTCTCATCCTCAGGTATGTCCTACAACTTAGCTAATTATGTAAATTATACAAATTTCTCACCACAACATCAAGCATTCTTGGCAGCTATAACAGCAAATGTAGAACCTAAATTCTATCATCAAGCAGTCAAAGATCCTAGGTGGCGTGATGCAATGCAAAAAGAAATTGATGCACTCGAAAAGAATGGAACATGGACTCTTGTTGATTTGCCAAAAGGGCAAAAAGCAATAGGTAGTAAATGGGTCTACAGAATTAAGTACAATTCTGATGGATCAGTCGAAAGATACAAGGCGCGTCTAGTGATTCTCGGAAATAATCAAGTGGAAGGAATCAATTACAATGAGACGTTTGCTCCAGTGGCCAAAATGGTGACAGTTCGCACCTTCTTGTCTGTGGCTGCGGCTAAAGGATGGGAACTCCATCAGATGGATGTACACAATGCTTTTCTTCATGGAGAATTAGCTGAAGAGGTTTACATGAAAATGCCACCTGGTTTTCACACTTCTGAAAACGGAAAAGTGTGTCGGTTGAAGAAGTCTCTATACGGGTTAAGACAAGCTCCTCGGTGCTGGTTTGCAAAATTGGCTGCAGCTCTGGTTCGGTATGGATTTACTCAGTCACAATCTGATTATTCACTGTTCACTTTCCATCAAGGTGAAACACATTTACTAGTTCTGATATACGTTGATGATCTCATTGTTGCGGGGAACACGACACACATCATTGTCAATTTTAAATCCTATTTGAGTAAATGTTTTCATATGAAAGATTTAGGTGTCTTGAAATATTTTTTGGGTGTGGAAGTAGCACGGAATGCGGATGGAATTTTCTTATGTCAGCGTAAGTATGCATTGGACATTATTAATGAAACTGGCTTGTTAGGTGCTAAGCCCTCCAAATTACCCATGGAGCAGAACCATCATCTTGCCTTAGCTAAAGGAGAGTTGCTCGATGTTCCTGAGAAGTATCGACGATTAGTAGGGCGATTGATCTACTTAAGTCTCACTCGACCTGAATTGGCATATGGAGTACACATTCTGTCTCAATTTATGCAGCAGCCTCGGAAGGAACATTGGGAGGCAGCATTACGGATTGTTCGATACTTGAAGGGTAGTCCCGGACAAGGCATTCTTCTTTCATCAAAATGCAGTCTTGAACTTCATGCTTATTGTGATTCTGATTGGGGTGGCTGTCCATTGACTAGGCGATCAGTTACAGGGTATCTAATTTTTCTAGGAAGTTCACCTATTTCCTGGAAGACCAAAAAGCAACATACGGTATCGCGCTCATCAGCAGAAGCCGAATATCGTGCCATGGCTGCCGCTGTGTGTGAAATTAAATGGCTTAAAGGCTTGCTGCTGTCATTGGGAGTTCCTCATGGTGTCTCGGTGCCATTGTTTTGTGACAGTCAAGCAGCGATGCATATTGCTGCTAATCCAGTCTTCCATGAGCGTACGAAACACATCGAAGTTGACTGCCACTTTGTACGGGATGAGATACAGCGTGGCGTGATTAATACAGCATATGTTCGAAGCAGTGAGCAACTAGCAGACATATTCACTAAAGCTTTGGGACGAGAACGGTTCGAATTTTTCCTTCGCAAATTGGGCATTCGTGATCTTCATGCTCCAACTTGAGGGAGGGTATTAGAGGATATTGTATATTGTATCTTATGTTTGTAATTATCTATTATGGTAGTTTAGTTGGTCCTTATCCTTATCCTTAGCTGTATCTTAGATAGATAAGCTAGGATGTTATGCGGTTGTTATCTTATCCTTAGCTGTATCTTAGATAGATAAGCTAGGATGTTATGCGGTTGTTATCTTAGATTTTCTGTTAGTCAGTTACAAGACTAAGTCTATGAAGAAACTGTATATATATTACTGATTGATAATCAATAGAAAAAAGTGTTTTTCCGAATCTGAAATATTTACATTATCTTATAAAAGAAACTTTATTTTAGCTTTTGAACTTAGTAACAATCTAAATTTAACCCTATAAGTCAAGTAAAAGGATCTAAAGAATCAAGTTCATGAATTTTTGGATAAACAAGAGGTTGAGCATGTTGGAATTGGAGTAGTGATCATTTGATTAGCTCATCCACTTTTTTTTAAAAGAAATAAATTCTTCATAGGATGTGATTTAAGAGTATCCACAGACGTATCTGTGACTCATATTAGCGATCGATTGTTAGTATCATAAAAGATATGTTGGTAATGGCCAAATTTTATCAATACCTCATGAGATCTTGCTCGTTTGACAATTGTGAAATTTAGACAAATAATGTCTTGATTTGCTATATTTATATATTGTATAAGATCAAATGAAACTCAAAACGAAAAACATATCATCTTTCTTAAAGAACAGTGGGATTGACACTTTATTACTTCCTTTATAATCTTAAGTGCATTCAAACTCTTTGAGATTAATTACTATCTCTTTTCAACTATTTCTTTCTAAGTCATCCTATATGAGTCATTTTACGTCATTCTTTTAAAGTTACGTTCAGTATAAGATGCATGCCATTGCATGTGACAACTACAACTGGATTCCCTTATTTATTTTTTATTAAAAGCACACCCATGATGCATGTCTTGAGAAATAAATTGTACAATAGACCTTTTAACAAATAAAATTACTTATAACACTTTTATCAATAAGTTAATTAAGGAGTTACTTAACATGCTTTGTCAGTTTCTCAAGCAATTCTTCTTTTAAGCAACTCTCTACTTTATTTGTGAGTTACTTAAACAAAGTTTTTTTTATAATTTTTAATACTTTTTATCGGTCCCATATTATATTATCATTTTTTATAATACTTTTAATATTTTACTTACTAGGTTAAAAAAATATGGAAATAAATTAAATTATAATTATTTATTTACATATAGTAATAATGATTTTTAATTTATTATATTAAAAAGTATTTTAATTTTATGACTTCACAATACTTGATTTAGGAATAATATTTAAGATAAATCAAGAAACACGATAAATAAAAAATACGAGAAAATAATCAAAAGGCCAATTGCAGACCCTAAACGATGTTTTTTGGGCCTCAAATTTGCAATTGTGGGATAAATCTAGAAAAGTAATGTAGCTATCTGAAACACCTTCGTTTGGACATATTATACTAAGGATTCTGAATTATATGTTGAAAGTTATGACTAATTGAAAGACGAATACCCAAAATAGCAGCCACAACAACAACTGCAACCAAAAATCGCTGATGTAGACCCAAAATCGTGGCTACAGCAAGAACCAAGACCACAATTGCATCCATGATTATCGTTGTGGCCACAAATTTAGGTTTGTAGTTGCGATTTTAGGTGTCCAACCTTGTTTGAACTAACGATTCTTTCTTATTTTAATGATCTCTCTATGCATCTCTTCTATCCATTCCTTTTGTACATAATCCATTGACGATGTATTGGCCATCATTATTGAATTTTCTAATTCGATTTGCTTTCAACATTCTTTTTCTTGTTTGCGTAGAATATTGTGGGTATTGTGAGCTTATATTAATTGGTGTTTGTGACAATTGATCTAAATTTAGTTGCGGTAGAGAACTTCCTATTGGGTTGTGTTATTGAAAGTTTTCAAGTGAAAATTGAAGTATGTATTGAAAATATGGTGTTGTGAAATAATTAGCATTTGAATATTTTATGAGTTTGGTGAATTATCAACATGTGGCAAATTTTGATAATTATTTGGGTCTATGTATACAATTTGCCAATGGAGAGATTTTCTGAATGGTAAGAAATTATGGTGAATTTTAAGAGTAAAAAATTTGTAAATTTAAATATAGTTATATATGAAGAAATTAAAAGAAAAAAGAAATTTCTTTTGCATTGACCTTAATAGCCATATATAATTTCAAAACAACCATATTTTCATTTGGGTCAGAACAATCATTTTTTAAATGATTGAAAATTATATGTTTTCAATAAAATAAAAAGGAAATAAAGTTGTTTCACAGAGCAACGGTATTTGTGGAAGCAAATCACTTTATCTATAAGAACAGTGACTATTATCTTTTTTTTTCTTGGTGTACGAACTAAGTAACGCGATAATGATGGTCTTAGTCATGCATTTATCAGGAAAAATATTTCATATACGGTGCGGAAAATGTGAATGAATAAGCGGCTGGTTCAGCTTAGATAACCTGCATCCATTTTGTTATGTTAGTGAGATTTTGGATGGTTAGCAATGCATTTTGAACGAACGGTATGGAAATTGCAGTTCGATGCCTACTTACATATATGTTTCTATTAACAAAAAGGAATAATTTAATGAAAAAAAAATAGATTAATAAAAAAGATGATGCAGAAAAAAGTAATTAATAGGGTTTTTATGTGCAACCCTTCCCAAATTGACTTATGTTCTTCGGTTACATTCTCAAATTGACTATTACTTATTTGATATAAACATTTGAAAATAAGGAAAAAAAAATGCAGCTTTTTTATTTCTTAAACCATTAAGATCACAAACCGTGGCTATCATTACTATTATTTTTCGTTTTTCTCTTTTTTTAATGAGCGCATCGTTTATATTGATTACCCTATACCCAAACTAAGGAGAAAAAAGAAATAAAAGCACATGATATGGTTATATATGGAATAGTTACATTCGTACTATTATATCTAATAATGCAAATTAAATAGTAAAGTAGTTAATTTTTATATATTAAATTTGCATGGGAAATTATGAACTCAAAACAATAAAGTAACCTGGAATGGAATTGGAAAGACGAATCGGAATATTTGAAAGATCATATTCCAGAATGAAAAGCAAAATAAAAAAAACAAGAAAAAAGGAAACTTGGAACATTAATCCCTTAAGAAAATAAAACACAGACACACATATATGTATCAACCTGCCGCAATGTGGTATATATAATAAATAGATCAAAAAACATCGAATGCATACAACAGTTGAATACTTGTTTTTCTTAATTTCTTATATGCTTGTAATAATAATGAAGACACTAGATATTGTGAATTGATTTTTAAAAAATTATCAAAATAGTTTTTTAAAATCTCTTGTAGGAAAATAAAGAAATTTTATGATCCCATCATTAATTGATGGGACTGGTTCTGTTACTATCTAATGACGCACACCATATCCAACTATGATTGATATTGAATAATTAAAATAGTTAATATTTTAAATATTTTTCAATTATGCAAAAAAAAAAAAAACTATATAATACTAAATGCGTCTTAATAGGGAAATTGTGAGAGATGAACACCTCTTAAATTCTCAACTTATCGACACAATAAGTTGATTTTACTAAAAGGAAAAAGATTGGAAACCGTAACTACTTCATTAAAATAACACACCAGTGTGTCTTGGAAAAATTAGCTTTCATAAACATAAAATGCTGAATAAGTGAAATAAAAAAATCAATTTGTTTGGCATGATGTAATGAATTAGAAAGGAAATATTGTGAAAAGAAAAAAAGTGAAAAAATGAATAATTAGAGAATTTGAATCTTTTTATGCGTGTTTGGATAACGAAGGAGAAGAAAATTTCACGACCCTAATAGGGGACTAGTAGGATTATTTTGAAGTTATCATACCATATGTGCACCGTAATATAAGAATTGTCTTGTAAGTCAAAGATTATAAGACTCTATTTTATTTATTTACTTAATACAATTCAATCATACATATATATAAGATATCTCTATTAAGTTTACTAAGGAATTTGGTTTTTCACCTTTTTTTCAAGATTGTACAGAATCGGTGTCCTCTACTAAATAATAAAAATTACGTTTGAACTTATACTAAAAAGACTTGAATAACGATATAATTTATTTATTACGTAATCTAAATTCATCACACATGTAACCTATCTTTTTCTATTCTCAAGATGTTTGATGAAGGCACACTCTCCACACCTTTTTAGCCCATTCCTAGCTAGCAGTATTCCTGTAAAAAAACTGTTAAAGGGTGAACGAGACCACAACTTAGTGAGATAACCTGACCAGACCACTCATCAAGCAATAATAAGTATAATTAGCAAGCATATGCAATGCGACAATCAACTATATGCATAAGTATAAGCTTGGATAAACCGGAATCTAAACAGGAAGTAGATTTATGCCTTTCCATTGGGGTTGAAGGAACCTAGTTAAGACAATGCCTCAATGACCGACCCGCCTAGGAGAATTAGAGAACCAAGGAAGGAATATACTAATAAGCTACACCAATCACTTTAACTCCGACGTCTCAATGTCTCAACCCTATCTTAGAGCAAAGAAACTCCACTAAGTATTAGTCATTTCATGTCGTTACCACGATCGACATTCTTTCATTTGCCAGTTAATTCTCATGGAATCAAATGGAACAAATGTAAACTTTCGTAGAATTAGAACATTTCATCTAGAAAACCAAACCTTACAAGAGAACCAAAATACTAACAGGTAGCAAACTGTCATTCCTTTTATGCAATAAATGCACATTGTGCAATGCATGACCATTTTGATATATAGTCCAATAGAATTAAGTCAGGTTCTCGTGTGATCATAAAATTCACAAAGAAACATCAACATACTTCATACATTAGTTATCATACAATGTAATTGTCACTTTCAATATGATGTTTTGGCAATCAGACATACACCAAACGTTATGCGGTATACCCAACCCCACATATATAATAGTGTTAATATTATTATTACAAATGCAACTATATTACAAGTACAAACAATGTGATAAGGTCAAAGTTACTCATCTGCCATCCTTATTTAATCATCATAATAGTCTACTATCAAGTCTAAGAACATATATGTTTTTCCTCTGAAATGAGATATCATATATTTTATTACTATATTATTATTTGTACTATAACTCCGGTTGTGCATTTTGTGTCCTACCCTCGAGTTTTATCATCCCTAGTCTAAATTTCATTATTTAAATATAGGTTTTAAAGTTCATAAAGACTAGGTTTCTCTTATTGAGCTATAAAATTCGTATAAACTCATTTTTCTTAGGAGAAGTGCCTTAAATGGTTTCAAATGCTAATTTTAATCGTGTAATCTTAAACTAGACCTATTGTACTCATTTTAACTCTGATTTTAGCGTATGAATAGGCGCTAGGAAGCTTATTGAATGTAGTTTTTAATTATTTATTTTAATAATTTATTTGCATAATTTTATCCATGCATACTAAGGATCCAAAAGGTGTCTTTATGATGCCTACTATTCTTATTATGTATTTTTAGTCCTCATTTCAAGTATTGCTTTGTTTTATGTATCTATCATTAAGTTTTAGTGAATAAACTCATTTTAATTCCTTTGATCAACACTTGGCCGAAATCTATGTTATAATTTATTTTCATTTTGCATCACTTGATCTTAATCTAGTTATATATATCTTTAATTAACTTGATCATATTAACTAGGATTTATATGGGTTACATTAATTTAAACTTTGTAACTTAATGTTCTATAAATGCTGAGACCCATATTTATATTTATGTGAGTGGTTCTTGGGCTTAATCTTTTAATTCTAGACTATATCATCACATTATCCAACATATACTTGAATTATATCAAGTTTGTTCTAGAAACCCTAATTATATATACATGCTATGACATACATATGGATATATGAGTACGTTCTTTAATTTAATCACATGATTAACCATCTTAAGTCTTCATTAGGTTAAGTATATGTTATTCATCAATTTAAACATGGTTTTTCCTTAGTTACATAATAGGGCCGCAACATGCTAAGTTTAGATACCTAGGGTTCTTTAACTCGTTTATTCTTCAATCTCATTTATATTCATGAAAAATATATTGTATGCATGTGAAATTACTTGAACATATCCTAGGGTATGCATAAAGTCTACCATGACTGAAATCTACATAAATGAGCATACATGTTCATATCTTCTTCAAATGACTACTTCAACTTCATGAACCAAGTCAAAATATTCATAGTACTTAGTGTAATTAGGTTTCTATCATAGATAACTCATAATATACTTTATCTATTGTAGTGGTCGAATCCTATATGAAGTTTTATTTTCATTGTGTTCCTCTTAATCTTAAAGTAAGTACTTATCTTTTATATATTAGGGAATGTTTTCCAAGATTTCTATAGTTTACATTAATCTATGCCGAACAATTCTCATTTTCCATGTATGTCGAAATCTACACTATGGTTTATAAGGTGATACTTGAGCTTAATGGTTTGATTCTAAGCTAAATCATCAAGTTACTTAGTATGATATTGAATTTGGATAAGCTTGTCTTAGAAATCCTAGTTTTTCTTTGTTAGCTGTGACATATATACATGATTATGATCATATTCCTAAATTTAATCATATGATCAACTTCATCATGTATTTATTGAACTAAGTATGGTTCAATTAATTCAAGCATGAATTTTCCCTTAGAAATGATATAGGGTTTAGAGCTTAAGGTTTGGTTTTTAGGGGTTTTCTAGCTTTGTCTTTTCAATTCCAATTTTATTTATATGCATGAATATATATCATTTATAAGTTAAACTACTTAAGTTGATCATGGTACAAGCTCATTTTAATTCATGGCCGAAACTTTCAACGTAGGGCATGGGTGTTGATATTGTGATTCAAATGGTCAATACAACTTTGTAAAACATATTTTAGGATGATTTTACTTAAAGTAATCTATATTCCTACAATATAATTACATGAATACATGATTTCCTCATATGGTCGATCACTCTATATGGACATACATGTTCATAACATGTTTAAATGTTCAGTTCAACTTCATATATCATGTTCATATGCTTACGATGTAATCAAAGTTTCATCATGGAAAAGATATTATATGCTTAGCTTATTATGATGACCGAAACACATGGTAGGAGTTTAGCTTCCATGTAGGATCATGTTATAATTTATGGATGGTTTAGAATTTACCTTGATTTAGTAGAAATTGAAGTTGGTTTCCCACTTCAATCAAGATGACCAAAACCTTTGGATACTTGATTCTTATAGTAGAAATTTCTTGAGTATTTTCTAGAGTTTTGGAGTAGAAATGTAAGTGATGTGGTTATGCTTTTCTATAAGGTTTTTTGTATGATTTTCATGCAGGAAAGCAAGATGTTTGATATTGAAATTGTGTTGAAAAAGGAATGTAAGGTTCATGGTTTTTGAAGGATCCTATAGATTGGGTTTGATTCAAAACTTTGATTTCTCTTTTTGTTTTTCTATTTAAAGAAGTCCAAGAAAGTGTTGATGTTGATGTTGGTTTGTTGAGAGTGGATGGAAGCTTATGGTTGCTTAGGGAATTCTTGTTGAAAAAGATACTTCAATTTGTCTTTCAATTCTTTACTTAACTTATTTAGAAAGGAATTATGTGATTGGTTAAGAGTTAGATATTGTTATTGTGTGTTGATGTGTTACATGTGTATATGCACAAGGGGGATGCCTGTTTGCATGGCAATTTGAACAAGTTGAGGTTTGATTTTGTTCTTTATGTCTTAATGTTATTAATGCAACATCAAGTGGAATTTGTTGACTAAGTCTTCATCTCTTAATGCTCTAGAGGATTCATGGTAGAAGGAGAGGAAGAGAGACAACTTTAACAAGCAATCTTGAGTCATCTTATTCATTAAATGTAAGGGTCAAATGGTGGCTTATGACTTGTTGAATCGTCCTTTTTAATGTGTCTCTTGTTGCCAACTTGATGAAGCAAGTGGTGCGCCATTCATGTGTAGGCATTAATGACTGGCTCTACAATTCCAATACACATGTTTATTTTAATAAGTTATCTAAAAGACTAAATATCTAGGTTATCTCATAGAATACTAGCTCATACACGTATGAATGCATCAGTTAGTTTAAGAAAACGTTTTCTAAATTATGGTTAAGGTTCTACATTTTTCTTAAGTAAATCTCGAGTTGAAATTTTAAGTTTAAAACTTACTTGATTTAATATTTTTAGGTTTCTCACTCACGCGATTAAGGCTTCTAGGCTCAATAAGTCAAATTAAGACATTATACTCAATAGATTAAAAAAATGATGAATTTCATGATTATGTATTCAAAATTTTTAATTGAACTCTAAATTTGTAGATTTTCATTAGTTTTGAGTTATATCGCGTATATTTCATCCTTAACAATATATCTAAAAATTTCTTTTCATTGATCAATAGACTCTAAAAATTGATCATCTCTTATTTCTCTTGACTTTTATGGTCTAGTATTTTTATTTAGTGAGATATGATCCTTTTATATATAATCTTGTCTTTGGTATCTTTTACTAGTCGGGAAAATTACTTACCTTATTATAGTATATACTAAAGAATATTCTATAAGTGGTTTAGTGCATAAGATCTAAATATCTAAGTCCTTGCCTTGATGCTGTTTTGAAGTTTACAATTTAGAAGATAGAATTCTTGTGGCCTATATGTTACCATTTACATATTTGCATGTGTTGCTTTGATTGGTGCCAAGTAAATTGCTTTTTACTTAAGTTTGTTGACTAGACTCCTATCTCTTAAAGCTCTAAAGAATTCATGGTGGAAAGGAAGAGAGAGGATTGGTTTTACAAGTTGAAATGAGCCTCAATCTTTCATTAAATGCAGTGGTAAGATGGAGGCTTATTATTGGTTGAAATGTCCTTTTCAATTTTGACTTTAGTTGACAACTTGATCCTCTAGAAGAAGCAAGTGGTGCCTTTCCCTTCTCCATCACGGTAACTAACTCCAAGAATTCAAAATAAGGTAAATATCACATATTTATTCTAATAAGATGTTTAAAAGACTAAATATCTAAGTTATCTCATGAAATATTAGGTCATTCACATATAATTATAAGTTATTTGAGGATTTCATCTTTAAAAGTTCGCTTAAGACCTCTATATTATCTTTAGATTATTCTTGAGTTGAAATCTTAAGTTTAAAGTTTACAAGATTGAAATTTTTAGAGTTTTAACCTACGTGATTAAAGTTTTAGGCCCATTAACCTAAATTAGGGTTTTAGTTTCTATAGACTCAGAATTTTTTAACTAGCATGTTTGTATAATTCAAATTTTTATTTGAGGTTTAGATTTATCGATATTTATCTATTTTTGATCCTATTGCGTATTTTGTTATCCTAGTGATTTATCTTTCAACTATCGTTTAATAACTAATAGTTTCTAAAAATTAATCGTCTTCTATTGCATTTGAAATCTAATGCTAATTATGATTACTTGTGGAGTATTTATTTCACGTTGCAGAATCTTATCTTTTATTGTTTGGGAATTATTTATCCTAATTATTAATGATAGTAAATTTTCTAATGGTACTTTAAGGTTCAAAATACTAGAGACATCTTGCTTACCATTATATCGTCATCTAATATGTGTAGATTTTATTTTCTAATTACCGAATTTAAGGTAAATAAATCTTAGAGTTCACAGTAACAATTGACTTATTATCAATCATCGATTGTCCAATGTTATGGAAGTAATATTTTGTGTCAAAACTTTGTTGGTAAGGGTACCAATTTTCTAACTATAATCAATTTGTTCGCACTTCAAGATTCTTAAATCGTAAAAAATGGGGAGTGATTTTTACAACTTTTTCTTAAGGTTCTTTAGAATTCTATATTATATTCATGGCAATTATCATGCTTAAATTGTGCAAAATTAGGGGATTTACAAAAATGGATTGATAAATTACTCATATGCCTCTAAAAGATAATAAGTAATTAAAAAAAAAAAGAGAAGGTACAAGAGTATGTTCTAAACATATTTCCCTTTCCATCCCTATTCTCTCATTTTGGAAGAAAAAAAAATGGTAAACCCAAGGAAATAATACATCTATTTTCCCTCCCCTCGTTTTTCTCTTTTTAAACAATTAAGGAAATTTAATCTCTCTCATTTACTCCCCTCCTAATGATTCCTTCATAATTCTTATAATAAACACAGTGTAGAGGTTTACCAAACAAACTAATCATCAATTGGTTAATCCAAAAGGAAAAAAAAAAAAAGAAAAAACCAAATACAGTTTTAAGTATTATTTAGCCTTGAATGTAATGTTTTAGAAACATTTCAAATTTATACTAAACTAGACTCTTTGATTGGTAGAAAAAAGAAAAAGAAAAAACCAAAGGAAAAAGTTTTCTAAAGTTAAAATGGACCCCTCCATATTTGCACAATCATTAAAAAAAAATTAGAAAATTTATGGTCCGCCATTAATTTTGACTCAGTCTCAATACCATCCAACTGCTCATACCATATCTAACCATAATCGAATTCTTAAAACAATTAATATTCTATTTATTATATTTATTTTAATAGTTAGATTATTAATGGGACGGTCTTATCCATCGAAAAAGGAAGAATGCAAATTACAAAAGTTACCGAGAAGAAAGGAAAAATAAAGTACGAATTATGACTAACAAATGCTTTTATTAACTTTTTTTTTTTTTCAAAAAAGATTTTATTAGAAGATGTCGGTAATCCTACTATTTGCATTTTGACGATGTTGCAATTCCTAATTTGCTATGACTGGTAGAAAAGTCTGTTCAATTCCTGTATTTTATTCAATATATTTTTGCTTTTTCCTCCATAATTTACTCTTCATTTTCATTTTTCTATTTTTTCAATCAATTTTATGTTACTCTACATGGAAAATAAGATGGCAGGAGCTTTTGTTTTTCCTAAGGGATGATACCCGGTAATTTCAGGAAAAAGCACAGCACAATTTTACACCTCATTCTTATTAAACTAAGTGGCTTTTTATTACCATACTTGTGATATTTTATATTCAGATGGCCAAAAGATATATGAGAGACAATATTTTCACACTTTATATGCTGATATCTAGGAATATATGTTAACCGCACGTTACATCCTATCCTATATGTTCATACTTTTTTTCTCCTAAACTAACTCAACAGAAACCATTTACTAACAAAAACAAATTATTCAAACACTCCTATATATATATATATATATATTTCCTTATCTTCTAGCCAAAACCATTTACACGTATCTGTTAGAAAGGATATGGAGGAAAATGAAATGAAACAGGAAAAGGTTTATGATTCTTCTGTGGATTACAAAGGGAGGGTTCCCCTACGAGCTTCTACCGGCGTTTGGAAAGCCTCCTTCTTTTTACTCGGTAAGCGTGCCCTTATATATTTTAGATCTTGTTTCCATACATGAAGTGAATTTTACATCATTTATTTGATAACTCATGTCATGCTTAAAAATTGTTTTGAATCCATTCATGGGTTTGATGGTATTTTTTCTTAAGATGTATCTAATTTTAATTTTAATTATGAAGTCGTGGCTTGTTACATAATACCAATACACATGTATGTGCTCAGTGCAGAAATGACATTTTCCAATTCACTCATGCCACCAATTGGATAAACTCTTACCAAAATCGATTGGTTCAATAAGTAATTTGGTTTACATTAGAAAAAAAAAATTCCTAATCATCAATTTTCATACTTTTTCTTAAATTTAAAAACATACGATGCTGTCATTATAAAAGTAGTAATTTCATTTTTTAAAGCTTAAATAATAAGCTTTATTCATTATTAAAAGTTTAAAGAACCTGTCAAAATTATTACCCCTATATATCTGGTTATCTGATTATAAGAAGTTTGCTACTTTAGAGTTTTATTTCTCTAAAGCACATTTCTTATAACATAGAACCAAAACCTTAAAAAAATTATTCTTTTACGATTGATCTGAGATGTTGAACAAAATCTTAATTAATGTTTTTATATAAGTATAGATTTACTTCCGTATGATATTTGATCTTACCTTAGATATAATAAAGTTGGTAAAATAGGTTTCTTAATCCTCAACTCTTATGAGAAAAAGTGTGTGTATAGAATTAATCATATTAATTTTGACACTACTGAGTATTCTAGAAGTCCATATTTCATTTTTTATTTTTTATTTTTTGTCCTACCTGGGTGCAAGAAACAGAAACAATTATTATTTTTCTTTAAATTTACAGTACAATACATCTATGAGGTCAAAATTAATTAGCAATTCTTATCTTACATGTTAGTTATCTTTTACGTAACGCACATACAATAAGGGATAAAATATTTTGTAAATATTTTTAACATGTTATCCTAGGTAATCATTATAATTATATAAATCTATTTATTTTGTGTAGAGTATAACAGATAAGAAATAAAAAATAATTATTATTTTCTTTTGCGAATAACTATAAGGAGGAAGAACTTAACAATATAAATTCTGCTATTTATTTTGTAAGAATTCATAGTGCAGAGTATTTACTTCATCTCATTATATTATAAATTTGAGTTGGGAGAAATATACCAATATATCAATATATCCTTGTTGATGATTTAGAATACGTTTTCTTTTAAAAACATGCAATGCGAGATACAAGTCCTTTCACTTTTTCTTCTTTTTCATTTATCATTTTGGGTAAATTATGAAGATAATTCTGTAAACTTTAATATTATATAGACATTTTGAATTTTAAATAATTAAATAAATAAATAACACGTACACCCTCAGTAATATACGAAAACACCTACATAAACTTTAGACATTACAAAGATGCCTTGAAATTGAAAAAAAAATTTAATAGTCGCATCCCTTCCCTTACAAACTTTAGATATCATAGAGAAACCCCAAATTTAAAAAGTCGAACACTTGCACAATTGAAAAAAATGCCAGTCCCATTACTTTGTTGAGTTGAGAGATAACTAGATAAAAAGAAAAATCAACTCATTTGTCTAGTTGATTTGGACTTTTCTTAAGGAAAAGAGCTAATGCATCGAGTGAAAATGTTCAAGCCAAATTAGGAAGATATTCCTTATAAACTTTAGATATTACAGAAACATCGTAAATCTAAAAAAAAAAACAACACTAGCATTCGTAACAGAATTATGGGTACCATTATCTTTTATTAGATGTTAAATTATTGGATAAAAAGAATACCATTTCATCTATTTATTTTGATCTAGGAAAAATAATGTGTTTTGAGTTTTAACTTTTCACTCGGCACTTACGGTTTTTTTTTTTTTTTTCCTTTATAAATTCATTTTTATTGGTTAGTAGACTGAGTTGGTGAAAGTGTTAAAATTTTTCAAATCAAATGCATCTCTATAATACATAAATTTATAGCTAATGAACATGTAATCTAGTAACATCCGGTTTTAGTCCTCATTCTTCCGATGGCGACTTTAAATCCTCATGTTGTACTAGTTACTAATGGTCACATTATTATAACCACCAAAAAAGGATTTATAGAGGTGTCTTTGTGGTTTACTGAGGATTGCAAGTATTAAATTTTTTAAATTTTGGAGTCTTTGTAATATCTGAGTTTAAAAGAGGTGAGTCCATAATTTGCTTTATCAATTATATATATTATCCACACAATATATTCTTTTCGTAATATATTTTCTAAATGTGCTCAATCGGACGCCTAACATAATTTTAATAGCTTATGTCAACAACAATCTGAAGAAAAATTTTTAATCTTTCATTCTAATTTTTTTTATCATAATAATGAAAAGTCAAGTTGAAAATTCAACGTGAATGAATGAATAACGAAAAAATTATGGCATAGGAATTATAGTTTTATGTATATAATATATCATTAATCTATGGTTATATAATATGTATCATTTTCTGTAGTTATGATATTAAAACAACTATAGTTAAATGTATGAGACATAAGATTTATAAATAATATAATGCTAAAGCAATATCACATATAAGTAAATAGCTTAAATCCATTTTATACTTATGATATGAAGTATATAAAACTTATAAATGTTGACGCAATAAAGGATATTGCATAAAATTATTTGTGTTATATGACATCCACAAATAACAACATGAGTATAACATTTATTGCACGAAATATACATATGTCTACACAATTCCATAACAACATTAATGTACATTGATATATGTAATTGTCACGTATAATTATGTACCCTATAGAGTATCAAATTCAACTAATATAGATGATAGATGATTTACATCTAATTAAATAATTACACAATTAATGTACAATGCACTCAAATAAAAGAAGATTTAGATAATACTACGATAAAACCATTCATTATTTAACTGAAACTAAACAAACTAGGAAGCTTCTACGGTTCTGTTGACGAGATCATTCAGTTATTTATCTAATGATTAAAATAAATATAATAAGTAAAATATTAGCTATATTAATTATTCGATCATAATTACGTATGGTGTGAGCCATTAGATGATGACAGGACTGATCCCATCAAAATTAATGATGAAACCATATAATTTCCTCCATCTATAACAAAAAATCCTTGTTTTAGTATGGCTATGAAAACTTTAGTACGAGTGATTTTGGCTTTAATGTTTTCCAAATAATAAAAAATCCAGGTTTTGTTTATTCATCCAAAACAAACCAAATCGACGAGTCCCATCCCTATGCTGTAGGTGATCTAGAGATAATCATATATAAGCTTACATGAGAACACTGACACATCTAATACCAAATAAAGACATTCAATCATTTGTTTATATGACTATTACCCAGCTCTTAAACCGGACCTATGCGGATCATAAGAAGCAATGTCATAGCATCCACGACAGTGTGAATGAGGAAAAGATCCAAAACAGTAGACTGAAATCGTACGAACTTCTAGGGTCCATCATGTACCGTACCATTGTTAGTATTAAAATTAAATTAATTATAAAAAATAAATAAATGTAAAAAATTTAAGGGATTGAATTATGATTGAAAAAAATATTAATAATTTATTCATGTGATCGGATCAGTCTTAAAATTTTTAGATCGAAGTATTTATGGAAGAGAACAAAGATCAAGTAAAGTAGCCTACTCAAAAGGGTAATTGTCATTCATAGAAACTACATTTCCACTATATAATCTTTTAATCAGCCAGATCATATAGTTTTGACGCTTTTTATCCCAATATATAGACTTATGACCACGAGGATCCAATTAATCAAGAGCAAGAGCTGTATCAACGAAGAGTTTTTTACCATTGATTGAAATATATCTAGTTACATGCTAAAGCTTGAATAATGTAGTGCCTGTTGCCTATTTTGGAACACAAAAGCAAATTCACGTTTCTAGAGGTGGAATCAACCACTGTATTAGTTTTTCACC
This sequence comes from Combretum micranthum, assembly GCA_024138025.1. Lineage (NCBI taxonomy): Eukaryota > Viridiplantae > Streptophyta > Magnoliopsida > Myrtales > Combretaceae > Combretum > Combretum micranthum. The sequence continues at coordinate 1,372,293 of JAMXBD010000047.1, forward strand.
GGAGAAAAAATAGACTTTGATGCTATTTGACCTCAAAGATTCATTATTTTACCTCTATCAGTCAAAATCTACTATATTTGATCCAACTCACGTTTCAGCTACAATTGCCATTTCTTTAGTAATGTGGTGCTGGATAGAATATTGCGCCTGATAAAAAAATGAGTTTTTGTTTTTGAATGCGAAGAAGCTTTATGGTTAGACATCAAACTTGTCTAGTCATACGCATAGTTCATACTAGATATTTTGTGCGATCATATAACACAGAAAATTTGAATAATCCAGTTAAAACGTAAAGGATTCAATTGAATCTCCAAATAATTTTTCTTACTATTGCATTGCATTTATTGGATGACCAGTTGGTCAAAGCGAGCAAATTCGAACACAAATTAGTCATGCACAAATATGTTGGTATTACTCATAATATCCTTTCTTTTCAAATTGATTTTGCTCGATGGGAAAGCAATGTGCCTTTCCTTGAGTTGAAAAGCAACTTGTAAAGGATTTACTGTGTTTTGCAGCAATTGAGTTCAGTGAGAGGTTAAGTTATTATGGAATATCAACAAGCTTAATCATATATCTAACGAAGGTGATTCATCAAGACCTCATAACAGCAGCTAAGAGTGTAAACTACTGGGCTGGTGCAACTACAATGATGCCATTACTAGGAGGATTTGTAGCCGATGCTTATTTGGGTCGCTACTCAACGGTCTTAACTTCTGTCATCATCTACCTTATGGTAACAATCTAATAATTAGTAACATAATCATCATAATTTATTTTATATTAATTTTTTCTTCTATTCATGATCTGAAAATACAGGGACAAACCATGCTAACATTGTCATGGTATGTACCAAGTATAAGACCATGCAATGAATTCCCATGTAACCAACCAAGAAAGGCACATGAAGTGGTCTTTTTCATCGGACTTTACTTAATATCCATTGGTACTGGTGGTCACAAACCTTCATTGGAGAGTTTTGGTGCTGATCAATTTGACGATGATCACCCTAAGGAGAGAATGGAAAAGATGTCATTTTTCAATTGGTGGAACTTTGGCCTTTGCTCTGGTGTCATATTTGGCGTAACCAGCATTGTTTATATACAAGAACACGTAGACTGGGGAGCTGCTGATATCATTCTCACAGTAGTTATGGCTATTTCATTAGCTATATTCATTGCAGGGAGGCGATTTTATCGGTATCTTACTCCTAAGGGAAGTCCACTTACACCAATGATACAAGTCCTAGTGGCAGCTTTTGCTAAAAGAAAACTCAGCTTACCGTCTGACCCAGTGGAGTTGTATGAAGTTCAACAATCTAACAACACAAATAGTCGGGTCCTTCGCCATACAAATAAATTCAAGTAAAACATGTTATTATCTTCTTACTTATTTAATGCTACCTTTTCTAATGTGAACTGTTGTGCATGTAATAGGTTTCTAGATAAGGCTGCTATCCTTGATAAGAATGAGGGCATGCCAATCGAGGAATGCCAAAATCCTTGGAAATTAGCAACAGTTACTAAAGTTGAGGAGGTGAAGCTTATCATCAACATGGCCCCAATTTGGGTAGTGCTATTGCCATTCGGAATCGCCATTGCACAAGCATCTACGTTCTTCATTAAACAAGGTACCGCCATGAATTGCAAGTTGGAAACCATTTCATGATTCCTCCTGCATCACTCTATACATTATCAGCGATCGGTATGATCATTTCTGTAACTTTGTATGAGAAGCTGATAGTTCCCCTATCAAGAAAGATAATGAGAAATGAGAGAGGTATTACAATCTTACAAAGGATTGGAAGTGGGATGGTATTCACTATTATATCAATGGTAGTTGCAGCACTAGTGGAAAGAAAGAGGCTTAGAGCTGTTAAAAATGATCCAGAACAAGTCTCATTATCTATGAGTGCGTTTTGGCTGGCTCCACAATTTCTGATAATAGGATTTGGGGACGGATTTTCAGTAGTGGGCATGCAAGAGTACTTCTATGACCAAGTTCCCGATTCCATGAGAAGCTTAGGAATAGCGCTATACCTCAGTGTTGTTGGAGTTGCTAGTTTTCTGAGTAGTGCCTTAATTACAATTGTTGATCATGCAACAAAGAAAAGCAAAGATAGTTGGTTTGGAAAGGACTTGAATAGTAGTCGACTCGATAAGTTTTATTGGCTCATGGCTGTAATGGCATTGGTGAACTTATGCTGTTATGTGCTTTTAGCTCGGCGATATTCCTACAAGAATATCCAAACCTTTGAAAGTACCAAGCATATTGAGCAACAGATTGCAGGATTTGATACTTATAATGTGTAAATATCTCGAGAGTTTTGTTGAGAAAATAAGATGTAATGTTTGTAGTTATGTAGTGTTGGGATTATAGATCCAACTCATATAAGTCTATAATAAAGAAGATCTAAATATATTTAGATGAATTGGAAAATAAGGAGACGTGTAATTGAAGAGACATGGAAGAGATAAATGCGAAAAATTAATGCTGGTCAAATGGAATAAATGCAGCTAGTATTAAATGTGAGTCTTTCTTGTTTTTCTTATAAATTCTCCTTATTTTATCTTTCGGTATATATACCAGGGAGGTGTAGAGACACGCCGTAAGGCGTGTGGATTGTACACACTGGGGAGGTATAGAGAAATGCCATGAGGCTTGTGGATTACATGCACTAGGTAGAGGTGTAGGGTCATACCGTGAAGGCGTGAGAGGGACAAGATGTAGATCCTTGTTTTGGTGTTCCACCTGGTATGGTGATGTTTCGGTGTTCCACCTAAAGCGATGATGAAAGGAGTTCCACTGGTCAGCAGTGATGAAAGGAGTTCCACCAGTCAGTAGTGACGAAGCAGTTATCCACTACAGTGATGCTCAGGAGAAAAATGAGAACAAGATGGGTGCTTCTTCTCAAGCCTAGATAGGATAGATCTAGAGAGAGATAGAGAGATCTTGATTCTGTTTGTTATCCACCAGTTGTGGTGATGTTGAGAGATCCACTGGATAGATAGATCTAGTGATGACAACAATATGTAATCCCATTATTATTGTAATATTAGATGAATTTGAGTGCCGCTGGTCTTATGGTTTTTCCAGCTTTCGGTTTTCCACGTATATCCTGGTGTTGTGTTTTTTTCTTTATGCAATTGTTTATTTGCATGTTATCACCATTTTGGCAAGAGGAAAAAGATTGGATCTTTTTTCCTAACATGTAATGAAAATAGCCAAATATTAAAGTTTGCATGTTTATCAAGACTTCTATCGTCTCCATCAACTTTTCCAATTAATTATTATGATACGAATAAAACCTTGTCATAGTCTTAACATTACCAAAATTTATTAATACTAATCCTTGAATTTTACTAGACTCAAGATGAACAAAAACTATAAACTATGATAATGATCATTGGAACAACATTTGACTACCCATTCAACATATTTAATCAACCCTCTACTTCATCTTTTCCATCATAAATTGGTTTTACCCTCGAAATCACATTTTGACATGCTTAATTCTTTTCATTTAGGAACATGGTAAGGTAATGGCCTTAATAGGTAGAAGGACAGTTTAGGATATTAGTAAACTCCTAATCGATTTGGCATCATCTTTATACATCTCTATGTAATGGGCTTGATGATGGGATACATGCACACACCATTTATTGGATAAATGAAATGAAGTCTCACTTGCCACCTCCATCTCTTTTACCATTACTACTCAGCTATCTCTTTAGCTCATGTCTTTGAAATTGTCATTGACATTATTTAGGAGGAGGGCAGAACCTCTACCTCTTTACATACTCTTTCAAGAAGTTTTTCGCCAAAACTACTAGTCTCACCTATCATGTTTTAAGGATATGATTTTTCGATGTTGTAAAATTGATGCATTAAGAATGGTTCCAAGACTTCGACATTAGAATCAAAAGAATATAACTTAGGGTTTTGGAGAGTGATTGGATAATTATGGAAATATAGTACCGATGCAACCTATCCCCTTTAACAAACCATTGGATCTTCTTTAAAGAAGATCTAATGGTCAAAAACCACGAACATAACTCGATGCATGACAAACGTGGTGCAAATGTAATGTTAATGTACCCAATATTAACCCAACACATGTCTCTACACAATCCCATGCGCTAAAATCTGAAATGAGAAACATCTCATAACACATTACTTCTAGTCTAGCCTTGATCATGTTAAATGAGCCACAATATGGTAGGGTTAGCCATTTAGTAATAAAATCAACAATTTTGTAAGAGTTGACACAACTTAATTTGTACAAAGACCTTAACAAGCCTAACGAGGAAGAGGTCAAAACTTCACTAGCTTAGATTGCTCTTGCCCTAAAAAATCTAAGCCTATACACTAGATGGCCACAATGAAGCTTGGTTAAGTAGAGATAGGACATCGACAAGTTCAGCCATAGATCATCTTCACTTAAAAAGCTTAGTCGGCCATTCATTACCCAGGGCTATAGTTGTCTGCATTAGAGTAAGATTTCATCTTAAAACTTGTTGTCTACTCCAACAATTCAACTTCAGGAGATGAAGTCATGGTACTGTACTTAAAACAACTCGGTTAGCAATGAGGCAACTACTTGAAGCTCTAGACTTTAAATAGCTCAGTGATTAGCCTAACAACACTATCCTAGAAGCTTACACTCCTTGTGGACCTTTCACTAATAGTTGGGATCAAGGGAACAAATGTTGATGGGACGTTTTACCATGGACTTTGTAGGCCCCAAATGACCTCCTTAAGGCTCGGTCCAACCTCGATGGGCCTGTAATCCGACCATAAAGTTAGAAGTAGACCTCTCAAGTCCTTCGGTTAGCTTAAACCATCCTCTGATGAACTACAACCTCATTTACTCAACTGCTTGACTAATGAAGTCTTCACCAACCCACTACCAAGAAACTAAGGATGTACCTTAGTAGCTCTATGATTATTACTGCAAATACTGCCACAGTCCCTCCATGATCACCATGATGGAATCTATTCTTTGCAGCCTTCAAGATCTACACATCTATAAATACCCCCTTTAAAGCCCCAGATAACAAGTTTTTGCATCTGGTAAATACTCTACCATATTAATGACACACACTATCTCATATTACTTACACTTTATCACCTTATACACATACCAATTGGTCTATTGGAGTGGCTGCACCAAACAACCATTAGTGTCTCCTAACCTTGTCTTGTTTTGAAAATTGTGCTTAACAGGCTCAATCGTTAAGAAACTGTATCAAGAAATTGGAGTTAAAAAACAACCATTATATATATTATTAATACATTATAGTATATAACCTTACATACATATATATATATATTATTATAACATATAAGCTCTATACTATATTTTAAATATATATAGTATTAAACCATTTTATGTAGATACTATCATAATTGTGTGTGTGCGTGTTGTCTATATATATATATATATATATATATATATGAATGATAGGTTAACTATGTATATAATCATATATGCAATCCACATGTAATATGTTATATATAGATATATGTACTACATAGTATAAGAATTAATATAGTTATATGTATCATAACTTATATGTATACACATATATACACTATAACATTATATTTATGACATTGTATATATGTAGTGTTATAACATTATATATATAGTATTGTTACATTAAAATATATAACACTATATAGTATTATTATATATGCAACTATATGTTATATTCAAGATATACTTTTTATTATAACATTATATTTATATAATACTATATCATTGTATTTGTGACATTGTATGTAGCTAGTGTTATAATAATATATAATATGTTAACTATGTATACAATTATACATGTTTTAAATAGTCCATTATGTACACAAGTAATGGATTAATAATGGAAAAAGGTTAACTTTATTGTAATGTTTGATATGTTAGTTTATTAATATTAATAGTGTTCTTAAAATATAATGATTGTACATATATTTTTATATGTTGAATATGATTTTTGTTACAATTTAATTATACACATATGCAACCACTTTGCATATTAGGTTTTAAATTGAAAAACAACATAAAATCTATATAAAATTGTATAAAAGGGCATTCTATGGTACTTTTATTAGCTATACAATTTTTTTAGTCAAAATTTATTTACAAACCAAATAGAGAGCAAGAATTTTATTTTGTCAACTAAATGAAATATCGATCATTCATAAAAGGAGTAAGCGAGTACATGGTGGGTAAGCTATGAAACACTACCTATACCCAGATTTGAACTAAGAGTGCTTTCTTATCCCATAAGTAGGGATGAAAGAATTTGAACATAGATCTTAGTTTATTTAATATAAGAATTATTAATATGCATCTGCTCACTATTATTAAAATTATATTGCTATAAGAAATTCATTAATGATATCATTATGATATTTTCTAAATCTTCATAAGTATGAAAAGAAATTATTCTAATAAATAATTACGGGTATCTAATACATTTTGTAAGAGATTTATGTATATTACTTGACAATTAATTATTAATTAAAAAATGGAGTTAATACATGAAATTTGTATAAGTTTTTCTTTCAGCTAAAATAGATCATGAGATATATTTTAATAAGATAGCTATTCCATAATACATGTCTATTTTTATAGCTTTAATTTTAAAAAGAAAACATGTTGCTAAATTAAAAGATATTATCAGTGTTATTTAGTAATTAGACCAAAACATTTATAATATGAATAGTGTAAGTGCAATTATATGGTGTACTACGAATAAAAAATTTTATTTATAAGAATATATTTAGTTAAATATAATTTTATGATAAAAAAATTAATGCTATTAATTATTTCGCAAGAAAAAAGTTAAAAAAAATAAAGAGAGAAAAGAATATGCGTGTTGAAAAAATATTTAAAAAGAAAGAGAAAAAATAGATTGAAGGATTAGAATCCATGATCTCATGAATACAAAACCAAACCCCTAGCCACTAGAGTACATTTATTTATGTTATTATTTGCACTTTATTATATACATATAATAGTTTTTTTTGTTAAAAAATTTCCAAGTCGGGTGTTGGGTGCCATTGGCCTTACCATACCCTGCAAAGTTTAAGATATTAAATTTTGTACCTAAAACTTATCACATGATACTTTGTGCCCACCATGTACCCCGTAGGTTTTTTTTTTCTCCTTTAATGAAATGAAATCTTTATGTATTTTTTTTCTTTCTTAAAGTTCAAACTTAGAATATTTCATATGATTTCATATAACGTATAAAACTATCTTGTTTTCATATATTTACTGTAAATAATAAGTGGAAAATGATTTAAAAAATAATATTTTAATATTATAATTTCTACAATATGCAAAATCTATTTATATGTGAAATTTTAGAACTTGCAATGAATTCCAAAATTAAAAACTTTAGAGCTACTTTATGTTAATCACTCTTAAAAGATAAATCTATTTATAAGTGGAATATGATTTAAAAATAATATTTTAATATTATAATTTCTACAATATGCAAAATCTATTTATATGTGAAATTTTAGAACTTGCAATGAATTCCAAAATTAAAAACTTTAAAGCTACTTTTATGTTAATCACTCTTAAAAGATAAATATTTTTATATAATTTGGGAGTTAAAGTATGTACATATAACTATAATTCTTCTAAAATAAAAATAACAAGTTATTCCAAAATAAAAAAAAAGTATAAATCCTTCTATAACACAAATTTTTGGACTATTTAATCTTTTTAGGGTTTATATACTATATATATGATTCATAATTTGAGTTCATAATATTTTCCTAATTAATTTATTATTTTATAGTCTTAGAAGTTGTTTGATCGAGCCTAGATTTTCTAAGGTTCATGGTTGACTCGGTCTAATTAAAGGATTCCAGCTCCGTTTTTGAGTCTAAGGTTCTACTCATAAGATTACCAATAAATGTTAGGGGATTTTAATTATAGGAAATTATTTCTCATCATTTTATCAATATATATTTTGGGATATATTGCCTTGGTTTGTGTGTTAGGGGTCAAAAAAATAAATTGTTTAGCATAGAGATTTTGAGTTAAATGATTATTGGATTTTCATTTTTTTTAAGGTGCTCTCTTTCTTAAAGTTACGAAATTCTATATTAGATCTTATTTAGAATTTCTAGAGTTTGGTTTTAACTTGGGTCGTTTTTAGGTTTAGGTTTCAGTATTTAACTCTAGGATTGTTTCTCAGAGTACCAAAAATTTAGGAGCTTACAAAACTCATATTTTTAGTAAACATACACTTGAAACAGCATGCTTCTCTTATTATTCATGATCTAATCTATTATATTATAATTATATCTAAGTCAATGACAAGTTAATATGGCCTTATAAGAGTTCACTAGTTAGATTAATTGCTAAATATAAATTATTGGTCTCTAAAGAGCTTACAAAACCGATATTAGTTAATAAATCTATATTAACTTAATTTAGCCAAGTTGGAAAGAATTAATAAATGAAGTTCATTCTATATTCAACTTAGTCTACTAAACTCATTTTATGGTAATTAGGTCGTTAAAATGGTAATTCAAATAACATATACTATGTTAAATCTAATAAACTTTTATTAAGTAAAATAATTCATTTAAAATATAGTTATTCTATTTATATAATTCATAATCCATTTTTACCTATAAATGAGTTAATGAATCTAAACTAGTTTCCTATTATATTTATATTATCTTATAACGCCATATTTATAGCTATTTTATTAAATAAATTCCTATAATGAAAATAATTAATTATTTATCTTAAAATTTATATTTTAATATGTGAACACATTATTTACATTTTTTCATGTTTATTTGATTAGAATTAATTTACCTTAAATTCTATTATTTCATTTCCTATAAAAAACTAGTGCACACTTTAATTTTAATAAGTCGGTTCACTATCTCAAATACAGTTTTTTTTAAGCCGTAAACTTCCTAACAGATTGTTCACATCTTCATAACTTCACTTGGCCTAAAATGATTAGTTAATTAGGGTTTTAAATTTAATTAACACAAAACTGTCCAGAATAGGAGATTCTCAGTAACGACCAATTGATTCACTCAAATTTGAACAGAGACAATTCTTGGCTAGTTCTTTACATCACATTAAAGTAGACTTCTTAAGCTTTCAAACCATTATAATTTCATAAAAAAAAAAGAAGAAAAAGTCATCGATTTAGCCATACACATTCACACTACCACTATTGGCCAAAACATTGTTTTGTTCTATTTTGCTATTTTGTAATTTAATTTTTTAAAGTAGTAAATGTACTTCAAAAATCAAGAAATTTTCCATATATATATAGAAATTTTAAATATCAATTTCATAAATTTCATCCAAAAATAAATTCATTTAATATTTTATTTAAATTTGATAGCTCAAACTATCCACATTACATATATATGCATATAATTGATTTTCCAGTATATTTAAATCATCTAAAACATGTTTATTCTATATTTTATTATCTAGTATATACTTAGATTTATATTTTACAACTTGCATCATAAATCATAACTCAAATCAACATCAATAATACAAAATTTCCAAAAATTCTAGCATATCAACATAAATGTACATACTTATATATTTCAACGGAATTTATGGTTAATATATACATATATTTATTTGATGATTCATTTCAATAAAACAAATCAATTCAACATACAACACACATATATTCATACATATATATAAACATATCATAATTTTAGATACTTAAAGTTCTAAGATATATAAATATACATGTGTATATTTCGGTTTTCATGCTTATATATACATATATCAATCAATATTTAAATCTAAGTTTATTTTTAGTAATTTACATGAATTTGAATGTCATTAACACAATCAAAACATATTAATTATATTCACTTACTTGATTTGTAAAAAGAGTAGCCTAAAAATCTTCACTACTACTACTGCTACAAGAATTTGGGGATGCTTCTATTGCTAATCCCAACTTAAACCTTGGTTTTGCTTTCAAATTTCACCTAGGAATCAATTGACATAGAGATTAAATTTTAGGGAAGAAATTGAGTAATTAGATTATGGAAATTGAATGGATTTCCTTACCTATTGGAGGCTTTTCTTGAATAGGAATTGTTGTACAATATTTATAGGATTTTTCGTGTGTTTTAGTTTGAGAGGAATTTAGAGAGCTGTGGGCTGTTAAAGATGGAAGAAGAAATTAGGATTTTCTAAGTGCAACACTTATATTATTCATGTATTGTAATTTCCTCTAGGATTAAAGGCTTTAAGTTATTTTACTTGGATAACGTAAGGTATTTTGGTCATTTCACTTTAGTAGAAATCTTTAGATTTATAAGATATTTGCTTGTGTATAGAATTTTAAGGGGCATTTGGGCCTTTTCCCATATATTAGAATTCTCAAAAATTGGTGGTCATTTTTTTCATTTCACTTGTTGAATTTTCTAGGAATTAGGGAATTATAATGTGTGTGATGTTGTATATTAACTTATGTGGTTTATGGGCTTAGGTTTATGGGCTTGAATCTTGATAATTGGGCTTGACCTTTTAATTATGGGCTTTCTTGATAATGGACATGGGTATTGATTATGGGCTTGATTTTATGTTAATGGGCTTCTTGAATATAGGCTTGAATTTAGGTTAATGTACTTGAACTTTTAGATGATGAATTGGGCCTTAGGTTATGGGCTTTAGGTATTTAGAATTAGATTTAAGTAGTAACAAAAGAAAGTTTGTCAATTGCATTACAAATTAAATTTAGGAAATCTAGTCAAAGGAAAATTAACATCTTACTTGAATTTAAGGTTTTAGGGGATTAGGAATTGGTATTTAAAGGCAAACATTTATATTTAAATTTATGGGATTTAAGGAGTTAAAATTTAGGCTTAGATGGCTAAATTGAATGTTTAGGGGTTTGATGAATTGAATTTATTTCGGTAATTAGAAAGTATTGAATAATTTGAATTTGTTAAAATATGTAAGTGAATTTAAAAGTAGAGATTGCTAAATTGAATTAGTCCATTAGCTTAGGAATTTGATTAGTGAGAAATTGATACCTAGCTTGAACTTAAGAATTTAGTGGTTTTGCAAAACTTTGGATTTGAAGTTCTAGGAATTAGGGTTTGTATTTTTTATTAAAATGGGTAAATTGAGTATTTAGCTGTTTAGGTGGTTGAACTTGCGAAGTTTGGTTAGGTTTAATTTTATTGAATTAGGAATTACTACTTGAGAAATTGGTTTCAAATCGATAATTGAAAGGGATTTCGTAGCTTGGTATGTTGGAGATAAGAAATTGAAGTAATTTGATAGGTTAAAATGGGTATTTGTTATATTAAAATCTCTATTTTCTATTAAATCCATTTACTAATGTAATTAATTTAAATCATCAAATTATATTCTATAGTTTGCGAAATTCAATTAACTAAACTATCTAAATTTAATTACTAAGTTAAATTTAAAATAAGATTCAAAACTGTCCATATTTTTATAGTATTTGATCATCATATTCCTACTTTAAATTGGTAAAATTCAGAGTGTTTCACAAATACTGACAGTGAAATTGATATCTCTATATGACATGTACTAAGATAGCAGAGTTGAATATTAATAGAGGTCATCTTTTGAAATTTCAGTGGAATTTCTTTCCCCAACTAATTACCGTTGCAGTTTCTTATATTTCGATCAATGACAATGGTTTAAACGACCGACCTGTATCGAATATACGGCTTTCATGCAACATAATTGGTGGCAAGTATGAAAATTCAAGGCTCAGATGTTTGCAGCAAATTTGAAAGGAAAATAATACGAGCCAAGTATATGGGTCTTTTAGTAGACCAACATCCACAAGGATTAAACAGAGACCAATACGATTGGAAGACTATACGACTTGGATGAACTCAGACACACGTGAGTGCAATCAATTGTAGCAGAAATACATAACAATCTTGTACGAAATGTAAATCATTGAATAGTTAGTTAGATTACAGCTCAGCAACTCTGATTCAAAGTTTGTAACAATCAGTATAAATAGAAAATGAATAAATCAAGAAGGAAACTTAGCCTTAATTTTGGAGAAAGATATGGGAGTTTCGCCTACTCAAACAAGCTTCATCTTTACTACCTGCAATCATCAAAACACAAACAATTATTAGATTTTTTTTCCATCGAAATCTATAGGAAAATTAGTAGCGAGAGGAAGTTAGAGTTTCTTACTGAGTGTTTTCGTCGAGAGAGGTTTGAGAAGAGTCTGGAAGAGTGTTTTTAATCAATTAGGTTTTATTTCTGCAAAGGATCGGGTTTTTTTTTGTCGGATTTTATTCTTAATTGGTTGTTATCAGAAAATCCATCTCAAATTCGGAATTATAATTCGCAAGTATTATTAAGATTTTTCTTTCCCATCACATAATCACCTATAGATTGCTAATTTTTTACCAATGCTGTTTTTATATACTTTTTTATTAATAATAAAGTATATGAATTTGCTATCCAACATATTCTATTTCGATTGTGTCCCACCAATAATTGTATACGCACATTAAATTTTATGAAACAAACTTTCGTGATTATGTATTTATTCCTTATCAAGATGTATGCATTTGTTTTGTGGGAACATACTTGACAGGGAATTTTAGACAACAAATATTTATATTATAATATATATATGGATTTTAGTTATTGTATTCTGGGGATGATGTCAATTTCATTACCATGAATTTTGTCCAAAAATCTATTTACTTCGTCAATTTCACATTGGTAAGGCCCAAAGAACTAATTTATCTAAGCAAGCAATTTTTTTTTTGCTAGTTTATTCATTACATCCGTTGGAAGAAAAGAGGATCATGTCCAGTCCATTCATTATGAGATTAATAATCATACCGCTGGACTTAAAGTGTCTTAGCATAGAATAGGATGAAAGTAAATCTTTTATAAGACCATAACTCTCAAAGTTAATAATAATAATAATAATAATAATAATAATAATAATAATAAGGGTAAATCTCAAATGTAGTACCTAACTTTATATCAAAATTTAATTTAGTACCCAAACTTTATAGTAGTTAATTTGTTACCCAATCAAATTATTTGTGATTATTTTTATTATCTCATCGACAAAATTTGCTATGTTTATAAACATCTCGTTGAATTTTTTCAAAGAGATAATAGTAAAAATGGTATCTAAACTTTTACAAAAAAGAACAATTAGATATCTGAAGTTTGCTTTTAAACAATTTGGTATCTAAACAAAGTTTTCATACCAAAAGTTTGGTTTTCACAATTTAGGTACCTAAACAAACTTTAAGTAGATTTTTTTCATATCTCATTTCACTTACTTCAGAAATGAAAAAAGTAAACTAAAACTTTGTTTAAGTACCAAAATTGTCAAAACCAAACTTTGGGTATGAAAAAAGTCAACAAAAACTTTGTTCAAGTACCAAATTGTTCAAAACCAAACTTAAAGTGTCTGATTTTTTTTTTTTTTTTTGGTGAAAGTTCTAGCGCCATTTTCATCATAAACTCTTTTGTTTAATACTCTTAATATTGCCTCATATTAATAGGTTATTTCTTTCACGTCAGGAAAGTAAATAGTGTTAGTGAGGTAGAAAAAAAACATGAAAACATTAGTTGGGTATTAAATTGACATTTTTAAAGTTTAGGTATGAAATTAAATTTTTATTCAAAGTTGAGGTGTTAAATTTCACATTTTCTTTAGTAGTAGTGGTAGTAGTAGTAGTGGTGGTAGTGGTAATAATAATAATAATAATAATAATAATATAATAATGAGTAATGGCAAAAATGATACCTGAACTTTCAAAAAAAGAAAAATTAGGTATTTAAATTTTGGTTTTGAACAAGTTTGTACATGAACAAGATTTTTGTCGATTTTTTCATACATAAAATTTGATTTAAACAATTTTGGTATCTAAATAAAATTTTAATGGACTTATTTCACACCTTAAACCTGAAGTAAGTGATATGAGATATGAAAAAGTCCACGAAAAATTTGATCAAGTACCAAAATTATCAAAACCAAACTTCAGGTTTGAAAAAAGTTAACAAATACTTTTTTTAGGTACAAAATTACTCAAAAACCAAACTTTAGGTTTCTAATTGTTCTTTTTGTGAAAATTCAGATGTTGTTTTTATCATTATCCCTAATAATAATAATTGAGAGGAGAAGGAGGAGGAAGAGGAGGAGTGGGGAGAAAGAGGAGGGGGGAGGAGGAGAAGGACTTCGATTACCTATTTCCCTAGATGTATCCATTAGGATTGTACAAAAAAATCGACCGAACCGTGAACCATATCGGATCGAATCGAATCAAACTGAAATTTCGGTTATTTTTTCAAACGATTCGGTTTGGTGAATGGCAAATGGTTCGTGGTCCTGAATTGAATCGTATGGTTCAAATCGAACCGTTTTACATATATATATTTTAAAATTAAATATATTATTTTTACTCTTAATTGTTTCATTAAAAAATTAATTATTTTTAAAATTTATAACTTAAATACGTATCATTCATGAGAATAAAATTAGATTTGTCATATTATGTTTTAATTATTATGTTGTTTATCAATAAGATAGATTTTATATTTTAGCATCTAATATTCTAACTTATGAATTTTTTTTTTTTTTTTTTACGTTTATCTTAATAATTTTATTATATAGTTACTTGTTGATTTATATAATTGATGATATATTAGTTAGAACCATATAAAAATTAAATTTTGTGTCTTATATTGGGATAAAGTCTAGTATTCTATTATAGTTCAAAATAATTAAAAAAAAAAGACTAGTCACGATTATAATTTTATAATAGATGAAATCCCTCATTCCTATAAGTTTTATATATTTATTTGGTAAATGATTAATTTTAAATATTGTTGTTCATATTTGCATTAGTAATAAGAAATATGTAATTGAAGTTTTTTTGATAGAATATACCTTTTATTTTATGAATAAAAATGGTTCGAACTACAAACCGAACCGTACCGAACTGTTTGTTTTTTGGTTCGAAAAAAATTACAAATAGAACCGTATAGGTAGGTTCGAATTTAAAAGAAAAACTGAATCGTATAATATGGTGTGGTTCGATTTGAAATGCAAATCGAACCAAATCATAGCATGCACATCGTTAGTGTCCGCAATAAATTAATTTTACCATCACCAAAACAAGCTTTTTGCTATCAAATAAAGTAGCCCTGACCCACCGTCACACTTTGGTCTCTTAATCTTCTTCGAAGAAATCCATTGCGTTTTTCTTTTCTCGACAAATGAACTCTAAAAAGTCCTAATTAGCATTTTTTAAGTTTATTTGAAACTTTAGAAGGCAATTACAAGATATGGGAATAATAATTAATTGTACTTTCTATAAGTGTTCGAAACATTAAAAGTTGCTTCTAGAAAATTAACCGCCTAGCTATAAATCATGAAATTTACTAAAAAATAGTAAAAATATGAGGATGACACCACTAATTTTCTTGATTTTGTTTCCCAAAATTTGCTTTTTTGATTATTTTAGGATGTTGGTTAATCTTATATAAATACTGCCACCCTCATTACATTTTTCCTCACAATTGTTCAAGTAACCTAATATCAAAGTAAATTTGTAGAGATCATGCATACATTTGATCTGCTGCAAACATAGATTTAAAATTAAGCAAATTCTTCAAGTAAGTATAATGTGCCAGATCAAGTAATACAATAATGGACAGAGTATCAATCCTACAATGATTACTTAACTACTAAATAAGTATTAGATCCTACTATTATTCAGGCAATCGGTCTTGAAACAATTAACAAATCAACTACAATTAAACCTAAATTATATGTACCAATGAGAGCAGAGAGAATGCTTTTAAGAGATATATATCGATTGAATGTGGGAAGAATAGAATCCACCTTAGTTCACTAATCAAATTGCCATCCTGTTATTATAATAATTTAGCTTTGTGGATATTCACATGAAATTATCAAAGATCATAATCCTTTTTCAAGTTTTAAAATCTCAACAATCCCCAATTAATCCATTAGCTTCTGTTACACAAATTAACAGTGGAATCAAAATTACAATCATGAATCTTCCAATTCTATAATTGCCTAATGCCTTAAACCAATTTATCTTAATACCTTAGTGAGAAACTAATTTAAAACATTGTATTAATCTCAAAAGATAATCTCTAAATCAGATTAAAATCCACCGCTTCCATAATTGTCATTTAACCTAGATTTAAGAATTCCTTGAACCCTAATTTCCCTTCCGAGTTATTAATATTCCTATAAACTTAGTTTAACAAGAAACACGATTTATAGTTGGAATTGCAATATAAATATTCCACAAATCTAATAATTCTATAACAAGATTATAATAATCATCTTAGCTATCTAGGGCTTCATCATATTCCCATAATAGAAACTTAGAATCTCATGGATCAAATCAAACAAACACAAAGCAAAGTATTTGCAACAACAGAATTCATTGTTACAATCACACTCAACAATTGAATTTGCATAAAGAGAAAAGGTCAGAATTAATCAAATTCAATCAAAAGTATTCTTGCTGCAAAACTTCAAACAAAGTCTTTAATGCAATCTTCAATTGACTACAAGGCTTCAATTGACAATACAATTAGATCCAAACAACTCTTTAACAATTTTAATATAGGGCTTCTATTCTAATCTAGATCTAGAGGAAAGTTGCTAGGAATTTTGTGTGTTTCTCTAATGAAGCAAACCCTTGGAATTTATAAGTTAAAACCTAGGAAGTTGAAGAGTTACAAAGTATAACTATCTTAGTGAGCTATTCCTTACGCAAAAGTACTCATAGCAAGCATTCAACCAAGTTCATTAAACAAACATATGAAATGCAATAACCATATGATCAAACAATACATACAACTATTCGGTTCGTATGTATGATGGATTTACCCCTCCATCGGTGGTTAGGGAATGATTTAAACTAGGCCCCAATCGACCTCTTTGAAATTTTGCGCGTCTTGGGGTTCCAACGAACCGTACTACTAGTCCCTAGGCTTTTCTTAAGCAAAGCGATCAATCCGGTTCGGCTACAACTTGAGGCTGTATTCCCTAAATGTCCTAAATCCTTAAGATGTAGCTAGGCAGCTTACCTTTCCGGTCCCACGCTGAGAAGTAGTAGCAAAAATGGGAAACGATATTCTAAGTGATATGCATGAGCAATTTAGTTTAAGGGAATTTCTAATCCAATATAAATTCATTTAAAGCGATCAATCAATATTTGCACATACAACAGTATACATAGAGACAATTATAATAATCACAAATCGGGTTCCGATATACTTATTGTTCATTAATTGCACATAACAATTCACATACATAATCCTTATGATATCACACATGCATATCAATTTTATCTTTTCCTAACATCTAGTGTTCTATTCTATAAATACATGCTCGAATATATAAACATAAAGGAAACTCACTCGTCCATAGCAATCTTCTATCAATCGAAGTAATCCTCGGGGAAGAAAAGATCTTGTTCCTCGTTATCTAAACAAAAATAATACCCAAAATGAGTATTTAATCCAAGATCTACTTAAATTTACTAACTTTACCTTATTAGGTTCGTCAAAATTCGCATGAATGGAAATTCCAACTTAAAATGGCTATAACTTGCTCATTTTAACTCGGAATTTTGCATATTATATACCATTTTCTACCTACTAGAAAAGATCTATTCATTTCTAAGGTTATTTTTATCAAAAAAAAGCCTTTTGGGTCTCGAAACAGTGACATACAGATTCATCACGAAAATTCCATATTTTGAAACTCAAGTTTTCAAACTTTTCTTAATCCAAAAATCCTTGTACCAACATATAGATATTAATATAGTTGGAAAATTCTTTGAATATGTATATATTGACTCATATCATAAGTATGTATTTAGTGAAGTTGTCCCAACAATTATTTTTGTAAAACAATGTGTTCTAAAATATGAAAAAGTAATGCTTTGAAAATTTTTATTTTAGCTTTGTTGGAAAAGTTCTTGGATTATTATATGTAAGTATTTTCCTCTTTTTAACTTTATCTGAAAACAATTCAAATTTTTCAAAATAATTTTAGTCTTTTAAAATTCCTACAACTTCATTTTTAAGAGTTAAAAGTGTAGTTCCTAAATGTTTTCTTGATAGGGACAAATATTTCTTAAAGTTCACTTGTTCTTAGTTTTTCTTAAAGTAAGTTTTACTTTAATAAGTAACAATGATTTACTAAATTGTTCACTAATTTTATTCCCTAAGAGAAATTTATTTTCTTATAAAGAGAATTCTTGATGATCTTGCTAAACCTATTTTTCCTTAATACTTTACAGTTTTGATGAATTTTCACAAATAAGTTTAAAGAAACTTTTGCTACGCAAGAATTTGAAATCTCAAGATTTTAAAGAAAATTTTTCCATTTTATCATCTTTAAAAAGAGTATGTGTGAAAATTTATTTTTGCACCATTTGTTAAAACTCTAATGTACCATTATTACTAAGACTTGTTATGAGTTTACTTAAATTTTTGGAAAAGATTCGTCAAGGTAAAACTCTTAGCTTTTAATGAAAATCCTTTCTTTAAGTAACCAAAGTTTATTTTTGAAAAGAGTTCATAAAAATATTTTCTTCATATTTCTATTGAGACAATATCGATATGCCAATGCATGAACATTAATATGTAGGAAATATAATCAATATAACATAATATGATAAAATAAATGTAATAAGAGCATAATAGTAAGGTCACGTATTAGGAACATTAGCTTCATCAAAGTATCCTGGACTAAGAATAGACTAGTCCCAAAAAGAAAAAGAAAATTATTTTGACTTGAGATGAAGATAAGTCTAAGACTAGAAAGACTAGTCATAAAATAGCACGAAATAAGCAAATAAATTGCAAAGCATGAAAATAAATAAATAACAAGTGAGCTTATATGCTCTAAATGATATATATATATATATATATAGGTATATAAATATATTTAGTTAGATATAAATAAGAAGTTAACATAATAACAACAACAATATGAAAATAATAACATAATGGAAAATATAAACATGAATAAAAATAAATGTTGATCCCGAAAATAATCAAAAAGGGGGATTAAATTGATTATTTCAGAAAATTAAGCTTTTTGCCTAGTTTCACTATATCCAATCAATTCAAATAAAAGATTGTACAATTCTCTCTAGTCGATTCTCACAGCTATCCTTAAGCTAACAATCGATCTACAAAGTCTAATCCTATAATTGAATTACAATTTGAGAAGGCAACAACACGTTCCTTCTTAAAAATGAGAAAAATCAAAATTTGCTTTAAGAGTTTAATAGTACTATGCAACTTAAAAACTTGTAACTTCTGTAAAAGCTTCTTCCTTTTTCAAAATAAGAGAGAGACAGTAAGATGGAGCTTTTTTTTTTTCTATAGTGAGAGAAAATATCAGAGTATATAATAATAATCTCTCTTTCTTCTTCTCTAGGTCGGCAATATATCCACACATTTCAATGTTCGAATCCTTCTGTTGTAAAGTGGATAAGTCTTCCTCAATTTTCTCGGATCAAATCCTCTTATCCTCTTTTGAATTTGAAAAAATTTCGCTTCAGTTTTTGTTTGATAAACTTTCGATATTATAATGATTTCTTTCCTTTATTTTGAAAATAAAGCTTACGTTCTGATCTTCTAATCTTCAGGAGAGATAAGCTTTCCTAGATCTTCTCGTAATATCTTTATCATATCTATCTTGAATTTGATTTTTGAAATACTTGGCGGAAAAATAGAAGATAACCTTTGCTGAATTTTCGTGATTCAAAAAATCTGTATGTTTCTGCTTGAATTTCTTCTTTTAACGTTGTTCTGATAAATATAATATTTGAAATATCCGTTGTTGATATTTCGAACTCCATCGTGATCTTCATATGTTATCTATTTGAAGATAACATTTTTCTTCTTCAATTTCCTCAACGATATCCAAGATAAATAGATAAGCTCGTTCTTGTTTTGAAGTATGTTAGAATAAATAGTTTGTCTTCAAATAATCCTTATAACTTTAGATTTTACGTTGAAAAGATTATTTTTGTTGATGAAGAGAAATTCGGAATTATTTAAATCCCTAAGATATAATCCGACTTTAGTGGAACAAATAAGTGTACTATCCAAATATACTTATTATCTCGGAGCTAGGTTTTCAAAATAATCGAACTTCTTCATATAAAAAAATTGTAGATCTTGTTTGAGAAGATGAATAGTAACTAACTTTAACTCAGAATTGCTATTAAAAGTTCTTGAAAAGATTCTGTAAAAACTTCTGTGTTTCTGGAAACTTTCTCATGTAAATGTTCTGTGAATAGTTCTGTAAATAGGTCTACACACTAAGAGATTAGTTAGTTCTTTGACTATCTTGTTATCATCAAAACCTCAGATAGTACAGAATTAACAATAAAACATGAACATATTGTTGCTTCTTTAACTCTCTTAGATTTAACTCTTATGAGTTTAAGATATATACACTAAGCTCATGCTAAGTTATATAAAATGATGAGTATATGTAAGAAGTTTTACCTAAGGTTATGTGTATGTTGAAGAGGAAAAGAAGTGGTTGTAGTAATATGTGGGAAATCATTTTGTGGAAAGAAGAGAGAATTTGGGAGAGAATTTGAGAGAGGAAATTTATGGAGTAATTTTGGTAGAGTTTTAGTAGGAAAATGAGTTATGTGAAAGAATGAAGAAGGAAGGGGGTATTTATAGAGTTTTAGAGTAGAAATTAGATGTAATTAAATAAAATAAAAAAATAAATTGAGTGTGAGGAGAGAGGGAGTGTGGACGACAAGCATGGGGAAAGAGGAGAAAATTGATTAAATTTGTTATTTTGTAATGAAAAGAAGTAATGTGTAAAGTGTGATGTGATTAAAGTTGTATGTGGAAGGTAAATTAAAAGATAAGTATGGTAGTGTGTAAGAGTAGATTGTAAGAAAAAGTAGAGATAGTAAAATAGTAATGAATACTAGAAATAGTAATATGAACAGTAGACTAGACAATTAAAATACTAGTAGTAAAGAAAATACGTGTAAACGGTCTATATCTGATATTTTTAGTTACCGAAAAATTATAAAACTAATTTTTTAAAAAACCTTATATTTTTACGAGTCTATTGGTATTGTCAGAATATTTTCACCGTCCAATGTACCAGGGTACGGTTTTCGAAAATTAATCCCGTTCGGATCCGAAAGACATTAGAAATTTACAAATCTGATATTTTTAAGCTTTCTTATATTATTACGAACCGTTATCCACAATTATTTCAATTTCGTTGTTTAGGTTTAAGAACACAGGATTTCCAGATCTAGATTCACTAAACTAAACATAGAACTAGGTTAAATTTAGGGATCCGGTTTGACTTCCAGTTCTAAGTTTTACTATGTTACCAAATAATCTAGGGGCTTACAACATCAATTATAAAGTTCAAGTACTAAATTGATCAATTTCAAAGCTCGGATACCTAATTGCATATTTTATCAAAGTTCACATACCATTCATGACATCAATCCTATTATAATCTTATCTTGATTACTACATAAGCAAGATGATAACCTCTCATATTATTCATCTTCTCACATTAGTCCTTCATCCCCATACATAACCATTTCAATCATGACATCTATAATAACTATCAATCTTACAAATTAAAGGATTAAGATAAGAAGACTTGACTTACCCTATCAGAATCTTAATGGCATTCTTATTAATCATTGAACAAAAAGAAGATGATTGAGAGTTATTGCTAAGATTTTAGAGAATTTAGCTACTTAAGGTATTTGGTAAAAGAGGAAAGTTTAGGCAAATAAGATTTATATAGTTAAAGGGTCAATGATATGTATCATAGCACAAGTCCCAGCACTAGAGCTCAAGCTTGAGGATTGAAGAACCTTGCCATTAGAGTTCTAACTAATTCACTTTGTCATGCCCCGAGGATGGGCTAATCAGAATCGAGACAACTACTTCGCATACTAAGGATACGTAAGCTATCAACATAACATTCTTTTACCTTTAATATTTCAACAAAGAGTACATAACTTATAAAGTGTCTACTAATTTATAGTACATATAGTCTCTTACTAGTACAAAATAATCTAAACGACAATTAAAAGGAGATAACTTTGTAATGAAACCTACTTTCCTCTTGCTGAATCTTCCCATATTGTCTCTACAGGCTCATCCCATCATGAAGTAGCCTTAGCCCTATCTTAGGCATTCAAACTATAATACTAGTGAGTCATAAACACCATGTTAGATTTATCCCTCATTATTATTATGTGTTAATAATAAAAATGGTAGTTGAACTTTTATAATATATTCAATCAGATACTTAAAGTTTCGTTTTGAACAATTTTGTACCTGAACAGAGTTTTCATGAACTTTTTTTATACCTAATTTGGTTTTTAACAATTTTGGTATTTGAACAAAGTTTTTGCAGACCTTTTTCATACATGAAGCAAATTCAATTAGGTATGAAAAAAGTCCAAGAAAACTTTGTTCAGGTATCAAAATTGTCAAAACCAAACTTTAGATACATGATTGAACTTTTTGCGAAAGTTCATGTACCAAATAGTTCAAAATGAAATTAAGTATCTAATTAAACTTTTTGCAAAAGTTTAGGAACCATTTTTTACTTTAACCCTATTATTATCAACAAACAATCTAATCATAATAAGCATGAATGGAAGACATCACACATTAATCTTTCGATAACCAATTTGAAGTTAGGGATATAAACCCCTCCTTAACCACAGGTTAGGGATATTCTTCCATTGCTAAGGTCTCCATTTTGTATGAAATTCAAATTTGACAGTCGCCAACTTTAACCCTATTATTATCAACAAACAATCTAATCACAATAACATGAATGCAAGACATCACACATTAATCTTTCGATAACCAATTTGAAGTTAGGGATATAAACCCCTCCTCAACCACAAGTTGGGGAATTCTTCCATTGCTAAGGTCTCCACTTTGTATGAAATTCAAACTTGACATTTGCCAACTTGTCAAGTCCTTTCCTTAACATAACATCTCTGGAGTAAATTTACTACAAAAAATGGAGCAATTGTAAGCTAGGCCCACCCCATAACACAACTACCAAGGAGAGCTAAGCTACCTTTAATATATGCAGTAATGCAATGCATGACAGGTTATGCTTGATAAAGATTATTCAATTAAGGGTGTTTGTCTAAAATAAAAGGAACCAACAATAATAACCAAACTATCCACAAAATAGCAAAATCAAAGTACAACAATACAAGGCTTTATAAATATTATTCAGTCTTTCTTTTGTAGGTTTTATTCTTTTTCAACAATAATTTTGTTTCTTTAAATATGTTTTTATATTTCTATGTAAGGAGAAATGATACTATTAGTTCAAGTCTATGTGATTGATACTGTTTTAACATATATTTAGTAGATATATATTTATAGGTATAGCTCATGTAATCTCATAAGTTTGATTTTTCTATGTTCATGCTTTATGAATAAAGTTAGAAATCAGGCCTTGACTTGGCCTCCAAGAAGTCCTTTAGACTGGCTCATGTGCTACCTTGCCAATCTAACCTATTTAAAGCATTGAATTTCATATTGTACCAGCTTGCCATTATATTCATGTACTATTTCGCTGGTTTTATTCATTTTCTAGCAATCACTTTTGTTTCTTTAAATAGGTTGCTATTTTTCTATGTAAGGAGGAATGATACTACTAGTTAAAGTCTATGCGATTGTTATTGTTTAAACTTATATTTGGTAGGTTTGGCTAGAAACAAAGAAAAAAAAAACATATATCTAGTAGATATTTATTTAAGCGTATAATCGTGTAATCTCATAGGTTTGATTTTCAATGTTCATACTTTATAATAGAGATAGAAATTACGCCTTGATTTGATCACAAAGAAGTCCTTTAGACTGGCTCACACACCACCTTACCAATCTGACTTATTTAAAGCATTAAATTTCCTATATATCGGCTTGCCATTATATTACTGTACTATTCCGTTGGTGTCATTTGGAAATGTTGTTTTTATTATACTTTCATGTTTTAATATTTACATATTACCATTAAGGGGACTTGATATACCCCTTTTGTAATAGACTTAGATTAGTTTTTTATTGTTTATGTAATATTATTGTGAGTTTTAATACTCTCTCCCAAGTTCTTAACAAACTATTATGATTGAGGTAGACAGACCACCTCAACTAATTTGTGAGTCATATTGGATTGAGAGTACAGTCGGATTGTTCTTGTGCATCAAAACTTTGAATAATCCTATTTCCTAAACATTAATATATATACACACACACACATAAACCCTAAAACTACTATAAATTTAAGGCTTTAATAAATTAAGTGGAAAATTGTCATATTATCCCATTTATTGTCCTCCTAAGCACAACATAATTTGGTATCAAAATGTATGTTTGATGAAGGTTTGTGTGTAATTTATGTGAAGTTATGATTTGATTTGTTGTACATGTTGAAATATTATCAATTTAATTGTATTATATTGTGAAATTTTTTTGAGCTATATTATGGTATTGCAGAGATGTTGCATGGTGGCACTTAAATGTCTAGTAGTAGCAAGTGTTGAATCATAAGGTATTTGAAAAATTGCTCGCCCCTTCACAACCCCCACCCCACCCCCATCCACCAAATCTTCCGGTGTAGTAAGGTGGATGATTCTACAAGTCGTCTAATAATTTAAAAAAAAAAAAAAAGAGAGAGAAAAAGAACATAACCCATACGCATTTTTAATTCCACTACACCATTCTTTTCCCTCATTCTTTCAACAATCTCACAACACACTTTCTTTCACTGATTTTTGCACATACCAACACTGTAAGCATTTGCACATCACGATTCTTGTTGTCAACTTCATCTCTAAGTAGTATCTTCATCTTTTCTCTTTCATTTCTTAGCTCTAGCTTGTATATTCCTTCTTGAACTTCAATGATGTCCACATGTGAGTGGCTTTATAGTGATGCATGATTGTTCTATGCTCGAATATGTGCTTTCTTCCATTTGCCAGTGTTGCATTGTTGAACTTTATTTTTGTTTATCCATGCTGAAAAACAACACAATCTTGCCATGAAACTCATACCTAGTTCCAGTGAAATTTTTCAGGCTGTAAAATTTGGGGCTTATGCTTGAATCATGAAATTCCACAGTTATAATGCCTTGTAATGTAATTTACTTAAGAGATTTGTGGTTGCATTGTTCAAAATCATGCTTTAAATGCTCAAAAACATGATTTGGGGAAAGGTTCTGAATTTTAGATTTCATTATGTTTTGATGGATTTTGGCGCTTTGGACTGGTGTTTGAACCTCAAATTGTTGTGAAGAATTTTTTCTCGGTCTATACCATGACTTACTTCCTGCGCTCATGCAGAAATTTGAATTTTACACTCGTTCTGCTTCATCCACACTCCCCTGCACGCCCACATAACCTAGGCAGTGCAAAAAATTTTCATGATTCCATTTTGCTTTGATGCTGTATGATGCTTGTTTCATGATCTTTCAAGCCCCATATCTTATACTATGATGGAGTTTAAGCATCATTTTTCTCTTGATTTTGTCATGCACTATTATAGTTATTCTTTAATTGTTTTTGCACTCACATAAATGGAACCAAAAGATCCTTTCCAAAGAAGGGGAGATGGCTACCTAGCTCACCAACACAATAATCCTCTAGCCCCCGACCGAGAACAAGAGAGCCATCACCACCACTTCAATAAGGCGTAGAGAGGGTTCATTGTACAACAGCCTTATCTCAACAGTCATTCAACAAAACTAGCAAAGAAAGGTTGGAGAAAATGGAGCTCCACAAAAATAAATATTGGATTGGAGATTGTTAAGAGAATTTGGCTTAAAGGAAAGGGTCCAATAATTGATTCAAGTGAGATCATGGGCACAATTTTTTGAGATAAATGAACCTACCTACTGAGAGATTACTGTCATGCTCTAAGAGGTACCCTAAATGTGACAGTTTATCACACTCAATATAAAGATTAAGTATGACAACCTTAGTCATCCTAAAAGCTTCAATACTAGGTGTAAGGCGTACCTTCACAATCATAGAGGACCAAACTTTGAGACAAGTTGTTTAAGAAGATATTCATAATAGCACTTAAGAATGGAAAAGCATAACAATTACATCTTAAATATATAATACAGGGAGTCTAACAAATATTAAAAAGGCATTCCCCTATAAAAATATATTAAGTCCATCATAGTCTAACTTTCAAAATAATTACATTGGAGTTTTACTTAGAAGTCTAAATCTACATCTAGTCCTTGACTTCTTCCAAAAGCTACTAAAATAGGTTACCTAGGAGAAATAGCCCCTGGGCTTCAACCATAAGTAAGGGTGCGGCAAAAGATATCTAAAAGGGTATAAGCTTAATTGCTTAGTGTAAAGCTTTTTCTATATGCCCTATTTAAAACTCTTTTTAGTATCTTTACAAATTCTTTAAATGCACAGATATTAACCGGCCAGTGTATCGGTGCATGTCCTAATAATATATCGATGATACCGGGTCGTGTCCACAATGAGTAAGGACTAGCTATTAATTGTATTAGTCTTAAATTATAGTTAGGCAATCAATATTTGTTCCTCTTTTTGTATTTTCTTTTAATATAACTAAACTACAAAGAAATAGGGATTTCTAATACCTGTAAATGATTAGGTTAAGAGCCAACAGATTCGAATAATAATCAAATGTATGCTACTAATAAAAAATACAATTGTAGATCCAAATTGTTAATGGGTTTAGTTTTTTAATCAATCAAACACTAGATAACAACTTCTTTTTCCAAAGTAAGTATAGCCCTAGATTAACCAATCAATGGTCCCTGTTCTAGGAAAGTGAACAATAAACTAATTGTTTCAATTTACCAAATCCTAATTGAATTCAAACCTGTAATCCTATGTGATTTCAAATCCAAAATAGATATTCATAGAAATGATTAGAAAAGAATTTTCCAATTATAATCCTAATCTATTATGAATTCCAGATTTAAAATCAAAATACATGATGTCACGCCTCAAATAGGGGCCTAGTAGGTTCACCCTATAGTCATCATACCACGTGCGCACCCGTAATATGAGAACCTTCTTGTAAGTCAGATATTACAGCACTCTATCTTATATAATTGTTACATGTAATGTAATCATATTAATATATTATATAAATACTAAGGATTCCGATTTTCCTTAGTTTTCCAAGACCGCAGAGAATCGGTATCGCATACCAAATAATGAAAATTGGGTTCTGATATACAAAAATACAAAGTCTCAAATAATTATACAATTTATCTAATTTTTATTTTGAGTTTAGTATAATCTATAAACTAACTTTGACAAAGTCTTCTAGAAAAGTACTCTTCACTCATGCTTAACCCAATCCTAGTTAGCATTATACCCGCGTAAAGACTGTTGGAGGATAAACAAAGCCACAGGCTCAGTAAGATGACCCGACCAGACCACATATCAAACAATATCAAGCAAGTATATTAAGCAAACATATGTAATGCAACAATCAACCATATGGGCAAGTACAAGTTGGATAACCCGAAATCTAATAAGATGTAGATTTGCGCCCTCTCATCGGGGTTGGAAGGAAACCTGAATGTGACTCCAGCCCAGGAGAATCAGAGAACCAAGGGAGGCGTATACCAAACTACTACACCATTCACTTAGTCTACAATCTCTCAATCACTCAACCTATCCTTGGAACAAAGAAACTCCACTAAGTATTAGTCAATCTTAAAGCGATACCATAAGCGGCATTTTTCACTTACCAGTTAGTTCCCATGGAACCGACGGAATAAAAGTAATCTTGCGTAAAACTGATAGTCCCTAACCTAGAAGTACTAAGCATTACTAGAGAACCAAGATACTTACACGTAGCATGGCAGTCACCTATTTACGCAATATATGTAATTTACGCTATGCTTGTCCCATTTCATTTATGAAATCAGTAGTCCTTAGTCAAGGTTAAGGTGATCATACAATTACAGACAAATATCAACATGCTCCATACAATATCATCATACAATGAAATTGTTACTTATAATAAGGTGTTTTTGGCATTCACGCATATACCAAGCAACATGCAGTATACCTAAACCTACATGCAAATCAGTTTGATATATTATTACAAATGCAACTATAATACAAGCATAAACAATATGATAAGGTCAAAGTCCCTCACTTGTGGACCTCGCTATATTGCTATAATAAGCTACTAGTAGTCCAAAAATTGATTTATCTTCCTATGAAATGAAATAACATATATAATTGTACGATTATTTCTATAAGAGAAGTCTTCCTAAAATTAAGGGTGCTGACTTTAATCACTTAATTTTAGACTAAGCTTAATTATTACAACGTCTACTAATTTAATCGAATTCCTATGAATATCTAAATATTATGTATCAATTTTTGATATAGTTTCTATTATTTCTATGGACCTTCTAAGGCTCTAACCTTTATAGTAAGGAATATTTATTTGTTATTTATTTTCGTTTTGCTTTTCTTGATCTTTAATTGTTATCTATATTTTTATTTAAGGGGTTTACTTTCCCCTTAAGTCCTACTGTCATTGATAGCCGATTTTTATTTGTTTGTTAACCTTATCTGTCCTTTAAACTAAGTTTTTTTTTTATTATTTATTTAAGGTCTTATACCGATATTTAGTCTTTTGCAAAAATTATTTTATTGCATTGGTATGTTTATCGTGTTTAGTTAATTATAGCAAAAGCTCAAATTTTATTTTTAAATATTCTATGAAATGGGCATATAATCTTCAATTTGGTTAAGTGTTAGAATTTTTTCATATTCATTTGATCTTTTTACTATTTTTATCATTACTTTTATGTTGTCTTTTAGTTAGTGGATTATAGTAACTATTATTTATCTCCTATTGTTTTGTTTTATCAAGTTTTTCTTAATTAATTTAATATAATTATCTTGCCATCTTTAGTAGTAATATTATTCATGATTTTGTTAAATTTAAATTTTTCATTGTTTATATATATATATATATATATAAAGAACAATTCACTAATTATGAAATCTTATTATTTTATTTTTTTCTTTTGTAAAATATAATAAATCTACTAACATAGAAATTAATAACAAAATAATTTTTTAATATTTTTACTCATTTTTGGGGATAAGTAATAATAAATATTTTAGCACAAAAAAATAGTAGATTAACATATTAATAATAATATAACAATAATAGTACATAAAAAAATAATCTTAATGATAGAATTACTAATAATATTAATAATGAATATAATATACTATCTTAAAACCATAGTTTTGACAATAAAACGCTTTTTATATTAACACTAATGATATGTGTAATAACTATAATGTAAAAATATTATATGCGTTAAATAATTTAATAGAACAATTTGTATAATAATTTTAATATCATCAATATTACATAAATAACTAAATCAATTTTGTTTGTTTCTTTACTTATTTATTTATTTATATTATTATTAATATTAATATATTATTTTTTTTTCATTTCCCACTAAGGGACTTGATATGTCTTCAATTCAGCATCCCTTTATTTTATTTTTTTTCTTGCAAAATTCATGTTACTATTCACGTGAACGGTACCGGCGGTACGGTTCATCATATTCAAGCTTGGTTCATGTCTTATTTTGACCAATTTTCACGTCTTATTTCACTCTAAAGTATTCCTATATGTTTATACAAGATATTCTACACATATAACAACTTAAATCATCAAAACGCATCCCTAATTTATGATTTTTGGATCAAAATGGTGTAACTAAAGATTTTCAAATCTTACCTTGTTGGTGCTATTTGGATGTGATTTGAAGCTTGTTTTAGGGTTGTATTATGATCCTAAGATCATTAGGAGTTAGTTTAAACCAAAGTTTTTAACAACTAACGAATTAAAGTAGCTTAACTTACCTAGAAGAAGTTGAAACTGAGCTTGTGAGTGTACTATAATGGTGGTAGGAGTTGTTTTGATGTATTTGTGGTGTGTTTTCTGAGCTTATGTGGAGCATATTCAACTGGTATAATAACTCTTTTGTTTGGGTTTGTGTTAATATGTATATATAGAGGAACAAAATGAGATGGCAGTGGATGTGCATGCATGGTTTCTCCGAAAGTTTAGTTTTGTATGAGTATGTTTGTGCACTATTTTGTATCTTGATTAAAAGTGTATGTGCTGGCAATTTTAGATTGGGGTGTGTGTGTGAAATGGGAGGCAATAAAGTCAATTTTTTTATGCAAATGGAACTTGAATTTCGGCTGCACAAATTTAAAGAGGATGTTAGCCGTATGTTGAGTATTATAGGTACGTATCTGTAAATCATGGGAAAAATATTAAAATATTAATTAGTTGATAATTATCTAGATTTTATGATAGTTTATTAAGCTAATCGAGTACATATTTAACGTTTATTTGAGAGTTTTTGTCTGAAATATTTTTATAAGGTTCAACAAAATTCTTAGATTGTTAAAAGATACAAGTTTGAATTTTAAGTTTATGCTGTTAATTATTTTAGAGTTTTGCTTCCCGGAAGTAGGGCCTCATAAGCTTAATAGATTAATTTTTGTTTCAGGCTCCAATAGCTTAAGAATATCCTAACTAGAACAATGGTGTAGTCCAAATATTTATTTGGAGTTTAAATTGTAAGATATGGATCGGTTTATGTTTTTATCACGTGTTTATAACTCTAATAGTTCATCGTTAAATTATCGTTTTCTAAGTATAAGCGTGATTAGGTATTTGCATTTTATTGAACTTGAAATCTTATTTAAATTATTTCTTATCTCTTGAGTTTTCGATACCTGCTATGAAATCTTATTAATAGTGTTTAGTACTATCTAGAGGGCTTTGTTCAGGGTTTGAAATTATACACATGATCGTTGTAACTTGTAGTTTCATTCTAAAGTCTGTGTTGCGTTCAATATTTACTGTATATTTTATATTTCTATTTATTTCTATTTGTATATAAAGTTTAAGAGTTTTAGAAACCTTGGGCTACTTTAATATATATTCAATTATTAGCTTAATAGATAGAATCTTGTCTCTCATATCACTTAAGGTTAGAGAAATTTTTTATTAGGATTTTAAAGTCATATATGAGTTTATTACAACTCATAGATTTCTTTTAACATTTTTATTTAATC
Organism: Combretum micranthum; assembly: GCA_024138025.1. Classification (NCBI taxonomy): domain Eukaryota; kingdom Viridiplantae; phylum Streptophyta; class Magnoliopsida; order Myrtales; family Combretaceae; genus Combretum; species Combretum micranthum. The sequence goes on from JAMXBD010000047.1 coordinate 1,403,538, forward strand.
AATAGTTTGATGTTTATTTCATATTTGCTATTTTCCCATTTACTAATTATATCAGTTTTTAAATTTACATTTAATTTAATTAGAATTTTAATATCCGTATTTTCTAAATTCTCTACTTGGAGTATTAGCATTATTTAATTATTTATTTAAGATCTAAATTCTTATATAGTATTTTAGTTTTTTAATCTTTATCATGTATTTTGTAATTCTAATAATTCGTCTTTAAATTGTATTTTTATAACTAGTAAGTTCTAGAGATTAATTGTCTTTTATCATAACTGAAATTTAAAGTTAATTATGATTACTTGTTGAATTGTTAATTCTTGTTATAGAATATTACCTTTTGTTGTCAAGGAGTTATTTGTATTAATTTATTAGCAACAAATTGTTTTTATCTAGTATTGTTTTGTGGTAATAAATATTTAAAATAATCTTGAATATCGTTGTATTATTATTTATTTAGCGTAGAGTTTATTTTATAAGTATTGAGCTTAATGGAAATGAATTTAGGAATTTACATTTAACATTGATTTATTGTTGTTCATAATTTATTTAAGGTCGTAGGAGTCATAGTTTATATTTCAAAAACTTTATTTATATTGATTCTAGTATTTCTAATTATAATCAAACTTGTTCTTATTTTAATATTTTTAAATCGCGAGAAATTTGGAGTGATTTTTGCTATTTGTTTCAACCGTTCTTTATAAATTTATATTACATTTTTAGTATTTATTAAAATTAGATTATGAGAAATTAGGAGGATTACACATGATATGTGAAATACCATCAACAAATCGAATACAGACAATTGATCAATCAACAATAGGGATCATTAATCAGATAACTCAAATCCACAACTCAAAACCTTAATTAAAATCAAAAGAAACAAGTTTCAAACATCATCCAATAATTGAATATAAGAAAAAGAACAAAATCACCTTGTCAAAATAATCATGTTCTTGAAATCCCAATCCAAATGATGTCTTTCACTTGAATCCCAATGTGGAATCCCTAATTAAAATTAAAAAGAAAAAGAAAAAGAAAACTAATGTCTAAGCCCAAATATGAATCAAGGATCCATGGAGAGAGGAAAGAAAAATCGTGCCTAGGGTTCTTCCCCTTCAAAATGATGCAACGAAGAGGTGTTTAAATATGAAAAGTCGTGCAAGACATAGGCCAGCTCCTATACCGGCGGTGTAGGTTTGGATCTAGCCATCATTCAAATAAAAATTTGATATCTGAGAGCTATAGTTGAGTGTACGCCAGCTTAACAACGGCAGCATAAAGCCTCCAATAGCCATCATACAATTAAAAAGATGAAAACTAATGAAATTTCATTACTACACTAGCAGTGTAACAATATGCTCTTAAAATTTTGATTATGTACACACACAACACCCGCTCAAAGTTGGCGACATAGTACTCCCATTTGCCCATATACATTGAATTTTTCCAAAAGCTGGTGAAGATTTCCTTTGAATGTTGGCGATGTTAGTTATTCCTTGTTGAAGGCCACTTGTTTCTTAGTGATAGCTGGTTGTTTCTTAATGAAAGCTGGCAACGTAGCTTCCTCATTTGTTGGTGTTGATTGTCGGATTGATATAGGTTGGCAATGTACATTTGATTTTGCCCAGCCAACTTTGTATTCTTTGTCAAATTTGCAAAAAACGTCTCCTCAAATGCTTGTTTTTGTCATATAAGTCCTCAATGACCTAAATTAACATGACAAACACACTTAAGTACCATTTCCATTAGATTTCTATAAAATCTATAATAGATAAACATGATTTAATCAATGAAAAGTGAGTAAAATATGACTTTATCAGTTGATATTGTCCAAAGGATACTTCAAAACTAAGTTATGTGGTTCTCTTACCCTCTTTTCAAAATACTAAAATAAATTATTGAATCTTAAGGTTGACAATTCTTTGTTATACAAATTTTTCTTAAAAACATGTTTATAGATTCACACCCACAAGTTGAAAAATATTAAGAGTCAAATAATTTTATCTAAGACAAGTTTAAGATCAACTCACTAGTTGAAAATCCACTTAGAAAATAAAATGTATATAACTTAGGAAAAATGGTTCATCTAAGATCTTTTTATACTATTAAAATAGGAATATTATAAATTTTTAATGTTCATAATTCCTTGATATGTAATATTTTCTTAAAAACTTATTTATAAGATTTATATAATACCTTGAAAAATGTTAAGAGCAAAGTAAGTTTTTCTAAGTCAAGATTAAATTACTAGTTCAACATTCACCTAAGAAATTGTTAGATAACTTTAAAAAATCAAGCCTTTAAGAATAAATCTATCCCTGTAAAGTTAAGAAAATATAAAATTAAGGTTTTATAAGAATAAGCATTCATTAGCAACAAACCTAAATTTTGATTTTTCTTCCAACAACTTAAAGAAAGATTTTGTGAACTTCATTTTCCTATTTCTAAAAGTAAATTGTTTTATGAAAAATCATTGTTAAGACAACATCACTAGAATCATGCATATAATATAAGCATATATGTATATTAAAGATTTTTCAAACTAAATAAATATCTATGTGTTATGGGCTTTTTGGATGAAGTAAGATTTTGAAAAGTTACAATTTAAGGGCTGAGATTTTCATGCTAAATATGAACCAACTTGTTTTAGAACCCAAATGGCTTTTAATGTGAAAAATAACCTTAGAAATAGATAGATATTTGCGATTAGATAGAAAACAACAGTTTATATGCGAAATTCAGAGTTAAAATAAGCAAGTTACGGCCATTTTAAGTGGAATTTACATTCATCTGAATTTTGACGAAAATAGTGAAATAGAATTAGAAAGTTTGAGTAGAACTTTCGTGAAATACACATTCTGGGTATTTCTTTCGTTTAGGTTACGAAGAGTTGGAAGATCTATATCAAGAGGACTAACAAATGAAGAATTTTTGGCAAGAATAGCCAAGTGAGTTTATCTCCTATTTTTACGTACTTGTTTGTGCTTATAGCCAGAGGCAATGGAATAAAAAGAAAAAAAGATGAAAATGGAATATGTGTGATAATATTGGTTGAAAGTACACTAAGCATATCGAGATGTGAATTGTTGTTAATTAAATTTGTGTTTTATTATCATGATGGAGTGTTTGCATATTCTATGATCACCTTAAAATATCTAATATTATGCCATGAGTACTTAATTAAATTGATTCATGCATATCACGACGTGAGTCACATTGCATGTAGCTACTATGTCTTGGTAGGACGAGAGTATAGTAATGAGATAATCATAGGAATAGTTAGACTACCTAGATAGGCGAACAGAGCTGGAAAGAACTACAAGAGGGGTTTTAAAGAGCCGAAAATACCTAACCCTGAATGGAGGGCCTAATCCATTCAAGCATATGATTTCTAGAATATTATATGTCTTGTTTGTTCACTTGCTTGGTGCATTTCATAGCTTATTTAATAACTTGTTTGAATTTATTATACGAGTATGTTAATCTAATAATATTCTCACTAAGCTAGTTGAGCTTACATCACAATAGATTTTTGTTGATGCAGGATCAATATCTTTTATACTTGAGGCCTCTAGTTATCTAAGTGAGCTTACACTTTTGGAAAGCTTTTAGGGGAAATCCTTTCGAAGATTTAGAATAGATCTTTAAAATCTTTGTAGTTATAGTTGTTATTATATATAAGACTCAACTTTATATTTTGGATATTGGAGAATTATCGGGAAATGCCCCTAAGTTTATGTGAAGACCTTATCATGATTAATTTGGTGAATATATGTTTGTTAGTTCTTGTATGCTTTATATTACAGCTTACACCACATATCCCACTAGTGTTTCCTATTGCTGTGTTAGATGTCTTATATAATATCGAGACTTTTGTGACTAAGATAGTTATTCTTACATCTTAATATTATATGGGAAACTGCACATTTAGGGTACCCTTTGGATCATGACAATTCTTAGTCCCCTAAAGGTGTAATGTACAAATAAATAAATCAAAGTGAAGGGTAGTAATGTAATATAAGGTTGTTTAAGAGGTTAATTTTGTCATTTCACAAATGGATTTGGACCCGAGGACTTTGTTCGTGAAAGAATGAGAAAGGAGAATTTAGGCTGGCCTTAAGCTGCCAACTTTAGAATACAAGGCTGCCAGCTTTGTATTAGTTTTAGAGTTTTGAATGATTTGCAAAAAAAATTGTGAAGTTAGCTACGTATAGGTGAAAGTCGACCAAAGGCCACCAGCTTATATATGAAGGCCGCTGATGTAAACCCCCAAGTTTTATGATCGGTTAAGCTTAAACCTTAATTAAAAGGTCAACTAGAAATCTTAAAGTCAACAAAACCCTAGTCAGATGCAACCGTTCAAGTCCGACAATCCCGTGTTCGTAACCCTATGTGAGTAAGTGAGAGATTAGTATGTAAATAGTTCGTAATATTATGAGAAAGCTAAAAAATATCAAATTAGTTAAACCGCGATTCGTTTTAAGCCGATCGGACACAGTTTTCGAAAAGCATATCTCAGGCTCGGAAGAGTAAAAATATTTCGAATATACCATTAGACTTGTAAAAATATAAGGTTTTGAAAAATATCGTTTTAAAATTTTTCGATAACTAAAAATATCAGATATCGCAATTATACGCGTATTTTCTTACTACCGGTACTTTAATTGTCATGTCTACTTTACATTATACTATTTATTACTATTCTACACTATTTATCTATCTCTAATTTTTCTTACAACCTACTCTTACAACCATACCTCTATTTTCTTACAATTTTCATTTCCAATACAATTTCACATCTTTCATAACTTACTTTTTATTAACAAAAATACAAAAAAAATAAATTCTCTCTCTCTCCACTCAAGAATTGTACCGGCCCTTCCTCTCTATACTCTCAATTTGTTTTATTTTTCATTTATTTAATTAACACAAATTACCCTCCACTTTTTCCTATAAATACCACTCTTCCTTCTATTTCCTTCACACCTTTCATACACTACTCTTATTCTCTCAAAATCTCTCCAAGAGTTCTCTCAAAATTCTCTCTAGTTTAGCTTTCATAGGTAATGCTTCTTTAAGTTTCATTTATGTTCATTTACTTAGTATGAGCATAGTGTGTATTTTCTAAAACCATGGAGGTAAAGAAAGCAACAATATGTTGATACTTTGTTTTTATTCATGAAAATATTTTTCTTTATGTTGTTTTCATATATATCTAATTAAATATATCTATGTAGTTATATATGTCTTTTAGAGCATATAAGCTCCTTTGTTATTGCAATTTATTTACTTTCCTTGCAATCTATTTATTTACCATGCAATTTATTTACTTTCAAGTTGTTTTAAGACAGTCTTCTAGTGTTAGACTTGTCCTCATTAAGTCAAAATAATTTTCTTTTTCTTTTGGGACTAGTCTATTCTTAGTCCCAGGAAATCTTGAAAAAGTTAAGACTTCCAATACTTGACAATTATTATTATGCTTATTTATTTCTTATGTTCTTTATTATCTTATCTTATGATATTTTTAGCTTTTATAAACTACATGATCATAATCATGCATGATTAATAAGTTGTTGTCCAAATAATAAAAATGAATCTTTTTGATGAAAGGATTAAATTTGAGCAAATCTTTTCAAAAACTTAGAAAAGTTTTTTCAAATAAATCTCTTTCAAAAGTTTATCATGAAATTTCAAACTATTAAAAAATGAAGTTTCTTTAAAATCTAAAGATATCTCCTTTTCAAAAGAAGTCTTGATACATATAAACCAAAAACTAAATAGGTTTCCAAAGAAATCAATTTACAAGGAAAATGAATTTTCAAATAATAAACTCCTCAAGTACTACTAAAAAAAACTTTTGGAAACTCTATTTTTCAATTCCTAGAAATAAATTTTGTAGATAACCTCAAAAGACCAAACTATATTTTTAACTCACTTTTGATTAACTAAAGAATCAAAATAAAAGTATATCAGATTTTAATAATCCAAAAAATTTTATAAGTTACTTCACTCACATAAAGGAAAGTCTAACAAATCCAAAATTTCAAAACACTAGAAAAGGTTATTTTAAGAAAATAAATTAAATAAAACAACACCTATAGCTTCATGCATAAATTATGAATCTATTTATATACATAAAGAATTTTTTTGAAAAATATACATGTTTGAGTTTTACTTAAACAAGTCTTAGTGAATGGAGGATTAGAAAATATTGTTTTTCAACAAAGGAAAATTCGTATTAAATCTGTAACCTCCCAATCTGAGACCTAAATGACCTTTTATAGTAAAAGTAACCTTAGAAATGAATTGAGCTTTTCGAGTAGGTAGAAAACGACATATAATATGCGAAATTCCAAGTTAAAATGAGCAAGTTATGGCCATTTTAAGTTGGAACTTCCTTTAAATCCGATTTTATCGTGAATTCAAGAAAGATTTAGAGTGTACAAAGTAGAAATTCAATGAAAGACTCATTTTGGGTATTTCATCTTGTTTGGGTGAAGAAGGAACTGATATCGCCTTCCTAGAAGATTACTTCGACTAGGAGCGATCATCATGGAGTGAGTTAATCCCTTACTAATTACATTTCCTTGATTGTGCTTGTAAGTAGTAGCAATATAGAGTAAGGAAAAAGATAAATGAATAAATTTTGTGTGATTTGGATGCATGATTGAATGAAAGAGTTGTTGAATAAAAGCTAAGTATATAGAAAGAGGAATTGATGAATAACTTATGTTTTCTTGCAATGGTATGATGAATATTGTTTTGATTACTTTTAACTTGAACTCGACGATAATTGAATAACCCTATATTGAAAAAAATTCATGCATATCATCTTTGTGAGTCACATTTATTTTTCACAACTATTCTTCGTGTGGGGAAGCGAGGAGTTGTAGTGGTGACTAATAGGAGTCGGAAAGTCTACATGAGCAAGTAGGAGCCGAAAAGTCCACAGGGTAAGTAGAAGCCGGTAAGTCTGCAAATAATGATGGTCGTATGGGCCGGTAACCATCCAACCCCGGACATGGAGAGTGTAAAATCCATGCTACACATGGTTTTCGGTTAATCGTGTGTATTTTATTTGCTCATGTGATTGATGCATTCTCATATGATTGTTTAAATACTTGTGTGTTGTATGGAAATGTTTTGAAGATGGGAGTTATCTCACTAAGCTAGATTTGCTTATACCCCTATAGCTTTTTGTTACAGTATGATTATTTGTAGTTGGCACCAAGAAGCTCCTTTTGTCAGGTATGAGCCAAAGCTACTAGGAGTTTTTGGAAGAAGTTTATATATTTAGATTTGGATGTAGACTTCTAAGAAAAATCTCTATAATAGACTTATGATATATTCATGTATGTTTGAAGATGGCCTAGTTGAAACAAGGCTTTTAGAACGGGGGAATGCCCCTAAGAAGTTGTAAGAGACTTTTATTCTAATGAATATTTCATGTTTATCTATATAAGTTTTTGCATGCTTTTATTATCTGCTTAAATGTAATACCCCTCTGAGTCTTTTACTATCTTGGAAGCACGTCTTCTACGTGATATCAAAGCTCATGCATGACTAAGGTTGTCATTCACTAGCTTTCATATTATGTGCGGCGGACTGCCACGTTTAGGATACTGTTCGGGGCGTGACAGCCGGTGTTGGGAAAGAAAGCCGCCGGCTTTTAGCCGGCTTATGTGCTTCTGATTCTCGTTTTGTTTTCAATCCGCCAGCTTAGTTCCAGCCTATAGATTACACAAATTAAAACATCCATCTTGGAGTTAACATTTCCTAATACATATATAAACATCAAGGTATTTAGTTTCTCTCCATAGTTTAACCTACGGCAAGATCTAGGTAAGGGTTTTCTCTCAAAACTCTTTTGGCTGAGTTACAAGTAGATGATTGTTTCCTAAAAGGTTGTTTCATATTTTTTTCAGAGGAATCAAGTTGCTGGAGTCGATTACATTGGAGAACCAAAACCCTAAGTGTGATTGGAGATCTTGGTTCTATTATCAGGAAGGTGTGAGATATGAAGTTATAGGTAATTATTGAATCTATTTAATCTTTGTTAATTTACAACTGGAATCTTTTATGATAGTTGTGCTTTCTCCGATTGAAGACTTTAGGTTTTGATAAATTTGGAGAAATTAGCGTTCTAGGGTTTCGTTATTGGTGATCCTAGAGTACAGGTGTGTGGATATAATATTATAAATTTTATGTATTGAAATTGTGGATTTAGGGTTAGGGTTAGGGTTTAGTTATGAATGTGGAATTGGATTTTGAATCGATGTATGTTGTTATTTAGGTTTCCGGTGAAATTAGGGTTTATATCTATTGTAAAAGATTTGTGATATTGAAGTTGTGAAAGAGCTGAAAAAGGTACGACCTTACCTTGTCTGCTGCTTGTGCGTGTCGGTTTAGAAAATAATTTGACGAAATCCTATCCGACATATAAATTGTAAAGAGTGTTGTTTGTGTATAGCTTTAGTTAGTAAAGACCATGAAGAATTTGATACTAACGAAGCACCCTGATGATCCTTGTGTGGTGCTATCCCCAGTGGAGTTGTACTTGGAAATGATTCTGGTAGATTAGGAGTCGTTTCGATCCATATGGTGGTACGCAACGATGTGTAGGGAGTACCCGACATTAATATACATAAGTACATAACTATTTTATATAAAGATTGTAAATAGGAGTCATGAGTTACTTCGAGTTTAGGACTAGATACATATGGTTCTAAACTGTACTATTTGTTTCACTAATTAAAGATAATAATTAGTGCCTATTGCATTAGTTTTAGGAATGTATGTGATTTATGTTGGTAAGTTCATGCGTATTTGTTTGTGATATGGCATACTCGGCGTTTTTGCTCATTCTTTTAATTTTTTAGGTACAAGTGAAGATGGTGTTGTTTATGATCTATCTGGGTATGATCTATATGTAGATCATGGGGATGGCGATGGTGGACTTGACTATCCAGCTGAGGGCTCGTAGATCTAGAGCGTTGGATATAGTAGGGAGATGTCAAAGACTTTATGGAGTTTATGTTGAATGTTATTAGTTGTTGGAAATCTTATGTGACTAATTTGTTAGGTTTTCATTTGTTTTGATGACATGTAGTATCGGATTTTGTTAGTTCATGATTTCAAAGAGATTTTTTTTGTGGGATGTTTTAAAGTAAACAAATTGTGAGTTTTGGTGATTATATTTGTTATAATTGTGGTATAATGATTCATAGCATTGGTGTGTTCTTAATAAGAGAAGAACACGTAGCTAGTTATAATGCCTTCAATTTAGAGCGTTACAAAATATTTATTAATAGATCCTTAAGTCTTTGAAACCCTAAGTGCTCTCAATAACAAAACCTAGGTAATACTCATACTTTTCTTTTTCCTTTAGTAATCTTAAGTTTTCTATTCTAAGTTTTGTGAATTGGTTTTGAAGGAAATTAAGATCTTGAGAAGTGTGAAGAAACCCTAAGTTTGATTTGAAGTGTTTTCTTATTGCTATTCAAGGAGGAAGGTGAGATTATCTTAGGATTTTGTAATTCTTAGGATTAGATGATTATATGAATATGTTTATCTTTGTTGTTTCATTTTTGAGAATAGTTGTTGTTTGTGTTCAGATGATTTTGTTGATTTAGGGTTCTTGTTCCTAAAGTGAATTCAGGTACGACCTTACTATATTTGTCGATTTTTCTTGTAGGCTTAGAATTGTAAAATTGACATAATATTATTTGACTTTTAATTGAATAATTTATTTCTTGTGATTGACTGTGGTAGTAAAGACCACGCAAAGTCTGATACTAACACTGGCAGTCTAATGATCCTTATGTGGCGTTATACCGAGTAGAGATATACTTGAAGATGATTTCGGTAGTTTAGGAGTAGTATGAGTAGGAGATTCCCAATACCATATACGTATATATTACTTATTTTCTATATTCGTTTAGGGTGTCTTGAGATATTCTAGGTTTGGAATCAAACGTGAATGACCCTAAACTGTGTTGTTTGCTGGCTGATCAAAGATAATAAATTTGTGTTTGTTGCATTAGTTATTAAGTTGTATGTAATTTAACTTATTGTTTGTTCATGTGCATGTGTTTTGGGTTTGGCGTATTGAGTGTTTTCGCTCATACTTTTATCTTTTTTAAGAACAGGTGAAGATCCAATAGTATATGATTTATCGGACTATGACACATTCGTAGAATGATATTTCTTGGTTGCGTAATCAAATTATATTTTTGTTCAAACCTTCTAATTCAACCAAAAGTTAAGACAAGTATACCTATCTTATGAATATAGTCAGTGAGAACAGGTATCGCCCTCAGAGATTAGAAAGATTTATTAGATTCAACCTAATCCACTATTATTTACTTCAAATCAATCAATCAATCTATACTAGTATTAAGTAATTTTGGTTCAAATCTTATTATTATTTCGTTACTAAAATTCAGAACAACAATCGACTAGAAATTGGATTCAATTTACTTAGCTCCTCCAAAAAACAAATCTCCCCTAAGAAAATTACTATAATCAACATCTGTTATTCATATCAATGCAATTTATGTCAATTCTGAACGGAAAGATTCCTAAATAAGATTAATATCTCTCTCGAGATTACTAATCACTAATTCTTTGGATCTAACTATTAAAAATTCTTTTAATTAGTAAAAATCTAAGAATCTCACTATAGATCTATGAATCTTTTACAATCAATTAGATCGGAAAACTTGTGTAGTTCTATCTCTAGTATCCCAAACAAGTCTTTCTGATTATGTTGATCTATTCCTATATGCAATCTTTCAATTAACATACAAGAAACCAAATATAGAAATAATATCCCGGAAATACTATTCTATATAACAATTTAACACATGTAATCAAACTAAAAAACAACATAAACTTTCATTGAATTCTGTTTAAGTACATGACATAGTAATTTTCAAAGGTTTAATTTGCTATTTAGATGAAATAGATCTACTTTTCCATCTCTAACTACAATAACTGTAAGAAACTATTACAATGAAGCATAAAAATGGAGAGAATGCACCTTATTAAGAAATCTTGGACTGATCTTGATAGGATCCTGATCAATCTATCCTAATCTTGATGAACTCTATTATGAAAATAATAATATCTCTCCTTAATTTCGTATGTAAAGCTTCTAATAAAGTTCTTCTATGTTTTCTAAACCATAAGCTTCTATTTATAGTAAATATGATCGGTTAAATTCTTAGGATAAGACAAAAATAAGTCTTAGGATACTTCAAATACAGTTGACCGAGTCTTTAGGAGAAACACGTGTGGAACATGAGAGCAGTTGACATGTTGCGTAAAGCATTGCTTCCTAAAAGTCAATTTCTCACTAAGGAGCACGGCTGCAACATGGTAATCAAAATTTCCTTGTGCTTCTCACTAGATTCTTTCATTTCTGGCTTCACTTGTCAGCACGTTAGGAGCACGACTCCTCTCATTACCATGTATCTCATGGTTTCTTCAAGTCTCCTTTTAAATCCGATTCCCAGATTTACACGGTTGAAGCACAACTGAACTCATCCTCTCATGTTTCTTTTGTTCTTCTTATTTCTTTGAAGCACGATGACACATGCCATCGTTTTTCTCCTTTGAGCAAAAGCATACATGGAACACGACTGATACATGGCCGAACTCATCTCGCCATGTTTCTTTCTGATGTCATACTGTGTTTCTTCCATGTTGAACACAAGTGGAGCATGGCTATCCATATTGCACCATGTTTCTTGCCATGTAATTCTTTGATCATGGTTTCTCCAAGTTGAAACATCCGTGCAAATCCTTCTTAGTTCTTCATATTTGAGCCAACTTTGATGTCAACTCGATCAATTTTTCATAAGCTCTTAATTCTTCATTATCCTATCAAACAAAACCAAATTAACCTAGTAAAGTACTAGATTTCACAATAAATTACCAAATATTACATAATTTAGTTTGTTAAAATATATACTAAATCACATATGTCAAATTCCCCCGCACTTGAGCAATTGTTTGTCCTTAAGCAATTAATCTTTTAAAATCCAAAAATTTTAAAAGAAATTTATTTTCCTCAGAACAAAACATACTTTATAATTAAGCTTTCATCAAAATTGTTACCAAAGAAATCTTATAATGAATAACTACTCAGTAAAACTTATCATCAATCATACCTTTGGTCTTCCTAAACACTCAACTCCTTTTCTTGCATTGCTTTTCAAAAATAAAAATTTTAACTTCTAATCATAGACTCAAGTATAGTGTTGTATACCAGATTCTTTAAACACTAAAACTCAATAGCTAATCTAAATAACACAAAATTTAACTTAAAAAATTAAACAAAGTTTCCAAAATTAAAATCGAAATCAAAATCAACAAACCAAGAAAAACTCATCCACACTTTGTACACTTATACTAAGAAGTATATACTCCCCTTTTCCTTTTATCCAATTAACACAATAAAAAATGTCTGCATAACACATCGATAAATTCCCTAGATTTTTTTTCTTCCTCTTTTCAATTTTTAAGTCTAGAGTACTCTTTTCTTTCTTTTTTTTTCTTCTTGTTTTTTTTCAAGTTCCATTGATAGAGGATAACGACTCATTGCTCTTCTAAGGGACCAATGCTCGCTTCATATCAATTTCACTTTTATTTAGTTCAAATTAATCGACAGCAGAGTTGAACACTTGCTCTTCTTAGGGACCAAGGCCCGCTCATATCAATTAATTCTTACTTTTTTTTTCATTTTTTTCCTATAGAGGGACGAGTTTTTGCCCGCATTTTTTCATTTTCCTCTGGATGAGTTTTAGCACATCTTTTCGGCTTATGCTCATGATTCCTTACGAATCAACAGAGCAAGTACTCTCAACTTAATTCATCTAATTCAAGCAAAATCACCAAGAAACTATTTTATATGAACATCCATTAAAGATTGTGAAACTATAAAAAGTTCCAAGGAATGAATATACTTAGAAGATAAGCTAAAAAAAATGCAAACGTGTAATTCTCAACAGCAATCTTAACTAAATCTCAATTTCAAACTCTAAGTTTAATTCAAAAGTAACTTTGTATCCAAAAGATTTTACTATTCTATTTTAGTAAAGAACCCATAATACAAACTTGAGTATTTAAGATCAATTATAAACTTGAAAAGTTTTTTTTTTTTTTTTTTAAGAATCTTAATCCATCTTTATTTATTAATTCATTACTTTTAAAAGTAATTGCAAAACAGAGAGTTTAAATGTTTAATCAATCCTAAGCATGAATTAGATAAGTTCATCAATAGTATCAACATTATTCCGCTTCCTTAGCAGTTCAATTTCAACTAAACTTTTCAATAACTTAAGATCTTAAATTAATACAACTTCCAAAAATTCTAATTAAATTCTGATTGATTTCTGCCAAATCTTCTAACATTTATACTCTTTAGACTTCATTGTTCTATGTTTAATTCAATTACTGAGAATAGCAATTACATTAAGTAATGGGGATATTCAATAATGCTTGTTCTTCACTTAATCCATTAATTATATATATATATATATATCAATAAATTACCTTGTTTTTTTTTACCAATTTTAGTTTAACTTAATTTCGCCGCACTTAATTCTGACATTGTCCTCAATGTCAAAATGAGTTAAGAGAACACAAAACATAAAATAACATAAACAATATAGATAAGAAAAGTATAAGAAATATAACTTCCCTTTACTAAGTTGTGTTGCAGAACTAGGACTAAGTGACAATTGAAAAACAAAATTTTTCCTTGGATTGATACTTGAAAATTAAACTGAATCTGTCCAAAGAATTTCCAATAGCCTAATAAAATCATACTAACAACAACAACAGTAGAACAAAAGTTAGAAAGAAAAGAAAAGAAAATAGTTAGTCAATAAATAATTACAGACCATGGACTTAATTACAATCAAAATAAAGGGAAAAAAAATAAGCTTTCATAAATAAGAAAACACTTCAATCCTCATCCTTTGTATCAAATTCTTCCATATCTTCCTCATCTTCTTCATTAGCTTTCTACAATCTTTCAAAAACATCATCTATAGAAGCATAAAGTGCCACCTCATTAGCAGCTCTATCAAAGGTCCTTGCTAGTTCTATTGGTTCATTCTATTGAGCTTCATTAGGACCCTGATTTGACAAGTATCGGGAGCGATCTGAGAATGGAGGCATAGGCCTATTATAATGCTCCCCTAAAGCCTTAAAGGAATCAATCATGAAATTTTGCATCATCTGTAGCCTTGTATCTACAAATAACCTCGATGTATTAGCTCCAAAAGAGGAATGAGAAGCTGGATCACTTCTAGATTGGGTACCTCGACTGCTACTTCCTTAATCGACTCCCTTTATCTTCCATCTATCAAAAACATGGAAGTGATATGAATAGTACGAGTCACTTCATCTCTAGGTTCTACATCTAGAAATAACCCCAAGCCTTTGACCAACCTTGTGATGAAAGCCCGACATGAGATGGTACCATATCTTCAATCAGTGGCTTGCCTCTTCATAGCAAAAGCCAATTGAACTCCTAAGTTGATTGAGTAAGAATTAATAAGACTATAGAGATACTCCATATCCTGTGCATTTACCACTCCTGTACTCTTGTCTATCCCGGTCAATGAACGAGCTAGCAACCAATGAGTAACTCTCCATTCAAGTTTCTTTAATTTAGATCCCTTAGATGAAGAAGCACTATAAGACTTTGCATTAGTTGCCCATTCATTCCTTAAACTTGTATTGATCACTCCATGAGGTAAAGCCTGATGTAATTGCTTGAAATCCTCCTCTTCCACCTCTTCTTCAGTATATAACCCACAAGCAATACAAAAATTTGTCATGGAAAATTCTTGGGGTTGTCCAAATATAGTAAAATACAGGGTATTATTCAAACCATGTAGTGGATAAGGATTAGTAAGTCTTAGGGTTGAAAGAAATTCTAAAGTTAAGGCTCTATAAACTAGCTCTCGAATGCTAAACAGCCTCTCCCACAAACTCATTGACCATAAAGATCTCAACTTCGCAGTTAAACCATAAAAATCCATCAATCCCCAATCCACATACATATTAGGAATGAATGGTTTCTTAAATAGTTCCACGTACTTCTTCTTCCCAATTGCATTAAGACGTGAAGGAGTGAGTATACCCCTGGAAGAAGAACCTGAATTTGTTCCCTTTTTCTTCTATTTAGCCTTACCCTTGTTTACCATCTATAAAGCAGCAATGACTATCAATCTGAGCCAAAATTATAAGCTAAAGTAACTAAATAATATGCATAATACTACTGGAGCACACATTCTATCAATACACTAATGCACTAATACTGGGACAATTCATACTCTAATTGGAAAACACATAAGATTGTTATTCTACTTTAATCGAAGGCTTCAAAGAGTTTCATGGTTCCACAATAGCTTTTAGGATTCAAATTATTTAAAAATATCCAAAGCCCATTTCATCCGAATCTAAACCTAAATTGAAACTAGATCAGTTCGACTTAATTCATGCATTATAACTCTTATAACGCTTGAAATTGCTTAAAACTATCCTTGAAAGAACAAGTTTCAACATTGCATGTCTATAATCCAAAAGCCCCAATTTTTTTTTTTCAAATGAACCCTAACTTTATGATCGACTCAAATTGCTAGCATTCTTAGCTAAACAAGGGAAAATAATAGAAGGCAAATTAGAACAAACCTTTATGAATATTCTATAGTAAGAGGAAATAGATTTTCAAAGAAATGAAGAACAATCTGATTTTGTGCAGAGTTTGGAGTTTGAGAGTGTTTGAAATGTTCGATTTGAATTTTTTTAAAGCCCTAATACAAATTCGTGTTTTTGATAGAGGAATTGGTTATCAGAATAAAGCACGGTGGGAAGCGAAATCATGTTGTTCTTTAAGGAAAATAACATAACGGAAACATGCAAAGTTCAAACCCATCGTGCTTCTTATGGATTAAAGAGTGCTAATATCATCTTGAAAAACACGCCAGAAACATAGCAGCTTGCATGCCATTGTACAGCTTTAGAAACGTATGATGCTGATAAGACTTGAAAGCACGACGTGGACATGCCATACCCAAACTTGTTGTGTTTCGTACTATCCAAGAGGTGTCCTTTTTCCCAATTAACAACACGTTGGGAACACGATAAGCTCAATCCCGTCGTATTTCTTACTGAACTTGATGTCCTAATTTTCGCATAACAACACGTTGGGTACACGGTGGTGTTAGTACTCGTTTTGTTTAATAATTTCCAACCAATATATTACCTAGAAAACATGGTGGCTATATGACATGCCTTAGTCCAGCGTGTATCTTATTGGAACGAGTAAAGTTTGATAGACCTTAAAAACATAACTAAAACACGAGTTTCCATGTTTAGTTGTGTTGTATACTGTCCAATACATCTCTTCATTAAAGCCTAAACACAACAGGAACATGCCACAATGTAACCCTTCATGCTTCTCTTTGTAAATTTTATTTCTAATTCCTTAGATAGAACACGAGTCTTCCAAATTGGTTGTGTATCTTAAGTTAATTAGAACTCTAACTACTATACTTAGTTCCTAAATTTATTTAATGTCCATGCAAAAATCATAATATAAATAAGAAAATAATTTACACTTATTTATAAAATAGATAATCATTACTCAGATAAGAGATGAAGTTGAACTTCCTCTCTTTGAGAGAGTTCACTATCATTTCCTAAATATAATTTGAGTAACTGACCATTAACTTTGAATTTCACTGATGCAGGGTGTTCTACTTCAATGGTACCATAAGGAAAAAGTTTTGTTACTATGAAGGGTCCGGACCACCTAGATTTCAATTTTTCGGGAAATTTTTAAGCCTGGAATTATATAGTAACACCTGGTCACCTTCCTTAAATACCTTAGGTTGCTTTATCCTCTGATCATGATATCTCTTAGTTTTCTCTTTATAAAGGCTAGAGCTTTCATATGCCAGTTATCTAAGCTCATTAAGCTCATTTAATTGGTACAATCGCTCCTTTTTAGCCTCTTCCAAATCAAGATTCAATTGTTTGATTGCCTAATATGCCTTATGTTCCAACTCTACTGGCAGATGACAAGACTTCCCATAAACTAACCAATAGGGGGTTGTTCCTAAGGGAGTTTTAAATGTAGTTCTGTAGGCCCATAAACCATCATCTAGCTTATTTGACCAATCCTTCCTATGAATAGCAACAAATTTCTCCAAAATTCTTTTGAGTTCATGATTAGATAACTCTACTAGACCACTAGTTTGAGGATGATAAGGAGTAGCTAATCTATGATTGACTCCATATCTCCTTAAAACTTTCTCCATTTGGAATTAAAAAATGAGCTCCTCTGTCACTTATGATTGCCTTGGGTGTGCCAAATCTTACAAATAATCGTTTTAAGAACTTAGTGACTACCCTAGCATCATTTGTAGACAAAGCCTTAGCTTCCACCCACTTAGAAACGTAGTCTACAGCAACAAGAATACATTGTTTACCATCAAATTTAGGAAATGGCCCCATAAAATCAATCCCCCATCATCAAATACTTCACACTCCAATATAAAGTTCAAGGGCACTTCATCTTTCTTAGAAATATTTTCGAATCTTTGGTATCGATCACATCTAGAACTAAAGGTTTGTGCATCCTTAAACAATGTTGGCCAATAAAATCTACATTCAAGAACTTTATGTGCCATTCTATTAGAACTGTGGTGACCACCAGCCAAACTGGAATGGTAATGCTCTAAGATTTTCCACCCTTCAGACCTAGATACACATCGTCACATAACCTGGTCATCACATATCCTAAAAAGATAAGGATCATCCCATATATAGTACTTTAAATCAGAGAAAAACTTTTTCCTTTGATGGGAATTCAATTCTTTAGGGATTATTCTAGCTATTAAATAATTAGCTCTATCAGCGAACCAATGAGCTTCATTATAATACATTTTTTCTTCAAGAAAGTGATCATCAATTTCATACTCATCCAAGCAACCTAAATCAGGATTTTCTAACCTAGATAGATGTTCTGCAGCAAGATTCTCTGCTCTTTTTTTATCTCTAATTTCTGGATCAAACTCTTCTAAAAGAAGGATCCACCTAATCAGCCTAGGTTTAGCATCAGATTTGTTAAACAAGTATTTTAGAGGCGAGTGGTCAGTGTAAACAATGGTTTTTAAGAGAATTAAATAAGGTCTAAATTTATCGAAGGCAAAAACAACTGCTAGTAATTCTTTCTCGGTTGTTGTATAATTCTCTTGAGCATCATTTAAAGTTTTACTAGCATGATAAATAGGTTGGAAATGTTTTTCTCGCCTTTGTCCTAATACAGCTCCTATGGCATAATCACTAGCGTCACATTAGCTCAAAAGGCAAGTTCCAATCCGAAGCAACCATGATTGGTGCTTTAGTTAATTTGTCCTTCAATAAATTAAAAGCATTTAAACATTCTTCATTAAAATCAAAGGGACTATCTTTCTCTAGCAATTTAGTTAAAGTTCGTGCCAATTTGAAAAATCTTTAATAAATCTACGATAAAACCCAGCATTACCTAAAAAACTTCTTATTGCTTTAACATTATAAAGAGGTGGAAGACTACTAGTAGTTTCAATTTTGGCTGAATCTACCTCAATTCCCTTATGAGAGATCCTGAACCATAAAACGACATTTCTCCCATTTTAGAACTAAGTTTGTCTCTTCACAAAGTTCCAAAACCTTTTTCAAGTTCTACAAACATAATTCAAACGAGTCTCCATATATAGAAAAGTTGTCCATAAATACTTCCATACTATCCTCCATTAATCCTTGAAATAAGGACATCATGCATCTTTGGAAGGTAATAGGAGCATTACAAAGACCGAAAGACATTCGCCTATAAGCAAATGTTCCATATGGACAGGTAAATGTCGTCTTCTCTTGGTCTAAGGGGTCAATAGGTATCTAAAAGTAGCCAGACATTCCAGCTAAAAAGAGTGTCCAGCTAACCTTTCTATCATTTGATCTGCAAAAGGGAGAGGGAAGTGATCTTTCTAGGTTGCTAAATTCAATTTCCTATAATCTATACATACCCTTCAACCAATGACAGGAACAACCGTCGTACCCTTTTTTTTAGGCACTACTTGTACGAGACTAACCCAAGGGTTATCCAAAATAGGATAGATAATGCCCGCATCAAGTAGTTTTATCACCTCCTTCTTAACTGCTTCTGTCATTTTAGGGTTCAAACACCTTTGAGGTTACACAACTAGTTTAAAATCTTCTTCCAAACGAATTTTATGTGTGCATACCGAAAAACTGATTCCTTTTATATCAACCAACTTCCAAGCGATAGCTTGTTTATGATTTCTAAGTACCTCCAACAATTTGTCCTTTTGAATTTAAGATAAATTAGCAGCAATTATGGCAGGTAATTTAGAATCACTTTCCAAAAATGCATATTCCAAGAATTTGGGCAAAGGTTTCAACTCTAAAAGTGGTAGATCCTCAATAGATGGTTTATTTATTTTCATATCATCCCTATTAATCTTCAAAAGTCCATTCTTATTGACTATTGATTCATCATTATTAAGCTGTTGTACTATGTTCAAGCTTTCAGGAGTTGTTATGTTATCTATATCATGTGCATGCAGAACTAATTCAATAGGGACCTTACATACCAATTCCGGGAAGCAAGAATTAACAGACAAATCAATAAGTCAACAAAAAAAAAAAAATCATCTTGATGCATAGAATTTCTCATAGAAACAGGAATGTTCACAACCATGTCTTCATCGCCTACTCTTAAAGTCAGTTTCCCATTAGCCACATCAATTATTGCTCTAGCAGTAGCTAAAAATGGACTTCCTAATATAAGTAGGACGTCTACATCTCCTTCCATGTCTAGGATAACGAAGTCCACGGGGAAGATAAGAGTTTCCACCTTTATAAGGACATCTTCTATTATTCCTCTAGGGTATTTAACTAACCCCCTCTAAGGTATTTAACTAACCCATCAGCTAGTTAAAGACTCATACGGGTGGGGTTGGGATCACCTAAGCCCAATCTTTTAAAGAGTTTAAACGGCATCAAGTTAATGCTAGCACCTAAATCAGCTAAAGCACGTTGCATTTCCAGATTTCCAATAAAGCAAGGAATAAGGAAACTACTTGGATCCTTTAGCTTTTTAGGGATTCGGTTCCACAAAATAGCCAAACGCTCTTTCCCCAGGGGTCACATGAGATAACTCTTCTAGCTTTTTCTTATGGGATAAAATATCTTTAAGAAACTTTGCATAGCATGGCATCTATGCAAGGGCCTCCACAAAGGGTAAATTTATATGTAATTGTTTGAATAAGTCTAGAAACTTACCATAATGGTGGTCCTTGTCCTTGTTCCTTAACCGGGATAGATAAGGTATAGGTGGCACTTACTCCTTCAATTTTGGTGGAGAGGGCTGCTTCTCACTTGGAATATCATCATTCTCTTTTGGTAGCTCATTGCACCCCTCTTTTCAACCTCCGTTTTTTTTTTGTACTTCTCTTTCCCTTGCTGGAGCTCCTTTCCACTACGCAAGGAAACAGCTTTCAATTGTTCCTTCGGATTCAGTTTAGTATTCCCTGGTAGTGTGCCTTGGTTCCTCTCCAATAGCGTTTTTGCAATCTATCCAATCTGATTTTCCAGATTGTGAATCAATGCCTCATGATTCCCCAGCATTGCATTATTTGTTTAGACAAACTGCTGCAATAGATCTTCTAAGGTAGGCTTTTTCTCTTGAATATTAAACCTTGGAAGGCCAGGAGGAGGAGGTGTCTGCCTCTGAAAATTCTTACCACTCCATGAAAAATTTGGGTGGTTCCTCCACCCAGGATTGTATGTTTAGCTGAAAAGGATTATTTTGATTTCTTATTAGATTGCCCATAAAATCAACTTATTCATAATCTTCTTGACTAGAGCTACGGTAATCCATATAAGATCCTTGTGAATGAGCTTACATGGATAATCCTTTCACTTAGGTTGCCAATGCATCCACCTTTGATGCTAGGCATGACATTGCATAAACTTCATGAACTCCCATTACTTTTCTTTCTCTTGTTTTCCCGGATGACCATTAATAAGAGTTGATGGCCATGTCTTCCGGTAACTGTAAAATTTCTTTAGAAGTCCTATGATAAAGAGTTCCCTCGGCTGCTGCATCTATCATTTGCCGAGTACTAAAATTCAAACCGTTGTAAAACGTTTGAGCTTGCATCCAAGTAGGCAGACCGTGATGTGGACACCGCCTGAGCAATTCCTTATATCTCTCCCAAGTGTCATAAAAGGTCTCCGACTCCAGTTGAGTGAACGTGGAGATATCTGATCGAGCTTAGCTGTCTTTGCTGGTGGGAAATACTCGGTGAGGAATTTTTCAGTTAGTTCCTGCCATGAGTTGAAAGATCCGGTAGTGAAGAAATCAACCAATGCTTAGCTTTTCCCCAGAGAGAAAAAGGAAAGTCGAAGTCTGATGTCATCATATGTTGCTCCTACGATTTAGAATGTCTCATAGATTTCCAAAAAGTTCTAAATATGAAGATTTGGATCTTCATCTTGTAAGTCGTCAAATTGGACACAATTTTGGACCATTTGGATGATACTTGGCTTGATTTCAAAGTGATGAGCTGCCATTCTTGGTCGATTTATGCTGGACTGAACCCCCATCAAGGTTGGTCTTGTATATTCCATTATATATGGTGGATGGCTTCATTTTGGTTATTCACCAAACTCGGATTTATCAATCCTTGTTGGTTGAATTGTTGAGTAGCAGGTGGTGGGTTCTCCACATTGAAAGGGGTTGGAGGTTGGATATTTCTATCACCGTCTGCCATTTTGATTGAAGTCGATGGTTTGTTCTCTAATCTAATAGGAGAGGATTCCAATAAGTCCCTTGTAGTTCTTCTTCTATTCCTAAGTGCAGTCTTCTCCCGTTCAGGATCAAAAGCGAGAAGCCCTTTGGATCGGCTTCTAGTCATGCAACAGCAAAAAGCAATTGAATATTAAATTTCAACCCCAGTAGGTGAGACAAAGAAAAAAAAATTAAACAAACTTATTTAGTAGATTAATAGAGATTAAGGCTACCTTAATAATTACCGATCCCCAACAATGACGCCAAAAATTTGATATTTCTTAGTTGCGTAATCAAATTATATTTCTGCTCAAACCTTCTAATTCAACCAAAAGTTAAGGCAAGCATACCTATCTTGTGAATATCGTCTAGTGAGAACAGGTATCGTCCCTTATAGATCAAAAAGATTTATTAGATTCAACCTAATTCTCTATTTTCTACTTCAAATCAGTCAATTAATCTATACTAGCATTAAAAAATTTTGGTTTAAAGCTTATTATCATTTCTTTACTAAAATTCAGAACAACAATCAACCAGAAATTGGATTCCATTTACTTAGCTCATCCAAATAACAAATCTACCCTCAAAAAATTACTATAATCAACATCTAATATTCATATCAATGCGATTTATGTCAATTCTGAACCAAAAGATTCCTAAACAAGATTAATATCTCTCTAGAGATTACTAATCACTAATTCTTTAGATCTACCTATTAAAAATTCTTTTAATTAATAACAATCTAAGAATCATATTATAGATCTATGAATATTTTACAATCAATTAGACGGAAACTGTTGTAGTTCTATCTCTGGTAACCCAAAGAAGTCTTTTTGATTATGTTGATCTCTTCCTATATGCAATCTTTCAATTAACATATAAGAAATCAGATATAGAAATAATATCCCAGAAATACTATTCTATATAACAATTCAACATACGTAATCAGACTAAAAAACAACATAAACTTTCATTGAATTCTGTTTAAGTACATGACATAGTAATTTCAAAGGTATAATTTGCTATTTAGATGAAATAGATCTACTCTTCCACCTCTAACTACAATAACAGTAAGAAACTATTACAATGCAGCATAAAAATGGAGAGAATACACCTTACTAAGACATCTTGGACTGATATTGACAAGATCTTGATCAATCTATCCTAATCTTGATGAATTCTATTATGAAAATACTAATACCTCTCCTTAATTTCGTATATATAAGCTTCTAATAATGTTATTCTATGTTTTTCTAAACCATAAGCTTCTATTTATTGTAAATATGATTGGTTAGATTCCAAGGATAAGACAAAAATAAGTCTTAGGATACTTCAAATACAGTTAACCATGTCTTTAGGAGAAACACGAGTGGAACATGAGAGAAATTGACATGTCGTGTAAAGCACTGCTTCTTAAAAGTCAATTTCTCGCTGAGGAAAATGGCTACAACATGGTGATCAGAATTTCCTTGTGCTTCTCGCTAGATTCTTTCATTTCCTAGCTTCACTTGTCAACATGTTAGAAACACGACTCCTCTCATTACACGGTATATGTCACGGTTTCTTCAAGTCTCCTGTAAATCCAATTCCCAGATTTACATGGCTAAAGCACAAATGAACTCATCCTCTCGTGTTTCTTATGTTCTTCTTATTTCTTCTAAAATACGATGACACATGTAGTCGTTTTTCTCCTTTGAGCAAAAGCATACATGGAACACGACTGATACATGGCTGAACTTATCTCGCTATGTTTCTTTCTAATGTGATACTCTGTTTCTTCCATGTTGAACACAAGTGGAGCACAACTATCCATATTACACCGTGTTTCTTGCTGTGCAATTCTTTGATCATAGTTTCTCCAAGTTGAAACATCCTTGCAAGTCCTTCTTAGCTCTTCATTTGATCCAACTTTGATGTCAACTTGATTAATTTTTCCTAAGCTCTTAATTCTTCCTTATTCTATCAAACAAAACCAAATTAACCTAGTAAAGTACTAGATTTCACAATAAATTACCAAATATTACATAGTTTAGTTTGTTAAAATATATACTAAAACATATATATCAAACTACAGGGAGAGTAATAGTGGATCGGATTACCCTGTTGATATTTAGATTGTTTAGATTGGAGATAGTAGTTGAAAAGACCATATGATGATTTATTTAGCTTTTGAGATCTTTTAATGTTTTTAAGGATTTTCTTACAATGTTTAAGTCGGCTTTTAGTTCATGTTAATAGATGATTGAAGGAAATTTTACTTTTAAGTAATAAAGTTACTTTATTAAGAGTAATTGGTGATATATAATGTTTATTTGTGGATTAGAGAAATTTTATAGCCTTAGTGTGTTCATCTTGATAAGGATACAAAATGGGCTGATAAGGTCTTTAGGTTAAGGCATTACAGTTTTTATAAACATAAAGAAAACAAACGAAAACACAATCATACTAGCATGTAAAACTTACCTCAAACAAGCTTAACTTAAAAATGGAAATTGGTTGAAGATTTTGACGAGGAAATTTAAAGTAAAATCAGGTAAAATTTATGGTAAATTTACTTTCTTCTTCTTTTCCAAAAGACAAATTTTCTTTTAGGGTCTATTTTGAAATGACACTTTTGGATAATAATCTTGGTACTTGCTCAAATATTTTTTTTTATCAAATAAACTTTGTAATTATCCACTATCTACTTTATTGACTTTTGAGGCTACTAAAAATATTTGTTTTTATCTTAGGCTTCGGCTTAATTTTTAATAAAATGTGTTTTAAGTCTAATCTATGTTATGAAAGTATAAGTTTTAAATTCACATACTACAAACAATATAATACTGATAAAAATTCGCATTCTATATGAAATTCAACGTAATTAATAATTCATGTTAACTCTTCATATTCTATTAATTTAATTATTTAATGTTAAACTCATTTTTCAAGCAAACAACGCATGTACATATAAAATAAATTAAGCATAATGTTTAAGGTATTTCAAGTTCTCATATAATAATAGCTACCATTCTAGCATCAATATGCTACCATATGAAGCTCTGTATAGATGAAAATGCAGGCCACCTCTATTTTAGGACAATCTAGGAAGTGTTATTATTGGACCTAAGTAGGTCCAACATATAGTGAATAAAGTGATAGTAATTAAGTAAAGAATAAGAGAGGCACAAGATTAAAAAAAAAAAAAAAAGGGTTAGGCTGACATGAAGAGAAGAGAGCTTGAGTTTGATGTAAGAGTTCATGTGTATCTTAAGATCAAATCGATCAAGAGTTTGCATATAGAACGCTTGCAAGGGAAACTAAGCCCAAGATATGTTGGACCTTTTAAGATTTTGGAAAGAGTTGAAAGTCTGGCATACAGATCGGCCCTTCTACCTAACCTTGCAAACATACAATGTCTTTCACGTATCGTTTTACGAAAGTATGTGCCCAATCTTAATAAAGTGTTGGAATTAGAGGCTATCCTACTCAAGGAAAATTTGACATATGAAAAGCAGCTAGTGTAGATTTTGGATTTCAAGGTATAGACATTAAGGAATAAAGAGATAAGATATGTTAAAGTGTTGTGGGATGAACAGATAGAAGAAGCTACATGGGAATCAGAAGAGGATATCAGAAAGTGTTATTGCCAGTTGTTGATAGACCAGGTATTGTAAACCCCCAAAGTTTTGCGATCGGTTAAGCTTAAATCCTAATTGGAAGGTCAATCAGAAACCCTAAAGTCAACAAAACTTTAATTAGACACAACAGTTTAAGTTCGGCAACCCCGTGTTCACAACCCTAAGTGAGTAAGTAAGAGATTAGTATGTAGAATAGCTCGTAATAACATAAGAAAGCTTAAAAAGATCAGATTAACAAAACTACAAATTGTTTTGGACTCGAACGGATACAGTTCTTGAAAAAACATGTTGTCGAGCCTGGATTTTGAAAAATCATCCGGTTCATTTCTCCTAACCCGATTCACATTAAATCCTAACCCATTTAACATGAATCCTCGACTAGGGGTTAAAAGAAATTTAATTTTGAAAATATTTTGGAGTCGCCACCCGATATAAATCGGGAAAAATGAAAGCTAGGATTAATGGGTCGGTTAATCCTAACTTAGCCACTAGTCTGCGAAAAGTTTGATTTAAAAATCAAAATTTTTTTTAAAAAAATACCAGATATCTGAGTTCGGGGGCTAACCTATTAAAACCTAAGCGGTTACCACTTTAAATTTAAAATTTAGAATTTATCCTTTTCTATACTAAACAAAAAATTCAAACAAAACATTTATAAAACAAATATCTACAAGTTTGATCATGCATTTTTATTTTTATGTATTTTTTTTCTTAGGATTTTAATATCAACAAACATTTGTATTTTTTTTTAAAAAAAACTTATAATATATACAAAATGATTATTTCAAACTATCAAAACAAAATATATTTTTTCTAATTTTATTGTCGCCCCGTAGGTGCCTACGTACTCGCTAATCGAGATCAGACAAAACGTAGTTCTTTTATAAAGAACTTAGTTTGTTGATCAATTTTATATTTTAAAATATTCTCACTTTAAGTTTATTAAATTTTGAATTTTTTATGAAAACTAATTTTGATGATCCTATGATCTAATCAATTGAATTTTATTTCATAAAAAATATATTTTTCTAAGTTCAAAAATCATTTTTCTAAAAAAAAAATCGATTTATGATAATTCATGGCTAATTTAATGCTACATGAAAATCAATTTTGAAAACTTTGAGTATTATCTTTATAGCAAATTTATAAAGATAATTTTGATAAAAACTTAATTAATATCATGATTTTTAAAAAAAAAAAAATTTTATTTTTATTATACAACAACAATTTTGGTTTAAAAAAAATCTATTAACAATTTATAATTTTTTTTTAAATTCAATAATCATCACATATGTTCAGAACATATTCAAAATATATCATAACAAAATTAAAATACAAAAAACAAAACATCTCATGCATCAAATATATATTAAAGATCAATCTATATGCAAATACATATTAAAAAAAATCCAAAAATATCAAAAATTACTAAAACATGTAAATTTATATTAAAAATAATTATTCTAATTTTTCTGGATTTTTCTGAATTTTTCTGGATTTTTTACGAATTTTTATTAATTTTTTCCTCTTTTTTCCTATTTTCCGAAATTAAATATATAATAAATAAATAATTTAATAATACAAACTAACCTGGACCGTTGGATCTTCTCGGATCAGATCTGGAGCGTCTGATCTGTAGACTGAATCTGGACCGCAGGATCTGATGACTTTTGATCTGGAGCGTTGATTGCTTTGATCGAATCTGGACCGTCTGATCCTCTGATCAAATCTGAACCGTAGGATCCTCTGAAATCTGGACCACAGGATCTTCTGATCAAATCTGGACCACAGGATCTGCTGACTTTTGACCGACGACCGTTGACCGTTGACCGATCACCGTTGACGACGACCGACCGGGTTGGATTCGGATTTCGGTCGGATTTCGGTGCTCCGTCGGGTGAAGAAGACGATCACGGTGGTTTTCGAGCATTCCTCGGCCGTTCCTGGTGGTTTTCGAAGCCTCCAACTTTGTCGGCCCGACGTGGATTGGGGTGCTGCAGCGGCTGGTGGTGGTTGTTCACTCCCAGAACCACCAGAAGTGGCGGTTCGTGTGGTGGTGCTCGGCGGCGAGGGTTTAAAAAAATTCGAAAATTTGCAGAACTTCCCAAATGCAAATTCGAGCAATTCTAAACACTATAATCGATCAAGAACACTTCCTAGATAATCCTAACACTCTTTAATTGGATCGAAATCCTCTCAATCACTTCGAATTTGCAAATTTTTGCAATTCGAACACTTTTCTCTCTATTTTCAGATCTCGATCGTGTAGTGCGTGTTTTGTGAAATTGAATTGTGCTTTCTGCTTGGGGGGTGATCCTATTTATAGATTTCGAAACAATTTGTCATTTCGAAGCTTCGTACTTGTTCAATTTTACAATCACAAATCGTTAATTTTTTTCAAATAAAAACGATTCAAAATTGAGACTCGATTCGTGATTGTTGGTTCAAATTGATCACGAATCTTATGTTTATACATCACAACTCTTCGATTAAGTGTGTTTAATTTGATTAAAGGACACAATTCGGCCAATTTTAAGATTTGAAAAATCATGTCCATTCGAATTTTTTTTCAATTTTCATGCCTTAATTAATGTGTCTTTTGGAATGAAATAATGCACGAATTGTGTGTATATGTGATGTATCCCATGCCTAGTTCGTGTCTGTACAATCAATTTCGAAAAAACAAAGATTCGTTGCTCAAATGAAGTCTCAAAGTGGATGAACCGATGTGTCTTTTGGGAAAAAAAATGAAAAAAAGAGGCAAAATCTGCCTTAGGCTAGATTCGAACTTGGGTCCCCTTGCTTTGTGTCCATGGTCTGATCCGTTAGGCCGTTGGCCTGTGCCTTGGTCATATAGCTAACCCACTAATACTTAAGACTAATAAAATATATATCATATTAAGCTTAAATAATTATTTATTTTAATTTTTCTTACATATATTTTATTTATATCACTATTATTCATTTAATTATTTTATTATACGTATTTTATTCCTCTATATTTTTATTTTTTTATTTTCTCTTTTTTTTATTATACTATTGTTTATTATTTTTATTATTATATTTTATATTTTTAATGAACTCAATCATGACATTAATTTATTCTAAACTTAAGCTTAATTTTTAATTGGGCAAAAATTGGGTGTCTACAGCTGCCCCTCTTTGTGGTAAAGTTTGAACAAAACTTTTGCGACAAAGACAAAAGGATAGCCAATTTTTGTTTAATTTCTCCTGTCAAACAAAGAGATTTTTATCTTGTGCTAAACTATCTGTCGAGTTTAGATATTAAGATTTGCTAGGTCAACTGTCGGGCCTAGGCTTTGAAAAAATGATAGGCCATAGGCCATCTGTCGGTTCTAGACTAAAAAACTAATAGACCGTCTGTCGGGTCTAGATTTAGAAAATGATAGGCCATCTGTCGGGCCTAGACTTGGAAAATGATAGGCCATCTGTCGGGCCTAGATTTGGAAAATGATAGGCCATCTGTCGGGCCTAGACTAAAAAATTGATAGACCGTCTGTCGGGTCTAGATTATAGAAAACTACTAGGTCATTTGTCGGACCTATAGGCTTTGGTTTGGTCATTTGCCGGACCTATGGGCTTTGGTTTACTGGGGATTTTTGAAACCTTAAAGATTTGGTTTCTTGATCTATTTGGGAATTCTTGATCTTCCGGGAAACTTGATCTTCTAGGAAAACTTGATCTTCTTATTCACTTGGGGATATTTTCTTGGAAACTTAACTTTCTGATCTTCTTGAGGAAACTTGATCTTTTTGATTTTTGAGGAAACTTGATCTTTTTGATTCACTTGAGGAAATTTGATCTTTTGATCCACTTTAGGAAAATTGATCTTTTGATCCACTTGAGGAAACTTGATCTTCTTGATCCACTTTAGGAAAATTGATCTATCTTGATCCTTTGAGGAAACTTGAATCTTGATTTTCTGGAAACTTAATTTGCTGATCATTTGAGGAAAACTTGATCTTTCTTGATCCACTGGGGATTTAAACTTCTTGATCCATTTGAAGAATCTTGATCTTACGTCGGTTAATGTGTTTAGGGCTTTTCCGTTGTTCACATAACCGTGTTCAAAAACTAGTTACCTTGTGCAATATAATCACCAGATAAAATTACATATATGCATTTTAAGGCCATATGAGATGCTCAAATTACTTTCTAACAGTTTTAGTTTGGGTTTGGGAATTTGTTTAAGTGATAGGTTGAGATTTGATCTGGTTTGAGAATTTATGGTTATTTGGTGATGAATGGGATGAGATTTGGTCTGATTTGAGAATTTTTGGTTATTTGTGAATGATTTAATTAACGGGTTGAGATTTGACTTCAGTTCAAAGTTTTTGGAATATCAACTTTGCTTGTAAAAACTAAAAATGAAATCAATCTGAACACAGAAAATGACAAATTTTATTGATCATTCATAATACATCTTTACAGCATCTGAGTTTACAGGATCCTTTAAATCAGGTCCATCCATTTGGGAAAGAATCAATGCTCCTCCCGACAATACTTTTCTAACAACATATGGTCCTTCATAGTTTGGTGTGAACTTTCCTCTGGAGTCTTGTACATTTGGCAGCATCTTTCTCAAAACCAAATCACCTTCTTGGAAGCTTCTTGGCTTGACCTTCTTGTTGAATGCTTTAGCCATTCTTTGCTGATATAACTGGCCGTGACACATTGCAGTCAGCCTCTTTTCATCTAACAGATTCAACTGTTCAAATCTTTGTTTTATCCACTCAGCTTCATCGAGTTTGGTTTCTACTAATATACGAAGTGATGGAATTTCAACTTCTACAGGTAAAACAGCTTCAGTTCCGTATACCAAGGAATATGGTGTTGCCCCGGTTGATGTTCTTACAGATGTTCGATACGCCATTAATGCGAGCGGTAACATTTCATGCCAATCTTTATAGACAATGGTCATCTTCTCAATAATTCTCTTGATGTTCTTATTGGCGGCTTCAACTGCCCCATTCATCTGTGGCCGATACGGAGTGGAATTCCGATGCTTGATCTTGAATTGCTGACATAAATTTGTTACTTCTTTGTTGTTCAAATTCGTACCATTATCAGTGATGATACTTTCCGGAGTTCCATATCTAGTGATGATGTCTCTTTTGATAAACCGCACAACCACGGACTTCGTTACACTTGCATAGGAAGCGGCTTCTACCCATTTAGTGAATAATCGATTGCAACCAATATGAACCGATGACCGTTTGAAGCTTTAGGTGAAATTGGCCCAATAACATCTATCCCCCATGTTGAGAAAGGCCATGGGGTTGACATTAACTGTAATTCTTTTGGAGGGGCACTTATCTTGTTTGCATAGATCTGGCATAAATGACAAGATCTCACATGTTTGATACAGTCTGATTCCAGTTAACCAAAAGTATCCTAATCTCATAATCTTTTTGGCTAACATGTACCACTCATATGAGGACCACAAATTCCTTCGTGAACTTCTTCCATGAGCTTCTGGGCCTCTTTTTCATCTACACATCTCAACAAAGTCGTGTCGAATGATCTTCTGTATAACGTATTTCCACTTAGTAAAAAATGACTGGCCAAACGCCTCAGTGACTTCTGATCTTTCTTGGTAGCACCTTCAGGATAATTACCCGTTTGCAAAAGAACTTTAATATCTTGGAACCAGGGTTCATCTGATTCAATCATGGTGCAGAATGCGGGTTCACTTCTCACCCGGACTTGCAAAGGTTGGATTCTTGCTCCTTCAGTAAACTGAATTAATGAGGCCAAAGTAGCCAGAGCATCAGCAAACTGATTTTGAGTTCTTGGCACATATACAAAGGAGATTTCCTGAATCTTTCTATCAATTCTGCCAAGTGATTATGATAAGGAATCAACTTGGGATCCTTTGTTTTAAAATCTCCTCGAGTTTGAAAAATAATAAGTGATGAATCTCCAAAAACTTCGAGTTCTTGAATTTCCATTTGGATTGCCATCTCTAAACCCAAAATGCATGCTTCATATTCTGCTATATTATTTGTATAAGGGAACATTAATCTGGCCGCTGTTGGGTATTGTTTCCTTCAGGTGAAATTAGGACTGCCCCTATTCCACATCCATATACATTAGCTGCTCCATCAAAAT
Organism: Combretum micranthum; assembly: GCA_024138025.1. Taxonomy (NCBI): domain Eukaryota; kingdom Viridiplantae; phylum Streptophyta; class Magnoliopsida; order Myrtales; family Combretaceae; genus Combretum; species Combretum micranthum. The sequence continues at coordinate 1,435,170 of JAMXBD010000047.1, forward strand.
ACAATTTCCAATTCGGCATTCTTTCGTCTTCCGTTTGTGTTACCCGAATCCCTTCATCGGGGAATTGATCTTGTTCCTTTAGTTCCTCATCAACCGGGCTTTCAGCGAGTTGATCAGCCAAGGCTTGTCCTTTAATTGAATTTTGTCTAACATAGGTAATATCAAACTCAGAAGCAACATTTGCCATTTTGAAATTCGACCGACCAAGGCGGGCTTATTTGCCAGATACCTCAAAGGATCATGCTTTGTAATTAACTCGATTGAAGAAGAGCGTGTATTGCCTGAGTCTATGCATAGTCCATACTAATGCACAGCAAGTTCTTTCTATCTCTGAGTACTTTTGCTCTCCATTTGAGAATTTTTTGCTCAAGTAATAAATAGCTCTTTCTTTTCCATTTTCATCTTTTTGCCCGAGTACACAACCCATGGATTCCGAAAAAATTGTCAAGTATAAGAACAAAGGCTTTTCGGGTACTGGAGTGATCAAAACTGGGGGATTTGTCAGATACTGTTTAATTCGGTTAAAGGCTTCTTCACATTCTTCATTCCATTCAATTTGGGCATTTTTTCTCAATAATTTAAATAGTGGTTGACATTTATCCGTCAACTGGGAAATGAATCGAGCAATGTAATTTAGTCTCCCCAAAAGACCTCTAATTTCTTTCAAAGTTGTTGGGGGAGGTAATTCTTGAATTGCTTTGACCTTATCAGGATCAATTTCTATTCCTCTTTGACTGATCACAAATCCCAATAGTTTCCCAGAAGTTACTCCAAAAATGCATTTTTCTGGGTTTAATTTTAATTGAAACTTTCTCAATCTTTCAAAAAGTTTCCTTAATACTTCTACATGATCTTCTCCTTCTTTTGATTTGGCAATCATGTCATCAACATATACTTCCACCTCTCTATGCATCATGTCATGCAATATGGTCTGCATTGCTCGCTGATAAGTTGCTCCGGCATTCTTGAGACCAAATGGCATGACCTTATAGCAAAAAGTTCCCCAGGCTGTGACAAATGTGGTTTTGACTTTGTCCTCTTCGGCCATCAATATTTGATTGTATCCCGAAAATCCATCCATAAATGAGAATAGATGGTTTCCAGCTGTATTGTCTACCAAGACATCAATATGTGGCAACGGGAAATTATCTTTTGGGGTCGCTTGATTCAAGTCTCTAAAGTCCACACAGATTCTAAGTTTCCCATTTTTCTTAAGTACTGGTACTATGTTTGATACCCAATCTGAGTAATCCGAAACTTCAATGAATCCAACTTCGAGTAACTTCTTGACCTCATCTTTAATTTTAAGTAGCAAATCGGGTCTAAATCGCCTTAGTTTTTGCTTCTTAGGCTTAATGCCTTCTTTGGTTGGCAATTTATGGACCACAATTGACGGATCTAAACCGGGCATATCACTATATGACCATGCAAAAACATCCAAATACTCTGCTAGTAACTTAATCAACCCTGTGTTGTGTCTTCTGCAATTTACCCCCAATTCTCAAATTCCTAGGATCTTCACTTGTTCCCAAATTAACCAATTTAGTGGGTTCAGGGGTTTCAATCCTTTCATGATCAAAGTTTTGCCAATTTTCTTGTGTTTTCAATTGATAATCGATATCATCTTCAACGACTAACCCAGTAGGGTTGGAGGTGATATCGATATTTTCAGTATTTACAGACGCGAGATATCCCGGAACTCATTACAAAAGTCAGATCTGGTAGAATATGAATGGGGAAAGAATAAGAATATGGAAAAACACAAAAGAATTTTATTAAATTTGAAATGGTGTTTAAGTACACTTATTTGAGCAACACATAAAGCAGAAAAATACAAAACGCAATCTAATATCGGTCCTTACTTAAAACTAGCACAAGGTATGGAAAACCAATTCTTCAAATATCTTCTTGGGTGGATCATCTTCCTTGGAGTCATCTGTCTCCTGGACATGATGAGGCTTTGGAAAGGAGCTTCTGATGTGCGGAATCTCGATGTCTGGATCATATTCTTTATTAAGTTTCCTTGTTCTCATCTTATTCTCATGTCTGCTACCTCTGTTTGAGTAGGAGAATATCCTAGCCAAAAGTTCCTATATGAGCTTCTTTTTCTTCATTTATTACACAGACTTCTTCAAAATTTGGAGCCGAAGTCTTCTTCTTCCCTTTTCCGATATATGGAATAGCCGTTTCTTGATAGATGGCATAATCTTGTTCTCCCATAACGGTAACAAGTTGGCCATTTGCTACAAATTTAACCCTCTGGTGCAAGCTTGAGGGTATTGCTCTTGCTGCATGAATCCATGGCCTTCCAAGCAACAAATTAAATGTTCTTGGGATATCTATTACTTGAAAAGGAATTAGGAAAGTTTGAGGCCCAATAGTGACCTCTAATTCCACTTCTCCAATTATTTCCTTCTTTGATCCATCAAATGCTCGTACTACAGTAGGACTTGGCTTGATATTTGACGGGTCTACTTCCAACAAATTCAGAGTAGCCAGGGGGCATACATTCAGAGAAGATCCATTGTCAATAAGCACTCGGGAGACGATTCTACCATTGCTTTTGACAACAATAAAAAGAGCTTTATTATGTTGGCCACCTTCCTCTTCTAATTCTTCAGATGAGAAGCTAATTTGCTCATTTGCAAAGACAGAATTAATGATATGTTCCAAGGTTTTTTCTGTCACATTCTCTGGAACTTTTACTTCTTTGAGAACCTTGAACAAGGCCTCACGGTGAATATCAGAGCTAATTAACAAACCCATGAGTGATATTTGGGCTGGTGTCTTGACTAGTTGTTCAACTACTTTGAATTCACTTGCCTTCATGAGTTTAGCCAATATTGCTTTCTCATCTTCCTTCTTTTCTTCATCATTCGGCGGCGGCGATGAATCCATGGTCACCTTCTTTGCAGTTGGTTCATAAAGTCTTCCCGAACGGTAAGCCCAATCATAGAAGCGTGATTAACTGTCTGGTAATCAAATGGGGCAGCTTTGTAATCCTTTACAGCAATTGGGATTTGAAAAGTATAACTTCTAGGCTTCGAGACAGTTGTCTTTGTTCATCTCAAATTTGATTAACTTCGGTTCACATGTGATCATGCCAACAAATTTTTCTTCTTTCTTGGTACAGGCTTTTCTTCATCTTCAGGTACAGGCTTTTCTTCATCTTCAGGTACAGGCTTTTCTTCATCTTCAGACTCTGATCCCCATCCAGTGGGAGGAGCATCGGCATATACGCGTGGTTCAAACCAATAGTCAACCAGATATTGGTACTTTCCATCATCTCCTAGAGTTCCGACAGTTGGGTCTCCAGCTTGGTATCTTGCCCACAATTCTGCCTGTGTGCTTGACTTTCTTGGTTTTGGGACCAGCATTTCCATGATATCTTCTTTCTTTATGATTCCATTTTGCAACAAGTTGTAAATGGCTGGTCTGGTTTTGTGCGATCTCTCAGATTGATATAGGGTAAATGCCCCATTTGGCGGAGATTCCATGCCACTTGTTCTATGGTGATAGGCAATTCATCCAAGTTGACTTCTGGGTCCGGCGCTTCGGCAGTGATCATATTAATAACCGACCCATGATTTGGCAATGGATTAGTAGAAACATTTGGAGGCTGCACAAAGTCTAATTGGATGGTCTTTGCATCGATAAGATCTTGAATCTTATGTTTGAGTCTCCAACAATAATCAGTGGAGTGCCCGATTTGCCCCATGTGATATTCACATTTTAAATCAGGGTTGTAGTTCTTGGGCTTATAATCATCTCTGGGTACTTCAAAGCCAATCAGATTATCGGCTCTCAATTTAGCCCACACTTGGCTGAGTGGAACCGGTATTGGAGTAAAATTGCGTCGGTTAGGCCTTGATTGTTGATTCGAAACAACCCTTTGTTGACTTTGACCTTGATTGGTCGGCAGGACTATGGATTTAGTAGGGTTTGCTGGACTTGAGATATTGACCATACCGACAGTCGAATCCTTTCCTTTGTACGTGACATTTTTAGGTGCTGTATATTTCTTTTCTACTTGTAGCTTTCCGGCTGAGATAGCATTCTCAATTCTGCATCCGGCTACTACCACCTCTGAAAAACTTGCTGACGCATGCCCTATGAGATGAGAAAAGAATGGCTCTTCTAGTGTGTTGATGAAAGTAAAAGTGAGATCCTTTTCAGGCATTGGATTGGTGATTCTTGCAGCTAAAGCTCTCCATCGCTGAGCATATTCCTTAAAAGCTTCGTCTTTCTTCTTCTTCATAGTACTCAAATCCCAGACCGAGGGTGCCATTTCGATATTGAACTTGTATTGGTTGAAAAATGCCCTGGCTAATTTATCCCAAGTATCAATTTCTTGTGAGTCCAATTGGGCATACCAGGCTAATGCTGGACCAGTAAGGCTATCTTGAAAGGTCTGTATCAGTTTATCAAATTTGGCATACTGCCCCATACGTCGTACATATAATCTTGTGTGCATGTTAGGACAGCCAGTTCCATCATATTTTTCGAACTCGGGTGCCTTAAATTTTTCAGGAAAAGCACCTTCCTCAAATTGTGGCAGCTTAAAATCGCAGTCTGATCAAAGCCGTCAAATGCCTTCATCTTTTCAAACAGTTTCTTCTCCATGTCTCTGGCTTGGGCTTCAAGTTCTTTCTTTAGCTCGGACATATTGAACTCAGTGTGGGAATCATCAACGTTGACTGGTTGCTGCATGACTTCTTTTCCTTTCTGTTCCCCGGAAGATTCTTCAGATGCTATAGGGGTCTTGGACTGGGTAACATTCTGAGTAAGGGTCTGCATTTGTTCGGTAATTCTAAGCAGGGTTTGTTCCATGGCATTGAGTCTCTGTTCAGTGGTCTGATCAGGGGTAGTGTTCCCGGTACTAGCCATCTTTGCTCGTGATCTAGTATAAATGGGACTTCTAACTGGTTTGGAAGCTATCTTTCAGGATTTTGGATTCGCTAGACTTGATTCGTAACTGGACTGGAAGAAGTAAGAAGATAAGAATACTAACATACAAACACAAGGATGCAAATGCAAATGGGGATAATGACCATCAAATTTTGATAAACACATTTATTGGAGTTGTAATCTTTCATACAAAGTTAAATTACTATACTAAAAGTTCAAGAACCTTAATTGCTAAAACTAAACTCAGAACTTCTAAACTAGTCTTCTAGTCTTGGCAGGGCAGATGATTTGATCCTCAAGTAGTTGAGTCCTTTTTCGAGCTTTCTTCAATTCATCCTCTAACAGTGCAATCCTATTGTGAGCTTTTTCCAAGCGGTCAATCATCTCTCTATCTCTTTGCATGTAATCCCGATGACAGACTTCAAGCCGGCTGAAACCATTTCCATATAAGCAATCATTTCAGGATCAGGTTCAGGTGGTGCTGGTTCAAGAATGTTAGGAGCTTCATATTGGATGTCCTTATTCTTCTTCATTTGATTGGCTATGTACCACCTGGTTGCTCTATAATCCCGAGTCACTTTATTTTCTGGCTCGACTTCGAAAACTGGCTTGATTTCTCTATCATCCCAGATGGCTTTTATTTGGTTTACCTTGGACTGCCTTGCTATCTGAGTCATGGTTGGATCCATATAGTCGAGAATAACTCGTCCCAACTCTGGCTTGACAGTAATGTCTTGTAGCATGCCATATTGTCGGATAACACTTGAGGGGTAATAGCCTGTACAGCCAGTGATTCCAATGAGAGGCACAGTTAGGTATTTCTTGCAACTTAAGATAGCAACGGGACACTTAAACCAACGGGCTTGCCACATAAAGTCTTCAGGTCTCATGTCTTCAAATATTGAAAGTATAGACCAGAAAGGCTCATTGTCTTCCATATGGACCCGTTCAGCAAAAGACTGGATGAGATCATAATTCGGGCGGATAAGGGACCCATTAGCTAGATCTTTTCCGTAGTACTTGGTGTGACTAGCGAACCAAACCATCAACAGATGCATGCTTGCCTTGAAACTGCCCCTGCCCTTAGACTTGATGTGATTCAGACTTCTAATTTGTTCTGCTAGAAGGGCGGGAACATATGACTTGCCAGTTAGATATTGTGCTACAAGCTCGATGACTCGGAAGTGAATGAACAGGTTCCCATGTGGAAAGAGTATGGTAGCAAAAGCAGCCACTATGAAAGCATTAACCCGATTTTCACTCCAGGTCACAACTGATACTGTAAAGGAATCTCGGTTGCTTATGTAATTGTCAAAGTTTCCAAACCAATCCATCAAAGTAGTTAATCGGATGGAGAATTCATTGCAACCCTTCATGGCTTCAATTACTGCTTCTCTTTTTAATCCCAAAAATTCTGAAATGATGCGGATCGGACTTTGAGTAAGGCTTGGTACATAGATCCCTTCGGAAGTGGGTGGGGCTTGAAGCAACCTAGCATATTCTTCAATGGTAGGACTTAGCACGTGTTGACCTAGACGGAATGCCACTTCATTGGGTTCCCAAAGATGAACAAGGGCTCGAAACATGGTAAATGGAACTTGGACTTTAGGTAAATTGAGGATCGGGCCCAACCTATCCTTAATGAATGATTGTTGATCGGGGTCAAAACTGACCAACCATCGGTCCAGTAACAGCATTGGATCCTTGAAAGTCTCTACTCGGGGTTCCTTGATGAGACGAGCCCATAGGCTATCGTTACTGTCCGAACTCGAGGAAATCATTTCCTGAGGATTTATAAAGACCCTATTAGGAGACAAATCCTAAATTTTTTTTTTAAAAAAAATTTACAACTCCATTTTTTTGAAAAAAATTGGTCAAATCCCATGAATGAATGCATGATTTGGTAAGGTTCTATAGGTTCCCCGGTCTAGCAAATCATAAGGCTAAACCGGAGTGGGAGTCTTTTCTTGATCTAGAGGGTGGAAACCACAGCCCCCGGACCTTACTTCGAACTCCTCGCTTAGGCTCTTAAGACGGCCTGGGTTCGACCGTATCTAGCACACATTGTGTGCATACATGCAAATGCATGCAAGTGAAATGAACTAATTTAAAATCTAATACAGATATATACAAAAACACATACAAACATATAATTATACAATATACAAAAATAGGATAAATTTTAAATTTTAAACTTAAGTGGCTAGCCCTCTTTTTTTTTAAAAAAATAAGCGAGTCCCCAGTGGAGTCGCCAAGCTGTCGAGCCTGGATTTTGAAAATCATCCGGTTCATTTCTCCTAACCCGATTCATATTAAACCCTAACCCATTTAACATGAATCCTCGACTAGGGGTTAAAAGAAATTTAATTTTTGAAAATTTTTAGAGTCGCCACCCGATATAAATCGGGAAAAAATGAAAGCCAGGATTAATGGGTCGGTTAATCCTAACTTAGCCACTAGTCTGCGAAAAGTTTGATTTAAAAATCAAATTTTTAAAAAATACCAGATATCTGAGTTCGGGGGCTAACCTATTAAAACCTAAGCGGTTACCACTTTAAATTTAAAATTTAGAATTTATCCTTTTCTATACTAAAAAATTCAAACAAAACATTTATAAAACAAATATCTACAAGTTTAATCATGCATTTTTATTTTTATGTATTTTTCTTAGGATTTAAATATCAACAAACATTTGTATTTTTTTTTTAAAAAAAAACTTATAATATGTACAAAATGATTATTTCAAACTATCAAAACAAAATATTTTTTTCTAATTTTATTGTCGCCCCGTAGGTGCCTACGTACTCGCTAATCGAGATCAGACAAAACGTAGTTCTTTTATAAAGAACTTAGTTTGTTGATCAATTTTATATTTTTAAAATATTCTCACTTTAAGTTTATTAAATTTTGAATTTTTATGAAAACAATTTTGATGATCCTATGATCTAATCAATTGAATTTTATTTCATAAAAAATATATTTTTCTAAGTCCAAAAATCATTTTTCTAAAAAAAACAATTTATGATAATTCATGGCTAATTTAATGCTACATGAAAATCAATTTTGAAAACTTTGAGTATTATCTTTATAGCAAATTTATAAAGATAATTTTGATAAAAACTTAATTAATATCATGATTTTAAAAAAAAAATTTTATTTTATTATTCAACAACAATTTTGGTTTAAAAAATCTATTAACAATTTATTATTTTTCAAAATTCAATAATCATCACATATGTTCAGAACATATTCAAAATATATCATAACAAAATTAAAATACAAAAACAAAACATCTCATGCATCAAATATATATTTAAAGATCAATCTATATGCAAATACATATTAAAAAATATCCAAAAATATCAAAAATTGCTAAAACATGTAAATTTATATTAAAAATAATTATTCTAATTTTTCTGGATTTTTCTGAATTTTTCTGGATTTTTTACGAATTTTTATTAATTTTTTCCTATTTTCCGAAATTAAATATATAATAAATAAATAATTTAATAATACAGACTAACCTGGACCGTTGGATCTTCTCGGATCAGATCTGGAGCGTCTGATCTGTAGACTGAATCTGGACCGCAGGATCTGATGACTTTGATCTGGAGCGTTGATTGCTTTGATCGAATCTGGACCGTCTGATCCTCTGATCAAATCTGAACCGTAGGATCCTCTGATCAAATCTGGACCACAGGATCTTCTGATCAAATCTGGACCACAGGATCTGCTGACTTTTGACCGACGACCGTTGACCGTTGACCGATCACCGTTGACCGACGACCGACCGGGTTGGATTCGGATTTCGGGTCGGATTTCGGTGCTCCGTCGGGTGAAGAAGACGATCACGGTGGTTTTCGAGCGTTCCTCGGCCGTTCCTGGTGGTTTTCGAAGCCTCCAACTTTGTCGGCCCGACGTGGATTGGGGTGCTGCAGCGGCTGGTGGTGGTGGTTCACTCCCAGAACCACCAGAAGTGGCGGTTCGTGTGGTGGTGCTCGGCGGCGAGGGTTTAAAAAAATTCGAAAATTTGCAGAACTTCCCAAATGCAAATTCGAGCAATTCTAAACACTATAATCAATCAAGAACACTTCCTAGATGATCCTAACACTCTTTAATTGGATCGAAATCCTCTCAATCACTTCGAATTTGCAAATTTTGCAATTCGAACACTTTTCTCTCTATTTTCAGATCTCGATCGTGTAGTGTGTTTTGTGAAATTGAATTGTGCTTTCTGCTTGGGGGGTGATCCTATTTATAGATTTCGAAACAATTTGTCATTTCGAAGCTTCGTACTTGTTCAATTTTACAATCACGAATCGTTTATTTTTTCAAATAAAAACGATTCAAAATTGGGACTCGATTCGTGATTGTTGGTTCAAATTGATCACGAATCTTATGTTTATACATCACAACTCTTCGATTAAGTGTGTTTAATTTGATTAAAGGACACAATTCGGCCAATTTTAAGATTTGAAAAATCATGTCCATTCGAATTTTTTCAATTTTCATGCCTTAATTAATGTGTCTTTTGGAATGAAATAATGCACGAATTGTGTGTATATGTGATGTATCCCATGCCTAGTTCGTGTCTGTACAATCAATTTCGAAAAAACAAAAGATTCGTTGCTCAAATGAGTCTCAAAGTGGATGAACCGATGTGTCTTTTGGGAAAAAAAATGAACAAAAAAGAGGCAAAATCTGCCTTAGGCTAGATTCGAACTTGGGTCCCTTGCTTTGTGTCCATGGTCTGATCCGTTAGGCCGTTGGCCTGTGCCTTGGTCATATAGCTAACCCACTAATACTTAAGACTAATAAAATATATATTATATTAAGCTTAAATAATTATTTATTTTAATTTTTCTTACATATATTTTATTTATATTACTATTATTCATTTAATTATTTTATTATACTATTTTATTCCTCTATATTTTTATTTTTTATTTTCTTTTTTTATTATACTATTGTTTATTATTTTTATTATTATATTTTATATTTTTAATGAACTCAATCATGACATTAATTTATTCTAAACTTAAGCCTAATTTTTAATTGGGCAAAAATTGGGTGTCTACACATGTCCCAAGGTCTAGAATAGTAAAAAACATTCCGGACATAACCATTACACTCTAAAAATATAAGATTTTCAAAAATATTAGTTTTATAATTTTTTGGTAAGTAAAAATATTAGATATCGTATTTATACGTGTATATTCTTACTACCGGTAATTTATTAGTCATATCTACTTTACATTACACTATTCATTACTATTATACACTATTGATTTATCTCTACTTTTTCTAACACCTACTCTTACACTCTATACACCTATTATCTTTACTTTTTACCTTTCCTATAACTTTACATCATATCTACTTTTACTTTTTATTACATTTAATTAACAAAACTACAAAATATATCATCTCTCCCCCTCTCTCTTCTATATGGCCGGGACCCCCCTTCTCTCTCCCTCCCAATTTTTTTTTTTCAAATTTTTCTTTCTTTAAATCACACAAAATTCACTCCTCATTTTCCTATAAATACTCCCCTCCTCTTTCACTTTTTTCACACTTCATATACCCTTAAATTCACCACAAAATCTCTCCAAAATTCTCCTCTTAAAAATCTCTCAAAACACTTTCAAACCCCCTTCTATATACACAAAACCCATATTACTCCAAAATCCTTTTTTAGGTAAATTTTTCTTTATATATTCTTCTTACCATGTTATGTAACTTTACATGACCATGGTGTGAGTTTCCTAACTATGTTCACGTATTGTTCTTGTTCATGAATGACTTTACTTTGTTCATATTCTGGTTATTATTGTATCTAACTAAATATGATTATGTTATCTATATATATATATATATATATATTCTTTAGAGTATATAAACTCGCAGTTTATTTACTTTCATGCAAAGAAGTATTTATTTTTTTTTTCTTTGCATTTATTTTTTTCATGATTGTTTTAAAATTAGTCTCTAGTCTTAGATTTGTCCCCATCAAGTCAAAACAATTTTCTCTCTTTTATTTTCTTTTCTATTAAAGACTAGTTTATTTAGTAGTCCCGAGAGCCTTGAGAAAGGTAAGACTCCCAATACTTGACTTTATTATTCATTATGTTACATTTGCTTGTTATTATTATCATAATCATGCCAATAAAGATTGTTATCCAAACCTTTAAGCTTCAATTATACTTTTGCAAAAAGGAGATTTTATCACCTCAGAATGGTTCTATATGAAATTTAGAATTTATGGTTTAACAAAAGTAAATCTATTCATTTCAAAACTTTAGGAAGAAAACCTTTTAATCATTTCTATATTACATTGTTTTCTAAAAGAATATGACTTTTGTTACTAAAATGTTTTCCATAAAAACATAATAAGAGTTTCAAGCCAAGATTTTCCAAGAAAAGTCAAAAGAAAATTTTATAGAAAACTAATAGGAAAAGTTACACTAATATTGAAAAATTTGTAAAAGGAAAATAGAGAAATTTATTTTTCATTAAAAAATCAATAAGGAAAATAGAAAGATAAACCTAAAACAATTCTTTGGAAACAAAAAAAAAAAATCAAAATATTCATTTGAAAGAATTTACAAAATGGATTTCTTATAAATTACGATTTTTGTAAACTTCTAACTAAAATTAATTTGCTAAAGAATTTTGGTTGGTAACTGTAAACCCCGGTTTTTCAAGTAGCCAAGATAACCCTAGAATCGGAAACCAAAACCCTAAAACCGGAATAGCTCAAGTCTGGAGTGAGAACTAGGAACCCTAATTCCGGCTTTCCTCGGTTTCCAATTAATAACTTTTCTAGGAAAATTTAATTTTGATTATAGTTCTTGATTATATTTCAAACTAAGAAAATATCAGATTTTAAGAAAATTTCAATTCCGGGTCATCCGAGACCACTTATAGAAAAACGTTGCCCCGGAACTAGAATTTCAAAAATATACTTATGAGTACTCATTTGAACCGAAATAAATAAGGATTTCAAAAATATATTTTTCATAATTTTCCGGTTTATGAAAAATATAGTTATAGCCTTTTTATTCGTATTTCATTACTACTGGAATTTAAATTGTCTTGTCAACTATTCACTTACTATTCATAAAGTACCACCTACACTACCTATTTACCAACCCTCTTACCATCAATCAAATCCCTTCCTTTCTTCCATAACTCTTGTCCCTTCATCTTTAATACAATTATGACAAGTGATGCAAGAATCAAATCAAAGGCAAATCAAGGAGACAAATCAAATCACCCCCTCCCCTCTTAGCTGCCAAACCGGCGCCAATCACACCACCCCCATCCCCATCCATGCTCCTTTTGAAAATTTTCTTACTTCTTTACCTAATTCCAACTCCTATATATACTACTTTTTCTCTCTCTCTCTTCATTCTTTCATTCTCAACTTTTGGAAAGCGAAAAACTCTCAAAAACTCTCTTATTTTTCCTCCTTGGCCGAAACTTTGAGGCTCCCCCACACACACACACAAAACTCCCATTTCTTTTTTTCATCCTCTATTTATCTTCAAGTAATTAAAGTTTCACTCCTTCCAATCATAAAACTTTGTTATGGCTAAGTGATTCTTGGATATTTCCAACCAAAGGACCCCATGAGCTTTGCTAGGGTCAAGGAAAGATCAAAACAAGAATACCGAACCATTATAAAGTAGATCTATCACTTAAAGAAACTTTCATGCCAAAAGCTTTACTTTTTCTCCATCAAAAAGTATTTTTTTTTTTTTACAAAAGATCTTTTATAAAAATATAGTTTTTATGTTTTCAAAACTCATTTAAGCATTTGATAAAGTAGATCCATCACTTTATCGCTCATGATCATGTAGGCATTTAAAGTTTCATTATTATTTTGTTTTTATGTGCATTAATAGTCTTGAATACTTTTGTCTTTAGTAAATGACTTTCCTAGTATATAGATCTATGGATAGATGCGTCCATGAAGTCAAAAAGAAAAGTACTTTGCAAGAAAAAGACTTATAAAAATTCGGAATGACTTTGAAAACCTAGGTCAAAACACTTTTATCAACTTCTAAACATATGTTTTATAAGAGAAATGAAGCCTATGGGTAATAGATAAGGTTTGGTAATTTTTTCATGAGTCTAAATGAGTTTTTACTAAAGAAAATGTTGGAAACAAGAAATAAAGTCCATTAGGAGTTTTGAGTTAAAAGTCATGTAGACAAAATTCGTAATAATGATGTAGGGTTAGAAAACACTATTTTTCCAACTTCAAAAATGATATTTTCTTAAACAAATGAAGTCCTTAGGATATAGTATAATAAATACCTTAAAGTTTTAAGTACAAAATTATATTTTTCCTAAAGGAATCAACTTGAAAATGGACTTTTGTAAATTCGGATTTTTGGAAACCCATAGTAAAAGTCCACTTAAAAGTTTATAAATGTGGATTTTATTAAAGAAATAAAGGCCTTAGGATATAACTAATATAAGGGACAAAATTTCTTTAAACAAAGTAGAGTTTTTCTAAAGAAAATCCTTGTAATATGTAGGTGTGGTCAAGTGTAGAAAATTCACTTACTAAACAATGGTATAAAATGGTTCCTAAGAAAAGTTTATTTTTAAAATTCTTTAAATCTAAAAATTTATGAGAACATAGACTCATTAAAGTTCACATCATGACATTCATGATAGGGAAAACCATTACCATTGCATTTAGTATCATTTCATACTTAAGAATCTCAAATGCATTCATGAAAACCGCATTTTTGGAATCAAGAAACCCACTGTACAGATCTGATCCCTCAATTCTGAGGCTTATATATTTTCAAAACTTGATTTAAACTTCATATTTGGAAAGCTCTTCCGAAGTAGATAGAAATCGGTATAAAATTTGCGAAATTCCGACTTAAACGACCAAGTTATGGCCATTTTAAAAGGAACTGCGAAAATGACGCGATTTCGGTTTCATTAAGTTTTCTTAGAGTTTTAGTGTCTTAAGTTGGTAGAATACTTATTAGGGCATTTTCTTATATTGGTGAACCCGTGGACGGTTGACTATTTGCCTCCGGACTATTATTACTAGAAGAACGGAGTACCAATGGCGGAGTGAGTTTTTCTTCCCGATTCATTTATTGTATGTGCTTGTAAAGTAGTGCACTAGAATGTAGGACAAATGAATGGAATTTGAATAATGGGGAATGATGGGAAATTATATGTTGATGATGATGTGAGAATTCAAATTAAGAATATCGAAACCGGGTGATAAACTTTGATTGTATAGTTAGCTATGATGGATTGTCTGATAAATTGATTGAGCCTAAGTAAATTAGCTTAATCTACTTACTTGGACTAATACTAAATTGACATGCATATCACAAGGGGAAGGAGCATTAGCATTTGTAGGTTAGTCGTGAACCATAAACGACATCGAATAATCATAGGTTAGTCGTGAACCCATAAACGACATCGAATAATCGTAGGTTAGTCGTGAACCATAAACGACATCGAATAATATAGGTTAGCCGTGAACCATAAACGGGATATTGTTAGTACCGCAGTAGTCGTTAATCTGCTAACCCGGAGTGGAGGGCGCAATTCCATCCACATATGATTTCCGGTTGGTCATATGTATGTTGAACTCATGTGTTTGATGCATACACTTGCTTGATTAATAACTTGTTTGAATTGCTATGGCATAAATGTTTTTGTGGGAGATTACACTCACTAAGCTAGTTAGCTTACGTCCCTACAGTCCATTCCTTTTGCAGCTTACACATTTATGGCTTAGGGACGAGACCCGGTGAACAAGTACCGAAGCTGGAGTTTTCCCTAGAAGTTGTTAATTTCTGTATTGACTTCCATAGAAAACTTTAAGACTTGGATGACCGTAATGGACCGTTAAATATTCTTTTGGGGGGAAAGCCCCTTAGAATTTGTAATATTTATTTATGTTTCATGAATTATATCCTATTGCCTATGCATACCAAATTAAGCTTTTATCTCCATTCGGACTTATACTCTATTGTGTAAAGGTACGCCTTACATCTATATGAGACTCTCGAAAGACTAAGGTGGTAATTCGGGAATCTTATATGGCATGTGGCGGACTGTTACGTTTAGGGTACCCTATGGGCGTGACAGTTTAAGTTGGTATCAGAGCACTAGGTTATTAGGCATGACAATAGAGTTTAAAACTAAACCTAGAACTAAGTAACTAGGATAAAATTGGAGTTAAAAGCTAGGCTAATTAATAGTTTTCTTGTTGTAGGTCTCTTTAGGTGAAACCCGAGAAAGAGCTAGAAACTTCACCAAAAGACTAAATGAGACCATGGTGGAATACCGACTACGGCTAAGGGTATTATGCGAAGACTTTGCATTGGTACAACGACCTAGGACGATAAGGGAAATGTATATATTATGGAAAGAAGGTCTTAGGTATACAAGATGGATATCTGTGATAGATCAATTAAGATACGATCCCAATAAGAAGAAGGAGATGGACAATTATGAGACTATTTATACCCTAGAAAGGGTGATGGTAGAATATGCTGGAGAACCCATGCTAAGAGAAGCTACATTTATTCTAAAGAATGAAGGGAGCCCCACCCACCTAGACTTTGGGACTTGGCATGGTATAGGACCACTTTATGTGCATGCCCAAGATGACCTTGATGATCATAGGGATTGGAATCTGGCAGATATTAGAGATCACTTTGTGTGGCAAGCTAGATACCTCGATATTGTACCATTTCTAGGAGGAGCTCCAGCTCCACAAGTAGGAAACGGGGGAGGACATCTTATTGATGCCCCAGTTGTTGAGGAAGATGAGGTGAATGAAGGAAACAATGAAGGAGGAGAAAACAATGTAGAGGAATCTGAGGAGGAGGAAGACCCAGAAGAGGCCTGAATTGGATGGAAGAGGAAATACCTAGATCCCCTACCCCTCTAGTCATAGCTCAAGAACAACCCAACCCACTACCAGAACCAGTTGTATGGGACTTCAATAGGGATCTGGACATACCCAATAGTGGGAGGGTAGAACCAGAATTCGACCCCACCATATGGAAGGACATATACCCGGTAGGCGAGCATCCCCCTGAGGTTGATGCCATAGCCCCCGAGCCGGTAGTTCCGGAACCTGTGGAGAGAATGAATGAAGCTGACACTTGGATAGGTGAATTCAAAGAAAGATGGAGCAGGATGTGGGAGGAAGCTGGAAGAGAAGCGGAAAGAGAGATGGGAATTAGGAATGAATCCAATGATAGAGTTGATAGAGAGGAAACAAATCAAGAGGGAGATCAAGAAGTGAGAGAAGAAGAAGAGGAAGAGGAAGAGGAAGAAGAAGAGGAGGAACCAGAACCTCTAACCCGACCCGCTCAGAGAAGGAGATTGACTGTAAGGGCCTATTTGATTCAGTTCATCCGAAAGGATGATGGAGGATCTTCTAGTCGAGGACGACTCCCCAGTCCCTCATCAGACGACTCTGATTAAGCTATAGGACCTAGTATCCCATAGAGTCCAATGGTTTCTTTTGAATAGTAGGCAATGCGGGATGCCAAATTGCCTTAGGATCTCTTTATGGTTTAGTATGTTGTTTTCCTTGTCTTTTTCCTTTCATGTCCCTAGATGTTGTTAGGTAGACTTTATCGGCTAGTATCGGAAGATTTGATTTGTGTTGTCTAATTTTGTAAGCTTATTTGAAAAACAACTCTTGTACAGCACATCAAATCAATGAAGTGGTATGTTGATTCCAAGAATGAAGTTTCGCAAACATCATACTTTTGCATTAGTGGTAGGCTACATTCATTATACTTAATTGCATAAATATATTCTCGTTGATATCATCATGTGATTCAGAAATTCTTTGTTATGATGATTTCTTGATTCAAAATTCCTTCGATTTCTATGATTTCTTTACTCTAAGAGCCTTTTTGTGAACGACTTGGAGCTTTGAATTTTCTTTAAGCCTTTTATGAATTCTATATTTCTCTAAATTATTCCTAGAATTTTCGAAAATTCCTTAGCCAAAGTTTTATAAGCCGCAAAAACTCTAAAGAAGAAATAAAACTTATTAAGACAATATGTAACAGATGAAACCGGAGAAATCGAAACAGGGAGCAAGAACCACTCCCAAGTGAGGCTAGTAGCGCGAACCAACCGGATCACCCCCAAGCTAGCATACCTGAAGCTGCTCAGCCCGACCCCCAAGCAGTAATGATGAATGCAATCGGGAATTTGACAAATATGTTTGCTGCATTCATCCAGAACCAAAACCAGAACCAACCCTAAAATCCCGAACCAAGTCTAAGGGATTCCGCATCTTTGCCACCACCTCCACCGCCCCCTCCTTACAGGAGAATGCAAGCGGAGTTTCCCATACCACCTGAGGAGCAATCTTATAATGCTCGCTATCTACCCCCTCCACCACAAAGAGGATACCAGAGGAGTTCCCTCCCCGATTTTATAAAGAGCAACCGCTACTTTGATGGGGCGTTTGGAAAGCCCGATGAGGCAGAAGATTGGTTGGCTCAAATTGAGCGCTCCTTTGCAGCCTACGAGACCCCACCACACCTCCGATTGGAGTACGGCACATACATGTTGAGGTATAATGCACGTGTATGGTGGGAATCGAAACGAAGGAGTTTGGCACCCCCAATTAGCTGGGAGACCTTTCGTAGAGAGTTCCTAGAGAACTACTTCCCCGCCAGCCTCCGAGTAAGGTACAGTGCAGATTTCCTGCATGTGAGACAAAGAGGCAGAACGATCGAGCAGTACGAGACAGAATTCAATCACCTGTTGCAGTATGCTCCCGAATCATACAAAAAATAGTGAGGAGCTGCAGAAACAAGTATTCCTGGAAGGTCTCGATGAGGATACAAGGGTAAAGATACAGGAATCTGGATTGTCGACCTACCTTGAGGTGATTGAGAAGGCCCGTCTGATTGAAGGGGCCAAGAAGAGAAAGTATGCTGAACCGGACAAAAGAGTGTTCGGAAAAAGGCACTTTGATGCCTCCAGCTCGAGCTATAGAGGGAAAAGATTCAAGCCATACCATGATATTAAGGATAATCCTGGTGGGAATTTTAACCAAACCAAGTCCAACATTTCTTGTTGGAAGTGCAAAGGAAGCCACTACCTAAGGCAATGCCCTCAGCTAAAGGGCAAGTGTTTCTTTTGTGGCAAGGCAGGTCATCTGGTTTATGCTTGCCCAAAGAAGATGACTATAACCTGATACCTTTGCAAGGAAAAGGGCCATGTAACCTCCGAGTGCCTTCAAGGAAAAGGGGACTACCCAGCCTTATGGAAACCCGGGAAATGAAAACACCCAAAGGTCCGGTAGAAAAGTGGAAACTGTGCAGCCTCGGCCATGCACGGGATGCGGCTGTATAACTTTGAAGGCCAATGGATGATCGAGGATGATGAGGAGGAAGGCATGGAGCTGGCCACGCTGGACCAAGACGACGATGTGGATGGCGCCTAGTGAGGTTAGTAACAAGTTCCTTTTTAGATAAAGTTCTTTGTTTTCTTAGCAAGTTTTAAAAAGGAAAATTTAAAAACTGTGAAAGAGGAAAAGTTGAAATCTGGAAACCCTGGAATAGATAGTTGTTGAGTGGTTAGGACCAAGTAGTGATAAATGTTTATGGTAACAGGACGCATAGGAGTAAATGGGAATGAAGCTTATGTGTTGTTTGATACGGGAGCAATCCACTCCTTTATCACTACCAGCTTGGCTAAGCAGCTTGGTCTACCCATAGCCATGACAACCACAACCTTAAGGATTAAGACACCCACAGGTAGTGTTGTGTCGACTCGAGAGATAATAAAGGATTGTTTGCTAGAAATCCAAGGACACATCTCAGCAAGCGATTTGATAGTCTTGGAGATGAGTAAATATGAAGTTATTCTTGGGATGAATTGGCTAAGTAAGGTTAGAGCCATTGTGGACTGTCAAAGAAAGATGATAAGTTTTGATGACCACAGGAAGGAGAGAGTAGACTTCCTTGGAGAGATCATGGTGCGAAGAGATTACGGATTAAGCTCCTTCGAGCTAATGATGGAAGACGAGGAAATTGTGCCAATAGAAGATGCCTGGATTAGAGAGGAGAGAGGGGAAAGGAGTGACATACCCGTGGTGAATGAGTTTGAGGATGTATTTCCCAAAGTCTTACCAGGTTTACCACCGAAAAGAGAAATTGATTTTGAAATCACTCTAGCTCCAGGTACAGAGCCGATATCAAAGGCACCATATCGGATGGCTCCGGTGGAATTGAAGGAATTAAAAACTCAATTACAGGAGCTTTTGGATCAAGGATTCATAAGACCCAGCGTGTCGCCATGGGGCGTACCGGTATTGTTTGTGAAGAAGAAGGACGGGTCTATGAGATTATGTATCGATTATCGGGAATTGAATAAAGTCACGATCAAGAATTGATACCCCCTTTCGAGGATTGATGACCTCTTTGATCAGCTTCAAGGGGCGAGTGTGTTCTCATGCATTGATTTGCGCTCGGGTTATCATCAATTGAGAATCAAGCCAGAGGATGTGTCTAAGACAGCCTTTCGTACACGGTACGGGCATTTTGAATTTTTGGTAATGCCATTTGGGTTAACCAATGCACCTGCTGCTTTTATGGACCTTATGAACCGAATATACAAACCACTCTTGGATAAGTGTGTAATCATGTTCATAGATGATATTTTGATCTATTCCAAAACCAGAGAACAACATGAGGAGCACCTAAGGATGGCGCTACAAACCTTAAGAGAAAATAAATTGTACGCCAAGCTATCTAAGTGCGATTTTTGGTTGGATAAGATATCTTTCCTTGGACATGTAGTGATGGGAGATGGAATATCGGTTGACCCCAAAAAGATCAAAGCGGTAGTGGATTGGGAACAGCCCGAAACGGTGACCGAAGTGAGAAGCTTCTTAGGTTTGGCTGGTTATTACCGCAAGTTTGTGAAGGATTTCTCTAAGATTGCCAAACCTCTGACTCAACTGACGCAAAAGAATGAGAAATTTGAATGGACAGATAAGAGGGAGCAAAGTTTCCAAGAGTTGAAACGGCGCTTAGTATCAGCTCCCGTTTTGGTATTGCCCGATCCCGAAAAGCCTTACACAGTGCATAGCGACGCCTCTAGGAATGGCCTCGGTTGTGTACTGATGCAAGAGGGGAAAGTCATTGCTTATGCTTCCAGGCAATTAAGGCCTCATGAGCAGAACTATCCAACACATGATTTGGAGTTGGCTGCGGTAGTTTTTGCCTTGAAGTTATGGAGACATTATTTGTATGGGCAAAGGTGTGAAGTGTATACAGATCATAAGAGTCTCAAATACTTGTTCACACAAAAGGAGTTAAATATGAGGCAGAAACGGTGGTTGGAACTCATGAAGGACTATGACTTGGGAATAAATTACTGCTCGGGAAAGGTAAATGCTGTGGCTGACGCCTTGAGCAGAAAGAATTATGGAGAAGTGGCAAGCCTAATCACAGAGCAAAAAGAGCTGATAAAGGAATTCGAAAGGTTAAGAATTGAATTCGTAGGGCAAGATGTCGAAGTGGAGATAGCAAATTTAGTTATGGAACCCACCTTGATCGATAGGATTAAAGAAGCCCAAAGATATGATGAGGCGATAAAGAAGATCAAAGAAGAAGTACTCAAAGGGAAGTATAGTGACTTTACCCTGGATGATGAAGAGGTGGTTAGGATGAAAGGAAGATTATGTGTACCGGAAGATGAAGAATTGAGAAAAGAGATCATGAGCGAAGCTCACAACTCCGGTTACACTGTGCATCCGGGAGGTACAAAAATGTATCAGGACATAAAAAGCCACTATTGGTGGAATGGATTGAAGAGGGATGTGGCGGATAATGTTATGAAGTGCGCCGTGTGTCAGCAAGTCAAAGTGGAACATCAGCGGCCAGGTGGATTATTAAAGCCACTACCTATCCCCGAATGGAAGTGGGATCAAATTTCAATGGACTTTGTATGTGGATTCCTAAGGACACCCACTGGATGTGATGCAGTCTGGGTAATAGTGGATCGTTTAACGAAGTCAGCACACTTCCTACCAATTAATATGACCTATTCGTTGGACAAATTGGCTAGGATATACATCCGGGAAATTATGCGACTCCATGGTATTCCAGCGGGAATCATTTCAGATCGGGATCCAAGGTTCGTTTCGAAGTTCTGGACGAGCCTACAAAAGAGCCTAGGCACTAAGTTGCATTTTAGCACTGCCTACCATCTTCAGACAGATGGACAGTCTGAACGAACCATTCAGACCTTGGAGGACATGTTAAGGGCTTGCATTTTGGAATTCAAAGGAAGTTGGGATAATCATATACCCCTAATCGAGTTTGCCTATAACAATAGCTACCACTCAACCATTCAGATGCCACCATACGAAGCCTTATATGGACGGCGTTGTAGGTCCCCTCTGTTTTGGGATGATGTGGAAAAGCTAGCTATTGGTCCTGAATTGGTTCAGGAAGCAGCTGACAAAGTCCGGGTTATTCAACAGAAAATGAAAGAGGCTCAAGATAGACAAAAGAGTTGGGCTGATCTGAAGAGAAGAGAACTGGAATTTCAAGTGGGTGACCATGTCTATTTGAAGATAAATCCAATCAAGAGCATAAAGAGAATGCGGGCTTAAGGGAAATTAAGCCCAAGGTATATTGGACCTTTTGAGATCTTGGAAAGAGTGGGAGATTTGGCCTATCGGCTAGCCCTACCACCGAATTTGTCGAGAGTTCATAATGTGTTCCATGTATCAGTGTTAAGGAAGTATGTACCTGACCCTGAGCGGATAGTGGAATTGGAACCCATTCGGTTAAAGGAAAATCTCACCTATGAAGAGCATCCAGTAGAAATCTTGGATAAGAAGACTCAGAAGCTTCGAAATAAAGAGATTAGATATGTCAAAGTATTGTGGAGAAATCACACTTCTGAGGAAGTGACTTGGGAAGCCGAAGAGAAAATCCGAAAGAAATACCCTGAGTTTGTTTGAGAATCAGGTACGGTCAGTTCAGTTTTGAGGACAAAACTCTTTTTAAGGTGGGTAGGCTGTAAACCCCCCCGTTTTTCAAGTAGCCAAGATAGCCCTAGAACGAAACCAAAACCCTAAACCGGAATAGCTCAAGTCTGGAGTGAGAACTAGGAACCCTAATTCGGCTTTTCCTCGTTTCCAATTAATATAAACTTTTCTAGGAAAATTTAATTTTGATTATAGTTCTTGATTATATTTCAACTAAGAAAATATCAGTTTTAAGAAAATTTCAATTCCGGGTCATCAACGACCCATTATAGAAAAATGTGCCTCGGAACTAGAATTTCAAAATATATACTTATGAGTACTCATTGAACCGAAATAAAATAAGGATTTCAAAATATATTTTTCATAATTTTTCCGGTTTATGAAAAATATACAGTTATAGCCTTTTTTATTCGTATTTCATTACTACCGGAATTTAATATTGTCTTGTCAATATTCACTACTATTCATAAAGTACCACCTACACTACCTATTAGCACACTCTACAAATCTAACTCTTACCATCAATCAATCCCTTCCTTTCTTCCATAACTCTTGTCCCTTCATCTTTAATTACAATTATGACAAGTGATGCAAGAATCAAATCAAAGGCAAATCAAGGAGACAAATCAAATCACCCCCCTCCCCTCTTAGCTTCCAAACCGGCGCCAATCAACCCCCCAAACCCCAACCCCCCCTCCCCCCCCCCCCCTCCCCACCACATCCATGCTCCTTTTGAAAATTTTCTACTTCTTTAACCTATTCCAACTCTATATACTACTTTTTCTCTCTCTCTCTTCATTCTTCCATTCTCAACTTTTAGAAAGCGAAAAACTCTCAAAAACTCTCTTATTTTTCCTCCTTGGCCAAACTTTGAGGCACCCCCCACACACACACAAAACAACCATTTCTTTTTTCATCCTCTATTTTATCTTCAAGTAATTAAGTTTCACTCCTTCCAATCATAAAACTTTGTTATGGCTAAGTGATTCTTGGATATTTCCAACCAATGGACCCCATGAGCTTTGCTAGGTCAAGGAAAGATCAAAACAAGAATACGAACATTACAAAGTAGATCTATCACTTAAAGAAACTTTCATGCCAAAAGCTTTACTTTTTCTCCATCAAAAAGTATTTTTTTTTTTACAAAAGATCTTTTATAAAAATATAGTTTTTATGTTTTCAAAACTAATTTAAGCATTTGATAAAGTTAGATCCATCACTTTATCGCTCAGATCATGTAGGCATTTAAAGTTCCATTATTAATTTTGTTTTATGTGCATTAATAGTCTTGAATACTTTTGTCTTTAGTAAATGACTTTCCTAGTATTATAGATCTATGGATAGATGGGTCCATGAAGTCAAAAAGAAAAGTATTTGCAAGAAAAAGACTTATGAAAATTTCGGATGATGACTTTGAAAAAACCTAGGTCAAAAACACTTTTATCAACTTCTAAACATATGTTTTATAAGAGATGAAGCCTATGGGTAATAGATAAGGTTTGGTAATATTTTTCATAAGTCTAAATGGTTTTTACTAAAGAAAATGTTGGAAACAAGAAATAAAGTCCATAGGGTTTTTGAGTTAAAAGTCATGTAGACAAAAATTCGTAATAATAGATGTAGGGTTTAGAAAACACTATTTTTCCAACTTCAAAAATGATATTTTTCTTAACAAATGAAGTCCTTAGGATATAAGTATAATAAATACTTAAAGTTTTTAAGTACAAAATATATTTTTCCTAAAGGAATCAACTTGAAAATGGACTTTTGTAAATTCGGATTTTTGGAAACCCCATAGTAAAAGACCCACTTAAAGTTATAAAAATGTGGATTTTATTAAAGAAATAAGGCTTAGGATATAACTAATATAAGGGACAAATTTCTTTAAACAAAGTAGAGTTTTTCTAAAGAAAATCCTTGTAATATGTAGGTGTGGTCAGTGTAGAAAATTCACCTTACTAAACAATGGTAAAAATGGTTCCTAAGAAAGTTTATTTTTAAAATTTCTTTAAATCTAAAAAGTTATGAGAACATAGACTCATTAAAGTTCACATCATGACATTCATGATAGGAGAAAACCATTACCATTGCAGTTTTAGTATCATTTCATACTTAAGAATCTCAAATGCAATTCATGAAAACCGCATTTTTGGAATCAAGAAACCCACTGTACAGATCTGATCCCTCAATTCCGAGGCTTAGATATTTTCAAAACTTGATTTAAACTTCATATTTGGAAAGCTCTTCGTTTAGAAGTAGATAGAAATCGGTATAAAATTTGCGAAAATTCCGACTTAATAACGACCAAGTTATGGCCATTTTAAACGGAACTTCGAAAATGACGCGATTTCGGTTTCACTAAGTTTTCTTAGAGTTTTTAGTGTCTTAAGTTGGTAGAATACTTATTAGGGCATTTTCTTATATTGGTGAACCCGTGGATGGTGACTATTTGCCACCGGACTATTATTACTAGAAGAACGGAGTACCAATGGCGGAGTGAGTTTTTCTTCCCGATTCATTTATTGTATGTGCTTGTAAAGTAGTGCACTAGAATGTAGGACAAATGAATGGAATATGAATAATGAGAATGATGGGAAATTATATGTTGATGATGATGTGAGAATTCAAATTAAGAATATCGAAACCGGGTGATAAACTTTGATTGTATAGTTAGCTATGATGGATTGTCTGATAAATTGATTGATCGCCTAAGTAAATTGGCTTAATCTACTACTTGGACTAATACTAAATTGACATGTGCATATCACAAGGGGAAGGAGCATTAGCATTTGTAGGTTAGTCGTGAACCATAAACGACATTGAATAATCGTAGGTTAGTCGTGAACCATAAATGACATCGAATAATCGTAGGTTAGTCGTGAACCATAAACGACATCGAATAATCGTAGGTTAGCCGTGAACCATAAACGGGATATTGTTAGTACCGCAGTAGTCGTTAATCTGCTAACCTGGGATGGAGGGCACAATTCCATCCACATATGATTTCCGGTTGGTCATATGTATGTTGAACTCATGTGTTTGATGCATACACTTGCTTGATTAATAACTTGTTTGAATTGCTATGGCATAAATGTTTTTGTGGGAGATTACACTCACTAAGCTAGTTAGCTTACGTCCCTACAGTCCATTCCTTTTGCAGCTTACACATTTATGGCTTAGGCGACGAGACCCGACTGAACAGGTACCGAAGCTAGGAGTTTTCCCTAGAAGTTGTAATTTCTGTATTAGACTTCCATAGAAAACTTCTAAGACTTAGATGACTGTAATGGACCGTTAAATATTCTTTTGCGGGGGAAAGCCCCTTAGAATTTGTAATATTTATTTATGTTTCATGAATTATATCCTATTGCCTATGCATGCCAAATTAAGCTTTTATCTCCATTCGGACTTGTACTCTATTGTGTAAAGGTACGCCTTACATCTATATGAGACTCTCGAAAGACTAAGGTGGTAATTCGGGAATCTTATATGGCATGTGGTGGACTGTTACGTTTAGGGTACCCTATGGGGAGTGACAATAACAAACACTCGAGCCTGGATGAAATATGAGTTATATATCTATAAAAAGGAATTTCTTAACTATATAGATAACGAAGTATTTATCAAAGCAATTATTGAATGATTTAATGTTTGAAACAAATGCTTTTGGAATGGGAAAATTCGTGGTGAATCTGATCGCCACTGTTTTGGAGCCTAAATGACCTAGTTTGATAAACATAGTTTTTCAAATAGATAGATCTTTTCAAATAGATTGAAATTGGTATATTATATGCGCAATTCCGAGTTAAAATGACCAAGTTATGACCATTTTAGATTGGAATTATTTTCTATACGAACTTTGACGTTCTTATGAAGTAATTTCGTCAAATTTCAAGAAGGTTATCAAGAAATATTCATTTTTTGTATTTTCCTTGACTAGGTGATCCCGAGGAGGAATACTCGTATCCCGATGATTGTTTCGACTAAGTGGATTGTTTGTTCGACTTATCCATTTGGAAGATTTATTGCCATGGCAACGTGAGTTTATTTCCTTAATACAATACTTGATTGTGCTTGTAGTTTAGTGCACTAGAATTAAGAAAAGACAAATTGTTATGTATGTAAAAATTGTTGAAAGAATTCTAAGAATATCAAGGCAGGAATTGATTGTTAGTAATTGTTTATTTTAGTATAGAGCTTGACATGTATGAATTTCTATGATCACCTTAAAGTTGATAATAATGATATTATGATATCTTAAATAAATTGATTCATGCATACCACGAAGTGAGTTACATTGCATGGTGTTATCATTCTTGGGTGAAAAAGATAGTAGCAAGGTCGAAAGAAACACTTGGCAACTATGATCGAAAGCGATTGCTTGGCGACATGGAATCAGTCCAATGCTTGGCGGAAATCCAGAGGCATGGCTCAACCTGAGTAGACTTTATATGCTTGGCGATAATGATCGAAAGCATAACTTAACTAAAACGACTCGTTTTGAGATTATACATCACCAAACCTCGAATGGAGGGCGTAAATCTATTCAACATATAGTTCCCGCAAAACTATATGCCTTGTTTGCTCACGTGTATGTTGCATTTCACTTGATTGCTTAAATAACTTGTTTGAATTTTCTACACAAGAATTTGCTTATGGAAATAATTCTCACTAAGCCAATTAGCTTATACCCCTATAGATATCTTTTGCAGTTTAACTATTTGTGGTTGAGGCCACATGGACCCTGTAGCCAGGTATTTTCCCTTCTTTTTTTTAAGGAATTTTTAGATAAAGTTTAGCATTAGTTTGGATGTAGACTTCATAGATATTTCTTGTAAATATTATAGTTATTTTTTGGATGGGGAATGCCCCTAAGACTTGTAAGAAAATTATTATGAATGAATGAATATTATGAATTCCTTTTTCTTAATTTGTTATTGTATCTTCTTGAGCTTCATATTTAAAGTATGGTCCTCTAAATTTATGAGAGCACGCCTTATACTTAATATCGAAGCTTTTGGGAATGACTAAGGTTGTCATACTTAAGCTTTAATATTGAGCGTGGCGAATTATTACGTTAAGGGTACCCTTTGGGGCGTGATAGTTTAAGCTGGTATCAGAGCATGGTTAAGAATCTAGAAATCATAATTATAGAATTGGACTTAAGAAGAAACAAATTAGAATAAAAATAAGAAATACCTAGATAAGATAGAGTGGGTATAATAATTTTTTCCTGACTTCTCTCTCTTTTGCATAGATTACCTTAGACGAGGCCTGTCTATAGGCTAAAAATTTCAGTAAAGGACCATTTAAAGCCTTGGAGAATTACTATATAAGACTTATGGTGTTGTGTGAAGAGTTTTCTTTAGCTGGACAACCTAAGACCCTCCGAGAAATGTTTTTGATTTGGAGGAAAGGATTATTGACTACAGAGTGGAAAGGAGTAGTAAAGACCATTCATAACTGTCCTTTAGGAAAGAAATGGTGTTAGTTAGAGATAATCTATGCCGTAGAACGGATCACCGTGATAGCAGGAGACCAACCCATGCTGAGGGAAGCGACCTTTGTCCTTAGGGATGAAAGACACCGAACCTTCCCAGACTTTTGAACTTGGAAATTGATTGAACCAGTGTTCGTGTACTCGCACGATAATTTGACGGATCACTTAGAGTGGATTAGGGCTGATATCAGCAACGCTTTCCACTAGCACGGGGTTCACCAGGAAGTATTACGACCACCAACTAAAGTATCCACTGAGCTACCAATCTTCATAAGAGTTCAACTAAGAAGGAATGAAGTTTTACGTTTAAATAGGGATGGGAATGTGATAAGAGAAGAGGAGATGAGAGAATCAAGCAAAGAATCTGAGGAAGAATTCGAAGAAAACCTAGATGAAGGTCAACAAGGAGAACTAGAACAAGAGACAGGAAACCAGACTGCTCTTCGAGATGATAAACCCTGGAATAGCAAGGACCCAGCAGGAATCATCTGCTATCTAGAAGAGCGACAAGTTCGGAGAAGATAAGATGTAAATCCAACCATGGATGTAGATGGTACACCACCAACTATGAATGAGAATGATAGTGAGGAAGCTGGAGAGAATGTTACCTAGAAGACTATTCATGATATAGTGCTGGATCTGGCTGAAGCCGAACTAGCTCACATACATGACAGGTTATGCGAAACAGCCAGAAAGAGGAAGAAGTATTTTCAATAGTTCATGAGGAAAAAGAACCCAGGATCGTCTAGTAGAAACCTTGGAGACGCACCTAAAGAACGAAGGAAGGAGGAAAGAAACCGAGCATATCCCTTTAGTCCAGCTAAAATTTTGTAATCAAGGACTAGAACGACAATCTTAGTCTATCTTTTATGTTTTCAGAAGGGTGTTTTGTTGTTTTTCGGTGTAATTGTTGTTATTGACCTTGTTGCTATTTCAATTTCCATGTAAGAGCCTTGTACCCGTTGTTTTAATTTTTTTCTTTCGAAATTATGTCTTATTTATGATTACAAAAATTTACTTTGATTTAAATTTTATTTCTTGTTTTAATAGCTATTTCTGCAATTAAGTTTTCATAATTTCCGCAAAAATTTCCATAAAAAACTTAACTAAGATATCAGGATAAATAATCAACCCAACTTAGAAAAATTTAAAACAGCCATGGTAGAAAAGGACGTAAGATGAAACAAAGTGCTTCCAATCAACCAGAAATAGAAGCAGAGCAGCCTGCTGTACAAGCGGTTGCTGCACATCAAGTAGACTTGCATGCTATACTAGGGCATCTAACCTAAGTGCTAGAAGCAATTAGGTAGAACATGCTTGCACCTCTACCCATACCTGAACCCGTACTAGCACCGACACCTGTACCAACTCCGCTGCAACAACAAGTGTTAGTTGAAGCATCTGTACAAAGGATCATGCACTCCCAAAATGCATCACCACCTCCACCCCTACCGCTAAGACCATGCAAGAGCTCGTTGCTTGAATTTATCAGGAGCAACCGTTATTTTTAAGGAGCTTTCAGTAAACCAGATGAGGCTGAAGACTGGCTTGCTCAGATTGAAAGGTCTTTTGATGCATACGAGGTCCTGCATCACCTACAAATCAAATATGGGACATACATGCTTCGCCTGAATGCTAGAGTATGATGGGAATCAAAGAGAAGAGAATTAATGACCCCAATCACTTGGGAAATGTACAGATATGAGTTCTTGGAAAACTATTTCTCGGGGAGCTTATGAGTGAAGTATTGTGTAGATTTCCTGCATATTGCTTACAAGGGAACGATTATTGAGCAGTATGAGACCGAGTTTAGTAGACTATTGCAATTTACCTCCGACTCCTATAAGTACAGCGAGGAATTGAAAAGACAAGTCTTCCTGGGTAGATTGGACGAAAACCTGAAAGTGAGGGTGGAAGAATTCGACATCAGAAGTTACCAGGAATTGGTAGAAAGAGCTTGAGTTGTAGAAGAAGAAAAGACAAGGAAGGGAAGAACAGAGGAAAGAAAAGCCCTGATCTTTGGGAGAAGGTTTTATGGTGGATCCAGTTCCACATCCTCACAGAAGAAATTTAAGTTCTCTAACAACTATAGGAGCAATGTTAATAATGGGAAGCCCGTACCCAAAGCCGCGAATTGCTGGAAGTGCAATGGGGCACACTATCCTAAGAAGTGCTCACAGTTGTTTGGAAAGTGTTTCTTCTATGGAGACGCAAACCATAAGATGCCGGAATGTCCAAAGAAGGCAAACAATACTTGCTATGTTTGCAAGCAAATAGGGCATTTCGCCAACGAATATCCACAAAGGAGGAATGTTTTGACGAGATCTTCCGGAGGAGCTGTTCCTATAAGAACTGGGAATGAAAGTGGAAGTGGAAGCAAGCCAGGATCTACTGCTTTGGAATTCAGAGTCTGCAACATGGAAGGACAATGGATGAATGAGGAGATGGATGAAGAAGAAAGAGACTTGGCTGCCTTGGAATATAGTGAAGGCTATAGCTGTGACTTGGTGACCGGTAAGCCTTGAACCTTTTTCATTGTTTATTCTTTCATTCTTACAATACAGAAGTTTAAGATTTATGGATAACTAGATATGCGAATAGAAGTAGTAATCCCCATGTTAAATATGCAGAAAGCGTATAATTAGGATGTCAGAATGCTTTTGCTCTTTTTGATTCTGGAGCAACACATTCTTTTGTTACACCTAGTCTAGCTAAGAAGGTTGGACTACCAATAGCAACAACTTCTAGCTTTAATATCAAAACCCCCACGGGAAATGTTGTTATAACCCAAGAAGTGTTGAAGGATTGTCCAATAAGGATACAAGGACATCCATCCACTTGTGACTTCATAGTCATGGAATTGAGCAAATATGAAGCAATCTTTGTTATGAGTTGGTTATCTCCTATCAAAGCCACAATAGATTGTCGCAACAAGAGCGTAGAATTCATGGACCAAGAAGGAAAGAAGATAACATTCGTTAGAGAATCCACAAGCGCAAGGAAAGAGGAGTTATATTCATTCGAATTGCTAGAGGAAGTCCCAAAGGAATTAGATAGCTACCTTGATGACACAGAAGAATATAAAGAGAAACCTATCTTGGAGGGCATTTCCGTTGTCAATGAGTTTTTAGATGTTTTTCCAGATGAATTTCCTGGAATACCTCCGAAAAGAGAGATCGATTTCGAGATTGAACTAATGGCCAATATAGAACCGATTTCTAAGGCACCATATCGAATGGCCCTAATGGAGTTAAAGGAGTTGAAGAAACAGCTACAAGAGCTTTTAGATCAGGGTTTTATAAGAAAAAGTATGTCACCATGGGGTGCACCAGTTTTGTTTGTAAAGAAAAAGGATGGATCCATGAAATTATGCATTGATTATTGGGAAATGAACAAAGTTACAGTCAAGAATAAGTACCCACTCCCTAGGATCGATGATCTCTTTAATCAACTACAAGGAGCAAGCGTGTTTTCTCGTATCGATTTAAGGTATAGATACCACCAATTAAGAATCAAATCGGAAGATGTTCGGAAGACTGCTTTTCGAACTCGTTATGGAGATTACTAGTTTCTAGTAATGCATTTTGGATTGACCAACGCACTAGCCGCTTTTATGGACTTAATGAACTGAATATATAAGCCTATATTGGATAAGTGTGTAATTGTCTTCATTGACGATATCTTGGTCCATTCTAAGACAAAGGAACAACACGAGGAACACTTAAGAATGGTAGTACAGACTTTGAAGGAACTTAAGTTATATGCTAAATTGTCTAAGTGAGACTTCTGGTTAGATAATATCATTCCTAGGACATGTGATATCAGGAAGAGAAATCTCAGTAGACCCAAAAAGATCAAAGCAGTAATGGAATGGAAACAACCCAAGACGGTAGCTGAAGTTAGAAGTTTTCTTGGACTGGCTGGCTATTATAGGAAATTTTTACAAGACTTTTCAAAGATTGCTAGGCCACAAACTTAGTTAACCCAAAAGGATGAGAAATTTATGTGGAATGAGAAACGAGAGCAAAGTTTCCTGGAATTAAAGCGACACTTAGTGTCTGCCCTAATCTTAGTCTTGCCAGATCCAAAGAAGCCTTACACGATGCATAGTGACGCATCGAGAAATGGTCTCTGGTGTGTACTAATGCAAGAGGGAAAGGTGATCGCCTATGCTTCACAACAGCTAAGGCCGCATGAACAAAATTACCCCACACACGACCTTGAGTTAGCTGTTGTCGTGTTTGCTCTTAAGCTATGGAGACACTACCTCTATGGGCAAAGATATGAGATTTATACGGATCACAAAAGTCTTAAGTATCTGTTCACCCAAAAGGAACTAAACATGAGGTAAAGGAGATGGCTAGAGTTAATCAAGGACTATGATCTTGGAATCTAAACTATTGTCCTAGAAAAGTAAACGCTGTTGTAGATGCTCTGAGCCGCAAGAGTCATGGAGAGGTTGTTGCCCTGCTCACAAATCAGAAGGAACTAATAAAGGAGTTTGAGAAGCTAAGCATTGAATTTACAGGACAAAGTGTGGAAGCAGAGATAGTTAATCTAGTGTTAGAACCAACTTTGATAGAAATGATTAAAGAAGCTTAATGCTATGATGAGAAGATACAAAGGATAAAGAAGGAAATGCAAGAAGGGAAGTTTACCGATGTCATGGTAGATGATGACGATGTCGTAAGGATGAAAGGACGACTTTGTGTGCCTGAGGATAAGGAAATGAGAAAGGAAATTATGAGTTAAGCTCATAACTCAGAATATACGATACAGCCGAGAGGAACCAAAATGTACCAAGATCTCAAGAATCTTTATTGGTGGAATGGGATGAAGCAAGATGTAGCTGATTATGTGATGAAATGCCCAATTTGCCAACAAGTGAAGCTGGAACACCAAAGGCCGGGAGGATTGCTAAAACCCTTGCCGATACCTGAATGGAAATGGGATCAAATTTCCATGGATTTTGTCTATGGATTTCCAAGGACATCAACCGAATATGATGCCATCTAGGTCATAGTTGATCGATTGACTAAGTCGGCTCACTTCATATCGATCAATATGATGTTTTCCATGGACAAGATGGCAAAGCTTTATGTAAGAGAGATAGTACTTTTCATGGAGTACCAGCTGGAATTGTATCAGATCGAGACCAAAGATTTGTATATAAGTTTTGGACCAGCCTACAGAAGAGTATGGGGACAAAGCTACACTTTAGTATAGCATGCCACCCTCAGACTGATGGTTAATCAGAGCGAACGATTCAAACTTTGGAAGATATGTTAAGGGCATATGTCATGGATTTCAAAGGAAGATGGGATGCACATTTGCCACTAATTGAGTTTGCCTACAACAATAGCTATCACTCAACGATCCAGATGCCACCCTACGAAGTATTGTATGGACGACAATGTAGGTCACCTTTGTTTTAGGATGATATAGAAAAGCTTGCAATTGGACCCGAATTAGTACAAGATGCAATGGATAAAGTAAGAATAATCCGACAAAGGATAAAGGAGGCATATGATAGATAAAAGAGTTGGGCTGATCAAAAGAGGAAGACTTTAGAATTTCAAGTTGGAGATCATGTGTACTTAAAGATAAACCCAATAAAGAGTATACATTGTGTGCGCTCACAAGGAAAGTTAAGCCTACGATACATTGGACCTTTTGAAGTACTAACACGAGTTGGAGAGTTAGCTTATCGTTTAGCCTTGCCACCAAATCTATTTGGAGTGCATAACGTGTTTCACATCTCTGTGCTACGTAAGCATGTATTCGACCCAGATCGAGTTTTGGAGTTAAAACCAGTGCTCTTAAAGGAAAATCTCACCTATGAAGAACACCCAGTACAAATTCCTTGATCAAAAAGTTCAAAAGTCGAGAAACAAGGAAATTAAATATGTCAAGGTTTTATGGAGAAATCATTACCACGAAGAGGCAACATAGGAAGCTAAGGATGAGATACGACATAAGTACCCAAGTTTGTTTGAAGCTTTAGGTACGTCTTTCAAGTTTTGAGGACAAAAATTTCTTTAAAGGCTGTAGGTTGTAAACCCCCAGAGTTTTGCGATCGGTTAAGCTTAAACCCTAATTGGAAGGTCAACTAGAAACCCTGAAGTCAACAAAACTCTAGTTAGACGTAACAGTTTAAGTCCGGCAACCCCGTGTTCACAACCCTAAGTGAGTAAATAAGAGATTAGTATGTAGAATAGCTCATAATTACATAAGAAAGCTTAAAAGGATCATATTAGCAAAATCGCAAATCGTTTTGGAACTGAATGGATACAGTTCTTGAAAAAAAGTGTTTCGAGACTTGGAATAGTAAAAACATTTCGGATATACCATTAGACTCTAAAAATATAAGGTTTTCAAAAATATCAGTTTTATAATTTTTCGGTAAGTAAAAATATCAGATATCGCATTTATACACGTATTTTCTTATTATCGGTACTTTATTAGTCATATCTAATTTACATTACACTATTCATTACTATTCTATATTATTCATTTATTTCTAGTTTTTCTAACACCTACTCTTACACTCTATACACCTATTATCTTTACTTTTTACCTTTCCCATAACTTTATATCATATCTACTTTACTTATTATTACATCTACTTAACAAAACTACAAAATATATCATCTCTCCCCCTCTCTCTTCTATATGGCTGGCGTCCCCCTTCTCTCTCCCTCTCAATTTTTTTTTCAAATTTTTTTGTTATTTAAATCACACAAAATTCGCTCCTCATTTTCCTATAAATATCCCTCCTCTTCCACTTTTTTCACACTTCATCTACCCACAAATTCACTACCAAATCTCTTCAAAATTCTCCTCTCAAAACTCTCTAAAAGCACTCTAAAACCCCTTCTACATACACAAAGCCCATATTACTCCAAATTCTTTTTAGGTAAATTTTTCTTTATATGTTCTTCTTACCATGTCATGTAATTTTACATGACCATGGTGTGAGTTTCCTAAAAACTTAATGTTATGGAAGCTATACTATGTTCATGTATTGTTCTTGTTCATGAATATCTATTTGTATATATTTATGTTGTTACTTTACTTTGTTCTTCTTATGGTTATTATTATATCTAACTAAATATGATTATGTATCTATATATATATATATATATTCTTTAGAGCATATAAGCTCACTTGCAATTTGTTTACTTTCATGTAAAGCAATTTATTTATTTTCTTTCTTAGCAATTTATTTTTTTTTATGATTGTTTTAAGAATATTCTCTAGTCTTAGACTTGTTCTCATATAGTATTTTCTCTCTTTTATTTTCTTTTCTATTAGGGACTAGTCTATTTCTTAGTCCCAGGAGCCTTGAGAAAGCTAAAACTCCTAATACTTGACTTTATTATTCATTATGTTGCATTTGCTTGTTATTATTCTCATAATCATGCCCATAAAGATTGTTATCCAAACCTTTAAGCTTCAATTATACTTTTGCTAAAACACGATTTTATCACCTAAGAATGGTTATATATGAAATTTAGAATTTATAATTTAACAAAAGTAAATATATTCTTTTCAAAACTTTAGGAAGAAAAGCTTTTAATCATTTCTATTTTACATTATTGTCACGCCTCAAAGGGTACCCTAAATATAACAGTCCGCCCCACTCAATATTAAAGCTTAAGTATGACAACCTTAGTCATTCCCAGAAGCTTCGGTATTAAGTGTAAGGCATGCTCTCACAAATTTAGAGGACCATATATAGAATTATGAAGCTTAAGAAGATACAATAACAATTTAAGAAAATAGGATTCATAATATTCATTCATTCATAACATTTGTCTTTCAAGTCTTAAGGGTATTCTCCTGCCAAAATAACTATAAATCTATTACAAGAGATTTTCTAAGAAGCTTTCATCTTATCTAACCTTAAACTTCATCTAAAGAAATTCCTTAACCAAAATGGATAATACCTGGCTGTAGGGTCTACATGGTCTCAACCATAAATAGGTAAACTGCAAAAGATATCTATAGGGGTATAAGCTAGTAGGCTTCAATAAGTAAAATCTTGTATAGTAGAAATTTCAAACAAGTTATTTAAGCAATCAAGTGGAATGCAATATACATGTGAGCAAACAAGGCATATAGTTTTCCGGGAACTATATGTTGAATGGATTTACGCCCTCCATTCCGGGTTTAGTGATGTATAATCTCAAAACGAGTAGTTTTAATTAAGTTATTCTTTCGATCATTATTGCCAAGCATATAAAGTCTACTCGAGTTGAGCCATGCTTCCGATTTTTGCCAAGCATTAGTTTGTTTCTATGTTGCCAAGTAATCGTTTTTTATCATAATCGCCAAGTGTTGCTTTCGACCGTGCTACTATCCTTTTCACCCAAGGATAATAACCTCATGCAATGTAACTCACTTTGTGGTGTGCATGAATCAATCTATTTAAGATATCATAGCATTATTATTATCAAATATAAGGTGATCATAGAATTTCATACATATCAAGTGCTATACTAAAACAAACATTTACTTACAATCAATTTTGGCCTCGATATTCTTGGAATCACTTCAACGATTTTTCGCATACATATCAATTTATCTTTTCTTAATTATAATGCGACTAAACTATAAGCACAATCAAGTAAAGCCTTTTAAGGAAATAAACTCACGATGCCATGTCGATACTCCTTCTAAATGGATGAGTCGCTCAAACAATCCACTTAGTCAAAGTAATCCTCGGGATACGAGTATTCTTCCTCGGAAGCACCTAGTCAAGGAAAATACCCAAAATTAGTATTTATTGATAACTTTCTTGAGACTTGTCTAAACTATATCATAAGAACGTCAAAGTTCGCATAAAAGATTATTCCAATTTAAAATGGCCATAACTTGGTCATTTTAACTCGGAATTGGGCATATAATATACCGATTTATATCTATTTGAAAAGATCTATCCATTTCTAAAACTATTTTCATAAAACTAAATCATTTAGGCCTTGAAATAGTGGTGGTCAGATTCACCACGGATTTTCCCTTCCCAAAAGCAATTTGTTTCAATCATTAAATCATCAAAAATTTGCTTTGATAAATACTTAGTTATCTATATAGTTGAAAAATTCCTTGTTCATAGGTATATAGATCATATTTTATCCATGCTCAAGTGTCTGTTTTCTATTTAAAATTTCTTGAGTAAAATAATGTTAATTAAAAGTTTAGAAAACTATAGTTTATAAGAAATCATTTTTTGTAACTCCTTAAAATGAATATTTTGATTCTTTTTCAAATAATTATTTCGTGTTAATCTTACTATTATTCTTAAATGACTTTTGATAAGAATAAATTTCTTCTTTTCGAAATTTTTCAATATTAGTGTCACTTTTCCTATTTGTTCTCTATATAATTTTTCTTTGAACATTTATTTGAAAAGATCTTAATTTGAAAATTCTCATTTTTTCATAGGGTTTCCTTTATATTATGTTATTATAGAAATCATTTTAGTATCAAAATCATCTTCTTTTTGGAAAACAATGTAATATATAAAAATGATTAAAAAGCTTTTCCAACAAGAGTAGCTTTTAAAATTGTAGTTAGTTCTTCCTAGGGTTTGCAAAAGAATAAATTTACTTTTGCTAAACCATAGATTCTTCATTTCATATAAAACTATTCTTACGAGATAAAATCTCCTTCTTGTCAGAATATTATTGGAGCTTTAAAGATGTGGATAACAATCTTTATGGGCATGATTATGAGAAATAATAACAAGCAAAAATAACATAAATAATAAATAAAGTCAAGTATTGGAGTCTTAGCTTCTTCAAGGCTCCCGGGACTAAGAAATATACTAGTCCCAGAAAGAAAGAAAATAAAACAAAGAAAATTGTTTTGACTTGATGAGGACAAGTCTAAGACTAGAGACTAACCTTATAACAACATGAAATAAGTAAATTGCAAGGAAAGAAATAAATAAATTACTTTGCATGAAAGTAAATAAATTACAAGTGAGCTTATATGCTCTAAAGAATATATATATATATATATATACATAATTAAACTTAGTTAGATAAAATAACAATAATAACATGAACAAGGTAAAGTAACAATATAAATAGATATTCATGAACAAGAACAATACATGAACACAATATAGCTTCCATAACATTTAGTCTTTGGAAACTCACACCATGGTCATGTAAAGTTACATGACATGAGGAGAAGAATTTGGTACGGAAAATGTTACTTAAAGAGTGTTTTGAAATATTATGTGTGAATGGGTTTAGTGTATAGAAGGTGGTTTGAGAGTGTTTTTGAGAGAGTTTTGAGAGTGTATATGGATAGAGTGTTGAGAGAAAATTTTTAGAGAGATTTGGTAGAGAATTTGTGGATAGTATTTTTGTGAAAAAGTGAAAGAGGAGGAGGAGGGTATTTATAGGAAAATGAAGAGTGAATTTTGTGTGATTTAAATAAAAAAATTAAAACAAAATTGATAGAGAGACAGGGGGGTAGGGGTGGGGCTGGCCATTACATGAGAGAGGGAGATGAGAGTTTTATTTTTGTATTTTTGTTTATTAAATGTAATAATAAGTAAAGTAGATGTAAAATAAAGTTACGGGAACGGTAAAAGTAAAGATAATAGGTGTATAGTGTTGTAAGAGTAGGTGTTAGAAAAAGTAGCGATAAAAGAATAGTATAGAATAGTAATGAATAGTGTAATATAAAGTAGATATGACTAATAAAGTACCAGTAGTAAGAAAATATGTGTATAATTGCAATATATGTTATTTTTACTTACCGAAAAATTATAAAACTGATATTTTTGAAAACCTTATATTTTTATGAGTCTAACAGTTTAGTCAGAATATTTTTACTATTCCAAGCTCCGGAACATGTTTTCCAAGAACTATATCTGTTGAGGTTCAAAATGATTTGCGGTTTTAATAATCTGATCTTTTTAAGCTTCTTTATGTAATTACGACCTATTCTACATACTAATCTCTTATTTACTTTCTTAGGGTTGTGAACACGGGTTTGCCGGACTTAAACTATTTCATCTAACTAGGGTTTTGTTGACTTTAGGGTTTGCAGTTGACCTTCCGATTAGGGTTTAAGCTAAACCGATCACAAAACTTTAGGGGTTTACAATTGTTTTCCAAAATAAGATGACTTTTGATACGAAAATGTTTTCCATAAAAACATAATAAGAGTTTTCAAACCAAGATTTTTCCAATAAATGATCAAAAGAAAATTTAATAGAAAACTAATAGGAAAAGTTATATTAATATTGAAAATTTGTAAAAGAAAAATAGAGAAATTTATTTTTCATTAAAAAGTCATTAAGAAAAATAGCAAGATAAACCTAAAATAATTCTTTAGAAACAAAAAAAATGAAAATATTCATTTTAAAGAATTTACAAAATGGATTTCTTATAAATTATGGTTTTTCTAAACTTCTAACTAAAATTGTTTTACTAAAGAATTTTGGTTAGACAACAAACACTTGAGAATGGATGAAATATGAGTTATATATCTATAAAAAGGAATTTCTTAACCATATAGATAACTAAGTATTTATCAAAGCAATTATTGAATTATTTAATGTTTGAAACAAATGCTTTTGGGATGGGAAAATTTGTGGTGAATCTGATCGCCACTTTTTTGGAGCCTAAATGACCTAGTTTGATAAAAATGGTTTTATAAATAGATATATCTTTTCGAATATATAGAAATTGGTATATTATGTGCACAATTCCAAGTTAAAATGACCAAATAATAGCCATTTTAAATTGGAATTATCTTCTATGCGAACTTTGACGTTCTTATGATATAGTTTTATCAAATTTCAAGAAGGTTATCAAAAAAATACTCATTTTGGGTATTTTTCTTGACTAGATAATCCCGAGGAGGAAAACCCATATCCCGATGATTATTTCGACTAAGTGGATTGTTTGTTCGACTTATCCATTTGGAAGATTTACCACCATGGCAACGTGAGTTTATTTCCTTAATACAATCCTTGATTGTGCTTGTAGTTTAGTCACACTAGAATTAAGAAAAGACAAATTGTTATGTATGTAAAAATTGTTGAAAGAATTCTAAGAATATCGAAGCGGGAATTGATTGTTAGTAATTGTTTATTTTAGTATAGAACTTGATATGTATAAATTTCTATGATCACCTTAAAGTTGATAATAATGATATTATGATATCTTAAATAAATTGATTCATGCATACCACGAAGTGAGTCATATTGCATGGGGTTATTATCCTTAGGTGAAAAGGATAGTGGCACGGTTGAAAGCAACACTTGGCAGCTATGATCGAAAGCGATTGCTTGGCGACATGGAATCAATCCAATGCTTGGCGGAAATCCGAAGGCATGGCTCAACCCGAGTAGACTTTATATGCTTGGCGATAATAATCGAAAGCATAACTTAACTAAAACTACTCGTTTTGAGATTACACATCACTAAACCCGAATGGAGGGCGTAAATCCATTCAACATATAGTTCCCACAAAACTATATGCTTGTTGCTCACGTGTATATTGCATTTCACTTGATTTCTAAATAATGTGTTTGAATTTTCTACACAAGAATTTGCTTATGGAAATAATTCTCACTAAGCCTATTAGCTTATACCCCTATAGATATCTTTTGCAGTTTAACTATTTATGGTTAAGGTCACGTAGACCCTGCAGCCAGGTATTTTCCCTTTTTGGTTAAGAAATTTTTAGATGAAGTTTAGCATTAGTTTGGATGTAGACTTCATAGAAATTTCTTGTAATAGATTATAGTCTTTTTTTTTTTTGTGTTGGGGGGGGGGGGTGAGGTGGGGAATGCCCCTAAGACTTGTAAAACAATTATTATAAATGAATGAATATTATGAATTCCTTTTTCTTAATTTGTTATTGTATCTTCTTAAGCTTCATATTTCAAAGTATGGTCCTCTAAATTTGTGAGAGCACGCCTTACACTTAATATCGAAGCTTTTAGAAATGACTAAGGTTGTCATACTAAAGCTTTAATATTGAGTGTGGCGGACTGTTACGTTTAGGGTATCTTTTGGGGAGTGACAGGTATACCTTTAGCTTTGAGGACAAAGCTTGTTTTAAGGGAGGCAGAATGTCATCCCTAAGTTTTACCATAGGTAGATTACAAATAAATAATAGTAATAATTTAAAAAGAATCCAAAACCTAATTGAGTATTATGAAATAATGAATATTTATGGCAATATATCAATCAATAATTTCTTGATAATTAAGTGTGTTGTCTTTCTTGAATAGAAAGTTATGGCATTTATTAATTAATTTCCAATTTAATAAGGGTATTAATGTCTTACTTGTCTTATATGCATTAAAGATTTTAAAGTTCCATTTTTGATATTTTAATCTTTCCAGAAGCACTAAAATTTAATGCAAGTCAGCTACAACAAGTATTAAAGCATGGACTTACTGTCATTTTCTCTTAAATAGAACCTTTTTTTATTAAATATTTAACAGTACTTATTTTCTTTTACGTAGAAAGAAAGCTAAGTAATGATTTGAAAGTTTACACCAACTGGGTGTTATTGTTCTCAGAAAATAGTCATGTTGTTCTCAAAATATCTACTTTTCTAAAAAAAACTATCCTTAAGTCGCTCAAAATCTGTTCTTCCAAAAACTTTACATTTTAGCTTTAAAGATCCCTAAAGATTGTGATTTTGTGCTTTATGATTTGAGTTTTGGAAAGAAAAAGTGAAGTGATCTCCAAGAGCCCAACAAGTAACTTCGTTTTACTCTGTTTTCAAGAAGTTATAGGAAATATGCTTGTTTTACCTTATTTTCAAAGTTATGAAAAGTATCTTTGTTGAAATACATGCATGCATGTACACCTCTCTTCATTTATAGTAAACATGACGTTTTTAGCAAATAAAACGTTTTAGAAAGATGAAAAACAAATTTGATCTACTAAGAAATGTCAAAAATAGATAAGAACATGTTTTGTGAAGTTGTTTAAGTTTAAACTGAACAATGTCTATCATATGTGTTTGAAAACAAGTCATTTGGGCCTTGTTTTTCTAAGAAGTGTCAAAAACTTGCCTTTTGAGATTGTCAAGGCTTAGAGTTTTGATAAATCTGTATTCTGAGTTAAAACAAATGTTTTCAGAGTTTTATCTAGAATAAAGAATGATAAAACTTGTAATAATGAGAGTAGACCAGCTTGTAAGTTTGTTGATGATCTAGATATAAGTTTTAGATGATAAGTCCCGTGTTAAATTAGTGTGTGTTAGAAGCTATTGTCTTGGAATGTTTGATGATAAAATATGATCTAGAGTAGTTGTAATGAGACAGAGTTGCTTAGGAGTTGGTTAGTATGTTGCTATTGTTGTCGATGCCTAGTTTTGCCCTTGAAGTGGACCGAAAGTGGACTTAGTACAAGTGTCGAAGGGTAAGTTTTTAATCACGCGTGTCTATCGAGGCCTACCATCGAGCCCTCAACGTGCCCTCGATATACACTAAGCAAGTGTTTAGTAAAGTTCAGGATTTTTAGATTGGTGGTCAATTTTCTAGAAGCAATTTTTGGAGATTCCAGCACTTCTTGAAAGTACAATTAATTATTATTCCCATATCTTATTACCGGCTTCTAAAGTTTTAATTGAACTAAGAAATGCTATTTAAGACTTTCAAAACTTGAGTTATTTGAGTTTGATTAGATCATATTGTATTCACAGAAAAAATAAAGTTGTTTATGTTCAAATTAAAATATATTAATACCCAACTTTGTTCAAACTTGATTGATATTTAAACTTTGATAGAGCTTGATTAAGCTTGTGAGCTAATGGAGTTGAACATTAGAAGTTTTAGGCTTTGTTCAATAAACTATTTGAGTAGATGATAAGTTAATTTTATTCTATTCTTTTAATAGGAATTCATGCCCATTTTGATCATTTTTAGTTAAATTCCTACTAATTTAGTGATATTAATGTTAAACTATTGGTTTTCAACTCCATGGATCAAAAGAAGAAGAATCAAAGTGTTTTTAACCAGATTTGAAGCAAAATCAACAGCAAAAGTAAGGAACAGATCAGTCATACCCTGAATAACATCAATTGAGGCCAAAATACAAGGTAAAACAAGCAAAAATTGGTCTGTTGTGCCTCAAATTTAGCCCTCGACATGACCCTCAAAACTTATTCTGTAGAAATCGAGCCTAAACTTGAAGAAAGTTCCTATCACGTCTCATTGCCGCACCCTAAACCTGACCTGGTAGTTACTAAAGTAAAGTGCAGACCTTCGTCTTAATGGTGTGCCTCAGCCCATCAGAGAATCAAGTCCTCGACAGCCTCAATATTGGCCTTCGATGGAAGAATGGACAGAAACATGCATTTTATTTGCTCAAGTCGAGCTTTATCCTTAATGTAGCCCTTGAGCACTCGACTTATCCCTCAACGAGTGACTGT
Source organism: Combretum micranthum (assembly GCA_024138025.1). Classification (NCBI taxonomy): domain Eukaryota; kingdom Viridiplantae; phylum Streptophyta; class Magnoliopsida; order Myrtales; family Combretaceae; genus Combretum; species Combretum micranthum. The sequence goes on from JAMXBD010000047.1 coordinate 1,478,039, forward strand.
TTGAGCAGCAATTTAGACGCGTATGTGAATAAAGAATTTGCTTTCCATTATACATAATTTGTTACGTCAGTAATAAAATCTTCATGATTTTTGTGCCCTGAGCCTATAAATAAATGTGCAAAGGCATGCGAAAGGGTATACAGTGTACATAATATAGAATAGTACTAACATAGTATAGAGAGAGAATTTTTGGAGCAACATAATTTTATTTCTTCTTGCTTTAGAGATCTCGTAGTTTTCTGGGTAAAAATCATTTTAACTCATTGTTTGTAATTTCTGCAAGACTTTGTTCCTGTAAACCCCTCAATTTCTAGGATAAAGTTGGAATAAACCTAACCCTAGTTAAACCAGATCAACTATGATCAAGATAATCTAGCAGTTTTAACTCCAGCAATCCTATGCTCGAAACCTAAGAACACTATAAATAAGTTAATGGTGGATTATGGTTCGGAATAATATAAAATAGCTCAAAAAGATTAGATTTATCAAAATTCGATTCGTTTTGATCCCAAATTGGACCAGTTTTCAAAAAATGTGCCCCGGTGCCCAGAATAGTAAAAATGTTCCGATAGCACCAAAAAACTCAAAATTATACAAGGATTTCAAAAATATCAATTTCATAATTTTTCGATAGCTAAAAATATCATGTATAACATATTTATGCATATTTTCTTTACTATCGGTTATTTGATTGTCTAGTCTACTATTCATTGTATAATTTATAATATTCATTACTATTCACCTATTTATACTTTTCCTTATAACCTACTTCTTACTACCTATACATCTATTTTCTTACTTTTTACCTTCCACATACATCTTAAATCACATCATATCTTACATATTACTTACTTTTAATTATAAAAAAAATACATAAAAAAAACCCCTCTCTCCGTCTTCCAAGTAGCGTCAGCCCCCTCTCTCTCATCTCTAATATTTTTCTTTTTCAATTTATTTTATTACATCTAATTGCTACTCTAAAACTCTATAAATACCCATTTCCCTCCACTTCTTTCACACTTCTCATTTTTCCTACCAAAACTCTACCAAATTTTCTCCATAAATCCTCTTTCTAAATTTCTCTTTCAAACTCTCTTTTCTCTCGACAAAACTACTACAACATATTTGAAATGATCTAGATTTTAATTCTATTTAAATCTCATGTGTTTATTTAATTGTTTTAAAGTGTTGAATTGACTGAGCATGGTTGTGTTGCTAGTACTCTAAGATATATGGTTTTGTATATATATGTTGACATTAATATCTTTGTTTTATATGTATTAATGTGTGTGTAGTAAAATTATTAATGTTGTCTTTTGTACATTAAAAGGATAAGTTAAGTTAGATTTATAAATCAACTTCAATTTTTGTTAAAGGTTAATTGATAGAGTTTCCTTTAATTAAGATAGCATTATTGCCCCAAAAATAAGCCCAAATGAGACTCAAATTAAAGCCAAATGCAACCTAAGTTAATATATGCTTTAAGGGGTAAATTTGGTATATGGTTAAAGTCAAATTTTGCTTAATTAACCTACTTTTTGGGGGCAGCCCATTGTTATCCGAATTTCCTTTTCTTTCTTTCTTTTGTTTCTTTTTCCATTTCCATCTTCATTTCCAAGCTCAAGTTAGGATTAATATCAAGTTTAAAAATCAAAGTTATCCTTAAGACAAGGTATATATATAGTTGTAATTGAATTGATTTAGTTATGGTTGTTGTTTTGTTTTGGTTGTTTTCTTTCTTGAAGTGATTACATGAATTCTTTGTTGGAATGAGCTAAATGTTGTCTTAATTGTTTGTTCATGCTTGGGTTGAGTTAGGAATGAGCTTGTGAGTGTGTGAGGTTGTGTATGTATTATTGAGATGATATGAAGTGTTGGGAAGATGTGAAGAGGAATTGTGTAGGAGAAATCTAGATTGGATTGAAGTGGAGTTTGAAGTGTTTAATTGTGTTGAATTTATGTTTTGAGTTGCTAGAATTGAGTAGTATAGATATGAGAGAATGATATGAAGTTGGAAGTGTAGTTGAGGAAGATTTAGAATGTATTAAGATAGGATTTTTCAAAGTTGAAAAACAGGGGATTTGAATTCTCACGTTTAAGCTTATTTTTAAAACGTACGCCGGCATCTGGGATTCTACGCCGCCGGCATAGAGGCGGTGTAGAAAGCCCACAGAATCGATTTTCCTAACGCCGTTTGTTACGCCGCCGGCTTTTATGCTAAGGATTTGCCAGCGTCTGTTCTTCAGAACGTACGCCGGCAATTTGAGTTTCTACGCCGCCGGCGTAGAGGCGGTGTTGATAGTCCACAGAATCAAATTTCTTAAAGCCGACTGAACGCCGCCGGCTTTCGCTAGGAAAGTCAGCCGGCGTTCTTTCTTCCATATTGTACACTGGCTACTGGGAATCAAGGCCGCCGGCGTAGGGTACAAAGGCTGACGGCGTACCCTTGAACGCTGCCAGCGTTGGCAGTGCATTTTTACAGGACATTGAACACCGGCTCAACGCCGCCGGCGTTGAGTACCGGCGTATCCCTTGTGCTTTTGAATTTTAAGAACTTTTTCTAAAAATTTTCCAAAGTCGTTATTTAAGCAATTAAGTATTTATTAAGCGATTTAGAATGTAATAGGAGGTTTAAATGCTTATTTATGACCTTGTATTCAATTATTTGGATTTCTTTGATAAATTGTGATATATGGATATAATATGTGTATACTTGTGATAATGAGATCTAAACTTGTTGATTTATTGATTATGGTGATATTTCTATTACAGTTAAGGATTCTTCGGTTAGTTCATCACCGAGAGATCCTAGTTCTATACTAACGGGTTCAGGTACGCAATAATTTGTTTGATGTTTGCTAGGACCAGACATTTCTAATTTGACCTAAATTGATTCGGCTTAACAATTGAATGAATTGGATGTCTATTACGCTGTTTAATCTGGTCCGAGGAGCAGCAAACCTGTCATGATGCAATGACATGTTAGCTAGGCGCTTAACCAAGTCATGATGCAATGACTTTACCATGATGCAATGGTACGCTATGATGCAATAGTGATTCTTTTGGTTAAGTGGGTAGCCGATAGGGGGGAATAGTATCTGTGTAACGTTTGCTTAAACTTAGGGGGAAATACCATGATTTAGTTCAAAGTTTATGGGAACTTGTGAACTAGGCTCATGTTATGGACTGAGTTTAAGTAGAGTCGGGCAACGGCTTTTAAACCCTATATGAAGCTATTATCTTCATGAAATAGATATAGGAGATATAAGTATTCGGACTGCTTATATCAACCCCCTGAGCAGCTGCTGTTACTCAGGATCCCTGGATTCCCGAAGTGTGACCGGGGTTTGAATACCTCTTGTTGATTTGTGAATCAAAATGTAATAAAGATAACCACTTGTTCTATGATGCATTACATGAATTGGATGACTTGTTATGCATTAGTTATTGTGTACTGGGCCTCTGGCTCACTTTTGCTGCTTTGCAGGTATTGGAGACGAGTATTACGATGACTTGGGCTATGGGTCCGATTTCGAAAGATTTTTGGACGAATGGGACGAATAGGATCCGATTACCCGGGACTTTTAGAAGACTTTTTGCTAAGGATAAGCTATGTATAAAAGGCTTATTAGTTAAGCTAATTTCTTTTGTAATGACCATAAGATTCTTTAGGATTCTCATGTTTTGAGAAAACATGTAATTTTGTAGTGTCATGTATTGGCACTGAACAATGTTTATATGATGTAAATGTATGTATAGATTGCTTTTGTTAGCAATCTTGTTTTGTGTAAAAGCTCTTTGTAAAGTTTAGTGATTTTGATCAAACAATTTTCATAAACTGTTAGTTTTAGGACAACCTTACATATAATGTGAAAACGTTATATGTGGTTGGGGATTCAGTACTCTAAGTCTCGGGATTTAGAGGATCGGGTCTTTACAATATTACTACAACTACCTTCCTTCTTCTTCAATAAATACATAATCTTAGGTAAAATTTATAATATTTATCCTTCATGTGATGTAATTTAACATAACCACAGTGTGTATTTCCAAAACCTATAAGGTTATAGAAGTAACAATATGTTCATATTTTGTTTTTGTTTTTGTTCATGCCTAAACTCCTATTATGTTATTGTTGTTATGTTATTATTACTATGTTGTTATATTGTTATTGCTCTAATCTAACTTTATATATATTATCATGTATATCTATATCTATATTTCTTAGAGCCTAAATTGCTCACTAACTTCTCACTAACATACTCTTATTATTATGATTTTTCCCTTTCTTTCTTTTCTTTTCTTTTGGGATTATTCTATTCTTAGTCTTGGGAAGCCTTGATGAAGCTAAGACTCCCAATACTTGACCAGGATACCTTGGTGAAGCTAAAGTTCATAATACTTTACTTTATTATTTTGCTTATTATTGCTTCTTATATCTTTCCTATATTCTTATGTGATATTCTAGTCTTTTCATAACTATGTAGTCATATGCATGGTCATCATAATGATATTGTCTCAATGAAAATAAAGAGGAATTTTCTTTAATAAATGAAAATGGAATGAAACTCTTTTATTATATAACTTTGTCACTAAATAAAGTTTTTGTCATAAAAAACATAGGAAAATTATTTTAATAACTTCTTTTCAAGCTCATCATAAATTTTCTTAGACGTCAATAAGGATGATTTTATCAAAGAAATTAAGATAAGTAACACGACGTTTATTAAAACTTAGTGTTAATAATTCTTTGATATGCAAATTTTTCATAAAACCTTAATTATATGATTTTTACTAACTCCATAATAAATACTAAGAACTAGACTAGTTTTCAAAGTTAAGATAAAAATCAACTCACTAGTATTATAAATCCACTTAAAGACATAAAAGTTTGCCAAACAACCTAAGAAAGTAAGTTTCTCAATGATAAACTCATTTTCAAGGAAATAGAAGAATATAAAAATGATAAACTCAAAAACAATAGACATTATCAACAACTTAAGAAAATGTTGAAAGTATTTCCTTCCAAGTAAAGGTTGGTAGAGAACTTAAAAGACCAAGTTTTTAGAAATAAAAATTTATCTTTAAAGAAGTTAGGAAATAAAAATATAAGAGAAAAACAGTCATTAATAATTTTCAATCAAAACCCTTTACAAGGAAAAATATATGTAATACAACTCAAATCATTAGAGGCTATCAACAACTTAAGAAAAATTTTGGGAACTTTATTTTATCACTAGAGGTTAAGCAAAATTACATTATCTTAGGAAAAATTAGAAAATAAAAGTTATAAGAAAATACTCATTTATAATAACCCAATAATTTATAGTGTTCTTTCAAATTACTTAAAGAAGAAATTGTTAAAATTCAAGTTTTCAATACCATAAGACAGGTTGTTTTATGAAAAATAATCATTGAGACAACACCATTAAAATTTTACATACAATATGAGTATATACATACGTTCAAAGGATCTTTTAGTTATATAAATTTCTATATTTTTGCTAAAGGATTTTTGGATAAAGAGAAGTTTGGAAAATCATATTTTTAAGGGCTGGGAATTTTGCAGCTATTCTGTACGATGATATTTTGGAACCCAAATGGATTTTTATGATAAAAATAACCTTAAAAATTGATAGATCTTTTCGTGAAGGTAGAAAACAATATATAATATGTGAAATTCTGAGTTGAAATGAACAAGTTATTGTCATTTTAAGTTCGAATTTCCTTCTATCCGAATTTTACCACAAATACTAGAATAGAATTAGAAAGTTCAAGTAAAACTTCCACGAAACACTTATTTCGGGTATTTCTTTCATTTAGGTAACAAAGCTTGGGAGAATCCGTATTTAGAGGACTATTACGAGTAAAGAATTTTGGCAAGGATGATCGAGTGACTTTATCTCCTACTTTTACGTACTTGTTTGTGCTTATAGCTAGAGACACTAGAAGTGGGAAAAAGATGAAAATGGAATATGTATGATAATATTGGTGGAAAGTATACTAAGCATATCGAGACATGAATTGTTGTTAATTAAATTGTGTTTTATTATCATAATAGACTATCTGCAAATTTTGTTATCACCTTTAAATTACCTTATTCTCATATTAAGAGTTATATTATTTGATTCATGCATATCATGTAGCGAGTCGCATTACATTAGCTATTATGCTCGATGGAACTAGGGTATGGTAGTGGGGTTCGTGAGAACCCACAAGTCTACAAGGATGGGCGAATAAAAGCCTGAAAGAACCATTTCAAGATGGATGAACATGAGCCTAAAAGAACTATTTCAGGATAGAGAAAGTAAGAGCCCAAAATAAACTACATTATCGGATTTCAAAGGTGGGTTTTAAAAAGCCCTAAACACCTAACTCTGAATAGAGGGATCAATCCATTCAAACATATAATTTCTAGTAGATCACATGTATTGCTTGCTCACTTGCTTGATGTATTTCATATGGTTGTTTAATAACTTTTTTGAATTTATTGATATGAGTACACTAATTGAAGAATATTTTCACTAAGCCAGTTGAGCTTATACCCTAATAGACTTTTGTCAACACAGAACCAATATCTCTTTTGCTTGAAGACTTCATATATCCGGGTGGAATTATGTTTTGGGAAGCTTTTGGGAGAAATCTTTTTAAAGATCTTAGAATAGATTTACTTTAAAATCTTTTGATTCTAGTATTGTCCCTTTCGTGTAAGACTAAGATTATATTATGATCTTTGGCGATTTATTGGTGGAATGCTCCTAAGATGATATAAAGACCATATTTTTAAAATTCTGAAGTAAATATTCATCTAGATTATTGTATACTGTATTTACTATCTCGAACTATACATCCTATCGGTGTCTCCTATTATTGTGATAGATGCCTTACATATGGTGCTAAAGCTTTCGCATGACTTTAGGAAGTCATTCTTAAGCTTTAACATCGTATGTGGTGGACTGCTACATCTACGATACTCTTTGGGTTGTGATAGTTCCCATTTGTAATATCCTTCTATTAATCTCGTTTTATTTCTTCATATCATGTTCTTAATTTTTAAATCCGTGGAGAAATAATCTCCTATAGCTTAGGGTTTGCAAAACTAAATCCTGATTCATATGAAATCAAATGCGATTTCAAGTCAATTGACTGGGTATTTGTGACTAGTAGCTTGAATCTGTTTGTGTGGGTCTGATTGTGTGGTGTACCTGTTGGACCCATGTTTGATTTCAACTGAATAGGGTGAGAAGTCGTTCTTTTGATTAGATCTTTGACTGCAATGGAGTTCTTCATAATCGCCTTGAGAGAGGGGTTGTGAGGCTTTCTGTCTCTTATTTTTAAAATGCATTAATTTGATTTTTTAAACAAATGATTCTTAAGCTTTATGTGGGTCTAGACCTAGAATTACTGACTTTGAGAGAAGCTTTATATTAATTCAGTGAATTCAACAGTATAAATACATCAATAACAACTCTCTCATAATTTAGATTTGAAATCACATGATAAGGAATTGGTAAAGCAAACCCTGGTCTATCATCTTACATTTTTACAAACCCATTTTAATTTTTGCCTTGAAAGCTTTGTAAATATCTCTAACCTAGCATAACTTCTTTTATTTTGTTATGTTTTGTTGTGCTTCTTTTCTTGGTTAGATAATAAATGAAATGTAAGTATAATAGTTGCCCCCATTCCCTTGGGATCCGACCGAATTATTTATGTATTACTTCGGTAGGCGTGCTTGCCATGAATGTTAGAAGTTGCTAAATTGAAGTTGAAAAGAATCAATTAGTTTTATAAATTTTGAAAACTTCAGTTTCGAGTTGTGATTATGAAAGTGTGTTTTATACGACAAATCCAACAGAGAAACAATCCATAAACCAACCCCAACAACAACCAGTAGACTAAGTTTGAGCTCAACTTGATTACCTTAGGTGTAATTAGATAGATGAAACCTGAAAGAAGCTTATTCAAGTTTTTTCTCTCTTCTTTTATTTTATTTTATTTTTTGTCGTTGTTGGAATGTCTAGAATTTTAACTATCAACATCATGGTTTAGTTACTCTTGATTCAATATTGTATGTTATCAAGGAACATTCTTCTTAGTTGTTGTCTATGGAGGTTCCTACTAATGCATCTAATATATCGGAACCAGAAATAGAAGCTACTGCCATAATTGCAAAATTGTTGTGGGATGTGGCCACTTCTTTCTCCTTCCATAGAGAAGAATGGGGGTAAGATACCTGGAGAGAAGCTTAGTAGAAGATATTCAACATCAAGAAATTTTGGTGTTGTTGCAGCTATTCTTGTTAGTTGGATATCTCTTGGTCAGTCTATGGACACCTTAGTGGACGAGTTAAAAATTCAACTTTCCATATGAGTTCAACAGGAGCTAGAACCTTTTGTGTTCTGTATCGATTCATGACAACCCTTTTTTTTCCTGATGGTCATAGAACATATTGTTTTTTGGTGGCCAGTAATTTTGTATGTTAAGTGGAACTTTTTGAAAAATAGATGATGGATACATAACACAAAGGCAATGTTCTCAATTCCTAGATCTCTGAGACATCCATGAGGATGATCATGTTCATGTTCGTGCTGTGACAAGCTTGAAGAAATCTACCAAGTGAATATCGCCCTCTACTCACCTTTTAGCCAATCATGGTCATACATCCAGTTTTGATAGTCTTTCTTCTTCTTCTTTTTTTCCCATATATTATAAATGAAAAAGGAAGGTGTTATCACCATCAAGGCCTCAATGGAGTCGCTCTTGTGAGCTTGTTTCCTTAAGGGCATTTATTTGGATAAAGAGGTTTGTAATCATTTGACATATTTTGGAAAAGCAATTATAACCATTAAAGTGGCATCACTTGGCCTATGATGTTTTGATAAATAGATTTGTATTTTTCTACTTAATTTAATATATGAAATATGATTTTATGGAATTGCTTTATATTAGCAATCTGAGTTTTGTTTATATTTACACTTTCACTAAACTCTCATTTACATGGAATTAGCAAAATGAGCCTTCATTATGTACATGCTAATTTTGAATGAACTTGCAAGTAGAGCTTAATATAGTATATGAAGCATTGTTGTATAAATTGTAATATTCGAAATAATAACAAGATACCCTTTTTAAAAAGTATCTACTTTACAACATCATCAGTAAATTGATAATAAATTTTTTAAGGCCAATGGCCTCTTGGCCACACAAAAGAAAAGAAAAGAATAAAAAGAAAAAGAAAAAGGGAAAGAAAAAGAAAAAGACAAAAAGGCCTATGAACTCTGTCTCTTTGTGCCATCACATGGTCATAATCTATCAAGCCAAACTTGCAGGAGTCTTTCCTTTTAAGTGAAGATGCTAGCCCTAAACTCCTGTAGTTAAAAATAAGAGAATAGGCATTTAAATCAACAATATAAATGAAATATCTAGTACTGTCCCTTTTTACCTTCTCTCGACAAGGATTAGTGAACGAAGCTCACAATTGTTGAACCTACACATAAAATTATCATAAGTTTTTAGTAGTTTTAGTTGAAGATGCTGAAAAAACTAAAGGAAAAGTCGAAGGTATTTAGATAAAAGCTTCAAAAGAGTAAAGGCATAGAAGGCATGGAACATTTGGTCACTTAAACTTAGTTAAGAAGAAAAATCCAAAAGAGCAAGCAATAGCATCCTATCATTAAACAATGACAAGATAGTTGCATTATAATTCTTGAATCAATAGAATATCAAAATGATTGCACTGCATGTTTGGCGCATTAATTTTAGTAAGTCTGAAATGATTTGAACTCTTCTTGAGCATGTAATATCGATAGTCTAACTAATACATCAATGCAATTTCTGAAATTTCTAGGAGCTACTACTACAACTACCATGTCTTTCTTTCTTCTAGAAATGTATACACTTGATGCCATGATTTCTACTTATAAGTGTCTCATCTATCCAGATTAGTACTATTTCTTTCTTGACATGCTATAAAAAAACTTGGTACTACTGGAAAATTACTTGCCTGTTAGATATTTTGTGCTTAAATAAGGACTTTCCATCCTCACATAATGCATCTAGAGTATGGATCAAGAACAAACCATGCGTAACAATTGCAATCTCCTTCTCTTTTCTTGCCCATAAACTGTGTAAAGTGAATAGGTCATCAAGTAGGGTATATATACCCTAATAGCCAACCGATTGCTAAAAGTACTACTACATTTATCAAAAATCAAATCGGCAGACTCTATTGGTAAATGTACTAAATGGTAAGATGTTGTAACCCAAAATAGCCCTATTGAGGTTCAAGGTATAACCCCATGAGACAATATAGCATAGTAAGATAGCTTGTTATTTTATGTGAAAGTTTTATTCATATTTTAAAGAATATTGGGTAGAATTAACAAATTTTTATTCATTGTAAAAATGACTAGAATATAATGACGAAATTCCAAAACAAGAAGATTGGGTTAGACTCCTCACAAGTCTAGAAACTTCATTCCTCTAGCTACAATTTCCTCAAGGGACTCTTTGTAGTCACTCTTCCACAAGTTGTCTTCGTCACTTTCTATCTATAAATACAAGGTAAGAAAGGTAAATGAACAAAAACAATTATGAGAGAGGAAACTACAATGTCAAACGAGTTAAGTAATAACACTAAAAGGTTATAGAAAATAGAAAAAGCTAACTCCAAAAGAAGTGTTTGCAAGCAATGGTAACCAGTGAAAAATCAACTGCAGGGAAAAGGGTCTTGTACTCGTTGACGCTTCTCCTTTTATCACAAGGATGAACTCCCTACATCGATTGAAGACCAAATTAATAAACATAGAAATTGAAGGAAATTGTTAATGAGTAAAGTAAGCTTTAAGGCAACATTCAACCCTACTAACCTATGCACAATGCCTATTTCTACGAAAATGGTATAATGAAACACAACAATTGCCAATTAAGATTGCAAAGTGAATAACTGCCACTAAAGGAAAAAAAATGCAAATCGAATGTAGAATATAGTAGCTAGGAAAAATTAAGTTTTAATAGCTCATGAAATAATGTCAGGAAAAATGTACCATTTGTTCTCGACAAAGCTCAACAGCTATAAATCTTGGGCAGTTCTGGCTTGATATTGCATCCCTGTTACTTTTTCCTACTCCTGCAACCATCAGTGGTAGATCTCCATATTCATCATTATAGCTTCCACCACCAAAAACTGCTGCAGCTGTTTGTAAAGTTCTAAAATACCACACCACTTATCAGCTTTAACTCACAAAGGAGGGTCTCACAAAATAATAAACTAAAAATATGTCACAGCAATAACAATGTAAGTCCTTTTATGACCCTAAAATTTAGTTTTGCAGAATCATTGCCAATAGTATGAAGTTAGATCATTATGCTACTAGGAAACATGTTTAAGATTTCAATCTAAACACAATGCCAACTAATTTCAACCAATTAAGAAAGAAAAAAAAAAAAGTTTGGATATATCACAGAACATAAAGTTACTATGTTCATTCGTTTATGTATAATATAGTTGGGAATTGAGTAGCTCATCGAATTATTAAAATTTCTAAAACCAAATGGAACAAGTTATCGAGTGCTTCTATCATATAGAGACAAGTTAGCACCTTAACATTGGGGAAGAAATGACAACATCTATTTTCTTCATTAATCCAGATGCATGAACCTGCTTGCGAAGACCATCGGCCTGCACATGAGCACATATCAAACTTACTGATTAGAACTCCATTATAACGACAATTAAAAAAAAATCCATGTCTTCTTCCATTAAAATTTCCCTGAAACAGCAAACATTAGCTTGCCTTCTCTTATAGTTACTTTTTACATCATTAATGCAAATTATTTATGATATGGAATATGATTAACTTCACAATAACAATTCATAATTGTATTTATCTAATAATCACCTGATCCCAGCCAAGAGGGGAGAGTTCTGCGTCGAAATATTCAGGAGATAGTAATAGGTCATGGTCTATTCGTGCTGCAATATTGTGAACACCCTGTGCATGCCTCACCTAAATTACGAAAACGAGAAAGTGACTTCCAAAATTTTAGATCAAGATTCATCGGTTAGAATAGAAGTTAGAAAAAAAAAAAAAAAGAGCAATAATTTAAGTTGAACATAAACATAACCCTACTATTAACGATTTCCGAACATTTTCAAGTTCCATTATACTATAGATATAGTAATGCTCACCAAATGAAGGATTTTATAATTCTGTGACCAACACATTTCTGGATTGTTAGTGACATCCATGTATCTGAAATCAACATAAACATAGATCATTTTCTATCTTATAATCTAGTACACATGGTAGACATGGATGCGTAATGCCATTCATGATGATCTTCTTAGGGAGTATTTGTTTTGTGGTAGACTTTTTGTGAACTTTTTTCCAGCATTTGATATATTCAAAACCTAAGATTTGTTAAATAAATATTACTTAGTAATCTCCAAAGGTTTTAACTGCTAGTCTGCTTAGATGATAATTAATGGTGGGAGGCAAATGTTAGATGGTGTTGGTTAAATTTCATGGAAAAGAAAAATTATTTCCAGTTTTAAAAGTAAGAATCATTAATATTTTCTGTGATTGACATTGCCTTTCATCACCACTTACTACTATAAAACACTATGTCTTTCGATCTATTAAGACAAGTAACGTTTGGCTACTACAAACCTTACATCGTAAAAAAACATGGAAAAGGAAAAGTTAGTGGCATACAAAATTCTTCATAGGATTTTATTAAAAGCTTCTAGTCATTCAGAAACAGAAAGATAAAATCTACAACTTACCAAATAGACATCATTTCTAACATCACTAATTACATAAGTGGTCCATGACATTACAACATATGCAATGCAACATAATTTCATATCAAATTGTAATACACTTTAAAAATAAAAATAAAATAAAAAGAACAAAGCGCAGAGCAGCATATATATTACATTAAATTTGAAACAAGACATGGAAAATTAATTTCTTGAAACAAACCAAGTTACCCTTAGTTTCTGGTTGTGTATATGATAGTCTGAAAGTATTGGTAGAGTGTATCAAATTTAAAGTTTTTAATCCAATCTGAATCAAACACAAGAAAGTACAATTCGCTTGCTAGGGTTTAAATAAGCGATTTTGCATTTATAGTATGATTCATAGTTTGTTTCGTGTGTTATAAGATCATACCTTTCCTAACCTTACCTTTTAAGTATTCTTTACCTCAATCCTTTTAAATATTGATCCTTTTCCCTATCTCCACTCATTGGTTTAGGTAATATGACTTTACTTCTTGTATATCTAAGGCAAAGTAAAATCTTTGGTGTTGTCATTAGGTTTTATTTATTTAAATTTATTTCACTCAATAGATTGCAATTATGAATATAAGAGTAGTTATTGCCATAACTCCTTTTCTAAAATTAAAACCACTTCATACATAAAACTCAAAACACGTGACACATTTTTTTTTTCCAAAAATAACAACTTCCCCTTTTGTTCAATCTCAAAAGTTTCAATTGGAATTTATAGTAAGAAAATAGCAAAACCATAACATATATAAAATATCATCTATTTAATCTAAAATCTATATTTTAATATTTTATGTTAAAAAATTTAGAATATTTTGAGATAATGTCAAAAATAGTACCTAAACTTTTGCAAAAAGTTCAATCAGGTACCTCAAGTTTGGTTTTGAATAATTTGATATCTAAAGCATATTTTTGTATACATTTTTCCTACTTGAAGCTTAGTTTTAACAATCTTAGTACCTAAAATAAGTTTTCATGTATATTTTTCCTATCTAATTATTGTCAAAACCAAAGTTTAGGTATCTAATTGAACTCTTTGCAAAAGTTCAGATACCAAATTATTCAAAACTAAACTTTAAGTACTTTATTGAACTTTTCATGAAATTTTTGGTACCATTTTTTATATTAACCCAATTTTGTGCAATTAATATTTGATGATTTGGTATTGTTAAATTTGCACATGTAATGTGGGTGCAACTTCCTGCTAGTAAATAACATACTAATAGCCGCAGCACCCGCGATATGTGTGATTGTGATCAAATTAAAATCTAATATTTACTCTATCCTATGATCACTTTTATCGCAGGTATACCAATCAGCTTATAGTATCGCAATTAATATCGGGTATCATTCCTTAAAGATCTTGAACCAAGTATGAGTAATCACCTTAATCCAATTATCTAACTGTAACACCCTGAATTATACATCTAATTAATTTTTGGTAATTGTTAAATCAATAGTAACGTCTGGCGAAAATTTTAGAAAATATCCAAAAAATCATCCATGTTTTTTGCGAATTTAACTATCGGTAATTACCAATATAGATAATAAAAGATCTAATCAAAATAAAAATATAAGCATAAACGACATTTATATCAAAGAAAAATTTTCCATAAGATTTAACAATAATAATATGATTAATATATAAATTGAAGGCCAATAACGATAAGTAAAATCATAAATTAGATCCCAAAAATAATTCAAAAGATACAAATGAAAGATAAACACTATAAATTTATAATAGTAAAATATAAATAAAACCAAATGAAGGATAATTTAATTATTAATCAGGTCATAAAATATCAAAACACTAATAATTTAAACCCTTAAAGGATAAATTATAATTTACGATAACATATATTAAAGCTGAAAAATAAAAGTCTTGAATTAAAAATTTTAAGTGTACCATAGTGTTCAGAATATTTAATATAGTAGGTACATAAATTTTCATCCAAAAATATTATTGAATGAGTATTTATCATATGCATTAATTAAAATCCGAAAAATTAAAAATTTCTCAAAAAATCCACTGCCAACGAAATATTTTTGTCTATAAATTTTCTTCTCACTTTTATCTCCTCATTCTGTCTTCTCTCTCTCTCTCTCTCTCTCTCTCTCTCTCTCTCTCTCTCTTTAAAAGTCTTCATACGAAGACTTGATTGAAAAAAAAATGCAACAACTTCTCCAAAACGAAGAAGGAAAAGAAAAAGAAAAAGAAAAAAAATAAAAAGAAATCTACGAGCTCCTTTGATCTTCAAAAGCCCATATCTTTTACATACTACAACCGATTTCAATTCCGGAAGTGGTGTTGTGATCGTGGCAATACACTGTTCAATTCAAGACCATACAAGATAAGGTTTTGACCACTCTAAAATTTTACTATTATGATCCTAAACGTAGAAGTTTTCATAATATTATGAGTTTTTATATTAGTTTTCATTATAAATATACATATTTACATGCATATAATGATAATATTATAAAATTATTCTATGCTAATATGTGTATTTAGACTAGTTGATATTACATTTCACTTATCAGTGGATGATAAACTAATAAATAAAAACGCTAGATGGTAGAAAATTGATTATAATATTAAATAATTAATTTCTAGAGTCCATTTATTAGTAAATAGATGTCTAGAGGCAAATTACTAGGGTTGAAATATACCCGATATGATTAATAACTAATCAAAATCTATTAATCTAAAGCCCAAATTAAAATTCTGATTTCATAGACATGAAAGTTATAATATTTTAGTCTTGTATAGACTAAAACCCTAGTTTACCTTATTAAATTTGGAAACTCTAATCACGTAGGTGATAAATCTAAATTTATCCAAACCCGTAAACTTTAGATTTTAGTTTTCAACTCAAAAATAATATAAGAAAAATATAGAACCTTAACTGTTGAGATATATATAGTGTAATACTCGAAACTTTTTAAAACACTAAAAGTTAATCGTGCCCATAACCTAAACGGACTTAGGAATGAACAGTAATTTTTCCAAATGAGTGATATCTCAATAAATATAGTTCCAAGACAATAATTGTTGATTTAGAATTGAATTATCATATCTTTAAAGTATATCAGTTAGCAAATGATAATTTAAAGATAAATCGCTACGATTGAGATATACCCATTAAAACTATATATTAGGTCTAATTTACATAAATAAAACTCAAACTAAGATTTTAATATCGAAAACACAATTAAAAAAAATTCACTTATATAACACCAAACCTAACTTTAGTTTTTTAAATCATAAACCCTAATCGGGTAGATAAAAACCATAATATTATTCAATTATGTAAACATAAAACACTAGAAATCAAGTCAAAACTCTCTTATAAAGTCTAGGACTTAAAACCTAATTTAAATATTTCATTGGATATTAGTTAGTAATTTAGTTGTGTATTATCAATATTTATCTGATATAATAAATTATTCATCTTATATATATTATAAACTCCCTAAAACACAAAACCAATCCATTTTATTTTACCTCTTTACCATGAACAAAAACATAAAACATTTTTAAAAATATTTCACCCCACTTACTCTAAATTCCTCAGGAAAATAACATCATATAAAATCTTAGAGAAGAAAGAAGAAATCATGATAACTTATGTTTTTTAAAATTAGTTATGTTTAATAGAAGAAATGTAAAGATCATGTTAGTTCAAGTTAAATCCTAGGTTAAATGTCTTTAAATAAATACTCATTACGTTTTATAAAATAAAACTTAACTAAAGAAATAATTAGGAATAAGTAAAGTAAACCTATAACATAGGTCTGGCGATTAATAAGAATAAAGATATTTTATGGCAAGTTTAAATAATTTAAATCACACACAACATATAATGAAAGTTCCAACCCTATAAGAAAGTTTTACTAGAATTTGATAAATGGAACATATTTGATCATTTGATTAATAAGAAAACTGAATATGTAATTAAACTTTAGTATATGACCTTATATATAAATATAAGATTCAGATCATATCTAGAAGTAAGGTTTGAAACATAAAATCGATATGATTTAAGTATTATATAGATAAAAGATATTTAGCTTTAAATCTATTAGATAAACTCAATAACAAACCTATATAGACATATGAAGATTTCGACACATATAAAAGAATAAGATTCCTAAAATAAACTTAAGTAATTCAATTACAAATTAGAAAATTAAGATAATATAGATTGTAATTGAAAAATTAAACTTAACCAATAATCTCGTAACTCTAAGTATAAAATTCAATGCTTATAAGACAAAAAATTATAAAATATAAATTGATGGAAATCATAAATATTAGCTGATATAATCAAATTAACTAAAGTTATATACTTAGATCAAGACAAGCAATGTAAATATAAATATAAATATATATGCTTTAACTAAAGAGTTCAGTAATAGACTTAAATTAAGTATAATCACTAAATAAACATAAACAAGGAATTAAACTTGAAATAATAATTAAGAATACCAAAAAAGAAAGATAGACATCATTGTAATACATTTCGGACCCCTAAAGTAATATAGGGAAAAATATACAAAATGATTAATTTAACTTGATAATTAAAAACTACATTTGTTAAGCTTTCCAATGAATATTCATATGCTAAAATCTAAGTTAAAACGAGTACAAGATGCCGATTTAAGCTTTCATGATTAATCTCAATATTTGAAAACATTTAAAATACTTTTCTTAAGAAAAATAAGATTATATGAACTATATAGTTTAACATGTGAAACGTAGCCTTTACAAGCTTCAAAATGGAATTATATGTTAAAGTTGGATTAAGAATACTAAAATTCAAAGTTAAGATACAAAACACAATAGGTTTTATTATATGAATTAGAGTATAGTAATGAGTTTTCTTGTAGATTTTTACAACCATTAAGCAAGGATAAATAGATGACTATATTTCGATGACCTTCATATCTGCTTGTGCTTGTAGGTTTAGAGTATGATATTTTGTTAATATAAATTAAATGATTCATGTATGAGGTTGGGAAAGTTACGTTTGTGGTTGCTCGTGTTTGTTATCTATGTTAAAAATACTATACATTATTCTGGACATTAAATATTGAGTGTTGCTTATTCATTTTGATATTTGCAAGTGTCTGATCATTGTGTGATCGCCAAATAAATGGACTTAATAACTATTGGCATAATAATTACAAAATTGAGCATTCATTGCACGATTGCATGTAGAAGGCCATCACTACTAGACTTTGACAAGGATGGGCCACCCTATCCCGTGAGGATGGTGAACATGGAGGACCGAAGTGGTACATGCCTAGTGTGTACCATGGGCCTTGTTATAGGGGAATGGGATCTAAGTCGTCCTGGGGAGACAGCCCATCTCCTAGGATCATGCCAAGTCATTGTTAAGGATATCTTGTATCAATAGGATGTTGTTATATGTATATTATTTTCTATATATGAAAAACTCCTTGAATAAATTTAATTCCCGAAGTATTAACAGTCTAAGTGCTGATGTGTGGATATACCCCAACCCCGAATTTGGAGGATGTAAATCCGAATATATATATATGGCTACCGGTTGGCCATATATATTTATTCATTTGCTTGTCTGCATTACATATGCTTGTTTAATAACTTGTTTATTTTTGCTTGAACGGTATGGAGCGAGGGTATACTTCACTCAACTAGTTGAAGCTGACTCCTTAACAGTTTGCTTTTGCACGTAAATTGAAATATGAGAAGGGATAGGATCTGAGTGTAGAGCACACTAAGGATCAAACTTCACAAGATAGGTAGATGATTGTAAATTTAGAGGAATAAAGCTAGTTGAGAGAATAAACATAAAAATGTAATCTTTTTCTTAACTTAAACCTAGTTAATATATTATGTTAAACCTAGGTTTATCTTATCTTGTCGTTTGGTAGGATATCAGATTCTCTATGGTCTTTATGATTTGTGGAAGTTTCGATATCCAATAAATTATTTTCATAATAAATTTATATGTGTATAATACAATGAGAGAATAATTAATTAGAGTCCTGTGAACTCTGACGTGCAAGGCAATCTTCATGTTGCGGGTGTACACATGATATGACGATTTAGGGCAATCCTACTAGGCTCCCTGTAGCGTTGCTACACTAACCTAAAAATATCGATTTCCTCAATTGTTATCATGTAATTATTATATCTAATTAATCAATGTCTAGATCAATATCAAGATTACTTTTCTTTAAATTATCATATTCACAACTTACTCTAACTATTGGAATTACCACTACTTATCATGTAACTTTTACCCTAAAACGATATTTCAATTCATAGATCACTTATCTTGAATTGCAACATTCCTAACTTAGCTTAATATTTTTTTAATATTATTAAACCATAACCTTAGAATAGTATATTGAAATCTCTTTCAATTAACAACAATCTAGAAATTACATTAAAGATCAATGAATCCCTTATTAGAAATAAAACCAAACTTTATATTTTAAATCTAATACGAAAGAATTATGGTACCCTATCTCTAGGTATTCATGAAATTCTTTCCATTTATGTAAGATCTATTCATAAATGTAATTTCTCAATTAATCTATATGAAATCTAGATAATTAAATCAATGATAGGAATTAACTTCTAATAGTCTTATTATGATAGTCCAAGCTAAGGTATTACAAAATTTAGCTCAAAGAATTTTGCTTAATCAACCTCAAGAAGACGAGTATGATTTTCCACATGGTTATGCAATGTATCATACAAATGGTCATGACTCAATTAATAGGAAATTATAAGAAAAGTATGAAGGAAATGAAGGTAGAGGACTAATCAGCCATGATCTAGCATATAACTCTACATGGAGGAAGCATGGGAGATGATAGTAAGAATCATGCCCATGATTCTTGATGAAATGAAGATCAGATGCCACTAAGGCATGATCACACCTATGACTTATCAAGAAGAGAAAGTCCGAGGCCTCTAAGGGCATAGTCACGCTCGTGATCCTTAGAATTGTGCCTGTAGTAATGCCTATGATTCATAAAATCTGAAGATCAAAAGATACCAAGGGTAGAACCATACCCGTGATTCCCTTGCTCTGTCTTTGCATGAATCTTCTTTTAATTAAGTTTTAATATTTACTATTTTGCCATTAATGAGGGCCATATAAATGCCTTTTTATGTTGTAAAACCTAGGTATCAAGACATTATTATTCAATAACCTTTGTGTTTTTCTTTCACTTGAGAGCCAAAACATTAAGTTCTTATCATTCTATTATGCTTGTGGTGAACAACTACTCGATCTATCTTGTGTGTCATATCAAGACTAAAAGAGTGTAGCTCATGTTGCTAATGGTGTGTAATATCCAATAGTAACACCATTTATATCCCTTATTTTCATTGCAATTCAAGATTCAGGGCCTACTACACCATAAACCGAGCCTGGTGCTTATCATCTTTTGTATCAGAGCTTCGGGTTATGACAAAGGTAAGTGTTGTGTAGAAGACCTTAAGTAAATTGTGTTCATTATTGAAATCTTAGATATGGTACTTGTAGTAATGAATTAAGTTGTAGGATCTTGTAATATTGTTGTTTCCATCACTACATTGAAGTATTGGGAAGTGTGATCTTTTTTAAATTGTGTTCTTACAGGTTTGGGAGAATGTACACTAAGTGTTTGATGAAATGTCTCAACTAAGTTTGTCTTTAGTATTGAATCAGTTAAGTAGTGATTGTTGTTGCATTATGTTATTTGTTATGTTGATAAAGTATTGTGGCATTGTAGGGTTGTTGTGACACTTGGAATTGCATTTGAAGTAAGGGTGACATTTTTTCACATGAAGTGTCCGATAAAATTCCTTAAAGTGTTACATTGGTGTTTGAGTTAGTTATGTCCAATGAAAGTGTGTAGGGTGGACACTCGAGTAATCAAAGGTGAAATCCTAAAGATACTACTACAATGACCATTGATCAAGAACTTGATTAGTTGAATACTTTAATAGACCAATTGCTAGGGCATTTAGGGGGACAACCCTTAGCCAAAGGTAAAGGTGACAATTTTATTGCCTAGAAAGTTTAGTCCCATCGGGGAACAAAAAGAGTTAAGATC
Organism: Combretum micranthum; assembly: GCA_024138025.1. Classification (NCBI taxonomy): domain Eukaryota; kingdom Viridiplantae; phylum Streptophyta; class Magnoliopsida; order Myrtales; family Combretaceae; genus Combretum; species Combretum micranthum. Next base: position 1,498,935 of record JAMXBD010000047.1, read on the forward strand.
GAGGTCCTACCCTTCAATAGGGAAGGATTTCCTAATGATTACTTGGATTGGGAACAACATGTAGTGCAAGTTTTTTAGTGTTGTGAATATGATGAACTCACTAAAGTACGACTTGCAACTTTAGAATTCTCTAGGTCTATTACATTATAGTGGTGTAATTTGTTGAATAGTAGGAGGAGTGGCGAAGCTAAAATTACCACATGATGAATGATGAAACAAGTGATGCACATGAGATCTTTTGCCAATTATTTTCATCAAGAGTCATATTTATGGTTGCAATCTTTGTGTCAAGGTGGAATGAGTGTGGAGAATTATGTTAAGAAGTTTGAAATGTTGACAATCCTATACAATGTGGAAGAGCCTCAAGAGCAAACTATAGCCCACTTCATAATTGGGTTAAAATTTGAGATAGCCAGTGTTGTGGAGCTCTAGAGTTTTCACACATTGGAGGAAGCCATCAACTTAGCTTGCAAGGTCAAAAGGCAACGAAAGATAATTTTGCATCGATCCTTATTAACTCATAATCGAGGATCTAGGTCCAATCAATCATTATTAGAAAAAAGATTGAAGAAAGAAAGTAGTGGAAATGCAAGGAAGATGGAAAGAAGGGATGACAACTAAGGTAAGGCAATTGCTAATACTAATGATGCCAATACTGAGGTACAGATGGCTGGTAAAAGGAGTAGCCAAGTCAAATGTTTCAAGTGTTTAAGGTATGGACACATTGCTGCTCAGTATTCAAATAGAAGAGTTATGGTTACTATATCTAAACATACAAAGCTTGATGTAGTGAGTAAGGATGACAAAAAGGAGGAGGAAAACTTATTAGTAGATTTTAATAAGGAGGAAGATGGTACTACAGAAGTGTTACAGCCCGTTATTGGAAGGCCTAATTTGCTATACTTATTTAGGTTAATTTATAATCGGTTTGCTTTAAATTGTTGTTTGATTTAAGATAATTGGTACTTGATTAGAAAATTTCATTTTAGGTTTAAAAAGGAGAAACATCAACATTTAGATCAATTTGAATAAGAATTTGAAGTTGAACATATCATCTAATCAAGATCATGCTCGTTATAAGGCCAATGATCATCTCGGATATTTATTAAAGAGGCAATAACGGGAGTAGCAACCAAGAGAAGAAGAGAAAAATACCCACAGAGAAGACAACGACCTATGTAATGGCCGTAACCTCGGGTGTGATCTTCATGAAGTTGGTAAGCTTAAGTGCTATGGTCATTATTTGTTGAAGATGAAAAGACCACAGTAGAGATAACTGTTGGTGATTGTGCCTTAGGCCAATTACTGGGTATTGTCATTCATAAACATTTCTATTATATTGTTTGCATGTTTACTTTATAATCGAATCCGTGAATAATTTAATTATTCTAAATGTCCCTATATGCTCATTATTGTGGAAACAATAATGAATTAAATCTAGTATGAGGTTTGACTGATAATCATGGGATGTTTATTTGTATGGAGATATAAATCAAACTCATAGGTACATGTTAGAGAACTATGTACTAGACTAACCCGCTTTGAGATCACTACATGGATTAGTGTCATAAGTGATTCTCAAAATAAGATGCCATCGTATCCTCAGACCTGAAATCACCATGGATTCCAACATGAGGAATATTATGTTTCAACTCAATCAAGCATGTCTTCAACCAGATAATTATAAAGGTTGAGATTGGCATAATGTAAATCATGTAGAAAATGTTGAGTGATTAAGATGGGATTTGTCCCTCTCGTTGTGAGAGAGATATCTCTGGGCCCCTCGATGAGTGAGACAGAGAAATGCATGGCCGTGCCCAAATGAATTGATAGCGTGATCAATTTCATTTGTTTTTATCAGTTTACTTAGAAATCGAGAAATGATAAGATTGAACGATATAAGGATGACACTATCCATGCCTTATGTTCAATCTAGATATCATGTGATAAAAGGATAATGACATAAGTTATGGATTAGGTAAAAATCAGATCACCGATCTTCACTTAATTTGGGTAAACATAATGTCTTGCTAGAAGCCACCTTTGTTTTGTTGACTAAAAATGTTTTAGGTCAATTGCCAACGTTAAGTGAACCTACAAGGTCACACACAAAAGAACGAGTCAAAAGGATCATGGACTAAATTTAATGTCTTGTGGGAATAATAATTTATTATTATTAAGAATAATAATAAATTAAAGGATCATAGACTAAATTTGATATCTTGTAGGAATAATAATTTATTATTATTAAGAGTAATAATAAATTATTACATTAAGAGTAATAATAAATTATTACATTGTTATGTGCAAGAATTATATTTTAGGAAATATTATCCCTTATTAGATTAAGGGGCACTAATGTCATTACTTATGTGAAAATGACATTAGTATAAAGGCGCATAAAGAGATCTCTTTAGGGTTAACGACTTGTCTGTCAACATTAGACCAGTAGAGAAAATCTGCAAACCTTAAAGAGTGAAGCACGAAGAGTCGTGTGTAAAAATCTCAATATCATCTAGAAATGTTTTAGATCATGCTAGCACGTGAAGGATCCTTTTGAAGAGTGCTCATTCGTGTCAATACCGTAGAGGGTATTATGATTTTGCGGTACCTATAGATCTGATCTGCAAATTGATTTCAAGTTTCAAGCTTTTAGAGGTATGAAATCAAACTATTTGTTTTGTTTTAATCTAATCAATACACATGGATACTGGGTTAAGGTTTTCTTTTTTGAATTCTGCTGCGAAAGATTTGATCTTTATAATTTTAATACCCCATGGAAACCCAATAGTGGTATCAGAGCCACTTGTGTTTTTGATTAGATTGAAATTGGTTTTTATGATTTGCATGTGATGCCATGAAATTCGAATATCTGATATCCATTTTTATGCATATTAATTGTGAAATCAATTTGAGTTTATGAAGAACTAAATAAACACAAATATGGATTTGTAATTTTATTATAGCACCTTGTTTTGAAGGATTGAATGGATCTTGTGTAATTTGATTACAACGAATCTTTAGGGTTTTTCTTAATAGCATGATTTTGCAGTTTTTGTATATGATACGAACTGTTGTTAAATAAGGTAGATTAGATCTGCTGTTACGCGATATGAATTTACGTCAATTTTTGCGATCTATTTCCAATCTGAATTTTTTTTAGCATCTAAATTGAGTGCATGATTTGGATTTTTTATTATAAAAAAATGAATAGCATCGCATGAATTAGACATCTATTTTTCAAATCAGATTCGATGCTTCTGAACATCTATTGTGCCCTCTATTTTTATAGTAAAAAAAAATAATAATACTGTTGGTCGATGACAAACGGATCGGATCTGTTTGTAAGATACATAAAGCATATACGCACTCCTCGGACGAAATTGGGTCTTTTGCGCGTCAGTTTATGTGGATTAGAACTGCGATCATGTTTTAGATGTATGATATTTTCTTTTAATAATAATTAAAAAGAATTTGAGCACTTGGTCATAAGTTGCGGTAGATTATTGCGGCATGTCTAAGCATGTGTTTAATTCAAATAAGCATTGTATTTGATTCAATTACGGATAAATCCTATTGCAGTTTATGAACTGTAGTAATATCCAGAAAATCGAATTTAAAATATTCGTATGATTTAAAGATTTGGTTTTTCTAAAAGGAGACTGTCCCCTTAACCCTTGCAAGGTGCATGATTTAGTTCAATAAACTTTAATTAATAATTCTTAATATAAAACAAGCTTTTGAAGTATTATGACATATGTGTATGTCTTCTCTATATGTTTATATTATATGTATGGTGCATAGCATGGCTCTAAGACCTCCAAGTAGTCGTAGGATCTTTTGTATCTTTTTATTATTGTAATAAAGACATGAAGATGTCATGAAGACCCTCCCTAATCCATGGTGATGGAGAAACAAGGATCGTGAAGAAGATGCAAGAAAATTTACAACTCAAGACCATAAAGATGGTTTTTACCTTAGGATTGGACCATTGATTTTCATATTGGCTTATGAAAATCAATGTAGAATAAAGGGCCATGCTATGACACTTTTTCTTTATTCGATAAAGTTGATATATCATGAGATATGATGTATATATGTATGTGATACTATATTTACCACCACGTATGCTTGAATATCCATTAAACGTGATAAAAAAAATGGAATATCAATAATTAAATCCCTCAATAAATTTTAAGTTAAATGCCACCCATGATTAAACACCTGTCAAGACTTCGATCACCAAAATGTAGGTTCTGCCAAAGCAGGGTGCATTAGGTTATCTTAGTAAGGCAGGATGGGTAATGGTGCTACTCATGTGTTTAATATGGTTCGACTTAATTAGGCTATCAAAACGGTTTTGGGCCTAAGGCGTTAGATGGGATTTGAACATGCGGGACATATGATGTCAAAAATCCCATAAAAGATCTAAGAGTTACATGCGATGTAATTGGTAAAGAGTTACCTACCTAAATAACTTAACTTTAAGCGTCATGCCAAAGCTGACTTAAAGTTAGGTGAAATATGGATCTTAGCCCACTAGATTGCAATAATTAAATGAAACAACATTGATAATGAGGGTTATTGATTTAGTGGGAGTTTTAATTTATTAAAATAAACTTTGCATAAGTAATTATAGATTAATGGCTACAAAAACACTTCAAATTATCATTGCGATCTGTCCTTGAGAAGGATAAATTGATTGGAACCAATTTTCTAGACTGGTTCAGAAACTTGAGAACTGTTCTCAAGAAAAGAAGCTGCATACCCTAGATGAGCCTATCTCTCAAGAGCCTCTAGCCAATACTTCAAGAACTCAAAAGGATGCTTATAAGAAGCATTCTGATGATTATCTTGATGTAGGATGCCTAATGCTTGCTACCATGAGTCTAGAACTTCAGAAAGGTCTGGAAAACATGGAAGCCTATGAGATGATTGTCTATCTTAAGGAAATGTTTCAATAGTAGGCCAGACAGGAATGGTATGAGATTACCCAAGCCCTACAGTCTTGCAAGCTGGCTGAAGGAGGATCAGTGAGTACCCATGTCCTAAAGACAAAGGGTTATATTGATCATCTTGAAAGGCTTGGATTTCCTATAAGCCAAGAGTTTGCTATTGATTTGATCCTAAATTCATTACCAGATAGTTATGACCAGTTTGTCATGAACTATAATATGAATAACATGGACAAATTAATTTCTGAATTGCATTCGATGCTTAAAACTGCTGAGGCTAATATCAAGAAGTAGAAGCCTAGTAATGTTTTGATAGTTCAGAATGGAAAGGGCATGAAGAAGAAAGGCAAGGGAAATGCTAAGGCTATGAAAAGTTCAAAGCCTCAACCTAAACCCAAACCAAAGGCAAAAAAAAAAAACCTCCTAAGGAAGGAGTTTGTTTCCACTATAGTGAACCAGGTCACTGGAAGGGGAACTGCAAACTCTACTTGGAAGATCTGAGGAAAAGGAGAGTAATCAGACTAGCTTCAGGTATCTATGTTATAGAGATCTAAAGGGCAAAGTCAACCTACGAGTTGGAAATGGAGCAAAAGTTGCTACTTTAACTATAAGGACTTATGAATTGATTTTGCTCAGTAGGCTTTTGTTAGTGTTGAACAATTGCTTTTATGTTCCTACTTTGAGTAGGAATATTATTTCTATTTCATGTTTAGACAATGAAGGTTTCACATTTATTATTAAGAATAATAAATGTTCCATTTATAAATAAAGACATGTATTATGCAAATGCTGACTTACATGATGGTCTTTATGTTCTAAATCTGAAACATGATAATGGATCAATCTATAACATAAATACTAATATACTTAAATCCAATGATTTAAATATGACCTACTATGGCATTTCATCTTGTCATATGAGAAATGCATATCAAAACTCTATAAAGATGGATTTTAGATTCATTTGAAATATGCAAGTCTTGTTTATTAGGCAAATGACCAAAGATCCTTTTACTAGGCACAGTGAAAGGGCAATTGATTTATTGAGCCTAACACATATTGATGTATGAGGTCCATTAACCGTTGCTACTAGAGGAGGTTATCAGTACTTCATCATATTTACTAATGATTTCAGTAGATATGGATATGTCTTTTTAATGAGACATAAATCTGAATCATTTGAAATGTTCAAAGTTTTTCATAATGAAGTACAAAACCAGCTTGGCAAAACAATCAAAGTACTTCGATCAGATCGATGTGGTGAATATGTAAGCCAAGAATTTAAGGACCATCTTAGAAATTGTGGAATAATTTCACAATTAACTCCACCTGAAACACCACAATGGAATGGTGTATCTGAAAGGAGGAGTAGAACCTTATTAGATATGGTTCAATCTATGATGAGTCAAACAGATCTTCCACCATCCTTTTGGGGCTATGCCCTAGAGACAGCTGCATTCATGTTAAATCATGTTCCTTCTAAGGCGGTTGAAAAGACACCATATGAGATATGGACTGAAAAAGGCCTAGTCTGTCTTTCCTCAAGATTTGGGGTTGTGAGGCTTATGTGAGACGTCAAGCCTTAGACACATTAGGACCTAAGTCAAGTAAATACTTTTTATGGGGTATCTAAAAGAAACCAAAAGTTATTGTTTTGTAATCCCTCTGAGAACAAAGTGTTTTTGTTGCTTGGAATGGTATCTTTTAAGAAAAAGAGTTTATCTCTAAAAGAACCAGTGGGAGTAAAATATATCTCGAAGTGGTTCGAGATCCATAAAATAGTCTTGCACGCCAGTTGAAAGTCAACAAGATATATAGTTAGTTGTTGATGCTCCACAGGTAACACAAGGCCCATATAGGTCTGATAGAGTGCGACATCAACTTGAGAGATATGGATTTCTCATTACATATAGTCGCGATGTGCTGCTTATGGATCAAAATGAGCTCTACCTATCAAGAGGCCATGTTGGGTCCAAATTACGAGATTTGGCAAATGCATGTCAGAACAAGTTTCTTAATGGAAACCTACTTAAGGATGTGTACATGACACAACCTGAAGGGTTTGTTCGTCCTGAGGATTTTGTGAAGGTTTGCAAGCTTCAAAGATCCCTTTATGGACTGAAGCATGCATCTGAGTTGGAACCTTCGTTTTGATGAAGCGATCAAATAGTTTGATTTCATCAAAAATGAAGATGAACCTTATATTTACAAGAAAAATTAGTGGGAGTGCAGTAGTCTTTCTAGTGCTATATGTAGATGACATATTACTCATTGGGAACGACATTCCTACCTTGCAGAATGTCAAGTCTTGGTTAGGAAAATGTTTTTCAATGAAAGACTTAGGTAAGACTGCCTATATCGTAGGCATCAAGATCTATAGGGATAGATCTAAAAAGCTTATTGGCCTAAGTCAGAGTGCATATATAGACAAAGTACTGAATAGGTTCAGTATGCAAGTTTCCAAAAGGGGATTCTTGCCAATGTCACATGATATAAATCTGAGCAAGACTCAATGTCCAACGACAAATGATGAGCAAGATCACATGAGTAAGACTCTTTATGATTCGACTATTGGATCAATCATGTATGCCATGTTATGCACTCGACCAGATGTGTCATATGCATTAAGCATAACCAGTAAATGCCAGTTAGATCCTAGTGAACCTCATTGAACAGCAGTCAAGAATATTCTTAGGTACTTAAGAAGAACTAAAGATGCATTCTTGATAGATGGAGGATTGGAAGACGAGCTAGTTGTAAATAGTTACAGGATGCTAGTTTCCAATCGACAAGGATGATTTTATATCACAATCTGGATATATTTTTCTTTTCAATGGAGGTAAGTAAGCTTGAAAAGTTCAAAGCAGAATACTGTAGCAGATTCTATAAGAAAACCGAGTGTATAACAGCATCAGATGCTGTGAAGATATGCAAAGTATCAACTAAATGACAATATTACTAATCCACTTATCAAGCTTCTTGCACAGGCAAAAGCATGATCATCATACTAGGTCAATGGGTATTAGATACATGTATGATTTGGCCTAGTGCAAGTGGGAGATTGTTGGTGATTGTGCCCTAGGCCAATTACTGGATATTGTCATTCATAAACATTTCTATTATATTGTTTGCATGTTTACTTTATAATAGGATCCGTGAATAATTTAATTATTCTAAATGTCCCTAGATGCTCATTATTGTGGGAACAATAATGAATTAAATCTAGTATGAGGTTTGACTGATAATCATGGGATGTTTATTTGTATGGAGATACAAATCAAACTCATAGGTACATGTTGGAGAACTATGTACTGGACTGACCCGCTTTGAGATCACTACATGGATTAGTGTCATAAGTGATTCTCAAAAAAATGTCATCGTATCCTCAGACCTGAAATCACCATGGATTCCAACATGAGGAATATTATGTTTCAACTCAATCAAACGTTGTCTTTAACCAGATAATTATAAAGGTTGAGATTGGGCATAATGTAAATCATGTAGAGGAAGTTGAGTGATTAAGATGGGATTTGTCCCTCTCGTTGTGAGAGAGATATCTCTGGGCCCCTCGATGAGTGAGACTGAGAAATGCATGGCCGTGCTCAAATGAATTGATAGCGTGATCAATTTCATTTGTTTTTATCAGTTTACTTAGAAATCGAGAAATGATAAGATTGAACGATATAAGGATGACACTATCCATGCCTTATGTTCAATCTAGATATCATGTGACAAAAGGATAATGACATAAGTTATGGATTAGGTAAAAATCGGATCACCGATCTTCACTTAATTTGGGTAAACATAATGTCTTGCTAGAGGCCACTTTGTTTTGTTGACTAAAATTGTTTTAGGTCAATTGCCAACATTAAGTGAACCTACAGGGTCACACAAAAGAACGAGTCAAAAGGATCATGGACTAAATTTAATGTCTTGTGGGAATAATAATTTATTATTATTAAGAATAATAATAAATTAAAGGATCATGGACTAAATTTAATGTCTTGTAGGAATAATAATTTATTATTATTGAGAGTAATAATAAATTATTACATTGTTATGTGCAAGAATTATATTTTAAGAAATATTATCCCTTATTAGATTAAGGGGCACTAATGTCATTACTCATGTGAGAATGACATTAGTATAAAAGGCACATAAAGAGATCTCTTTAGGGTTAACGACTTGTCTGTCGACATTAGACCGGCAGAGAAAATCTACAAACCCTAAAGAGTGAAGCACGAAGAGTCGTGTGTGAAAATCCCAATATCATCTAGAAATGTTCTAGATCACGCTAGCACGTGAAGGATCCTTTTGAAGAGTGCTCGTTCGTGTGGATACCGTAGAGGGTATTGTGATTTTGCGGTACCTACAGATCGATCTGCAAATTGATTTCAAGTTTCAAGCTTTTAGAGGTACGAAATCAAACTATTTGTTTTGTTTTAATCTAATCAATACACATGGATACTGGGTTAGGGTTTTCTTTTTGAATTCTGCTGCGAAAGATTTGATCTTTATAATTCTAGTTCAATAAGGCTGAGATAAAGGTTAAATAAACTTGAGAGAGATACTGATCTAATTGGTGGAATCCTGCAATTAGGAAAGACACAACAAATAATGAAGATGCATTACATGTTAACTCATTGGTGAAGCAAGTCTCATGTGTTGATTGTTAAAGTAATCTCAAGTCGTTAATTAATGTAATGAACATAGCTGTAGTGAGTAATTAGTTAGTTGTTAATTTTAATTCCTGATTCAATTTGAATTGCTAGATAATAATCAATTAGATGAGTGATAGTACTTGTCGAAAACCCCTAGGAATACGATCCTATATTTCATTCATAAACTATATGCGATAGGTATACTTGCCTAGTATTGATCGGATTATAGGAAAGAGATAATAGAAATTAATTTATTAGAACTCGATCAGAAATAGCACAACCAAGTTTTTGGTGCCATTGCTAGGGAATTCTAATAGGCAATATTAGGAAAACCTTATTGTCGTTAATCAAGCCTTTTTACCTTGTAGTAGTAGTTGCTTTTGTTCTTGATAAAATTCATTTTTAGTTATTTGATTTCAGGTTTATGACCTAAAGTTAGCCAACTTAGCCAAGTTTGATCCAGAGCCTAAGAGAACACTTCATCAGATTTTGGAAATATCAGAGAGATTTTAAAGAAATCACCTACTCAAGTGAGAGAACTTAAACCAGAATCTTCAAGAATGAGTATGAAAAATGTAAATGTGAATCCACAAGGGATGGATGAGTTTGAGGATCCAAGGGAGAAATAACCCGATTGGATTTATGGAAACAATAGGCAGGATGCCAGGGCCAATCAACCTATGCTCCTAAAACCATGATGGATTACAGTCAGATAAATTTGAATGGTGCTAGTACAAGCATAATGCATCCAAGAGTAGCTACTAATAATTTTAAGATCAAACCGAACGTAATTTAGATGATCCGGCGATAGTTTAGTTTGATTGATTTTAAGACGCAGATCCCAATGCACATCTCCAACAATTTCTAAAGATATGCAATACTTTGAAGATCAACGAGGCCACAAATGATGCAATCCATTTACGTTTGTTCCTTTCTCTTTGAGAAACAATGCAAAGAAGTGGTTGAATGGATTACCAAGACAATTCCATCACCACTTGGTAGCAAATGGTAGAACAGTTTCTGAGGAAATATTTCCCACCATTGAGAACCGCAAAGTTGAGGGCCGATATTCTTCATTTAGTCAATGGATTTAGAGACCTTGTATATGAGTCTGAATAGATGGAAGGAGTTATTGAGGAGATGTCCACATCATGGACTTCCTAAGTGGCATCAAGTTTAGACTTTTTTATAATGGTCTGAACCATACCACTAGACAGTTAATTAATACAGCTGTAGGGGGAGCCTTAATCACAAATCACCTGAACAGTATATTCAACTGTTCAAAGACATGGCAAACAACCATTATCAGTGGCCATCCTTACGTTTTAGAGAGAAAAAACCAGTAGGGATGTATAAGGTAGATGGGTCAACATCTTTAGCAGTGAAAGTTGCAGCACTATTCCAGAAGTTAGGTTGTTTGATCATGTCACAAGGGAAACAGTTAGCTAGTGTGGATGTTGCAAACATGAGTAATCAAGAAGTTGATTAGGTAGAACAAGTGGACTACATGGGAAATCCTAACTAACCCCATGACGACCCATATAGTAACACATATAATCTAGGTTAGAGCAACCATTCTAATTTTCAATGGAGCAACCAAGTTGGTCAAGCTGCAAACACTCAGCCTCCTAGATTCCAAAGACCAACACCTCCCCATCAGCCCAGACCAATGTCATTAGAGGAAATTCTCAATCAGTTCATAAAGACTTTAGATGCATGCCAACAGACCATTGAAGTAACCCTTAGGAATCATGGAGCAACTATTTGAAATTTGGAAATATAATTTGGTCAGACAGTTGAAATGGCATCTAAAAGAACTCAGGGGTCATTACTAGGAAATACAGAGTCAGATCCCAAGGAGTAAAGGAAGGCTCTTGTTGATTAAGTTGGAGTTAAAACATTATTACGTGGAGCTAATGACATTAAACAAATGCTTCATGGAAGGTAACCCATGTTTAGTTTAAGTTTGCATTGTTTTGTCGTGTTTTATTTTGTAATTTAGATAGATTTGTAGTATAATTTTATGTTTAGTAGGATCTAATGTAGTGCATGTTATTCATTTTGATAGAGATCTAAAAATTTTCAGGCAAAGTTGAGATAAGGAAAGCAAAGGAGTAGATAGATAAAGTGTAGAGGGGGACAACTAATTCAAAAAAAAAAAAAAAAAAAAAAAAAAACAAAGGGCATTCATGATCAAAGATGATAACTACCCCCATCATTCACGTTGTGTAGCAGCATTACAAAAGTAGGAGATCCCCATGTCAATAACGGTCATGATCAAGTATGGATGAACCTAAGTATGATGCATCAGTTGGAACTTCAAACTGGAATTTATGGAGCAAATAATATAAAAAACAGAGGAGTTTCATTTTCTTTCTTGATTTTATCTTTTGCTTTTATTCCTTTTTCCTTTCGGTACCTATTTTAAGACATTGGGGACAATGTCTATTTGAAGTATGGGAAAGGGAATTTGTATACGAAGCATGGTTATGATGCCTTATCAAATTTTTCATCAGTTAAGAAATGCTTTAGAAAACTCTTAGCTGATGCAAACTTTTTTAAAGTTTTATTGGTATCTCCCATATTAAGTAATTAAGTGGCTATTTTTTATGGTTGTTCAAGTTTATTACTAGCTTTTGTACTTTCATTAATATGTTAGAATTGCATGGTAGAATCTGAATAGGTAGTGGTAAAGTCATATTTTATACAATTTTCATTGAGCAATTGGCACATAGTCTTTGTTAATCTTCATGAAATTGCTAGAATTGGTACTTGGATATGTTTAATTTGATGTTTTAGGTCTAAATGGAACATGTGAAGCAAGGTTAAGAATTACAAGAAGCTTGATGCAAATTTGGTAAAAGAATTCAACCAACACCGGCTAAAATCACAGTAGCACCACTGGCCTTGAACAGAGGAAACACCAGCCTTGGAAATTTTAAATAAACGTTAGCAAATTTAGGTGGTGTTGCGTCGGGCTTGAGGATGAACATAATAAAAAATATTAAAGCCAGCATCAACATAGTTGGCCTTGAAGAAAATTCATCAGCTCTGATGATTTTTAACCAACATCTGCACATTTGACCTTTACGCCACAGGCCTTGAAGCGGCCTTGAGCATCAATAGAACCTAAAATATTAAGCACTGACACAAAAAGCCACTAATGTGGGAAGAGAAATGAGATAACTTCTGCAATTTTATTGTATGCCGGTTAATTTAGAATAAAAGCCATCGACGTTGGACCGATGCTGGTCATTTACAGAATGTGACATTTTAACATCATCTTCAACACTACCTGTGTAGCCTTGATGAAATATTGAACGCCACCATGAACGTTGCCAGCATAGAATCTGTAACTGCCGACGTACAATCAGAAATCGTAGGAGTAATATGAAATGCCTCAAATTGCATGCTTTTGGCTTATAAAATGTAGGGTTTTCTTTTCTTAAAGATATATACAAAATTATCTACAAATAGCCTCCAGATCTATATTAATATAAATACCTTAGATGAGTTTGTTTAGAGAGTTGTTTTGGTTCTAATTGTATTATCGATTGAAGCCTTGTAATCCATTGAAGATTCGGTTGAAGATTTGGTTGGAGTTTTGCAACAAGAATACCTTTGATTGAAATTGGTGAATTCCGATCTTATTGTTTATGCAATTTCAATTTTTGTTTGCTTTTGTCAAGATGAATATTGTTGTTGAAATAACTACTCTGTCTTGTATTTATGTGATTCAATCCATGAGTTTCTAAATTTCTTTCATAAGAAATTGATGAAGCCCTATAGCTAAAATAATTATTATAGTCCTGTTATAGAATTATTAGATTTGTGGAATATACGTATTGCAATTCCAACTATAAATTATGTTTCTTCTTAACCTAAGTTTATAGGAATCTAAATGACTCGGAAGGGAGATTAGGGCTCAATGGGAATTCCTAAATCTAGGTTAAATTACAATTGTGGAAGTGTTATAATTTAGTCTAATTTAGAAATTATCTTTTAAGATTAATGTAATGTTTTTAGATACGTTTTTCACTAAGGAATTAGGAGAAATTGGTTTAGGGCATTAAAAAATTATAGAATTGGAAGATTCATAATTGTATATTTGATTCCATTGTTAAATTGAGTAGAAGCTAATGGTCTGATTAGTGGTATTTAAAGAATTTTTTATATGTGCAAAAGGATTAAGATTCTTGATAGTTTCATATGAATATCCATAAAGCTAATTGTTATTATGACAGGATGGCAATTTGATTAGTGAAACTAGGGTGGATTCTATTTTTCCCACATTCAATTGATATATATCTTTCTTGAAAACACTCTCATTGCTCTTATAGATAGTGATAATCTAGATTTAGAATTAGTTTGTCAGTTAATTATTTCAAATTCGAGTCTAAATATTAGTAGAGCTGATAACTATTTAGTAGTTAATTGATCATTATGAGAATGATACTCTACTCATATCTATATTACTTGATTCGATCCAGTATACTTGATGGTAGCATTCGCACTTATTTTATATCTATACATTTTCAGCAGATCAAGTCTTTTATGTTGTTGTCAGGGATCAAATTTGTAAACCCCTAAATTTCTAGATTAAAGTTGAAATAAACCCTAACCCTAGTCAAACCGGAATCTCAAAAGTCAACTATGATCAAGATAATCTAGCAGTTTCAACTCTGGCAATCCCACACTTGGAACATGAGGAAAATAGAAATAAGCTAATGGTGGATTATAGTCCAAAATGATATGTGGAAGCCCAAAAAGATCAGATTCACCCTAAAATCATTCATTTTAAACTCGAGCAGGATCAGTTCTTGGAAAAACACATCCTGATGCTCAGAATAGTAAAATATTTCGACAATACCATTAAACACGTATTATATAAGGATTTCAAAAATATTAGTTTTAGAATTTTTTGGTATTTAAAAATATCAGATATAGCCCGTTTACGCGCGTATTTTCCTTACTATCAATATCTTATTTGTCTAGTCTACTATTTATTATACCATTTCTACTATTTCATCTATCTCCCAACCCCCCCCCCCCCCCCCCCCTTCTCACTTCTCTAAAATTTTTCTTTTTCAATTTATTTTATATATCTAATTTTCACTCCGAAACTCTATAAATATCCCTTCACTCCTCACATTTACACATACTTCTCAAACCTTAACAAAACTCTACCAAATTTTCCTCTCAACTTCTCTCTCTAACAATGCTCTCTCAAACACTCTTACTATTCACCACTCTTTAAGAAAAAAATACACTACCCATTTGTCTCTTTTCAATCCTCCATTAAACCTTAGGTAAAATTCCTACCAAATTTTCTTTATCATGTCATGTAACTTAACATGACTATAGTGTGTGTTTCTAAACATATAAATATTACGGAAGCAACACTATGTTCATATTTTTTTCTTGTTCATGTACAAATCTCATTTTATTATTGTGTTGCTTTATTATTATGTTGTTGTTATTGTTTTAATCTAACTGCTATCTGTTAGTAAATATATTTATGTACATATATTTCCTAGAGCATATAAGCTCACTAACATAACATTTATTTATTTTTGCATTGTAATTTATTTATTTACTCATTTCATGCAATTTATAAAGACTATTTATTCTAGTCTTATACTTCTCATCATTAAGTCAAAATAATTTTTTTTTTCTTTTTGAGACTTGTCCACAATCTAAGTCTGGGAAGTTTTGACATAAATCTAAGACTCCCATGATTTTTCCTTATCTCATTTTCTTACTTTTCTTTACGGGACTAGTCTATTCTTAGTTCGGGAAGCCTTGATTTAAGCTAAGACTTCTCACTACTTGACATTTACTTATTTACTTATTTAATTTCTTATGCCCTTTATTTTTCTATGTGAATTTTTTTCTTTTTTTTTTTTTTTGCCAAACTATATATGTTCATATTCATACATGGCCATAATGTTGTTGTCTTAATAAGATTTTAAGGACGTCAACCTTTGTTGTCTTAATAAGATTTCATGGAAATAAGAGAAGTTGTTTTCTTTAAATAAAATTTAACTAAATTTACAATAAACATGATTTTGACACTTAGGAAAATAAATTCCCATTTAAAACTCAGGATGAAAGGGTTATAAAAATATACAAGGCAACAAAATAAATTATTTTCTTGCACATAGAATAAGATTAGACTCCCAAGAAAAAGAACAGTGATTTTTGAAACACTTAAGAAATTTTTCATTAAAAACATAGGATTATGTTTCAATAAAATTCTCTTTAAAATTTAGACAAGTTCATCACAAATTTTCAATGTTGTTATTATGATAGATTTCTTTAAGATTTAACTTAGTAGTTTTATTACGCACTCTCTTTTCAAACTACTAAAATAAAATTTATTATTAAACCTTAACATTGATAATTCCTTGCTATGCAAATTTTCCTAAAAAATTATTTATAAGGTTTATACTAACACTTTAACAATACTAAGAACAAGACAAGCTTTTGAAGTCAAGCAAAAAAAAAAAAAAAAAAAAAAAAGAAATCAACTCACTAGTTAAGAGTTCACTTAAAAATAAAGTTTATAGATAACTTAAAGAACCACAGTTTCGAAAGTGAATTTATTTTGAAAGGTTAAGAAAATAAAATAATGATACGAAAAGCTTTCAATTGTAGTAACGTAGGAATTTTAGTTTTCCTTACAATGACTTAAAAGAGATTTTTGTGAACTTCAACTTTTCAAACTTCTAAGACAAATTGTTTTATGAAAATTATTAATGGCAAAATACCACTAGAATCACAAATATAATATGAGCCTATATATTCATTTATAAAGGATCTTTCAACTATATAAATATTTATGTGCTTGATATAGTATTTTTAGGTGAAGTAAAACTTGGAAAATTATGTTTTTAAAGGCTGGGATTTTCGTGTGGAATATGTCCCGACCTATTTTCGAACCTAAATGGCTTTTAATGTTAAAAATAACTTTAGAAATAGATAGATCTTTTTTATTAGGTAGAATACAACATATAATATGCGAAATTCCAAGTTCAAATGAGCAAGTTATGACCATTTTAAGTTGGAATTTCCTTTTATCCGAATTATAACGTAAATACTAGATAGAATTAAAAAGTTCAAGTATAACTTTTATGAAACAATCATTACGAGTATTCTCTCGTTTAGGTAATGAAGCTTTGGAGGATCCGTATTCAAAGGATTATTACAAGTAAAGAATTTTGGCAAGGATTGCCGAGTGAGTTGATTATGCTTTTCTGTGTGTACTTTTTTAAAAACTCTTTTTAGTTATAATCAATTTCCTTTAAAAGTTCAATATTTAACTGACATTGTATCGGATGTGGTGCAATAACAAAATATCGATGAAGACCGAGTCATGTCCACAAGGAGTGAGGACTAGCTATCAACTATATTAGTCCAAATCATAGCTAGGCAAATCAAAATGTGTTCCTCTTTTTGGATTTTCTTTTAATAAAACTAAACTACATAAAAAATCTTAGATTTCCACACCTCAAATAGAATTAAGTTTAGAGCCAATCAAATCTAGAAATAAATTGAATATCTGCTATTGACTAAGAAATGCATTCAAATCCAAATTGTCAATAGGTTAGTATTATCAATCAATTAAGCACTAGATAAAAACCCTTTTTTCCAAAGTAAGCAATTATCCTAGATTAAACAATCAATGTTCCCTATTCTCAGGAAAGTGATTAATCAACTAATCTTTAAAAATTAACAAACCTGAATAGAATTTCAAACCCATATCCCTATGTGATTTCAAATCTCAATTAGATATTCATAGAAACGATTAGAAAAGAATTTCCCAATTGCAATCCTAATCTAACATGAATTATATCATCCAAAATACGTGCTCAATGAATTAACATTAACAATTCCAATACAAACAATGATTCAATCAACAGTAATTAAACCACGATCCAAAAATCTAGATCAACAACTAAAAACCCTAGTAAGATCACACAGGAGAAAGCTTTAAACAAAATCCAATATATGAATCAGAACAAAAGGAATGAAATCACCTTGATAAGGAATTCCATGCCAAAATCCATACACCAATGATCTTTTCCACTTAATCTCAATGTGGAATCCTTATTCAATCAACAAGAAAAGATCTCTAGTGTTCAAGCCCTAATTCTATCAAGGAGCTATGGAAAAGAAAAGAGAAATTGTGTCTAGGGTTTGTTACATTTTCATAAATGACAAAAAGATGAATTTATATGAATGGTCGCAGGGGAGTTACACCAGCTTTAAAGGTTGACGACCTTGAATTAAATTTTTCTAGCCTTTAATGTGAAAATTAATTTCCGAGAGCAACAATAAATATACGTTATCTTCAATACCGGCAGCGTTGCTTTAGATCTTGCCAATGCACTTTTAAAAACGTCAAAGCTGGCTTAAATTGCTTTGTACGCTAGCAGTGCTATATCGACGTTAAAAACTTCGATTCTGTTCATAACCAACATCAGCGTAAAGCTGGTGGTGTAGGGTGGGATTTTGCCGGCGTATCTATAAAAAATTGTAGCAGTGGTGAAGATTTCCATCCAAAACTGGCCGTGTTGCTGTTTAATGATGAAGGCCACTTGTTTTGCACTTCAAGGCCAGCAGTGCTAAATTGCAGACGTACCAATGTTGCTTCTGTTCTTGTCTAAAATTGTACAAATCTTAACTAATTTGCTTGAATTTGTATTCTAAATCCTCAATGACTTGAAATAACAATTTAAGAACAATTAAGTACCATTTCCAATTGAGTTCTATAAAATCTATAACATATAAACATGATTTGATTAATGGAAATTGGAGTAAAATATGACTTTATCATGAGTTTATCTCCTACTTTTACGTACTTGCTTGTGCTTGTAGCTAAAGGCACTAGAAGTAGGAAAAAGATGAAAATGAATATACATGATAATATTGGTTGAAAATATACTAAGCATATCGACACATGAATTGTTGTTAATTAAATTGTGTTTTATTATCATGATGAAGTGTCTACAAATTCTATGATCACCTTTAAATTATCTTAATTACATGTTAAGAGTTATATTAATTGATTCATGCATATCACGACATGAGTCACATTGCATGTAGCTACTATGCTCGATGGGACAAGGGTATAGTAGTGGGATTCGCAAGAACCCGCAAGTCTACAAAGATGGGTGAATAGGAGCCCAAAACTATTTCAGGATGGAGCAAGTAATAGCTCGAAATTAATTGCATAATCGGATTTCAAAGATGGGTTTTAAAGAGCCCGAAACACTTAACCCCAAATGGAGGGGTAAATCGATTCAAACATATGATTTCTAACAGATCATGTGTATTACTTGCTCACATGTTTGATGCATTTTCATATGCCTGTCTAATAACTTGTTTGATTTTCTTGATACGAGTACATTAAATCCAGGAATATTCTTAGTAAGGCAGTTGAGCTTACACCCTAATAGACTTTTGTTGACACATGATCGATATCTCTTTTGCCCGATGACTCCATATATCCGGGTGGAATTATGTACTTAGGAAGGCTTTAGGGGAAATCCTATTGAAGATCTTAGAACAGATTTCCTTTAAAATATTTTGGTTCTAGTATTGTTTCTTTATTTGTAAGACTAAGATTATATTTTGATCTTTGGAGATTTATCGGGAGAATTCCTTTAAGATGATGTAAAGACCATATTCCTATAATTTTGAATTTAAATATTTATGTAGATTACTTGTATGCTATATTTACTTTCTCGAACTACATATCCCACCGGTGTCCCCTACTGTTATGATAGACGCCTTACATATGGTGTCGAAGCTTTTACATAGCTTCAGCAAGTTATTTTTAAGCTTTAATACCGTATGTGACGGACTGTCATGTCTAGGATACTCTTTAGGGTATGACAGTTTAAGTGGTATCAGAGCATCAAGATTAGGAAAGAAAATCATAAGTTTAGAAGTAGAAGTCATAGAGGCATGATAAACTTAGGAATAAATCATAAGAGTGTTTGGGAGATCCTTGTGAGTTATAAGTATCTAGAAGGAAGATTAGTAGAGGAAAAAATAGATAGATTTTTCACCGTAAGATAGAGGAACCGTAGGTAGAGTGAAGGAAAAACCTAAGAATCCCATTAGATCACCCCGTTCGATAAGGCAAGAACAATTTTGGAAGTCCTAGAACCATAGCAAGTGGGATTATATGGTATCAAGTGGGAAGATCGCATCTTTTATGACCTCACCAAAAATATAAGTATAGAACTAGTTTTTGTCCTTGAATGAACTCCTAAAACATTTCTAGTCATAACAAAACGTCACCTTTATAGTTGCAAATAAGAAGAAATCAAAATTTCTTGGCTTTTGAATAAAGAAACCGATAAAAGACTATATGATCTAGTTTTAATAGCGAGTATATCCGTCGGTGTGCCAAAAGACGAGGACTCTCACCTCTACTCAAAGCCAAAAGACAAAGTAAGAGTTCCAAGAAAGGAAGCCGTAACCAAGCACGTGCTCAAGAGCATAAGAAGAGGATGTCAAGTCAAGAAGAAAGCGTCACATTTACCCGAAGCATAGCGCCTTAGTTAACTAAATTAGGAATAATTAAAAGAAGTAGTTAAGTGTCTAAAAGATAACAAGTAAGTTGATGATTTCCTTAATATGAATTCCTTATATCATTATATGATATTTATGTTATGCCTTTTTCCATAAATAAATTTCCTAATATTAGAAAAAGATGTCCTATTTTACGATTTTATGAAGTTATATTTTGAAAATTCTTGATTGCCTACCAACTTTTGTTGAGTATCTGTCCTATGATATTATTTCCATGAGTTCGAATTTCAATTTCAATCGTAATTTCTAATCTTTTATGTTTAAGCTTTCCATGTTTTCATTAAATGAAATTTCCTTTCATGGTTATTTGAATTTTATTTGTTATACTTTTGATTTCGGGAATTTCTGTATCTAATTGTGATAGTTATTTTTATTCTAAATTTCTGTTATTTTCATTAAATATCGCACCAAAACTTAATAAGTTAAGAGAAAAGAATGAACTCATGTAATTAAAATATTTAAATAGTCGAACTCATAGAGGACAAATTGCGAGTAGCATGCTTCAAAACCAACAAGCCGAGGAAGGATATCAACCCGAAGTTCCTCCTCCAAATCCACAAGCTATGCCATCGCGAATCCACCAGTCGATTACCAGGCCACTCTTATACATATAACACAATTGTTGAATACTCTTATTCAGCAAGAAAATGCACACACACATGCTCTAACCCTACCCCAAAACGAACATCAAGCATCTATAGAAGTGCCTATACCACAGAACGAGCAGTCACATACCATGCGCCACCGCCACCGCCACTAAGACCCTACAAAAGCGTTTTACCGGAATTCATCAAAAGTAATAGATACTTTGATGGAGCCTTTGGCAAGCCTGACGAGGCGAAAGATTGGCTTGCACAAAAAGAAAGGTCATTGGATGCGTTCGAAATACCGCAACACCTAAAGATAACTTGTGGTACTTATATGCTTCACCAGAACGTTTGTGTGTGGTGGGAATCCAAGAGTATAGAATTGATCCATCTGATCACTTAGGAAACATTCCGACATGAATTCGTAGAAAACTACTTTCTAGGTAGTCTTCGAGTTCATTATAGCTCCAACTTCTTGCATATTGCACAACAAAGCAGAACGGTGGAATAATATGAGAGCAAGTTCAGTTAACTACTCTAGTATGCACCTAACTCCTACAAGTATAGTGAGGAGTTGAAGAGGCAAGTCTTTTTGAATGGACTAGATGAGGAGCTATGAGTGAAGTTGGAAGAATTTGATATAAGGAAGGAGCTTGGATTGTTGAAGGAGCAAAGAGAGAAAGATGTGTGCACCAAAAAAGAAGGTCCATGTTATTGGAAGGAAATTTCATGAACGACCAAGTTTTAGCCACCCATAAAAAAGGTTCAAGCCAAACAACAATTTTAGAGAAATGGTTAATGGGAGAAAGGATGCACCAAATAATATAATTTGTTGGAAATGTCAGGGTACCTATACCCAAAGAGATGTCCTATATTGCGAGATAAGTGCTACTTTTGAGGGGACCCCAACCACAAAGTGCCATAGTGTCCAAAGAAAGCATCTTCCATTTGCTTTATGTGCAGACAGACTGGACACTTTGCTAAGGAATGCCCGCAAAAGAAGAGTGCCCCCAACAGATCAACTAGACCATCTAAAGGACCTACTCCAACAAGAATAAGGAACAAAAATGGAAGTGGAAATCATATTGGGACTTCTATGCATGGAATGAAGGTCTACAATTTGGAAGGTCAATGGAGATGTGGGGAGATGGGTGATGAAAATGTGGAGTTAGCTACTCTTGAAGACGAAAACGACTATAGCTATGACCCGATCCAATGTTAGTGTTAAACCTTAATCAAGTGTTTTCTTTAATTCTGTAAAAGTATAAAGATTAATAGACAATAGTTGGATGATTGAGTAAAACCCCAAAAAGCAAAATAAAGAACCCTACGGTGTAGATGTTAGCTTCTCCTTCAATAAGTTAAATGCCTGCAAACAATTGTCATCAAAATTGAATATAGCATCGTTTTCAAGCAAATTACATAAAGGTCTAGAAATCTTAGAGAAGTCCTTAATGAATCTTCTATAGAAGCCAACATGTCCTAAAAAACTTCTAACTCCTTTCATAGATGTAGGTAATGGCAGTTTCTCTATTATCTCAACTTTGGCCTTGTCCACTTCAATTCCTTTCTCAGACACCTTGTGACCCAAAACTATCCCCTCTCTTACCATGAAGTGGCATTTTTCCCAATTCAAAATCAGATTGGTTTCTTTGCATCTTTTAAGAACATAGCCTAAGTTTATCAGACATGCATCAAAGGATTTTCCAAAAAATGATAAGTCATCCTTGAATATTTTAATAAAATTTTCAAGCATATTAGAAAAAATAGCCATCATATACCTCTGAAAGGTAGCAAGTGCATTGCAAAGACCAAAGGGCATTCTCCTAAAGGCAAATGTGCCATAAGGATAGGTAAGAGTGGTTTTTTCCTGGTCATCAGGTGTTATATAAATATGATTATAACCATAGTAACCATCTAAAAAGCAATAATAATCATGCCCTACAAGTTTCTCAAGCATTTGATCAATGAAGGGAAGTGGTAAATGGTATTTTTGGGTGGCATCATTCAACTTCCAATAGTCTATGCAAACTCTTCACTTAGTCACAGCTCGAGTAGGAATCAATTCATTATCCTCATTCCTTACCACAGTCATACCACCTTTCTTAGGAACTACCTGGACTGAACTAACCCACTTACCATAAGAGATAGGATAGATAATACCTGTATCCAACAATTTCAAAACTTCCTTCTTCACTACCTCTTTAAGGGTTGGGTTGAGTCTTCTCTATGGTTGAACTGCAGGTTTGCACTCAGCTTCCAACAAAATCTTGTGAGTGTAAATCATAAGGCTGATTCCCTTTATATCAGCAATGGTCCATCTAATTGCTTCCTTATGTTCCTTTAGAACTCTAAGTAGCTGTTGCTCTTGTTCACTTGTCAAAGAAGATGATATAATTATTGGCAAAGTAGTACCAACTGTTGGAAATTTAGGAATCAAAACGCAATGGAAATATATCTTATTTTTCATAAAAATACGAATGCTACATCCCCAATGGCAGATCCATGCGATTCAATCAAATTAGTATCTATGTTTCTTGATTAGATTTGAACAAGAAAGGGGTTTCTTGAATATACCTTATATTGATGCTTCAAAACGATTAGCAAATCGGATTTATCGGAACTGCAGTCTTGCAATCCCCTCTACAGTATCCACACGTGAACGACTGTGTACTAGCACTCAAGAACACGAATCCAATTCGTGTAGGAATTATTTTTCTTCTTTTTCTATCTTTTAGGTTTGCAGAATTTCTTTGCCGTCCAATCTGACGTCAAAGAGTCTGACCGAAAAGGCTGTCTATAGATCTATATATATAGACATGTAGGAAACCCTAGAAGATATATATTATGAGATATTTATTTAATATTTAATAAAATATTATTTCATTAAATATTAATTATCTGTCATAATCATTTATTATTCTTAAACTATTTAAGAATATTAAATATAATAATTCCTATAAGTTTAAATATAAACCCATAATATATTTCATTCGTTCTTTTATGTGTGACTCTATAGGTACACCTAATGTTGGCAGTAGGTCCTATAAACCTTTTAGACCTACAAGATATCATTGGTCTCTAGCAAGACATTATGTCTACCCAAATTAGGTGAATATCAGTAATCCAATTTTTATCTGATCTATAATTTATGTCATTATCCTTTTTGCCACATGATATCTAGATTGAACATAAGACATGGAGAGTGTCATTCTTATATTGTTCAATCTTATCATTTCTCGATTTCAAAGTGATCTGATAATACAAATGAAATTTATCACACTATCAATTCATTTGAGCATGGCCATGCATTTCTTAGTCTCACTTATCGAGGGGCCTAAAGATATCTCTCTCATAACGAGAGGGACAAATCCCATCTTAATCACTCAACTTCCTCTACGTGATATATATTATGCCCAAACTTAACCTTTATAATTATCCGGTTAAAAAACAACGTTTGATTGAGTTGAAATATAACGTTTCTCATGTTGGAACCTATGGTGATTTCAGGTCTAAGGATACGTTGACATAGTTATTATGAAAATTACTTATGGCAATATTCCATGTAGTGATCTCATAGTGGGTTAGTTCAGCACATAGTCATCTCATATGTGCCTATGAGTTTTATTTGTATCACCATACAAATAGACATCCCATGTTTATCAAATAAAAACTCATACTAGATTTAATTCATTATCATTCCCATAATAATGAACATCTAGGAACATTTAGAATAATAAATTATTCATGGATTTCTATTATAAAGTAAATATGCAAATAATACAAAAGAAATGCCTCTGTTTATTTATATATATAAATATCAAATGACAATATCCAGTAATTGGCCTAGGGCACAATCACTAACACCAGCTCCAAGAAAAGCATACTTTAAATGAGTAGGAAGGGGTTTAAGCTTTAGAGTTGGTGGTTATATCAATGATGGTATTGGTTTGCTCTCACTGGTGTCCAGTTCCTCATAATATCTTGCTTTGATTTGAGGCACTTGCTCAACTGTTTCTTCCTTTTGCTCCTCATTACTCCAATCGTCAAGGTCTCTAGGGACCAACTCCATGGTGTCAACACCTACCTTTTCTTCAACAGATTGGAGATAAACTCATCAACAACATTGATAGTGTAGCAAGAATTACTATCATCAATATTTTTTCATTACATCATAAACATTAAAGGTTGCCTGATCATGCATTACTCTTAAAGTGAGTTTACCTTATTCCTCATCAATTAGTGCTTTACCAATTGCAAAGAATGGTCTGCCAAGAATCATTGGGACTTATCTATCTTCATCCATTTCCAAGACTACAAAGTTTACTGGAAATATAAATTTATCCACTTTTTCTAGGATGTTCTCCACAATACACGTAGGGTATCTGACACTTCTATCTACAAGCTGCAAGGTGACATGAGTCTCTTTGCACTCTCCAAGTACTAGTTTCCTAAAAATAGATAGGGGCATAAGATTAATACTTGCACCAGAATCTAATAAAAATTTATCAAAATGAAATTCTCCTATAGTGCAAGGAACTGTAAATCCATCCACCACACACCCCCCAACCCCTCCCCCCCCCCCCCCCCCCCCCCCCCCCCCTTCCCCCCCCGCCAAAATCTCTTTGTTTGGTAGGCAGGCTAAGTAGATTCTTTTATAGAATCATGGAACATTCTCCTATGAGTACCATGGTTCATTTTCATCAATCTTTATTTTTTTAGTAAGCAACTCTTTGATAAATTTGCATATGAAGGCATTTGTTGAATTACTTCTAAGAATGAGATGTTAATTTACAGCTTTTTGAAACATCTAAGAACTTTGAAAACTGTTCATCCAATCTTTGCTGCTTCAATCTTCGTAGAAAGGAAATAGGAGGAACATATGGTTTTACCTCTGGTGGTTTTTGAACTAACTCCTCCATCTTTTTCTTTCCCTTATCCTTAACTGGAATCTCCTCTGTTTCCTCAACTTTCTCGTCGGTTGTTTCAACCTCCTTGCCACTCCTCAACATAATGGCATTAACAGTCTTGGGGTTTTCCTCAGTATTGCTTGGTAATGACCCAAATGGTCTATTACTCAACTGCTAATTCAGCTGATGGACTTGACTCTAAAAGTCTCTAATAATAGCCTCCTAACTAGTAAGTTTGTTTTGAGTTGTTTGTATAAAAGTCCTCAATAGATCATCAGTTGAAGGTTGATTTTGTTGAGGTAGAGGTAGGGCATTCCTTACAGGACCTTTCTTTTGAAATCCAGGAGATCCATAGACATTGGCTTCATTTCTATATGATAGATTCGAATGATTGTGCCACCTTTTATTGTAAGTGTTTGCATAGGGTCCATAATTACCCCTTTGAAAGTTTCCAACATAATTGAGCTGCTTTCCACTTGATGATGGTGTTGTACCATTAGGACAATTATAACCTGGATGTGGTCCTGACCACAACTCACAAGTAACAACTTGATTAGCATTAACAAAAATAGCTAATGCGAGTTTACTTACTCATGTAGTTAAAGCGTAAATTTGAGCAGTAAGCTGTTACATGGCTTCATTGTCTTGAATAGATGCCACTTTTGACCTTGTTCTTTCACAGCTCCAGTAAGCTGTTACAAAGCGCTTGCTTCGTCATATGTCTTTCCCATTAGTGATCCTCCTAATGTAGCATCAACAAGAGACCTCAAAGTCTCATCTAGACTAAGGTAGAAATTATCAATTAGAAGATTATTAGGCAGTCCATGATGTGGGCATTTTCTAGCTGCCTCCTTAAATCTCTCATAAGCTTCATACAAAGATTCACCTAGAAAAATCTCATTCCTCAATCTAGTAGTTCTAGCAGGAGAAGAAAATCTCTTCAAGAACTTAGTTGTCAAATCTGCCCATGATGTGATGATTTCAGGTGGTTGAGAATTGTACCAGGCCAAAGCTTTATCCCTAACAGAGAAAGGGAAAAGCTATATTCTTATGGCCTCATCAGTAACACCATTGAGTTTGACAGTGTAAACCCCTGTTTTCTAAGCCCTAAACCTTAAGCCGGAAAGTCTACCGGAGACCTTAAGTCAACGGATCTTGAGTAAAACCCTACAGTTTATATCTTGAAAACCCGAGTTCGCAAATCGAGGAGTCGAAAAATAATTAAAGTGTTTAGAATAGTCCATAATAATATTTGAATTATTAAAAATATCAGATCGGTTCAATTTCGGCTTATTTCGAACCCGTTTGGATACTGCTTTGGAAAGCGTGTCCCGGGGCTCGGAAAATTAAAAATATATCTTTAATATTTTTAGACTCGTATTTTTATAAGGATTTCAAAAATATCAAGTTTAGAATTTTTCGGATTCTAAAAATATCAGTTATAGCTCATATAAGCTTATTTTACTCTTACCGGTAACTAAATTGTTAAATTTCTAAAAATAATTTAATTGATTATTTTATTTAAATCATAAAAATTCTGCTACTTAAATAAAAATATTTTTCTTAATTTATTTTATATATTTTCTTATTCAAAAAGCCACTTTATCAACCCATATCTCAAGTACACATACATTATCATTACTACACATTATTATGTCTTCTTTTGCTTTTTCTTACACTCTCATTTCCCAAAATTGCAGCTGCCCATTCCCCATAAAATAGCCACTTTTCATTATTTTTAATTATTTATTTGATATTTTAAAGTCTATTTTAGTTAGAAATGGATGCAACTTGTTACACTTTCAAAAATACAAAGAAATCAAACACACACCCCCCACACTCTACAAATCACGCCAGCCCCCCCCTTGCAGCTGCATGGTTTTATTTTTTTTTTAAATTATTTAACACACATTTATCTCTATTTAAACATCTATTCCTTCTCTTTCACTTTACAAACCCTACATTTTTCCTCTCTCTTTTTCCCTCTCTTTTCTCTTCTTCCTTGCTTGTCTTCTTGAAAACAAGCTGTCCCCATTTTTCTTTCTTGCTTCCACATATATTTCTTGCAATTATTTGAGGTAATCTTTCCCTTTTTGCTCTTATAAGATGTTCTAGGATGATACCATGGATGTTTCATGCATCAAAGGACATTCCACAAGCTTAAAAGGCTATGGATGATGATGCCAAGAAGTGAAACACTCCTCTAGATGATGATCTCTTTTGTTCTTAGTATTTTTGTTATATGGAAGGCTTGTTTATCTTCTTGTTTTTGTGATAGCTTGTAGATCTAGAGTTTTATCAAGCTTTAGTTATGTTTATGTGTAGATCTAGAAGTTTAAGGCCTACTACTAAGTTTTTCTTATGCTTTCATGGTTATATATTGAGTAGATCTTAGATTCAAGTTGGAATGAAAAAGAAAAATTCGTAACTTGTCAATGCCCTATTTTAAAAACCCTCTTTCAAGTCTTAAAATGGAAGCTTTTGTTAAGAAAATGAAGGTTTGATGGATGTATATCATCAAGGCTTCATCTTACAAGAATCAAAGTTGATTTTTTCAAAAACAAAAATTGTATTTTCGGATCAAGACAAAGATCCAAAATAAAAACATGTTTTCCAACTCACAAATGAGGATTTTATTCAAGAAATGAAGGGTTCTTAGATATAATATGTAATGGGTTGTTTTCATGAGTTTTGATGAATTTTCTCAAGAGATATGTCCAAAATAAATTTATGAAAATTCGGATCAAGACCAAGACCTATTTTTGGAACCCATCAATCAACTTTAAAATGAAGATTTAGACAAAAATATAAGAGGCTCTTGATATAGATATCTTAAGGAATGGATTTTCATAAGTTTGAATGGGTTTTCCTAAGAAGTATTGCATAAATCAAGTGCTTTGTAGAAGACAATATTTAGGTCTTGTTTTCATTGTAAGTTTCAAAGTGGAAATTCGTAATTATGAGAAGACCAATTTTGAAAACCTTCTTTTTGATCTCAAAACAAGTATTTTATATTGAAAATGAATGCTTTGATGATACATAATATAGGAAAAATTATTTTCATTGAACTAAGTGAGTTTTAGTAAAGGAATTACTCAAAACAAGACAATGAGTTTCAACTTGTGAATTTCGGTTTTATGAATATGGATTCTTAGAAGTTTCTTTTGAACATTATGTTTGGGATTAGATAAGTATGTAATCTCTTAATTTTGTTTAGAGGATCTCCTTGCAAGTTAGGACTAATTGAGTAACCTAAGTAGTTAAATAGAGTAGATATGGCAATTTTTCACAAAGGCTCAAATCTGGAATTTTCGCAACCCTACTGTACAGTACGTTTCCGACCCTTAAATGACCTTAAATGTTTGAATTAACTTTAGAAATGGATAGCTCTTTCGAAGTAGGTATAAATCGGTATATTATAAGCTAAATTCCGAGTTAAAATGAGTTAGATATGACCTTTTTAAGTTAAGGATTCAACCTAGACGGAAATTGACGAACTTAGTAAATAAAATTGTTAAGTTTAATAGAACTTCATAAGAGATGCTCATTGAGGGTATTCTTTGTACCTAGGTGAATTGGAGGACGGGTTACCACTTCCCGAGGACTATTACGACTAGTGGATTTTCACTACATGGACAAGTGAGTTCATTTCTCAATTAATTATGCTCTTGGATGTGCTTGTAGTAGTAGTGGCATTAGACTTAGGAAAAGAAAATTGTTGAATGGTGATCTAAACTTGCATGAATGAACGATAAGTATATCGAGGCAAGCTTTGTTGTAATAATCTTGTATGAGCTAGTATAGATTTGGAATGTCTGAAAATTGTATGGTCACTTTTAAATTATCTAAGTAATATGTCATGATTATATGAATAAACTGTACATGCATATCACGTAGTGAGTCTTATATCATTGTCGAGTATGTCTTTGGTGGGACAAAGGTGTACTCGGGAGGCAGCGGGTCTTTAATGAAAGGGGACTAGGGTTGCATGACTTATGGACCACCCCATTCGAATAATGAAACTATGGTTGCATGACTTATGACCAACATTAAAAATTGTGGTTGCATGTCTTATGGACCACCCCACTTAAGATTGGGACAATGGTTGCATGTCTTATGGACCAACTTTGGAATTGTAGTTGCATGACTTATGAACTACCCCAAACCCCGAATGGAGGGCGTAAATTCATTCACTTATGACTACCGGAAAGTCATATGCTTGTTTGCTCATATGCTTGTGCATTCATATGGTTGCTTAATTATAACTTGCTTGTATAGATATTTTAGCTTGGTCGGGCATGTTACTTGAAGAAAATGAATCTCACTAAGCATTAGCTTATACCCCAACAGTTTTTGTTGCAGCGTTCCTATTTTTGGATGTTCCGAGAGGACATTTTGTGCAGGTTTATCACATGGAATTAAAGAGCTTTTGAGGAAGTCGGGACCTAGTGTAGGCGTGGACTTCTAGGAAAATCTCTTTAATGTGAATTCATATATGAGTAATTGGAGCTAAACAATGCAGACTCCTATTATTTTGACGGGGGTATGCCCCCTTGACTTTTGTAAAGTTAACTGTTTATTTTGTTGTGATGTATATTCTTAATGTTATGTATGCTTTCTTAAGACTACTCGAATCAAAGTGTGATCCTAAAAGTTGTGTGAGTACACCTTACACTCGATATGTAAACCTATGGGATGACTAAGATTGTCATACTTAAGTTTAAATATCGGGTGTGGTGGACTGTCACGTTTATGGTACCCTTTGGGGCGTGACAGACAGTGTTGCAATATTAGAGAAATTTGGCAATATGCCCATTCGGTGTCTCATTAGAATATCTTCTAAATTGATGTGACTCAACCATTTAAAATAGGGCCAGTTTAAGCTCAAAATTGTTGGCCTGAATGGTTGGCCTTCTGACAGCAGGACCCATGACAGTGGGTAATGTATAATTCTGAAGTGCTCTTGTAGGTTCAACTTGTAATTGTATCTGATTGTTATTGCCCTCATTGTTTCGTGCTTCATTTTCCACCATTGCTTCTTGCAGCACTTCTTCTCTTCTTCGGTTTTCTCTTCTATATTGATGAAAGGTTCTTTCAATGTCCGGATCAATCGGTAGAAGCTCAGTACTTCTACTCCTTCGCATATAACCTACAAAGAGAAACGAAAGGAATCAAATACTAAAAATGTGCTGAAACTACTAGCAAAACTAAAGGTAGTCTAATATTAATTGGATCCCTGGCAACGGTGCCAAAAACTTGATCCGCTCAAATTGTATTGATCTTTTTAAGTGCGAATTATACTAGCAAGTATACGGGGCTAATCAAATAATATAAATGTGAGTCAAGTATTATTCCAACAAGGATCAATTAACTACTAAACTGGTATTAGCTTCCACTAATATTTAGGCAATCAATCTTTTAAACTTCACTAATTATCTAATGCTAATCTAATTTAACAATTGAAATGTAATGAGAATGTTTTTAGAGAAAGATATATCCAAAGAATGTGGGAAGGAAAGAATCCACCTTAATATTGCTAATCAAACTGAAATCATGTTATATTGATAATTAAAATTATGGATATTCATATGAAATTGTCAAAGATCTAAAACCCTATTGAAATTTCAATATCTTTTTCAACCACACAATAATCCAATAGCTTCTACTAAATAAATTACCAGTGGAATCAAATTTACAATTATAAATCTCCGGATTCTATAATTGAACAATGCTCTAAATCAACTTCTCCTAATCACTTACTAAGAATCAACATTAAACATTTCATGAATCTTAGTGGACAATTTCTAAATCATATTAAACTCTGCCGCTTCCGCAATTGTCATTTAACCTTAATTCATGAATTTCTTTGAACCTTAATTTCCCTTCCGAGTTATTATGATTTTAATAAATCAAATTCCAAACAGAAATAAGATATATAATAGGAACTCAATGCGAATATTCTACAATTCTAACAATCATATAACATAACCTCAATAATCATATTGGCATTCTAAAGGCTTCATTAACTTCCCACAATGAAGATTTAGCTCATCATTGAAATAGATTCACAAATCAAATGAGATTCTATAATCGATATCATGATGACCAACAAAACCTGATAATTGAATTGCATATAACAAGAGTAGGATCAAATATCACCAATTCAAATATCTAGATCTTCAATTATAAAATCTTTTCAATGCAGAGCTTCAAAATCACTCTCTAAATGGATCTTCTAATATACCCCAGCTATGGATGAAAGCTGTTAATTTCGTGTGTGTTCTTATGGCAAAAGAAACCCCTAAATTTATAAGCAAAATTCCTTCAGAATTTGAGACGCTTCACTTGACTTCTTTAGTTACAAAATGTACACCAGCAGTTACACTTTATACGCTAACGGTGTATAGGCGGCGTACATATATAAACTGGTAGAATACCGGCAGCGTTGAAGACAGCTTTAATGTTTTGTCTTCTGTGGATGACCTACACCGCTTCAACACCGGCAGCTTAGGGTTTCAAGAGGTTGGCATACGATGGGAAACATTGAAAGCTAGCCAAATCCAATTCAAGGCCGGCTGTGCAGAAGGCAATGTTTGAAATATGCATTATGTGGATGCTCTGCACCGTCTCAACGACAGTAGCGTAACTTTAAGTTCGTCGATGTTGAATCAAATTGTAGAAGCCATCCTTTCCTTTCTTCTACACTAGCAGTATAGAGCCAGTGCTTAAAAATTTGATATTGATCTTCATTCAACACCGCCTCAAGGCCAGCGGCATAAATGTAAAAAATGCCGACTTAATGATCTTGATTCTGATCATGATGAAGGCTGGATCAAGGCTGGCGGCGTAAATTCCATAAATGTCGACGTAGCCCCTATTTCTGCACAAATTCTTATCAGACTTCTTTGTTTTACTTTCCATGTTCCAATTACACCTGAAACATCAATTTGAACACATCCAAGTACCAATTCTTGCAAATCTTATAGAAATTAACAAAATTTATGGACAATTGTTGAATGAAAGTTGTATAAAATATAACTTTATCAATTGAATAGTAAATAAGACAAATAAATTACCAGCAGTAATAAAAATACGCGTATATGGGTTATATATGATGTTCTTAGGAGGCATAAAAATTATATCTAATATTTTTATGATTTCTTACTACATCACAAGTCTGGATTAATTTTTGACATATTTTTCCCATTTTTTGTGTCGGTGTCCTAATTTTAGAAAGTGATCCTATTCGGGTTCAAAACAAATAAAATTTTATCGAATATGATTCTTTTAGGTTATATGTCATTTTTCCGAGTTATAATCTAAGGTTAACTTGTTTTTATTGTTTTAGAGTTTCTAGTACAGTCTTGTCAGATCAAGATCTTCTAGAACTTAATGTTGACCTATGTTGGCTTCTAGCGTTTTGGTTTGAATTTAAGCTTTAAAATTTACTCGTAAGATCATATACTCTACGAATTTACATTTATACTATATGTTCGGCCCATAATTTGAGTTTAAATTATTTTTATAATTTATTTAATATTTTAAGATTCTCAGAAATGTCTAATCGAGTATCGGGCTTTTAAGGTTAAAGGTTAACTCGTTTTGACTTTTGGTATTAGTTTTAAATTTTTGCTCTAAGATTCACTTATAGGTTACCAAAAATGTAGGTTTTATAATTTTTTTTTTTATCATTAATTGTTATCTAGTGATGTGTCAATTTGCGTGCCAATGATTAGGTGCAAAAATATTTTGGTCGAACTAGTGAAATTTCGACTCGACAAATTATTACTCTATTATGGAAAATTATTTTGTATCATTTTGTTATTGATTATTACTTAGATATACTATCGCGATTTACATTTTAGAGATTGGATAGATGTATTGTTTGGCGTAAAGATTCTAAATTGAATGATTCTCGGATTTTCATTTTGTTTTCGAAAGTATTCTTTTTCTTAAGGTTTAGTATTTAGGGCTTTCTTTTCCCATCACACTTATTAGACATCTAGAGTTATTCAACTTATTTGGTATTGTCTAAGGTTTTCGAAACTTATAATTGTAAGGATCAATTCTAGGGTTTATAGAGTTTGATTTTAACTTGGCTCAATTTCTAGGTTCTAGTTTTGATACTAGCACTAAGGTTCTCATCTAAGAGCATCGAAAAATCTAGGGCGTACAACTTGTCCCCTTTAAAGAAAGTTTTGTCCTCAAAACTTGTTACAAGTACATGGTTTGTTGAACCGGTGAGAGCACTTGCATCATATCTTATTAACGTTCCTTATGTTTGAGATTTACTGTGATTTTATTTACTCAATATCTATATTTGTTAAGTTTATCAATTATGATTACATTGTTTCATTCTTTTATCACATTTATTTGATAATTCTTATCATTTTCATTCGTATGAAACATATTGAGATTTATTGTTGTTTTAGTATCACTTCTTTCATAAATATTATCATTTAATTCTTAATTTGATAAGTTAAGAACTTTCAATATTTTATTAAATATATATGACTAATATTACATGCATTATAAGATATATAAAGCAATAAGATTTGGTTCAGCGATTCCAACCTTCACTTACTCGATTGACCTAGACTCAACAAAGACAATAAACGACTTATAACTTGACTCGACTCATCCTTAAACTTAAGACAACATATAACAACACGACAAGATACTGACTCTCATGACACAACAGCTCAACAAAAGAAGGTTGTAAATTCGCTTTTCCATTCTTATATGACTATATATATACATATATATATGACATTATGCATATAAAATAGGACTAATGTTGAATTTGGTATTTGAATTTAACCGAAAAATTCAATTAGGTACCTAAATTTTTAACAGTTCAATTTTAGTACCTTAATGAACTTTTTGATGCTATTATCAGTACCTCACTTACCTTCGTTAGCTCTGTTTGTATAAGTGGATGAACGGACCAATTGCATCTTAACACGTATAATACAACTAAAAATAATTGATAGGAGGGGGGGAGAGAGAGACTTGGAAGAAAAGAAAAAGGAAGAAGAAGAAGGAGAAATTCCAGCATCTAACAAACCCAAAATATTTACAATTATTTTTTGAAAATTGTACAAAGATGGCAGTTATATTGACGAAACTCACAAATACACTGGTTAATAGCTTAAAAAATAGGCAAGATTGAAACAAATATATAATGGATCAAACATTATGAATTCGGTTAAATGAGGATCTCCACATGGATCGAGTTCATCTTCT
Organism: Combretum micranthum; assembly: GCA_024138025.1. Classification (NCBI taxonomy): domain Eukaryota; kingdom Viridiplantae; phylum Streptophyta; class Magnoliopsida; order Myrtales; family Combretaceae; genus Combretum; species Combretum micranthum. The sequence goes on from JAMXBD010000047.1 coordinate 1,533,899, forward strand.
TCACAGGCACAAGTGTGCTTAATGTGGTCCTCGGCAGGTCACGTGGCTCATATGGTGCGGGACATTTTTAGCAGTTGTGGATTATAGCTGTAGTCTATGTGTTTGGTGATGAGCATGGTATTGTTCGACACTAGCAAGTTGCCTCGATGGCTGAAGGGAGTTGGTCTTTCGAGCATAAGTTATGGTTCAAAGAGCGGAGGTTGCTTGAGGTTTGATCAGAGTCAAGTGTGAGTCAACTCGATGAAGATGAATATTCGGCATGGTTGTGGGTTTAAAGGTATTGTGTAGAGGCTGAAGACAGTGGATTTGCAAGTTGACTTCATGTGGTTTTGGGGAAAATGCTTCTTTAGATCTGGTGGCTTAGAATATGTCGTGATGGGAGAGGTGGTGGTGCTGATGGCGGTGGTTGGAGTGCTTTCGGCAGTAGATGAGACATGACATTGGTGATGGTAAGGTGCTTCGCGACCTCGTACTATTTGGAGAGGGACCTCATATTACTTCTTCTTTGAGGGATGAGAAAAAGCTTTGTTTTTTCTCCATGTTTAAGGACTTGAAAGAAGAAAAAGAAGGGACAATACCCATAAGCTAAAATTTTAGAGTGAAGGAGGAGGGAGAGAGAGAAAGAGAGAGAGAGTATTATTCGGGGGAAGGGAAAGAGGGCAAATAGGAAAGGGCGTGGGGAAAGTAAAATGATGACAGTGGGGGTATTATATACGTGTCAAGGTATAACTAGCTCATTTATTCATGTGTGAAAACAGAGCCAACGGAGTTAAGTGAGGTACTGATAATAGCATCAAAAAGTTCATTAACGTGCTAAAATTGAACTTTTAAAAGTTCAGGTACCTAATTGAATTTTTTAGTAAAATTCAAGTACCAAATTCCATATTATCCCTATAAAATATGCAATATTCATATCTTTTTAATTATTAAAGACATCAATGTCCCATCATCGTGATCATTTTGACAAGGTTGAAATCAAGATGTCTCACCGTGTTATCGATTGTGACAAACTATGGAAAATTATATTTTGAATTTTTGCTATTAACAGTTCTAACTTTTAGGCAACCATCAAAATATTCACGTTTTTAACGTTCTTTAAATTGGGCATTTTTAGTGTCAACAAAGTGGATAAGGTTTGGTTCGGTTTCTATGTTTGACTCATACTAAATTTTCAATGATCTTATATCTATCCATTATATGCTAGGTTATGATGATTATTTACTCTAATAGCGTTATTAACCAATCAAACTATTCTTTTAGTTTTAAGGGTGTATAAGGATGTTCGAACACCTAAAGGTACGAGGCTAACCTGATGCTGAATCACATTCATGGTTATCATCCTTTTCTATAGTAGCAAGTTCTATTTCCTTGTCACTGGCTTCCTCACAAACCAACTGTCCTTGTAAATTGTACACGCTTATTATTTATGGAGGTGTTGTTCAGCTGTTCTCATTCCCATTCCTATCGTTGTTTCCATTATTGTTAGAACTCTTTCAATTTTTAGTTGAGATCGATGACTCATTGTGTGGGTTTTTCCTTCCGAGGCATTTATTAGCAAGATATTCTTTCTTTATGTAGATAAAGTAGACAGTGGTAGTCATCTTGGGACAGTTTCAAATTTTGTGGTTAAAGTTTCCGCAGAGGTAACACTGAAACTGTAGACTTGGGCATTACTTGAGGGAATGCTTTCCTTTACACTTCCAGCATTGAATATCTACCGTTGTTGCACTCTTCCTTTCACTAGAACCATTAGTAGGTTTGAGTACTTTCATCTTAGTACTCGAACTTGTTCCATCAAAGGGTTTCTTTTTTAACAATATGATTTTTTTTCTCCTATCTTGCGCTTCCTTTTTTTAGCATTTTCCACAATTCTGGCTCTTTTCACAAGTTCTCTAAAATTTCTAATATCAAACTCCTTGAAGCTGACTCGAAGGTCCTCATCCAAACCATTCAAAAGCACTTATCTCTTGAGTTCATCACTATGCTTATTTGGCTATGGGGCACATTGCAATAGTTTTCCAAACTTGGTTTCATATTGTTCAAGACCATGGCCTCCTTGTGAGATGCGAAGAAAATCCATACTATATTGAATTCTCAAGCTTTTAGGGAAAAAGTTCTCCAAGAATTCATTCATAAATATCTCCCATGTGACTTGTAGTAGCAGCTCTCTACTCTTAGATTCCCACCATACTCTTGTGTTGAATGTTAGCCTATACATTCCATGAGTGAACTTAAGACGACGTGGTACTTCGAAAGCTCAAAAACATCGTTCTGTCTATGTTAACCAATCTTTGGCCTTGTCCATTTTTCCAAAAGCTCCATCAAAATATCAATTGCACTTTATGAAGTTCGATAAGGTACTCCGATAGGGTCTAGGTGTTGATGGTATAGTCAGTTCTATTGCAATAGGTGGTGTTTGATCCCCTAGTACGGCCTCTTGTGCGTGAGTAGCTGGTACAGGTGCAAGTATAGTATGAGTCTGTTGCATGTAATTTCTTATTAGACCGGTGATTTGTTTGATAACAGTAGAAACTTCTCCTAGTTGGTTCGGTTGTTGAGGTGTTCTTTGGTTTTCAGGTTTCATAGGGGGTGTTTTAGGTTCGCGTTGTGTACGGGCGCATCTCCTACACGATCCTATAGCTCTATTAAATTTGTGTGAGATTTTAGATTTTTATTGAGTTTTATGCATTCAGAAAATTCAAAAGAAAGAAATCATGCTGAAAGCATTAAGTAAGGAAACTTTTAAAAGAAGTGTTAAAACTTGTTGAAATCATAGTAATGAAAAAAGGAAATTCATATCATAAAGGCAAATACAGGATAATAGGCAAAAGGTTTGTTAAATCTTCCATTACAAAAGTTCAAAGCAAGGATGCAAAAGCATGATTACAATTTTATCCTAATTACTTCGAATCATTAACTGGGTAGTCAAAACAAAGCATATTTAAATAACTTTAACGAATCCTTGATTTCTTAACAAAAGGGCTAGTCAAAACTAATGCTCGATGAGAGGTATATTTTCCATCATCATTTCCTTTCTTAGGAGGTTGGTCCCCTCCAGATTGGTGTGATGACTCAACAGTCAATTTTAGTCTTTTAGGGCATCCATTGGCAAAGTGTCCCAATTGTTTGTAGACATAGAAGACAGTGGTCTTCTATTTTTGACAATTGAAAATCTTGTGTTTAGGATCTCTACAAAAGTAACATTTGTGCCGTAGTTATGGGCATCCTTTCAGGTAGTGTGTCTGTCACGCCCCAAAAGGTATCCTAAATGTAACAGTCTGCCACATTCAGTATTAAAGCTTAAGTATGACGACCTTAGTCATTCTATAAGCTTTGATATCAAGTGTAAGGCATATACTCACGATCATAGAGGACCAACTTTGAAATAAGTTATTTAAGAAGACATTCATATAGCAATTTAAGAATGGAAATCATAACATGATATCTGAAATATAGGAATATAAAGGTCTTACAAATATCAAAGGGGAATTCTCCATTCAAATGATATAATCTATCAAAGTCTATCCGAAATAATTACATGGAGATTTACTTAAAAGTCTATGTCTATATCTAGTCTTTGGCTTCTTCCAAAAACTCCTTAGGCTAAAAAGGGTAGTACTTAAAAGAAATAACCTCAGGGCTTCAACCATAGATAGGGGTGCTACAAAAGGTATCTATAAGGGGGTAAGCTTCTTGCTTAGTGAGAATTAATTCCATAAGTAAAGTACTCAACAACCAATATTTAATCAAGTTATTTAATCAAACATATGAGATGCAATCAATCATGTGAGCAAGCAATACATACGATTTTCCGAGAATCATATGTTTGAATGGATTTATCCCTCCATTCAGTGGTTAGGTGTTCAGGGCAACAAGGTCATAGTTCATAAATGATGTTTTTGTAGTTTTTATACAAATTCCTACTAACGGCTAAATTATAGTTAATCCGGGTGCCCACTCACCGTTTTAATTACGAGCAATCAAAGCCATAGAATATATTTTCGAGTCCTCAACCTCATTACTATGCTCTTGTCCCACCAAGAGTATAGTAACGAATGTAATATGACTCACTACGTGTTATGCGTGAATCATTTTATTTAAGTAATCATGGCATAATATTAGACGTTTTTTAAGTGATCACAGAATTTGCCAACAAATCATTTCTATACTAAAGCATACAAGGATTAATTAACAATTCCTACCTCAATATACTTATCATAATTTCAATCATATAAGTAAAGCACATGCGCTATCATCTTTTATCTTTTCCTAAAGTCTAGTGCTACCAAACTACAAGCAAATACATAAATACAAAATGCGAGAATTTAAACTCACTCGGCCATAGTAGCAGAAGCTTCTTAGTTGAAGTAATCCTTCAGGTAAGGTAGCTTAGACTCCACGTCACCTATACAAAAGAAATACCTAAAATGAGTATTTCTTGGAAGTTCTACTTAAACTTATAACTCTATTCTACTAAGTTCGTCAAAATTCATACTGATTGAAATTCCAACTTAAAATGGCTATAACTTGCTCATTTTAACTCGGAATCTCATATATTATATACCATTTTCTACCTACTCCAAAAGCTCTATCCATTTCTAAGGTTATTTTCTACAAAAAAAAGGTTATTTGGGTCTCTAAAAGAAATGGTACAGAATCAACACGAAAATTTCCACCTTTAGAACATGATTTTTCTAACTCTGTATCAACTAAAAATTTCATAGAAAACATATAAATATATATATATTGTTGAAAAAACCTTTTAATACATATGCAACTCATAATAAACACATGATTCTAATGGCATTGTCTCAATCAATGATTTTTCATAAAATAATCTTGTTTTGGTAGTTGAAAAAGTAAAGTTTTGACAAGGTTATGTTAAGTTGTTTGGAAATAAAACTAAGAGTTTTTTAGTCATTAGGTATATGATATAATTTATTTTCTTAGATTCTTAAAAGATAACTTTTGATTAAAAAACTTTGGTCTTTCTAAGTTATTTGTGAATTTTATATTCTAAGTATATGCTACTTGGTAAGTTGATTTCTTAACTTAGTTTGGAAAACTTGTGTTGATCTTTTACTAAAAATGCTAGTAATGAAGAGTTTCTTTACTTGTTTTTGCAAAAGCTTTGCATATCACCAACACTTAGAATCTGTGGTTATTTTTTGGTCAAAATCCTCTGTAAGCTATTTAGTTGAAATGAAATCCCAAGTCTCAAGAAAACTTTTTTCTAAGTGATAAAACTACATTTTTAAAGTAAGTTGGGCTTATTTTCTTTTACTTAGGAAAGAATATCTTTATTTTTTATTAAGACAACTATCAATATGATCATGCATGAAGTATGAATATGTTGATAGTAACTAACAAGAATAATAATAATATTAAGATGGAAAAATATAAGAATAAGTAAGAAATAAATATCAAGTATTTGAAGTCTTAGCTTGTTTTCAAGGCTTTCGGACTTAGTCATGGGCAAGTCTAAAGAAAGAAAAACAAAAGAAATAAGAAAGATTGTTTTGACTTGATGAGGACAAGTCTAAGACTAGAAAGACTAGTCTTAATATTAAAGCATGAAAGAAATAAACAAATTGCAAGCATAAATAAATAAATAACGGTTATGTTAATGAGCTTATATGCTCTAAGAAATATATATAGATACATATATATATAGATAATATGATATAAAAGTTAGGTTAGGACAATAATAATAACATGTACATAAATAAACAACATAATATGATATTTATTCATGAATAAGAACAAAACATAAATATAGTGTTGTTTCTATAATATTTGAATATTTAAGAAACATAAACCGTGGTCATGTTAAGTTACATGATATGGTAGAAAGATATAGGTAAAAAATTTACCTAAAGTAGAAATTTGGTTGGTAGTCTAAAAGAAGTTTTTTGTAGTATGTATGTAGAAAATGTATAGGAAAATAGGTAGTAAAGAAAAATGAAAAGAAAATTTTGGAAGAGAGGATTTGTAGAGTGAATTTGACATAGTTTTGTTAAGGTGAATGGATGTGTGAAAAAAATTGGAGGGAAAGGGGGTATTTATAGAGTTTTGAAGAGTGAAAATTATGTAAATTAAATAAATAGAAAAAAATAAAATATGGATGAAAGAGAGAGAGAGGGGGCCAGTGTGATGTAGGGGAGGAGAGAGATGGAGTATGTTGATTTGTTTTGTATTTTTATTAATTAAAAGTAATAAGTTTTAAGGTTCGATGTGAATGAAGATATATGAAAAATGTAAAAAGTAGAGAATAGGTATGTAGATTGTAAAAATAGGTGTAGAAAAAGTAAAAATAGATGAATAGCAGTGAATAGTGTAGAATAGTAGATAAGACAATTTAATACCGATAGTAAAGAAAATACGCGAAATTAAGCTATATCTGATATTTTTAGATACAAAAAAATTATAAAACTGATATTTTTGAAATCTTTACATTTTTATGAGTTTATTGGTATTATCGGAATATTTTTGCCATCAAGTGTACCAGGGCACAATTTTTGAAAACTGATCTCGTTCGGATTCAAAAGACACTAAAAATTGTTGAATCTGATATTTTTAAGTTTCCTTATATTATTAAGAACTATTTTCCATAATTATTTTAATTTTGTTGTTTAGGAGTTAAGAGCGTGGGATTTTCGGATCTAAATCTACTAAGTTTAATATAAAATTATTGACCTTAGAGTTTCCGGTTGACTCTCGGTTTAGGGTTTAAACATAAATTGTATCATAAAAACTAGGGGATTACAGTGTCCCCTTGCATTTCCAACATCAAATCTCATACTTTAAGGGATTCTTCTTCTTGATGGGAGAGTTGAGCGGCTTAAGTCTCTTGGCTTTAGGATTTGAACTGGCTGCAGTAAAAGGAGTTTAAGCTTTTTGTGTTTACTCTAATTGGGGTTCCATAGCTTGAATAGATACGGGTAAGATAGGCGCTAGTTGTATGAACACTTCTAGCACATCCTTTAAGCCTCATAATGATTAGAATCTCTTGAGTTTGATCTTGCAATGGGGGTGATATTTCTTATCGTTCTTCAGAAGGGATGTCTGGTGGTTGCACGATCTCCTTGGGCAGTCTCCTAGAAACAAGTGGGACAGTTGCATTAGATATCTTTTTACCTAGATCATACTAGACGAATATGTTACTTAAGTTTGAGAAAAGAAGTATAGCAAAACACTTTATTACTTTTTTTCATTTGTTTGTTAAGAGGGTTAGCGAAGGTACTTGAATGGTATTATTCACCTAGTGGCCTTATTGATAAAAGGGGTAGTATACCATTTTCTTTCTATTTGATTTTGGGCAAAGAGTCGACTAAGGATACTATGCATTAAATCTCATAAGAGGTATTAAGGTGGGTTAATCCATTCATCTACCATCTCAAATTCTTGTTTCCTTCATGTTTCTTCCTCATTGCCTTTCTAAAATCATTCTCTAATTATTGTCACTTTCCTTCAAATTTAGGGTCGACATTGTAATATGGACTTTTCTATGTAGTAATTTTATCCATTGTTCATTATCTTCTAAAGGTTATCTAAATCTTGTGTGAATATTCTCCCTTTTCTCTAAAAGTCTCCAGTGTAGAATTTTAAATCTTCAATCATCAAAAGTCAGATCTTAATGGTCACCGAAGTTAAGGCTAGCACCCATGCTAACTTAAGGGTTATCTTATCTACCTCTTTACTTTTATGGTCAAATTCTAAATCTCCTACTATCCTTTCACCAAATTCTCAAAACCTTGTTGCTCTAATACCAACTTAAACTGTCACACCTCGAGAGATACCTTAAACTTAGCAATCCACTGTACACAATATTAAAGCCTAAAAATGACTTCCTTAGTCATGCAAGGTATTACACCCTAAGGGATATCCTAAACGTGCCAGTCCGCCATACACAATACTAAAGCCTAAGAATGACTACTGTTACATACGGATTAAATGAACATAAGTGAACTATAAGATGATATAAGATAAGAGGAAGGTCAAAAGATGAGTTAAGTGAGTTTAATTTGTGTTTGGATTTACATTTGTTGAAGATGCGCATATCTGCAATTTTCCGTAGATCCAATGCTGGCTTTTGGAAGGAGTACGCCGCCAACATGGAGACCGGCATAATATGTCCACAATGAAAAATTTCTTACGATGGAGTCAAACGCCGAAGTATGTGTATGTGTATTTGTCAGTGTTGATTTACATTAGAAGCGTTATTGTCTAACGCCGGAGTCGAACGCCACCAACATTGCCTTGGGTTTTACTGGCTTATGACATTCTGAACGATGGGAAGGATTTTTGTTGCATGATGAACGCCGCCTCTTGGGTAGATATCATATTTGCCGACGTAAGAGTAAAATTCTATAAATACGTGAGTGGTTGATAGATTTCGATAGATTTTGTTTTCTCCTTCGTTCTTCCTTCGTTCAAAGTGTTTGGCATCTGATCTTCATGCTTGGAGTTTTGCGAGGATTAGGATTGATTTCGGTAAGTGATCTAACCATCTACAACATATTTTTTACGGATCTAAGCATGATTCTTAGGGTTTTGTTGATGTTCTTGAAGGATTTGTGAGAGAAAAACCATAGCTTTGGTTGGAATTCGAATTTGTGGATGCGAGTCAGGTTTTGGTGATCCAAATCAGTAAGCTTCGTCTTTTCGTTGATGGATTTAAATCAATGTATGATTAGACAATTCTTATATGTTCTTTATCTTATGTAATAAAGGATTTGTGGAGAAATATTCGATAATTTGTGGAGTTGTGGAGTTTATCGTTGTTCTTAAGGATTTTTAGAGTGTGATTGGAGTAGATGGTGCGGATATCAAAGATTTCCTTGTCAGGTTAGAGTTTTTGGAGAATTCATGTATGATAGGATATAATGATAACGTGTTTATTTTTGTTGATTGATGTATATATATTGTAACAGGATATTTGAAGTTTGTGAAATTGTTGTTTGGTGTTGATATAGGAGTTTATGGAGTTCGGGATTGTCTTTGTTGTTGTTGATATTGGATTTGAGGATTTGAGTTGTATTCCTAAAATTGAGAAGGTACGACCAATCTCTACTTGTTGTTTTTGCTTGTAAGTTTAGTATTACTTGATTAGCTGTAGGAACAGAATTTCATAATAAACCTAATACTATTCAGCTTAATAATTGTCAGCTTGGTTGTGCTTGGCTTTGACCAGTAAAGACCTGGCAAACAATGATATTGGTGAGGCACTCTAATGATCTTAGTATGAGGTTGTCCCTAGTGGACTCGTGCTTTGATATGATTCCGGGAGAATTAGGGGGAAACATGGATGTTTGGGGAGTACCCACTCATCTATATATGTATATAATTACCTTATTTTTAAAAAGTTGGTTGTTTTTAAAGAGGAGACTGAGTTACTTCAAGTTCGGGACTAGTATATACATAGTTCTAAATTGTGTTAATTTGCTGACTATAAAAGATAACAAACCGATTGCTTGCATTAGATGAAATTGATATATATATATACATGTTACGTGTGTGTGTGCATTTGAATTTGCTTTTAAGGATTAGAGTTACCGTATCGGGCTTCACAGCTCACTTTTTACAATTTTAGGTACAGGTGATGAAGACATAATATATGATCTTTCGGGTTATGATATGATCTTTGATCAGGGAGATGGTGATAGTGGACCTGAATACCCACCTGAGAGTTAGAATTGTAGTTTACAGGTTCATTAAAGAAGAGAAGTGTTTAGATATACTGAAGACTTGGAAATTATCTGTTTATGTTTTATGTTTTATGTAAAGACTTTAAGAATTTATGTTGTAGGAGGTTCTAGGTTATAAAAAAGGTTTTCATGTAAAATATGGTTTGGTTTAGTTAGCTCGGTATTGCCGACTTGTATGATTATTTTAAATCAGAAGTTTATTCAGAAGCTATGTTTCAGGTTATACAAGTTGTGTTGAGTACCCTATGAGATATCTTATATGTGTTTGCAGGTGATATTTGATAATTTGTGGATATGAGAGCCTTAGCGTGTCCTTTTCAAGAGAGGACATATGGCGGATTGTAATACCTTATTTTAGGGTATTACAACTACCTTAGTCATGCAAAGGCTTCCATATCATGTACAAGGCGTACATCACAACCGAGAGCACGTATCGGAGTAGCGCAATTTACATTGATAATGATCAAGTAACAAGACAAAAGGAATACTTATCATAAAATATAAACATGATTGATTACATATCTTAGGGGCATACCCTTGTTATTGTCTCTAAATTTATACATTTCTTTAGAAATCTCCAAAATACTAACATAGCATGCATTACATATAAGGAATTTACAAAATAACTTCATTATATGTTCCCATTGCCTTCACAAGAGTTTAAATTCCACCCATGACTTTCTTAATGTCATGATCCTTATACAGAGATATGGGTATACCTGTTTCAATAAAAATCTATTGGGATATAAGCTACAACTAGCTTAGTGAGGTATTCCTTTTCATTTGCACTATGATTTCAAACAAATCCAATTAATTTTTCACGCATATGCTATGCATGCTATGCAACAATCACGTGATTACACAAATTATATAGTTATCCGGAAACCATATATAGAATGGATTTACCCCTCTATATCAAAGATTAGGGAATTGTTGATGAAGATCATCGACCTTCTACTGCTAGTCCTTAGGCCCACCCAAAGCGTTCAATTGGCTCGGCTCTTAAGCTAGAGTCGCTTTCCCTGAGTGATGTGGATTCTCTAGGAAGGAACAGGTCCTATGTCACAGCACGATAACAGCCATCCAAACTCTATGTATATGAGTAGCAGCCTTCCAAATGAAATGTAACTTGATGGATGCTATGTATGAGCGTTTTATTTTTCTTAAGCCAAACCTTATTAAGATTTATTAGGGGTAATCAAACAAGTTTGTAGACAATAAGCAAGCATAAATGCAAGTAGATAAAATACTTAACAAACAATTTGAAGTTGTGATATTCTTAATTCTCATTTCACACATAAGCATAGAATCACATATATTCATATCCACGGATTCCCCATATATGTCCATTTTATCTTTTCTTACTATACTAATACCACTATTCTACAAACATAAGCAAGTACCGAATTTAAGAGGAATGACTCACTCGCCTATTTCGTAATCTTCTTAGTCGTAGTAATCCTTAGGAAGAGAAATCTCTATCCTTTGTCACCTAGACAAAAGAAATACCCGGGATGAGTATTTCATAGAAATTCTACTTAAATTTTCTAATCCTATTTTACTATATTCGTTAAAATAGCATGGAATGAAATTTCAATTTAAAATGGTCATAACTTGCCCATTTTAACTCGGAATTTCGCATATAATATGTTGATTTCTACCTATTTGAAAAGATCTATCCATTTCTAAGATTATTTTGGTCATATAAGGTTGTTTGGGTTTTGAAACCATAGGGTAAAGGTTCATTACGAAAATTATAGTTTTTAAAACACAAGTTTGCAAACTTTTCTTTATCCAAAAATACTTGTATCAAAATGTAGATATTTGTATAGTTTGGGAAAAAATCCTTTGAATATATATATATATATATAGACTTATATTGTATGCAAGATTCTAATAGTGTTGTCTCAACAATTGTTCTTCGTAAAACAATTCATCTTGAGATGTTGAAAACTTAAACTTGATAATTTCTTTTCTAAGTGTTTTGAAGAAACTTCATATTTTCTTAGGTTAGTATATTCTCATTTTGTTTTCCCATTTCTTTTCTAAAACAATTAAATTTTTCCTTTAACTTTGGTATTTTGCAAATTTTGCTCTTTGTGGCAAAAATTAAGTTTCCAAAGTTTTTATTAAGTTGTTTGATAACCTATGGTGATTTTGACTTGTATATATATTTCCTTTTAAAGAAAAATGGTTTTGTTAAACAAGGCTTCTTATCCTTATATTTTCATCTTCTAACTTCCTTAAAAATAAATTTTATTCCCGAAACTTGGTCCTTTAAGTCTTTTACCCATTTTAATTGGAAAGAAATTATTCTTTTTAAGTTGTTGATAAAATTCATTGTTTTTGAAACCACCATACTTACATTCTTTCTATTTCTTTTGAAAATGGGTTTATCATTTACAAACTTGGAAACCTTTATTTTTTCTATATGAGTTTATAAATTAGTGTGGTGATTCTATCTTACCTTGAAAACGAGCCTTGTTCTTAATTGTTACTATGAGGTTAGTTTAAATCCTACAAGTTAGCTTTTATGAAAAATTTGTTTATCAAAGAAATATTTATGCTAAGTCTTGATAAACTTTATGTAGCTTACTATAAAAGAAAATGTTTATTTTGTTGGTTAAATTTCTTTTATGAAATCATCTTTATTTTTTTTAAGAAATGTCTTAGTGGGTTTGAAAAGAGGTTGTAAAAATAATTTTTCATAGGTGGGTGATAACAAAATCTTGACGTATATAAAGAGAGTTTTGTTTCATTTTTCCTTTGTTTCCTTGGTAAAATTATCCTTGTTAACACTTAGAAAAACTTTGGAAAAGTTTGTGACGAAATTGTAAAAATACGTTTTCTAAGTTGCTGTTGGCAAGTTTCTTTATTTAGTAACTAGTTACATAATAAAAGAGTTTTAGTTTTAAAGTTCCTCTGTTAAAGAAAAAAATTCCACTTGAAATGTTATTGAGACAATATCATTATGATGATGCATGTATATGAGCATGTAATAGGGAAATGATGAAAATATAAGAAAAGGTAAGAAGCAAGATAATAATATCAAGTATTGAGAACCTTAGTTTTATCAATGTATCTCGGTCAAGCATTGGGAGCCTTAGCTTCATCAAGGCAACCTAGTCAAGTATTGGGAGCCTTAGCTTCATCAAGGCATCCCGGGAGTAAGAATAGACTAGTCTCAAAAAGAAAAAGAAAAAGAAAGGAAAGAAAAATAAATAATAAAAGCATTAAGAATAATAAAAGCAAGTTAGTAAAAGTTAGTGAGCAATTAGGCTCTAATAATATATAGATATATATATATACTTAGTAATATATATATATATATATAGAGTTAGATTAGAAGCATAATAATAACGAATAATAACATTAATAATAACATATATAAAAGCCTAATAACAAAATAATAAAATAGGAATTTCATGTGCAAGAACAAAACATGAACATATTGTTGGTTTTACTACTCATATGAGTTTCAAAACAACACCATAGTCATGCTAGTTACATGACATGAGTATATGAATAGGGATAGAAGTTTTACTTAAAGTGTTTATGGGGTAGGAATAAGGTAGTGAATGGGGTATTATGTGTTTGATGATATGTAGTAGATGGTTTGTGTTTAGAGAAGGATTTTTGTGAGGAATTGGTTAAAGAGAGTTTTGGTAGTGAAGAATTTTGTGGAGAGAGTTTGAGGAGTGAATTTGAAAGAGTTTTGTTACGTGTGATGAAGGTGTCAAAAAAGTGGAGGGAGATGGGGTATTTAGAGATAAATGTGGAGGGAATTTGTGTGTAATAAAATAAATTGAAAAAAAAATAAATAAAGATGAAAGGGAGGGAGAGTAGCACCGGTTCTAGGGAGAGAGAGGGAGAGAAATTATTTTATTTTGTAATTTGTAAAGAAAAGTAAGTAATGTGTAAGATATGATCTGATTAGAGATGTACTGGAAAAGTGAAAAGTAAGAAAATAGGTATATAGGTAGTAAGAATAGGTAGTAAGAAAAAGTAGAGATAGATTAATAGTACTAAATAGTAGAAAAGTACTATGAATAGTAGACTAGACAATTAAAATACTGATAGTAGTAAAAATACGTATATAAATGCGATATCTGTAATTTCTAGTTACCAAAAAGTTCTAAAACTGATATTTTTGAAATCCTTATATTTTTACGAGTCTATTGGTATTAACGGAATATTTTTGCCGTTCGATGTACCAGGGCACAATTTTCAAAACCTGATCCCGTTCGGATCTGAAGGACATTAGAAATTTATGAATATGATATTTTTAAACTTCCCTATATTATTACGAACTATTATTAACAATTATTTTCGTTCCATTGTTTAGGATTTAAGAGCGCGGGATTACCGGATCTTAAACACTAGAGTTTGTAGTAGACTTCGTTGACTTTCAGGGTTCCGGTTTGACTTCTGGCTTATTGAATTATTCGTATGGTCATAAAATTTTGGGGTTTTGTCCATATTATATTTTTAGTTTAACATCTATGGTTTATTTCTTTTTATTTGTTATTACTTAAAATTTTTCAATTCTCGGGATTGTTTAACTGAGTCTAAGGTTATGGGTTGACTCAATTTGGCTTTTGGTGGAAACTGAAAATTTTGATTCTAAAGTTCACGAAAAGATTTAAGGTTTGAGTATTTTTTTGTCGAGCATTTATTTAAATATATCATCTTGATTTGCATGTTAGGAATCGGATAGACGATTTGATTGGCGTACGGATGTTGAATCAATCGATTGTTGGATTTTTCTTTTGTTTTAAGGGTTCTCTTTTTCTCGAGGTTAAGAATTTTCATATTTGACCTTATTTAGAATTTGATTTTAACTTAGGTCGATTTTTAGGATTTTGGTTTTGGTGTAAAACTTATAGAATTATTTTCTAAGAATTGTAAAAAATTCGAGGTTTACACAAGGGCTTCCATATCATGTACAAGCCGTATCTCACAATAAGGGAACGCATCGGAGTAGCACAATTTATGCTGAAAACAATTAAATAACAAGGCAAATATAAATCATTAATCATAAATAGGGTCAATTACAATTCTTGTATACACTCGTTAATAGCTTCAACTCTATATATATACATTTCCTAGTAATCTCTAAAATAATAACATATCATATATTACTCAAAAAGAAATTTTCAAGAGCGAAACTTCATCCTACGCTCTCACTTCTTCCATAAAAGCTCCAAGTATCCACCAATGATTTCCTTAATGTCTTGATACTCAAAACAGAGTCTCAAGCATTCCTGTTTCGATCAAAGATTTATAGGGGTGTAAGTTTACAACATGCTTAATGAGATAATTATCATCAATCATATCCTGAGATCATAAACAAATAAATTCGTTAGTCAAGGATATGTTATGCAACAACCATATGAAACACACAAATATGTAAAGTCATCTAGAAAACATACATAGAATGAATTTACGCATCCATGACCAGGGTTAGGGAATTCAAATTGAGGCTCCGCATCCTCTACTGCTAGTCCCCAAGCACTTGCTCATAGTGATCAATTTGCACAATTCCTTCACAAGAATGCATTCCCGAACGTCTATAATTTCCTTAAGAAGGAACAGATCTATCCCTACGACAAAGATTCATAGTTCTCCAGGCTTTTCGTGTGGGAGTAGCTGCCTTCAATGTGACTTGATGATATGTAATGTGTGACAAATTCTTTTTCTTAAGCAAAGCCTTGCTAAGGCTCCTTAGGGGGCGATCAAACAATTTAACAGTCACAAACAGCCATACATAGATAAGTAATCAAAGAAATTAAACAAACAATTCAAGATTTTGTGTAAACCCCTAAAAATTTTCATAATTCTTAGAAAATAATCCTAGAAGTCTAATACCAAAATTGAAATCCCAAAAATTGACCCAAGTTAAAACCAAATTCTAAATCAGGTCAAACATGAAAATTCTTAGTCTTGAGAAAATGAGAACCCTCGAAACAAAATATAAAATCCAACTATCGGTTGAATCAACATCCGTACACCAATCAAATCATCTACCCGATTCCTAAAACGCAAATTTAAACTATATATCCAAATAACGCTCAACAATAAAATGCTAAGATCTTAAATCCTTTGGTGAATTTTAGAATAAGAAATTTCAAGTTTTCACGAAAAGTCAAACTGAGTCAACTTATAACCCTAGATTCGGTTAAACGATTTCTAGAACTGAAAACTATTAAATAACCACAAATAAAATGAGATAAACCATAGATATCGAACTAAAATTATAATATGGTCAAAACACCAAAATTGTATGATCTTACAAATAACTCAACAAAACCTAAAGTCAAACCGGAACTCTAAAAATCAATAAAGCTTACAAACAAACCCTAGTGTTTAAGATCCGGTAATCACGCGCTCTTAAACCCTAAACAACAAAATGAAAATAATTGTTGATAATAGTTCGTAATAATATAGAAAAGCTTAAAAATATCAGATTCGCAAAATCCTAGTGTTCTTCGGATCCGAACGAGATCAGTTTTCAAAAACCGTACCCTGATATAACGGATGGAAAAAATATTTCGTAAATGCTAATAGACTCGTAAAAATATAAGGTTTTCAAAAGTATCAGTTTTAGAATTTTTCGGTAGCTAAAAATTACATATATCGTATTTATACGCGTATTTTTATTACTATCGGTACTTTAATTATCTAGTTTACTATTCATAGTACTTTTCTACCATTCATTACTATTTCTCTATCTCTACTTTTTCTTACTATCTATTCTTACACATACATACCTATTTCTTATAATTTTTTTCCTATAAAAATTCTACACCACATATTACTAAACTTCTCTTACACTTTTCTTCTAAAATTATTTTTTTATCACTTCTCTCTCTTTCCTTTGAAGTTGCCGTCCACTCCTCCCTCTCTCTTGATCCTCATTTATTTTCTTTTTCAATTAATTTAATTACATCTAATTTTCACTCCAAAATTCTATAAATACCCCTTTTCCTCCTTCATTCTTTCACACAATTCATTTCACTATCAAAACTCTCTCAAAATCTCTCCACAAATCCTCTCTTCATGATTTCTCTCTACCAAAACTCTCTTAAACCAATTCTTCACAAAAATCATTCCTTATACACAAACTATCTAGCACATATCTCTACTTACATAATACTCCCTTTCATCTACCATCTTCATACCACATAAACATTTTAGGTAAACTTCTTTCAACCATTTATTTACCCATGTCATGTAACTTAACATGACTATGATGTTGTTTTGAAACTCATATGAGTAGTAAAAGCAATAACATGTTCATGTTTTGTTCTTGCACATAAACTTCCTATTTTATTATGTTGTTATGTTGATTTTATTATTCATATCTAACTAAATATATTTATGAATTTATGTATAATCTTTAGAGCATATAAGCTCACTTGTTATTTATTTAATTTTATGCTTTGCAATTTATTTATTTCATGTTATTTCCTTAAGACTAGTCCTTCTAGTCTTAGACTTGTCCATATCAAGTCAAAACAATCTATTCTTTATTTTCTTTATTCTTTTGGGACTAGTCTATTCTTAGTCTCGGGATGCCTTGATGAAGCTAAGGCTCCCAATACTTGACCGGGGTACCTTGATGAAGCTAAGGTTCTTAATACTTGATATTTTTATTATTTTGCTTATTATTATTTGTTTCTAGTATTTTCTCATGTTCTTATTATTTTATATGCTCATAATACTTGCATTAACATAATGATATTGTCTCAATTAATTCAAAAGTAGAATTTTACTTTATTAAAGGAACTCAAAACTAGATTTTCTATTATGTGACTTATCACAAAATAATGGAGTTATAATCAACAACATAGAAATAGAGTAATACAATTTTTCTTAAAGTTTTCTTAAATAACAAAGATAGCTTTACCAAGGAAACATAAGAAATAAATACTTTCTTTGTATACTATGGTAACCTAAGTTTTAGTAAAATAATTTGTTAATATTCAAAGTTTTTACAAAAATCTTAAAATTAAACTCTTTTTCACTTCATAACAAAACTAAGAAACAAACTAGTTTTCAAAGTTAAGATGAATTCAACCCATAAAGCTATAAACCCACTTAGGAAAAATAATGATTTTCAAGTTTCTAAAGAAGAAACTTATCTTCAAAGAATATAAATAAGATAAGATTAAAAACAAATGATTTTATCAATAAAGAGGATTCTTTTCGAAGGAAATAAAAGAACAAGTTTTAGAAAACAAAAACTTATATTTTAAATAATAAATATAAGAAGACAAGACTCATTTTCTAAAACCATTCTAAATACAATTTTATAAAAAGTTTTTTTTAACAACTTAATACACTTTTGATAAATTTGATCTTTCATCACTAGAAGTAAAATTTATGAAAGACTAAGGTTAAAGGAAAATTTATTTGTTTTTGGAAAAAGAATGAAGAAAATGAAATAAGAATATACTCATTTATAATAACCTATGAAAATATAAAAGTTTCTTCGAAGTACTTGAAAAGAAATTGTCAAAGTTAAAGATTTAATAACTCAAAATGAATTGTTTTAGGAAATAAATTATTGAGAGACTACCATTAGAATTTTTGCATATAAAATGAGCTTATCTATATACTCAAAGAATTTATTAATATTATATATATATATATATATATCTATATTTTTACTAAAGGATTTTTTAATAAAGTTAAGTTAGAAAATGGTTTTACAAAAATCTAGAAATATTCGTTTTAAATCTGTACCCAACGTTTTTGAAACCCAAATGACCTTATATGACAAAGATAACCTTAGAAATGGATAGATCTTTTTGAATAGGTAGAAAACGGTATATTATATGCGAAATTCCGAGTTAAAATGAGCAAGTTATGGCCATTTTAAATTGGAATTTCATTCTATACGAATTTGACGAACATAGTGAAATAGAATTAGAAAGTTTAAGTAGAATTTCTACGAAATACTCATCCTGGGTATTTCTTTTGTCTAGGTTACGAAGGATACAAAATTACCTTTCCTGAGGATTACTATAACTAAGAAGATCGCGAAATGGACGAGTGAATTATTCCTCTTAATTTTGTTACCTTGCTTGTGCTTGTAAAGTAGTGGCATTAGCATACTAAGAAAAGATAAAAATGGATATGTATGGGAACTCGGGGATATGTATATATGTGATTCTTTGTTTATGCGTGAAATGAGAATTAAGAATATTGTAACTTCAAATTTCCTGCTTAAGTATTTTTGTTTACTTACCTATATGACTGCTTATTATTTGCTAAATTGATTGATCGCCCCCTAATAAACCTTAATAAGGTTTGGCTTAAGAAAAATAAAATGCTCACACATAGCATCAGTCACATCTCTTTCGGAAGACTGCTACTCCTACATGTAGAGTTGGATTAGCTATTATCATGCTGTGACATGGGCCATGTTCCTTCCTAGAGAATCCAAATCACCCAGGGAATGCTTCTTTAGGTTCGGACCCAAGCTAACCGAACGCTTTGGGTGGGGACCTGGGGACTAGCAGTAGAAGATCAAGGATCTTCATCACCGATTCCCTAACCTTCGATACAAAGGGTAAATCCGTTCTATATATGGTTTTCGATAACTATATATGTTTTTGTAATCACGTGATTGTTGCATTGTATGCATAGCATATGTGTGAAAAGTTAAATGACTTGTTTGAAAACATGGTGCGAATGAAAAGGAATATCTTACTAAGCTAGTTGTGGCTTATACCCCTATAGATTTTTGTTGAAACAGGTATACCCATGGCTTAAATTAAGGATCATGACGTTAAGGAAGTCATGGAAGGATGTTAAGCTTCTATAAAGGAAATGGAAACATAAGATGAAGTAATTTTGTAAGGTTCCTTATATGTAATGTATGCTATGTTAGTGTTTTAGAAATTCTAAGAAGTGTATTTATTTTGATTTGAAGACAATAGAGGGATACACCCTTAAGAATTGTAATTTACCATATTTATGTTTTATGATAAGTATTCTCCTTACCTTGTTACTTATTGATTATCAATATAAATTACACTATTCTGATGCGTTCCCTTGGTTGTGATGTCCGCCTTGTACATGAAAAGGAAGCCTTTGCGTGACTGAGGTAGTAATTCCTAGGCTTTAGTATTATGTACGGTGGACTGCCACGTTTAGGGTACCCATCGGGGCATGACATTTTGAAATGCTTAATATTATCTTGCTCATATAAATATAGAATCACATACATAACCCATAAGTTCCCTATACATATCCATTTTTATCTCTTCTTAGCATACTAGTACCACTATTTCTATAAGCACAGACAAAATAATAAAATTAGGAGAAGAACTCACTCATCTATTAAAGCAATTCCTAGTCGAAATAATCCTCCATAAGTGGTATGTCAAGTCTTTCATCACTTAAACAAAAGAAATACCAGGAATAAGTATTTCATAGAGGTTTCACTTAAATTTCAAACTCTATTTATTCTATTCGTATCATTTTTCCCAATTGTTGAAGTTCCAACTTCAAACGGCTATAAATTACTCATTTTGACTTAGAATTTCGCATATTTGTAGTCATTTTCTATCTACTGGAAAAGATATATCTATTTCTAAGGTTACTTTTAATTTGTGGGAACATTTAGTGGTTGGACTAGATGGGTATAGATTACATATTTCATGTTCCGGCCTTTGTTTTATTTTTATTTTTTTATAGTTTCACTTCATTTGAACATTCTATAATATGCATAAATGTATTACTATTTTGAAAGATATTTAATATTGATATTAACTCATATTATATGCATGATCCTAGTGATTCTATTCCAAATTGAAGACTTGTAAAACAATCCTTTGTAGAAAGCGGTAATATTGAGTTCTATAAAAAATCACCCTTTGACTTTTAACTGTAAACTCTTAAAGTTGTATAATCGATTAAGCTTAAACCCTAATTAGAAGGTTAATTGGAAATCCTAAAGTCAACAAAACCCTAGTCAGACTCAACCGTTCAAATCCAGCAATCTTGTGTTCGTAATCCTAAGTGAGTAAGTGAGAGATTAGTATATAAAATAGTTCAAAATAATATGAGAAAGCTTAAAAATATCAGATTAGTTAAACTGCGATTCGTTTTAAGCCTATCGGATACAGTTTTTAAAAAGCATGTCCAAGGCTGGAAATAGTAAAAATATTCCAAATATACCGTTAGACTCGTAAAAATATAAGGTTTTCAAAAAATGTAATTTTATAATTTTTCGGTAATTAAAAATATCAGATATCGTAATTATACGTGTATTTTCTTACTATCGGTACTTTATTTGTCATGTCTACTTTACATTACACTATTCAATACTATTCTACACTATTTATCTATCTCTACTTTTTCTTACCACCTACTCTTACAACCATACCTCTATTTTCTTATAATTTTCATTTTCAATACAACTTCATATCTCTCATATCTTACTTTTCATTAATAAAAATACAAAAAAAAAAAATTCTCTCTCCTTACACTCTCAATTTGCGCTGGCCATCACCCCATCTCTCCTTAATTTGTTTCATTTTTCAATTATTTAATTAACAAAAATTTTCCTCCATTTTTTCTATAAATACCAAATCTTCCTTCCATTTCATTCACACCTTTCATACAATAAAATTACTCTCAAAATCTCTTCAAAAGCTCTCTCAAGTTTTCTCTAGTTTTTCTTCTTCTATAGGTAATAGTTTAAAACTTTCTATATGTTCATTTACTTAGTATGAGGTTAGTGTGTGTTTTCTAAACCCATGGAGGTTAAAAAACAACAATATGTTCATACTTTGTTTTTGTTCGTGAAACTATCTTCCTTTATGTTGTTTTCATATATATCTAACTAAATATATCTATGTAATTATATATATCTTTTAGAGCATATGAGCTCATTTGTTATTGCAATTTATTTACTTTCTTTGCAAATTATTTACTTTCAAGTTGTTTTAAGACTAGTCTTTCTAGTCTTAGACTTGTCCTCATCAAGTCAAAACAATTTTCTTTTTCTTTTAGGATTAGTCTAATCTTAGTCCCGGGAAGCTAGAAGAAGCTAAAGCTCCTAATACTTGACAATTATTATTATGCTTATTTATTTCTTACGTTCTTTATTACCTTATCTTATGATCTTTTTAGCTTTTATAAACTACATGACCATATTCATGCATGGCTAATAAGTTGTTGTCCAAATAAGAAAATGAATCTTTTGATGAAAGAATAAAGTTTGATCAAAGTTTTTCCAAAGACTTAGAAAAATATTTTCAAAATAAATCTCTTTTAAAAGTTTATGTAAACTCATCATGAAATTTCAAACTATTAATAAATGAAGTTTCTTTAAAGTCTAAAGATATGTTTTTTTTTTCAAACAAAAAAGTCTTGATATATAGAGAATAACTTAGTACTATTTTTACCTACTAAACCAAGAGTTAAATAAGTTTTCAAGAAAATCAACTTACAAGGAAAATGAAAATGTATTTTCAAAGAATGAACTCACCAAGTACTACTAAAGAAAACTTTTGAAAACTCTATTTTTCAATTTCTAGAAATAAATTTAGTAGAAAACCCCAAAAGACTAAACTTGATTTTTAAACTAAAGAATCAAAATATATTATATTATATTTTGATAATCCAAAAAAAATTATAAGTTACAACAACCACATAAAGTAAAGTCTCCAAATTTTCAAAACACTAAAAAAGGTTGTTTTAAGGAAATAAACTAAATAAGACAACATCTATAGCTTCATGCATGAATTATGAGTATATTTATATACATAAGGAATTCTTTTCAAAAATATACATATTTGAGTTTTACTTAAACAAGCCTTTAAAGGAAAGATTAGAACGTTTTGTTTTTGAAGGATGGAATTTTCGTATTAAATTTGTACCCTTCTAATCCGAGACCCTTTTATAGTAAAAGCAACCTTAGAAATGAAAGATCTTTTCGAGCAAGTAGAAAACGACATATAATATGCAAAATTCCGAGTTAAAATGAGCAAGTTATAGCCATTTTAAGTTGGAACTTCCTTCAAATCCGATTTTACCGCAAATTCAAGATAAATATAGAATCTTCAAAATAGAAATTCAATGAAAGACTCATTTTAGGGTATTTCATCTTGTTTAAGTGAAGAAGGAACCAATATCACCTTTCCGGAAGATTACTTCGACTAGAAGCGATCGTCGTGGAGTGAGTTAATCCCTTAATAATTACATTTCCTTGATTGTGCTTGTAAGTAGTAGCACTAGAGAGTAAGGAAAAAGATAAATGAATAAACGTTATGTGATTTGGATTCATGATTGAATAATGTGATTGTTGAATAAAAGCTAAGTATATCGAAAGAGAAATTGATAAATAACTTATGTGTTTTCTTACAATGTATGATGAATATTATTTTTGTCACCTTTAACTTGAACTTGACAATAATTGAATAAACCAATATTAAAAATAATTCATGTATAACATATTGTGAGTCACATTTATTTTTCGCTACTATTCTTCGTGTAGAGAAACGAGGAATCGTAGTAGTGGCTAGTAGGAGCCGAAAAGTCTACATGAGCTAGTAAGAGCCGGAAGGACTACATGGGCTAGTAGGAGCTGGTAAGTTTGCAACTATTGATGGTCGTATGAGCTGGTAACCACCTAATCCCCGACATGGAGGGCGTAAAATCCATGCTGCACATGGTTTTCGATTAATCGTGTGTATTTTGCTTGCTCATGTGATTGATGCATTCTCATATGATTGTTTAAATACTTGTGTGTTTTATGGGAATGTTTTGAAGATGGGAGTTATCTCACTAAGCTAGTTTTGCTTGTACCCTTATAGCTTTTTGTTATAGTTTGATTACTTGTGGTTAGTACAAGGAGCCCTTTTTGTTAGGTATAGCCAAAGCTACTAGGATTTTTTAGAAGAAGTTTATATATTTAGTTTGAATATAGACTTCTAAGAAAAATCTCTATAGTAGACTTATGTTATATTCATGTATGTTATCAAGATGGCTTAGTCTAGCAAGACTTTTAGTATGGGGGAATGCCCTTAAGAAGTTGTAAGAATTTTATCTCAATGATTATTACATGTTTACATTTATAAGTTCTTGCATGCTTTTATGATCTGCTTAAACGTAACACTCCTTTGAGTCTCCTACTATCTTAGAAGCATGCCTTGCACGTGATATTGAAGCTCTTGCGTGACTAAGATTGTCATTCATTAGCTTTAATATTATGTGCAGTGGACTGCCACATTTAGGATACCTTCTAGGGCGTGACAGTAACCAAATTCCTTTCCTTAGATTTGGTGAACATAGGATTTAACAAAAATTCATGGTTCTATATTTTGAAACATTGAAGGTGTTATATTTATTTTGGAACTTTATTTAACAATCCCTTTTATAAGATATGGAATTTACTCCTTATGACATAATACTTCTAAGATGTATTTCCTTTGAATTTTTCTTAAGTTTGGTTTTAGATAAAATCTCAATTCTTAGATTTTGTAAACATGAAACTCAACTAAAGAAATCATGGCTTTATGTTTATTTTGAGTTTACGAATATTTCATTTTGATATTAAACTTCTTTTAACTAATTATTTCCCAAAATATGAACTTCTATGTGTTTAGAGATAAAACTTATTCTAGTTGTATTATCCTTAAAATGTTTTAAGTTTTTGGCTTGTAAGAAAAATTAAGTAAATGACTTTTTAATTTTTTTTTTTTAATAAAAAGGTTGGTTTATGTGTTGCAGATAACATTTTTAGAAAATTTTACATAAAAAAGAATTGTCAACATTTATTTTTGAGAATTTCATTTTGGCGATTAAAAAATATATACTTGAGTGTTTTCTTTCAATTCTTTATTCTTAAAGAAAGGAATTCCCAATATTTTTGTAAAATATTTTGCAAAACAAAGAATTATCAACATTTGTATTTTAGGAAAAACGCATATGATAATTTAAAAATTTAACTGTGTACTTATTTTTATTCTTTTATTCATACTGACAATTTTTCCTAAGTTTGAAATTTTAAGTTTTTGAAAGATAATTTTATAAAATAAGGAATTACCAACATTCACATATTTGAAAATTTCATCATGGCAACATCACTTATGACCATGTATATGCATGAATAAAAATATAGTATTTATACTAAGAAATGGATTATTGGCATAGACTCATATAGAAATTAAATATAGACAATCAAATGAGCAAATATTGAAAATAAGGATATGGAAGTCTTAGCTTATTATTGAGACTTCTCGAGACTTGAATAAATTCCAGTCACCATAGAAATTAAGAAAAACATAAAGAAAGAAAAACATGGAAGTCTTGGGTTTATATTCAAGGTTTCTCTAGATTTGAAATAATTTCAGCCTCATAAATAAAAGCATGAGAGTCTTAAATTCATGTCAAGGTTCCTCAAGACTTAGAAATGGATAAGTCCCTTTAGATAACAAAATAATTAAGAGCAAAACAAATATAATAGAAGCCTTAGAATTTTCAGACAAGGCATTCTTAGGACTTAGATTATGAACAAGTCCCCTTTTGTTTTGACTTGATTAAGGACAAGTCTAAGACTAGAGTTTGGCTATTCTTAATTTATTAGCAAGAAATAAATAAAAGCATGAAATAAAGCATTAATAAGATTGTAGATTGGTGAGCTTTAGGCTTTATAATATATACACATACTTATACATTCGAACATATAGAAAGTTATGTTAGAATCAAGAACACATCATAATCGTAAATTCCAACATGGAGTTAAACAAGATGCTTTTTTCTATGATTTCATTCCCTAGCATAAGCACATGAGATGCTTGAAATCATAACAAACATATTTTTTATGTTATATTTTAGTGAAATAGATAAAATTTTAGTGAATCTTACCTTTTTAGGTTATATGTCATATTTTCGAGTTACAATCTAAGGTTAACTCGTTTTATTCTTTTAGGGTTTATAGTATGGTCTTGCCGGATCTAGATATTCTAGAACTTATTGTTGGCCTACACTAGCTTCTAAGGTTCCGGTTTGAATTCCGGCTTTAAAATTTACTCGCAAGATTATATAATCTAGGGACTTACATTTATACTATATGTCCGGCCCATAATTTGAGTTTATCTTATTTTATAATTTATTTAATATTTTAGGATTCTCGAAATTGTCTAATCTAGTCTAGGGTTTTTAAGGTTAAAGGTTGACTCGGTTTAACTTTTGGTATTAGTTTTAAATTTTTACTCTAAGATTCACTTATTAGGTTACCAAAAATGTAGGGTCTATAATTTATTTTTTTATCATTTATTGTTATCTGGTGATGTGTCGATTTGTGTTCCAATGATTAGGTACGGAATTGTTTTGGTCGAGCTGGTGAAATTTCGACTTGATAAATTATTACTATATTGTGAAAAAAAATTTTGTATCATTTAATTATTACTAGGATATACTATCTCAATTTATGCATTAGAGATTGGATAGATGAAATGTTTGGCGTAAGGATTCTGAGTCGAGTGATTATCGGATTTTCATTTTATATTCGAAAGTATTCTCTTTCTTAGGGTTTGGTATTTAAGGTTTACTTTTCCCATCATACTCATTAGATATCTAGAGTTATTTAACTTATCTTATATTGTCTAAGGTTTCTAGAACTTGTAATTAGTGGGGATCAATTCTAGGTTTATAGAGTTTGGTTTTTAACTTGGCTCGATTTTTGGGTTCTAGTTTTGATACTAGCTCTAAGGTTCCCATCTAAGAGTATCAAAAAATCTAGGGGCTTGTATTAAGCCCATCCATATAGAGCATGGTGGCCTCTATGCATTGCCCTGTTCCATACGCCCCTTGATACTAGCGTGGCCATGGCGTACGGCCTTTAGTTTGTGTATTTGTCTCATATAGCTCTAAGATCTCGTTTAATCTTTCTTTATGTTGTTAAATAGCTAGTAATACGAGTTTTCTATCTTATAGGAACCCTATATCAAGACTCAGATTTCCCGAGCGATTTTTACGGCGATAGAGGCTATATGCAAGGGTGAGTAACTTGAGTCTTTTCACTTTGTTTATGATTATATAATAATAGATTATAGTATAAGTACAATTGAAATGGATTAAGTACACGGGGTTAGGAAAATCTTATATGCTATGTGTTTTATAAGTGAATCACAAATCTTAATGTTCAAAGTGACAACTACTTGCTTGATAATAAGTGTGTAGTTTGAAATGATGAATGTCTAAAATTGTTGTGACCACTAACTAATATGAAATAAATTTACAAGACTCTTAAACTTAAACTAGCATGCATTCCATGACATCATAATGTCATTATCATGGTATTCATGTCACGTATTAACATTTCAATTCTGTAGTAATGCTTTTTGAGTCCAGTGGATCTGGTTAAGATTATCATAGGGTCGTCAGCTTCATAAGAGCTAAGCAGGCTTCGAAGAGGTTGCCTATATTGGAATTGACTTTAAGGTATTACTACGTAATGGGAATTCCTAAGTTGTAAGAGAAGTGGAGAGTATATGTTATATCTATTTATTAATAGTAAATGAGATTGAAAGATTTCTCCTTCTTTAGTTTTGGGATTCTCATGGGCATGAATTACTTAACTCCTTTAACCCCCAGGGAGTGTGTAAATCCCCATAGGTTTGGATTCTGATTATCCAAATTATGCTTGTTACATATGTTTGATTGATACATTGTATATGATTGTTAACCAAACATTGTTTGTTATTGATGAATTGTGTTAAGATTTCGATATCTATTGAACTTTTTGTGCTCACACCCCTTAGACTATTGTTTTACAGGGATATAAGTATGAAGACCGAGACTAAGATCAGGTGTGAGTATTAGGATAGAAAGAGCACTTATGTATCCATGTTTAGAAAGGAATACCTTGTTTTGTAATAAAGACTTAGAGATGATGTTTGTAATAGTATAAGTTATGTTTTGTTTTTCTTGAAAGTACTTTTGTAAAAGTGATTTGGTGAAGCCCTTGAAGACCATGGATGTAATATTTAAGTGATGACGTAGACTTGTACATTATCTTTGCATATGGCTTATATATATGCAATATCTTTCTTGTTTCAGTGAACCTTCGACCCTATTTTATCTGTTCACTCCATACGGAGAATTTTAGCTATACAGTACTTATGTAACCTTCTGAATGCCTCAATTAGATACATGGTGTATTGTTATAACTAGAGTACCCTATGGGGATACGACATTAGTGGTAAGCGATGATGAAGACATAAGTTAAGAAGCTTATAACGAGAATCTAGAAAGCTTAAAGCTCTAATAAGAGTTCTATCTTCTCTGCTATGTGTTAGTGATGTACGTTTGTTATTTTATAGGAGCTTTCAATTAAGACTCCAAATTTCCAGAAGATTACTACAATCTCTAAGTAGGATGCACAGATGAGTGACTTGAATCTTATCACGATATTGTGCTTATAATGTAGCTACATCTATTTCTATATAAACTCAATGTATTACATATGAGGATAGGGATAATGTGTGCTGCATGTGCTTAGATGCGTGATAAGCCTTAATAATAGAAGCAACAACAAACTTCTTGTTGTTGATGTGTAATGAATATTGTTGATTGTCTAAATATTGTATGATTGCTAAATAAACTGATCTAAGACTTATTTGGACCCTTAATCTAAATTGACATGCATTGTACGACAGGACGCTGCATTGCATAGTACCCATGTCATGTTTGATATTGATTCTGTGGTGATGCCTTGTCACTTATGGTAGAGTTTCGAATGGGATCATCATAGGATTATCGGTCCTACGAGAACTATGCAAGCACTAAAGGGCATCGCCTGAGTTAGAATTAACTTTTAGGGTATTAACACTTAGGGCGTTTCTAATGATTCCAAGGTAACATTGAGATATTATGATAAATATGTATGCAAGTATATATGTATGTATTATATACAGTAAGTATAGGAAAAACTCCTCCTTCCTTAGTTCTCAGTCTCTTTGGGCATGGACTAGTAAAGATTGGCCCCTTCAACCCCTAAGGGAGGGCGCAAATCCTCATCGGTTTGGATTACGGTCATCCAAACTATGCATTTCACATGGTTGATATGGCATTGCATATGATTGTAATTAAAACTTGTTTGGCATCTAATTGAAATGTGGTATGATTGTGTTATCTCATTGAGTTGTGGTGTGCTCACACTCCTACAGATTGTATTTTCTTTCAAGGATCTCTAGAGTAGATCCAAGCTCAAGGAAAGGAGATGTAGTAGGCTTTAAGGGGGAAATCTAGGGTTCGAGTGAGAGTGAAGATAGCTTCTTTTGTATAGCACAACATATGTTGTTTCTTTGAAGTTTGTAAGGTTTTGTTGGGATCTGATCTTAAAGTTTTTGTAAGACATCTTGTTGTAAAGAACTTATATATATGCTAAATTTCTTATCTTGACAACATCGTAATCCTGTTTTACATGTCCACACCACGAAATGTTCTAATAGCATGATGCCCATAAGTTTTGCTTTATTGAAAAGCCTTGGTTGGCTTATCTTTTCACTACGATTCACTAAATCATTTTAAGGAGGAATTAGTGCTGCTAGGGTGCCCTGTGGAGGTGTGACATATTGTGTGATGTGTGGTGCTTGAATGCATGGCAAGCTTTAATATCTTAAGTGATAACAAATTTCCTGATGTTGATGTGAAATGATTGTTAATGATTGTCTGACATTGTGTGATCGCCAATAATATGATCTAAATTTTATCTAACCCCTAAACTAAAACAGACATGCATTGCATAACAACATACTACATCAGCATGGTACCCATGTCACGTGTTGATATTCTGATTCTATTGTAATGCCTTGTCACTCTAGGAGAGTTTAGGGTTGGGTTATCATAAGGTTGTCAGCAAACAAGAACTAAGCAGGCACCAAAGGACATTGCCTAAGTTGGAGTTTCGTTTTTTAGGGGATTAATGCTTAAGAAGTTTATGAGGTTTTAAAGATGAAGTTAAGATTATGCTGAATATGTATATAAGTAAGTATGTATATAGTAAGTAAATTTTGGAAAAGCTTCTCTTTCCTTAGTTCTTAGTCTCTCCTGGGAATGGACTACCTGAGCTAGTCTTTCAACCCCTAGGATATGGCATAAATCTCCATTGTTTTGGATTATAACCGTCCAAACTGTGCATTTCATATGATTAAGTGTGCAATTGCATATGATTGAAACTAAAACTTTTTGGCATTTATTTGATATGTGATTCGATCATGTTATCTCACTAAGTTATGATGTGCTCACACTCAGATAGACTTTATGTGCTTTCAAGGATCCCTAGTGGATCCAAGCTTGAGGCAAGGAGAGATAGTAGACTTCAAGGGGAAATCTAGGGCTTGAGTGAGAGTTGGAGATAGTTTCTTTTGTATAGAAACGCTTATGTTTGTTTCTTATAAGTTTGTAAGGTTTTGTCTAGAGCTGATCCTAAGTTGTATGTATGGAATGATTTTGTAAAGAACTTTATATATGCGAAATTTCTTATCTTGACAACCTCACGATCTATTTTAAATGTTCATGCCACGGAGTATCCCAACAGTATGATGCCCACAAGTTTTATAGAAAAGCCTTGGTTGGCTTATTTATCCGTCATGTTTTGCTAAGTTGTCACAACGGGGCATCAATACTACTACGGTACCCTGTGGGGGTGTTATAGATTTACTCAAAAAAATGACATTGAATATCATAGAACCTTCTATCTAGTATTAAAGAAGTAATAATTTTGGATTAGGAAAATTACATCAAAAGATATTAACGTTTGAGGATAAGTTCATTTAAGGTATCAACTCTTCGAGTAGTTAAAAAGATTAATCAACATTTAGGGGTAAATTTTTTTGAAGTATCAATTTTTTAAGTAGTTAAAAAGATAAATCAATATTTCATAAATTGATTCAACTAAGATATCAATATAATTGATCATTGAAAGAAAAAATTAATTGAAACCTAATATAAACATTGATACCTTAAATGAATTTTGCGAAATGTTGATACTATATTTTATTCACATTACAAAAAATTGATTCCTTTTTTTTAACCACTCTCATCATTACTTCCTTCTAGTGCAATTTACGTATTTAGGATTATCATTGTTTTGGTATCTCGTTTTGATTAAAAGTATCACCAAATGGATGTGAAGATAGCTTTTCTTAATAGAGATCTTTATGAAGAGGTATATATAGAATAAATTAAAGGTTTTAGCAATAGCAATAAAAAAGTTTGCAAGATGAAAAAAAATCAATATATGGATTAAAACAGGCTTCACAACAATGGTATTTAAAGTTTCATGAAATAATATTTCTCATATTACTTTGTTAAGAAATTCGTTGATCAATGTATATATCTTAAGGTTAGTGAGAGCAAGTGTATCTTTTGAGTCCTACAGGTAGAGATAATTTTACTTGTTAGTAGTGATTACTATATGCTTCTTGAGACTAAGCAATTTCTTTAGAAAACTTGAAATGAATGATATGGGTGGAGCCTCCTATGTCATTAGCATAGAGATATGTAAAGAAAGAAAACAAAGAATCTTAAGTTGTCTTAAAAGGCTTATATTGAAAAAGATCTAGAGAGATTTGACCTGAAAAATTGTAAACCATTTGTGGCTCCTATAAACCGCTAGGTTTTATGATAATTTTCTGTAAGTTTAAATCCGGTCTCAGAATTGAATTGTAGAAGCAGATTAAGTTAGCCGATGATCAGAACGAACATCTTTTAGATCCCTAAAATATGAACTCAAAATTAAAAATGAGATAAACCCAAATTACGGTTCGTAAAAATAATATAAGCCTTAAAAAGATCAGTTAGCCCAAAATCCAATCGTATCAGACCTTTACGGGATTAGTTTTCATACTTGACCGCTAACTTGTAAAACGAGATAAAATTTTCCAAAAAATAATTCATACTAGAAAATATTAATATATCCATAAAATATCATATGAAAAATTTACATACGCGTATTTTATCTTTACCGGTAACTTATATGGTATTTTACTATTACAATTTATTATTATTTGCCTCTAAATTTGCAGCAAGTCATAGCTTCCATGTCTTTTCATATTTACACACCTATTCCCTACAAATTATAGCCTAAAACATATATTTACAATTTACTAGGCAAGATGTCAAATTGTCGCTTCACATTTGAAATTTTTTTTCTTCTTCTCCCCCTCCCTTTGCTTTAAATTCATGTCCGCTGCGCATCAATGGCAACAACTATTTTCTTTTTTATTTTATTTTATTTATTTTACTCATTTAAACTCCTTTATAAATGTAAATCCCTCAAATTTTAGGGTAAAGTTAGAATAAATATTAACCCTAGTCAAACTGGAATTTCAAAAGTTAACTATGATCAAGATAATCTAGTAGTTTTAACTTCGACAATCTTGTGCTT
This sequence comes from Combretum micranthum, assembly GCA_024138025.1. Classification (NCBI taxonomy): domain Eukaryota; kingdom Viridiplantae; phylum Streptophyta; class Magnoliopsida; order Myrtales; family Combretaceae; genus Combretum; species Combretum micranthum. Next base: position 1,566,020 of record JAMXBD010000047.1, read on the forward strand.
GAAACTTGAGAACAATAGAAATAAGTTAATGGTGGATTATAATTCGAAATAACATAAGATATCTTAAAAAGATCATATTTATCAAAATTCGATTTGTTTTGAACCCAAACGGGATCAGTTCCTGAAAAACATGTCCTGATGCTCGAAACAATAAAAATATCTCTGGTAACAACAAAAGACTTGTAATTATATAAGGATTTCAAAAATATCAATTTTAGAATTTTTCGGTATCTAAAAATATCAGATGTAACTCGTTTACGCGTATTTTCTTTACTACTAGTACTTTAATTGTTTAGTCTACTATTCATAGTACTATTTCTACTATACATTACTATCTCACTATCTCTATTTTTTCTCACAACCTATTCTTACACTCTACCATACCTATCTCTTATAATTTACCTTTTTCATACAACTTTATTCACGTCATACCTTACAAATTATTACTTTTCATCACAAAAATACAAAACAAATCAATTCATCCCCCTTTTTCTCCTCAAGGCCGGCGCTACGCCCTCCTTCCTCTCTCTAATTTATTTATTTTTCAATTGATTTTATTACATCTAATTTTCACTCCAAAATTCTATAAAGACCTCCTTCCTTTTTTCTCCTTCATTCTTTTCCCATACTTTCTTACCTTAATAAAACTGTACTAAATTTTCTCGTCAAATTCTCTCACCAAATTTCTCTTCCAAACTCTCTTTTTGGTCCACAAAACTACTATCCACATATTACTACAACTACCTTTCTTATTCTTCAATAGATACATAATCTTAGGTAAAATTTAGAATATTTATCCTTCATGTCATGTAATTTAACATGGCCATAGTATATGTTTCCTAAACCTATAAGATTACGGAAGCAAAAATATGTTCATGTTTTGTTTTTTCATGCCTAACTCCTATTATATCATTGTTATTATGTTGTTATATTATTACTACTCTAATCTAACTTTATATACATATTATGTATATCTATATCTATATTTCTTAGAGCATAAATTGATTACTAACTTCTCACTAACATGCTCTTATTATTATGATATTTTTTTCTTTTTTTACTTTTCTTTTCTTTTTGGGAATAGTCTATTCTTAGTCCCAAGAAGCCTTGATGAAGATAAGGCTCCCAATACTTGACCTTATATATATATATATATTATATATATATATGTGTTTATTTGCTTCTTATATCTTTCCCATATTCTTATGTGATATTCTAGTCTTTTCATAACTACATAATCATATGTATATATCATCATAATGATATCGTCTCAACAAAAATAAAGAGAAATTTTCTTTAATAAAGAAAAATGGAACCAAACTCTTTTAATAACTTCTTTTCAAAACTTATCATAAATTTTCTTAGATGTCAATAAGGATGATTTCATCAAAGAAATTAACTAAGGAAATAAACTCTCTTTTTTTATGATAAGTAACATGAAATTTATTAAAACTTAATGTTAATAATTTTTTGACATTCAAATTTTCATAAAAACTAAATTATAGGATTTTTACTAACTCCATAATAAAAACCAAGAACTAGACTAGTTGTCAAAGTTAAGATAAAAATCAAGTCATTAGTAATTATAAATCCACTTAGAGAAATAAAAGTTTGCCAAACAACCTAAGAAAGTAAGCTTCTAAATGATAAACTCATTTTCAAAGAAATAGAAGAATATAGAAATGTTAAACTCAAAAACAATAGACATTACCAACAACTTAAGAAAATCTTGAAAGTGTTTCCTTCCAAGTAAAGGTTGATAAAGAACTTAAACGACCAAGTTTTTAGAAATAAGAATTTATCTTTAAAGAAGTTAGGAAATAAAAATATAAGAGGAAAACACTTATTTATTATTTTCAATCAAAACCCTTTACGAGGAAAAATATATGTAATACAACTCAAATTATTAGGAACTATCAACCATTTAAGAAAAATTTTGGGAACTTTGTTTTATCACTAGAGGTAAAATTTGTAGATATCTTAAAAGACCAAATTAAGAAAAATTAAATTATCTTAGGAAAATTAGAAAATAAAATTTATAAGAAAATACTCATTTATAATAACCCAAGAATTTATAGCATTCTTTCAAACTACTTAAGGAAGAAATTCTTAAAATTCAAGTTTTCAACACCATAAGATACGTTGTTTTATAATCGTTAAGACAAACCATTAAAATTTTGCATACAATATGAGTCTATATATATTTATTCAAAGGATTTTTTAATCATATAAATATTTATATTTTTTCTAAAGGATTTTTGGATAAAGAGAAGTTTAGAAAATATATATTTAAGGGATGGGAATTTCTTAGCTATTTTGTACTGTGATGTTTTGGAACAAAGGGCTTTTTATGACAAAAATAACTTAGAATGGATAGATCTTTTTCGAGTAGGTAGAGACTGACATATAATATGCGAAATTTGAGTTAAAATGAGTAAGTTATAACCATTTTAAGTTGGAATTTCCTTATACCCGAATTTTAATGCAAATACTATAATAAAAACTAGAAAGTCTAAGTAGAACTTCCACGAAATACTCATTTCAGGTATTTCTTTCGTTTAGGTAATGAAGCTTAGAAGGATCCGTACTTAGAAGACTATTGTGAGTAAAGAATTTTGGCAAGGATGGCCAAGTGTGTCACGTCCGAGAGTATCCTAGTAGTAATAACAAGAAACACTTTATTTCTATTATAGTTTACCTTTCGAGAATGACATGTTTTCAATAAACAAGATCTTTTAGTTGCTTGGATAAGATGAACAAATATATATAAGGCATAAATTAGTAAACGACCATCACATTAATAAAATATTACAGACCAAATGATTTCTATAACTCCTGCAAATACATAGTTAATGGTTCTAATGCAAGATACTTGCATCTAAAAGATAAATAGAGATATATTATTATTATCCTATACTAGTCTTTGAGCTTCTAGCTTCTAATTTCTTACCGGGACCATGCTCCTGGTAGTAATGAGACAAGATTGCAGAGCAAACCTAAAAGGAATAACTAGACTTTACCACATAATACATACAAGTTATTTAACTATCGTATGATATGTGTGCGGGTATAATTCCGGATGCAACGATCACGAGCGTGCCGTGTGACTATCGTGCTACACGTAATCTAGGGAAATAACACGTGCTAGGAAGATCAGGAAAGAATCGTGTAGGGAGGAGGAGTAAGCAGTCTCAATAGGCTCTAACACACGTGTGACAGGTGAGGGAGCTAAAAAGCATCAACCTCACTAAGTACTACGAATTCGTGTATGTTCTTGAATAAATCAAGTGCTTGATTCACCAGGGCGGAAATCCGACAGCACGACGGCGTTTTTCCATGATTTTACCTGTCCAAATGAGGTAAGGACTAAGATATTTATAAGAATCTAGCTATCGATGTCGTCCGTCAGATGAGACAGACGACCAACGGCTAAGATGAGTCCATCTTATTGTGGATATAAATGTAGGCTCCCTTGTGAACCCAGGACCATTGAGGCCTTCATTGTAATGTGTGTGAGCCAATTTGACAAAGGTTAGAATTGGGCAGGCCAATTTCAACGATCCCTACTCTAAGCCTACCATGCCAAAACTCCCATGATCATCCCAATATAATTGGGCCTAACTCTCTAAGCCTGTCACTTTAACCCAGAGAGTTAAATCCAAATAGTAAATCAGATTTAAAGCCTTTATAATGAAATCCATACGTCTACAATATGTATTAATCAAACGTGTGTACAATACAAGCTTGGATAACCTGGAATCCAAACAGGATGAAGATTTACGCCCTCTCATCAGGGTTGAAGGATCACAATCTATGGTGCACCTACCCAGGAGAGGCTAAGCTTTCAAGAAACAATAATGTTCAATTTAATTATCTCTTTGAACTTATTGTGTTTTGTTATTTATTTCCTGATTTAGCTTTAGAAACTCCACTAAGTGTTAGTTATTTCCATGCAATACCATAAGTGGCGTCCTTTATTCCATTTAGTTCCTATCGTATTAACAGAATAAAGGTATTCTTGCAATTAACTAATAGCTCTCTTGCCTAGATAATCCAAGCATTACTAGAGATCCGAAAAACTAACACGTAGTAGGCTACCACTTACTCAAATGCTATTTATGCAAAATATGTAATGCATGTCACATTTCCTTTATGGTACTAGTAGTTTTTAATCAATTTGAAGGTGATCAAGCATTACAGACATTCAATCATGTTATAAAAGCAATATAGTCATATACAACTCTGTTATCACTTCTAATAGAGTGACTTGGCAATCAATACAACACACAATTTCCACAAACCAAATAGTACACCAAATTTTTATTATCTTTTATTTAAGGTTTACTAGCTTTACAAGCACAACCAATGTAATAAAACTAAGTTACTCACCTGCTCATGTTGTTCAGTCGTAGTAATCGTCAGGATAGTCCTGACCAATACCCAAGTTACCTATTGAGATGATTAATATAATTATTAATGATACAAGACTATATAACCAACTCCTATGAATGTCTAAGTGTCCTAATGTGCTACTGGGTTTTTCGTTTTATTATTAAACTAATGCTTTGAAGATTTTACGATACTTAAGTACTAATTCATCTTTATCTCAAGTTACTTGATTTGATTTTGGTTTGATATTTAAATCTATTAATCGGGTATTCAGGAAATTTTGACAATTTAGTTAATTTATTTTCATTGTTTAAAACTATCAATTTCCTTTTTATTTGTTTAATCAATTTTTCTCGTAAAATATAGATATCTCTATATTCACAAATTTAGATTATTAAAATTTCCATTGTTATCTAATTATTTACAATTATTTATTTAAATACATATTTAGTATTTACTAAACTCGTAATTTTTACTGTAAACTAATTAAATACAATCTTAATGACATCAAATTTATTAATATAAAAATTTGCTAACTTAATTATAATTATTTTCAAAATTTTTCTTATTTGCCGCAAATAATAAAAACAATAGCAATTAATAATAATAATAATAATTCCAAAAAAGATAATAAAATAAAATAAAGTAAAACAAATACTTTTCACAATAACAATACTTGTAATATTTGTCTTATAATTTAATCAATACTAATTTGTAAATTCTTACCATAATAATATTACTAAAATAGCTTTAACCTTAACTTTTGAGTTTTATTTTAGAGTTTAGATATAATATTATTTCAGAAATGATAATTTCAAAAACACTATTAATTTAAGAATTCTCTTAATAATATTAAGAATATTAGCAATTTATTTGTAAAACTTAATAAACTTGGAATAATTAACAAAGATGATTTATATTACTAAAAATCTATTCTTGTTAATGTTAATAGACTCATATATATATAAATATATATATATTTAAATATCATATATTTAATAATACTAAAAAAATATTTCATTTTTTAAACTTAATTTTTCAGAAATTTTGATGTTATATTACTAAATGATAATATTATTTATAATCTATACAAAAAAATAAATAAAGAAATAATAATAATCCTAAAATTACTTATAACATTAATTATTCTATAATCTGATTTAATTAACCTCGTTTTTTTTTTAAATCTTGCCGAGGGGTACACAGGGGAACATGTCCCGTGTTTCTCCTCGTGCTCATTAGGGAAGAACTGTTCATCGTCTTCCCCGATGAGCTTGGTCGATTCCGACAGATTTTCGACGTTCTAAGATCGGTTTTTTAGCTCCTTTAAGCTCCTAAGACACTAAACTACCTAAATATCACATTAGAATATCAAAACAACAACATGTTCCACGGTTTTCAGATCACCAAGGTAGAACTAGGGTTTTCGAAAATCACCTTCGTCGAGCCTCTTTGATGAAATCTGAGGCTCTTGATTGTGTTGGTTATGTTCCTAAGATATTCAAAAGTCAGTTTCAATCCTTAGTTTTGAAAGAAAACACGTTGAATTACATCAACTCACCTTACGCTCATTTTAAGCGTTTTTTCGTAATATTTTTCCTCTGATTCATACTGGGATTGTAAGTGCGATTTAATTCCTATCTCCAGGTTGTTTTAGCTATTGATAAAGAGTATATTGGATCTGGAAAGTTAGAGAGGAAATGGTGTTTGTTTGCTTTCTCTTTAAGTGTCTTTATTATATGTATATATAGAGAAAGATAAGAGCATTTGCTGCATGTTTTCTTTCATAATTGATCCGAATTGTCTCCACTTGCTACTGTTTCTTCAGTTGCTTTCTTTGTCATTAATGTGGAGTTGATTTGGCACACTTAGATTGGCTTATGAGTTGATTTTTGTTGACTTGAGTTGAATTATTTGAGCAATTTCGGTTCTCTCAAATCAAGAAGATCAAGGCCCTCCAAATTTGTTTATACGTATCCTGCAAGTATTGTCATATATATTATATTATTTAGATAATATTTAGCTAAATTTTCGGGGAGTTTATTACATTAATCAGGTATAATTTAGCTAATATATGAGAGTTTTTACACAAAAAAAAAATATTTTTAATGAATCCTACAAGCTATTTAGTAAACATTATAAATTTAATTTTTAATTTTACGTGATTGTTTGTTTTTGAAATTTCATCTCTCGCGATTTAGGTTTTCTAAGCTTGTTGGGTCAATTTTTGTTTTAGGCTTCAAGGGCTTAAGAAAACCCTAATTTGAATACTGGTGTAATTCAAATATTTGTTTAAAGTCTAGATCTTGAGTTATATACCAGTTTATGTTTTTGTTGTGTATTTATAATTCTAACGGTTTATCTTAAAGTTGTCATTTCCCAACTATAAACATAATTGATCAATTACTTAATATCACCACAGATATATAAGCTAAATTATTTTTATATTTTAGGTTTGGATACCCACTATGAAATCTTATCAATATAATTTATTACTAACTAGGAATCTCGAATTTTAGGGTTTAATTCCAAGTATAGGTTCATTACTACACATTGTTTTAGTCTCGGGTCTTTATTAATTGCAAAAGTAGTCATTTAATTTCCATATTTATGTTTTCCTATTTAATCTATTTGAATGACAAGGATTCGGGTTTGAAAATTGAAGTTTCCTTTAATCATATCTTGAATTATCAGTTCAAGATACGAAATATCGTTTTAGGTATCAGTTAGGGTCAAAGAAGTTCTTTATTCAGTTTATAGATCCTAACCCAGCCAAATTTAAATTATGTATCTAATCTTAGGTTTTTGTTGAATTCTAGGTTTACTAATTAGTTCATTCTTTCTATTCTAGAGTCGTGTAGTATTGTGAAAGTTTTCGGGGTTTATAAAGTGATTTTATCTCCTACTTTGACATACTTATTTGTGCTTGTAGCTAGAGGCACTAAAAGTAGGAAAAAGGTGAAAACGGAATATACATGATAATATTGATAGAAAGTATACTAAGCATATCAAGACATGAATTATTGTTAATTAAATTGTATTTTAGTATCATAATGGAGTGTCTGTAAATTCTATGATCGCCTTTAAATTACCTTAATCACATATTAAGAGTTATATTAATTGATTCATACATATCACGATGTGAGTCATATTCGATATAGCTACTATACTCGATGGGACAACAGTATAACAGCATGGTTCGTGGGAACCCACAGATTTGCAAGGATGGGCGAATAAGAGCTAGAAAGAACTATTTCATGATGGAGCAAGTAGGAGCCCAAAATAAACTACATCATTTGATTTCAAAGATGGGTTTTAAAGAGCCCGAATCACCTAACCCCGAATGGAGGGGTAAATCCATTCAAACATATGATTTCCGGTAGATCATATGTATTGCTTGCTCACTTGCTTGATGCATTTCATATGCTTGTTTAATAACTTGTTTGAATTTATTGATACGAGTACATTAATTCAGGAATATTCTCACTAAGTTAGTTAAGCTTATATCCCAATAGACTTTTGTTGACATAGGATCGATATCTTTTTTGCCTGAGGACTCCATATATCCAAGTGGAATTATGTTTTTGGGAAGCTTTTGGGGGAAATGCTTTTGAAGATTTAGAATAGATTTCCTTTAAAATCTTTTGGTTCTAATATTTTTCCCTTTTTGTGTAAGACTAAGATTATATGTTGATCTTTGGAGATTTATTAGGGAAATACCCCTAAGATGATGTACAAACCATATTGTTAAAATTTTGAAGTTAAATGTTTATCTAGACTCTTGTGTGTTATATTTACTATCTCAAACTACACATCCCACCGATGTCTCCTATTGTTGTGATAGATGCCTTACATATAGTGTTGAAGCTTTCACATGACTTTGGGAAGTCATTCTTAAGCTTTAATACCATATGTGTGGACTGCCAAGTTTAGGGTATCCTTTGGGGCGTGACATAGATACCCTATACATCTCTACATTTCACACCTTATATCTCCTTCCATTTCTCTCTTTTCTCTCTTTTTCTTCCTTGTTGTGGTGAATGTGAGTTGCTACCACTCCCATTTTTCCAACTCAAACACATCCTTGATTCATCTTTTGGAGGGAAACACATGTTCATACAACCTTAGTTGATTATAGCTATGTTTTCATGCATTATTCCTTGATCTAAACCTTTCTATGTTGCTTTCAAACCATGAGGAATAATGCTAGAGAAAGACCAATGTCATGTTGAGTTATCAATCTTGTTAAGATCTTGTTTATGTTGTTTTATTTTATCATCTAACATAACTATCTATATTTACAGATATAGATAAGTATATATTTATATCTATAAGAGCGTAAAGCTCACTAACCTAACATTTATTTATGTTTTTATTTGTTTTCTTGCTTTAATTATTTCTGTGCAAGACTTGTCCACTTCAAGTCATTAAAAAGACTAATCCATCTCTAGTCTTGGACTTATCCATATTCAAGTCTCGGGAGCTTTGTTGTAGTTTAAGACTCCCAAACTTTTGTTTTGTTACTGTATTTATTTGTTTATAGTGAGACTAAAAATATTCAAGTCTCAAGACCTTTGTTATAGTCTAAGACTCCCAAATTTTGATTATTTTTGTTATTCATGGGACTAGAATCACTTCAAGTCCTGGGGAGTCTTGATTGTAAAGCTAAGACTCCTATCTTCTTATTTTTCTTATATAAAATTTTATTACTAATACTTATGTTCTTTTTGTGTTCATGCATGTATCATGCCATATTAATGTTGCCATAATTCTTAAAAACTTGACAACTCTTGAATATGCAAAATTATAGCTCAAAATTTTATTATTTAGAACATGGAAAGCATGTGTGAAATGGAAATTTTGGAAACTAAACTCTCACCTTATATTTTGTTTGTATCCGAAAATTATAGAACCAAATAAGAAAAACTAAAAACTTGATTTTTCTTACAACAAACTACTTGATGACAATTTTTGAAAATGATAAAAATAGGATCAAGCCATATAAAGGCAAAATATTAAAGGAGGCAAAACTTTATTTTCCTACTAAGAATTTACTTGATGGTATAATTTTTCAAGTAGTAAATTTTTCTGGCTAACTCCACTTTCTCATACATTTGCCTATTACGTTGGAGAATTAATAAATTTATGGAAGTCATTACTACCTACATTATTAAATTTTGTTTTATAGATGATAAAACTCATTTTTTTCAAAAATTGAAACCCTAAGAAACAAGCTTCTTCATGAACTCGTCAAGTCAATGAAATTCTAATTAAGCCACCAAGACTATCTTTGTGAAATATAAACTCAAGCAACATCACTATGATCATGCATGAACCATGAACCATTATTATACATATACTACTATGATATGTTATATGTATAAGTCTAGTTTCATTCAAGGAAGTTTGTCAACATTCAAATGTTATAGTTTTCAAAACTCGAGATTTAGATGAGGAAGTTGTAATCGTTTTAAGATAAGATTTTTATAAATCGACTTTCTACCTAGAGTAAGCTTTTTAGACTATAAGTTTGAGCAAAGTTCAGTATGGAATACTGTATCTCATTTTGATAGGTACGAAGGAGAAGACTTGTCGTTTCCGGATGATTATTTTGATTGAAAATTTCCACAATGGCTAAGTGAGTCTTCCTTACCTTATGTATTTATGTTTGTGCTTTTAGAATAGAGCACTAAAAGTAAAGTAAAAGATAAAAGTGGATTGCTTGAGGGAATAGGGAATCTATGCATGTTATTCGTTTGGTTGATTAAATGAATAATAAGTATATCAAAACACATATTGGTTGCTCAATGCCTTACATGTTTAGTTCTATTGACTATGTGTTTGTGATAATTGCTTGGTCAACTTGGAAAGAAATTTAACTTGAATTGGAAAATTATGAAAATGAATCATATATGGCATAAAGTGAGTCACATTTCATTGCACTACTATTCATATGCATGGGGTTAGTTGGTAAGGGTACCTAACTCCAACATGAAGAACTACAAAATTCAAGGAATACGGCCTCATGGAGGAGCTGCACCAGATCTTATGCTAAAGGGGAATTAGTAGTGGTTGGTTTTCAGAAACCTAGATGGTGGGATGGACCCCAAAAGTGTTGCATTCCCTAACCCTTGATATGGAGGGAGAAAATCCATTCTACTCACAACACTGATAAATCATGAGTGTTTGTTGGGTTACATTGCATACTAACTAACTTGTTAATGTTGGTTTATATGAATACATCATTAGGATTATCTCACTAAGCTATTTGTAAGCTTACCCGCTTATAGATTTTTGTTATAGAAGGAGTACAATGAATATGTATGGATGTATACGAGACCACAATTCTTTCGGGTAAGAGCAAGAGCTTTTGAAGTACTTATAGTAAGGAACTGTTGATAGAATTCTATTAGGTTGATTGAATCAAGAGGAAATCAAGTATTTTGGTAGAAATGAACCTCTTTATTTATTTTGATGTAAAGAACGATATGAATGTAATTTATGCACTGGTTATTTCTAATTTCTTGCTTACTAATATGATGCCATCTCATTAAATTGCATAACTTCGATGGTAATTGTGACGACCTCACCATCTATTGGGTCTCGGCAGCCCCCACAAAGAGGTATTATTCTCTTACCCATCAATTGGTGAGAGGTGTTGCTTGTATGGCAAATAAAAGGTCTAGGTCCAAGGAGCGAGACATGGAGTCTACAGAAAAGACTCGATGCCGGAGATAGGAGAACAATACCTCTTTATGAAGGCGGCTGAGACCCAGCAGATGGTGAGGTCGTCACAGTAACTCTTATGGTGAAAGTATGCTTTGTGCATAATATTGAAGCTTATGCGTGACTAAGGTTGTCACTCCTAAGCTTTATAATTTTGTACGGCTGACTATCATGTTTAGGATACCTTTGGGAAGTGACAGTTTAAGTTGGTATCCGGCGCAAGATTTGGGAAATAAAGAAAGAAATAGAATAATAGAAACCTTAAGTAGAATAAGGGTAGAAACAAGTGGTTGAGGACTTAAGAATCAAGTTATAGACTAACCTTTCCTTGTTTTATGGCTAGCTAACCATCCCAGACGTGAAGAGAAAGGTGAAAACTTTTAGCTATCATCATAGAGAACCCTTAGTTGAGTATTAGAAAAGGTTAAAGGTCTTGTGTGAGGAATTTGCCTTGGTGGAAAGACTTAAGAGTTTTAGGGAAGTCTTTAAGCTATGGAAGAAAGGCTTAGGAGACAACTTTTGGGGAGATTTGATAGAAGGAATAAGATACAACCCAATCTTGAAACATAAGTACTCTTATGTGGAAGTTATGTATGCCTTAGAGAGACTTGACGTATGGTGGAGCAATTACCCGATGGAGAAAACTATGATTTTTATCCTTAGAAATGAAGGAAATCCTGTCTACCTTGATTTCAAGACTTGGAATGCCCTTAGACCTCTATATGTGTACGCAGAAGACCGCCTCATAGACCATACCATGTGGAGCAAAGCGGATCACTATGAGAATTTTTATTGGTATGGAATATATAAGAAGCTTTTTAAGGACCCAAATGCCCTACCGCCTGCATAAGGGACAAACCCAAGCATTGAATGGAAAGAGGAAACTATCATCAGTTAACCTATAATGATAAGGATACGAACATGGAAGAGGACAATAAGAGGAGGAAGAAGATCCGGAAGAAGACCGGAATGGGAAAATCAAGGGAATGAAGGACAACAATCCCCAACACCAACATGGAGTGAAGATATGAACCTTAGCCCGACCCAAGCACCATCCAGTCTGCCAAACCAAAGGGTTGTGATGGAAATGCAAGCAGGAGGAAACAATAATGTAATCGTTAATTACGAGAATGAGTTTTATTCCTCAACCTAAGGAGGATATACGGCATTCTTAGTACCCTCCTATTCTTAGGGATGAAAAATGGCGAACCTACAACCTACACAACCCCTTGAATCAATTAGAAAATGACGCTACAACCCTCTCTTCTAGTTACCAATCCACTATTCCATAGGAAAGCATAATGTGAACAACTAAAGAGAAATGAAGGAAGTCCAACAAGGATGAGCATATGCCATACAATCTAATGAATCTGGAAGTGTATCCCTCTAAAGGAGACCATGATGTTAGAATAAGCATCTATCTTTTAGATAACCTTAGGATTAAACTAGATTGTCATGTGTGATGTGTTATATTGTCTTGCTTTCTCACACATTGTAAGGCATTCTAAGCCATGTGTCCTTGCTATGTCTTGTGTGTCCTATTATGAAATCTTGTAGTGTTGTTCGATTAATGAAATTTCCTTTAAGTTTTTTTAATTATGATTTTATGTATTGGAATTTCTTTTTCCCTTATTTGAATTGAGCTCCCACAAAGAACTATATTCTTTGCTTAAAACGATTTTCGTAATTTCCACTAAGATTCTCATAAAAATGCTTAGTTAAGGAACACCATAAGCTTACGTGAATCCAAATGTGACAACGGTTGCACAAGAAGAATGCGGAACCGTGAGCAATATGATTTTAATAATTCACCCGAATAAGAGAATCCTCCGATCATGTAACCCTAACCTCAAGAACAAGCTCCAATAGAGATATGTTGGCTGCTATTGGACAACTGGCAAATCTTCTTAATACCTTTCTCCAACAGCAAAATCAAATGTTCCAGTACCCACATCAATTCCCAATGCAAATGCATAAGGAGTTGCTCGAGGAGCACCTGCACCACTAGCTACTCAGTCGCAAACCACTCCATTCCCATCGCTGCCACCTCTAAGACCATACCAAAGCACATTACCAGATTTTATTAAAAGCAACAAACATTTCGAAGGTGTGTTCGGGATGCCCATCGAGGCAGAAGACTGGCTAGCTCAAGTGGAGCAATCTTTTGAAGCTTTCGAAGTTCCTCACCACCTACAGTTAAGTTATAGGACATATCTTCTATGGCTTAATGCTAAAATGTGGTAGGATTCAAAGAGCAGAGAATTACCAACCCGGTCACATGGGAAATGTTCCACCATGAATTCCTAGGAAACTACATTTAGGTAGTCTATGAGTGCAGTAAAGTGCAGATTTCTTACACATAGCTCAGAGAGGACGAACCATATAATATGAGACCAAGTTTATTTGGTTGTTATAGTACACCCCAGTTATACTAACACAGCGATGAATTAAAGAGATAATCTTTCTGAATGGGTTGGATGAAGAGCTACGAATCCGATTAGAGGAGTTCGATATCAAAAATTTTAGGGAATTAGTAGAGAGAGAGCTAGGGTTGTCGAAGGAGCAAAGAAAGTGTTTGTTTTCAAAAGGAAGCTATATGAGGGATCTAGTTCTGAATTTGAGATGAAGAAGTACAAGTCTATTAGAAGCTTCGAGGAGAACATAAATGCCAAGAAAGGAAGCAGCGAAGTGAAGGTTACATTGGAAATTCAAAGGAAGGCACTATCAAAGTCGTGCCCACAGCTGCAATATAAGTGCTACCTTTGTGGAGATCCAAGTCATAAGATTTATGATTGTCCCAAGAAAGGTTCCACCATGTGTTATGTCTGTAAATAGATGGGACACTTTGCAAACGAATGCCGAAATGGATGAAAGCTCCAACAAAGCAACCCAACACCTCAGGAGGATCAACCTCGATGAAGAATGAAGATGGAGGTAGTAATAGCCATCGCATTGGAACATCAATTCATGGAATGAGGATATATAACCTTAAAGGACAATGGATATGCAAAGAAGCAAAAATGACGTGAAATAGCCATTAATTTCCCAATTTATGTTTTATAAATGTTATTGAAATTATATATGATTTTGAAGTGTGATGAACGTGATTCATGTTGATGCATAAAATATGAGTTGTGTTGTTGTGTTAAAAATAATTAGATACTTTAGAATGGTTAAATATTGGGTTCATAAATTTTTAAGTGGATTAGAATATATGAAATATGATTAGAACAAGTTAAATTATGCATGTATTAAAGCCTACACTTAGTATAAAATTTTAATCACAAAATAGAGCCCAATACCTACTTTTGATTAGCTAAAAACAAGCTCATTGATTAGCCAAAGCCAAGCCAATTAAAGGCCTTAATTTTGGCAGCCACTAAAGTCAAACATAAGGATAATATCAACTTCTAAAGGTGCAAAATTCCTCTAAGATTTTCAAACAACTCAAACACTCCTTCACAAACCTTGAAACCCCGTTTTTACACTCCCAAAATTTTTCCCATGGCCATATATAGTTAGTCTATTCATCTTCCACAAATTAAACCATCAAAAGCTTGTAACAAGACTCCTAAACCAAGGCACAAAGTTCTTATGGTAAGTGTGTTTCTCTTGCTTTATATATACTTGAAGTTGTGCTTTTATTAGAATAGGGTTTATATGTTAAATTGTGATAGGATGATTTCTATACTTTGATGGTAATTTGAGTAGTGTTATGTTGATAAAGGAGCTTGTAGTATGTTTTGTATATGAATTTAGAAGTGTTGGGGTGCTAGGATGACAAAGTGTTGAGTAGTGTAGTGGGCATGTGGAGTTAAAATGTAATTTGTGTTTGATATTATAGTTGAGTGATTGATGGATCGAAGAGGAGTTAGTGTTTGTTGAATGGTGTTAAGAACAAATAACAAGCTATGGGAAGCTTAGAATGAGTTTGGAGAATTTTTGAATGTGTAATTTTTACAAAGAAAACAGGCGAATTTGTGAAAATCACGTAACTTCGTTCTAGGGGTCTACGCCGACAAGTAGGCCACCGGCGTAGCAGCCCACACCGCCGGTGTACCAACAAAAGCTAGCAGTGTTTAGGGGTTCACAAGGCGTGAACCATCTCGTGTACCTCTCGTAAAAATTTGGAAATTCACGATTCCAGGCTACGCTGGCATCAAGTTCGCAACCTTTCCCCCTAAGGCATCGTCGTACTGGCTTAGGTCGCCGACCTTGCAGCCGGCCTACCTCCCGTATAAGTTGATTTTTCAAAACTCCTCTAAATGTTCTTCAAAGCTTGATATATGATCTGATTGGAATGTGTATGTATAATTTCAGATACTACCAGCAAGTGTACTGGGTCTTGATCAAGTACTATAGAAGTGAGTTGAGTATCGTTCCCACAAGGACTAAATTAACTACTAGATTGCTATTAGTTTATACTAATATTTAGGCAATCAAAATTTATCAATTAACTAACTAAATTCTATCTATATGAATGCAATGAGAATGTGAGAAGTTATATAAGATGAATGTGGGAAGGATCATAATCCATCCTAATTTTTACTAATCATGCTGAATTTATATTATATGAACAATTAGGATTGTGGATATTTATAAGAAATTGTTAACACCTAAAATTATCAAGTTTTAGTAGACCATAAAATAATCTATTAGCTTCCGCTATACAAATTATCAATGGAATCTAATTTACAATCATAAATCTTCCAATTCTATAATTGTCTAATATCCTAAATTAACTTCTCCTAATTCCTTAGTGAGAAATTAAAATAAAAGATTGTATGAATCACAAAGAACAATTTTTAAATTAATATTAAACTTAATTGCTTTCACAATTGTTGTTTAATCTCAATTCATGAATTCCTATGAACTCTAATTCTTTCCAAATTATCAGAATTCTTATCAATTCAATTTCAATTAGAAATAAAATAGATAATTATGATTCAATACAAATATTTCATAATTCTAACAATCCTATAATATAAATTCAAGAATCATTTTAGCAAAATTAGGATTTCATCATTTCCCACAAAGAAACGTTTAGCTACTCATGGATGTTGATTCAAAAATTAAATAAGAATATGTAATTGATAACATTATGAACAAATAATTCAGATAAACGAATTGCATAAGAAAGAAATTAGATATCACCAATTCAAATATCGCAATCTTCAATTACAATTCTTGAAAGCTCAAATCTCTCACAAATCTCTATGAAAATGGTAAGACTATTTGTATAATGAAATACTTTCTATTTGCTTCTGCTTGTTGTGCTTGTTTGAGAGGGGGGAATCCCCTATTTATAGGAAAAATTTTGTGCAAAGCATTAAATGAAAATTGCAATTTCACTTTGTACGCCAGCAGTTACAGATCCTACGTCGGCGGCTTACAGAAGGCGTATAGTCATTTTCTTCTTTGCGCAGACAGTGCACTAGCAGCTTTCAACTTCGGTTACAAGGGTAAGCCACTTCTACGTCGACGGCTTAGATATAGATCTAGCCGACGTATATGATGAGAAATGAAAGGTTGGACCAATTTATAACGAAAGTCGTCCCAAAGCCGGCGGCTTTGATACCGGCTTAGACACTCCAGCATATTTGGTCTCTTCAATTGCCTTCAAGCATGTGTTATCTACTTGTCGCTTCTGATCTTTGATCTACACTATCTCAACGCCGGCGGCTTAGTATCCGGTGTAGAATGTAACTCCTTTAGTGCTGGCATCATTTGAGTTCTGAGCTGCTGGCCTTCAATGTACGCTGGCCTATTCATCTTTACGCCGATAGCTTTGAGGAGGCGTAAATTTGGTTGTGTCAAAGCTTGCAAAGCTGGTAGTATAGACAACGGCTTTGAGTGAGTGCATCTTGTAAGCTGTCTGAACGCCGGCAGCTTTGAAGTTTGAAAAGCCGACGTATCTTTGAATTTTTTCCATTTTTCACTCCAAAGTTTCTTGTTTTGATTTCTTTGTCCAAATTAGACCTGAAACATGAATTTTAATCAAAACAAGTATCCATTCTAGCTAATTTGAATATCAACAAGTTGTATATAATATGATCTTATCAATATATGATCAATTGAGTATTTGTTGAGTATTGTATGATATTATATGTTGTTTAAATGCTATGTTATGATCTTGTGATAATTTATTTGAATTTCTTTGATTGGTTATGTTTGAAATTAGTTGAGTTGTGCTTTAACTAAATGAGAATTGCAATAATTTCTTTATACAATGATAGATCCTCGCTCGGCTACTCCATTAGTTCTCAAGCTATTTCAGGTACACAGTAACTTGCTTGACTCCTTGTTAGGATAGGCATTCTTTAAAATTACTTTAAATTAAGAAAATTTAATAATTACTTGAATGAGTGTCTTTATACCGTTGAATATGGTTCGGAGAGCGATACACTGCTCAGATTGAGGCCATGGTAGTTTTAGGCACTTAGACCACTTCTATCATTTTGAAATGTCTTTCATAAGTGGTTCAGCGGGTAATTGATAGGTATTTGGTATCGGTATAACATTTACTTATTCTTAAAAGGATATAATATGATTTAATTCAATGTTTATGGGAACACTTGAATTATGTGATATCATGGATTGAGTTAAGTAAAGTCAACAAACGGCTAGAAACCCCGAATGAGATTACTTATTTGGTTTTCGATAAATTTATCTAGGAGATATGAGTATCCGAGCTATTTAGATCAACCCCTTGAGCGTCATGATCGTTACTCAAGTTCTCCTAGAAATCTCTGTTGTTCGAGATTTGAATACTTCAGTGTTGTTTGGCTAACTAAAGCTTAATTAATAACTAATTAGATGTTTCATTTGCATTTAGTTTAAGCATGTGTGTATCACTTCGCATTTGTATTCGTTACTTGTGTACTGGGCCTTTGGCTAATGTTTTAACAATTTCAGGTGATGATCAAGATGAGTTTTACGCGAATATGGAATATGGTACCGACTTTGAGGATTTCCTAGATGACCTGGAGGACTAGATATGACCATAGACATTGATGAAATTCCTATTTTATAATAGATCACTTATGGTATCTTTTGATGTTTGTATTTGATGTTATAGATTGAATTATCTTTTCAGCTTTTGTATAAAGCTTGTAAGAAGCCTTTGTTGGTAATATCTAAACTTAGCTATATGTATATCTTGAACTTGTTTCTCTTGTGATATATGATGATGTTGTGTTTTTATTAAGAGTTTTAGAAATCATTAGTTTTCAAATTAGTTGATTTTGAGGATTTAGACAAACAATTCTTCAAACAATCCTTTTAGGACAACCTTACATATAATTCTATAGGTTATATGTGGTTAGGGAGTTGTTATCACTTGTCTTAATTATAGAGGTGATATCGGGTCTTTACATGATGGGTACAAACTTGCTGCTTTAAAAGACCATGTAGAGCACGACTCTAGCTTAGTTGTAGGTTAGTCTTAAACCTTAGCTGATGTTTCCTTAAACATTTTAAATAAACAAAGTCATTTGATAAGTAACGTTAAGAAGCTAGGACTATAGTATAAAGTATAAACTAGCTACTGACTAAAGCACGTTAACCACATGAACCATACGAGTAGTCAATGAGATCGCTTATGCCTTGGTCAATACCAAACCACATACTTGTTTGTGACCATCAGCTTGGCTAAGAAAATTGGGTTACCTATAACCTCTACGATTTCTAGCTTCCGAGTGAAGATACCCATAGGTAGCATTGGGATGACCAAAGAAATGTTGGAAGGATGCCTTCTAGAAATCCAAGGACATCGCTCTGTAGTGAACTTGATAGTGTTGGATATGAACAAGTGTGAAGTAATTCTAGATATGAGTTAGTTAACGCATGCCAAAGCCACAATAGATTGTCATAAGAAAAGAGTGAGCTTTGTGGATAGTGAGGGACGAGAGGAGATGTTTGATGGAGAGGAGATGAGTAAACAAAGGTTGAGTTCGTTTAAGTTATTGAAGGATGGAGAACTTGAAGTAGAAGAAGAAAGTAGCATAAATGCAGTAGAGGAAGAGAAAGAGAAGCTTAGTCTAGATGATATACCAATAATGAATGAGTTTCTGGATGTTTTCCCAAAAGAATTGCCTAGATTTCCACCACAATGGGAAATCGTCTTCGAAATCGACTTTGTGCTAAATGCCGAGCCTATATCCAAAGCCCCATATCATATGGAACCAATCAAGATAAAGGAACTAAAGGAACAATTGCAGGAACTTCTTGATCAAGTATTTATCTACCCTAGTGTGTCACTATGGGGAGCACCTATTTTGTTCGTGAAAAAGAAAGATGGGTCGATAAGATTGTGTATTGATTACCGAAAGCTTGATAAGGTTACTATCAAGAACCAATATTCGCTTCCAAGGATTGACGACTTGTTCAATCAACTATAAGGGGCAAGCATGTTCTCACATATCAACTTACATTCCGAGTATCGTCAGTTAAGGATTAAACCAAAAGACATATCGAAGACCGCTTTTCGTATGCGATATAGACATTTCGAGTTCTTAGTAATGTCATTTGGGTTAACAAATGCACCTACTACCTTTATGCATCTCATGAATCAGGTATACAAACTGCTTTTGGATAAGTGTGTGATTATCTTCATCGATGATATCTTGATCTACTCCACCATACGGGAAAAGAATGAGGAATATTTGTGCATGGCACTACAAACACTAAAGGAACACAAGTTGTCTGCCAAGTTGTCAAAATGTGACTTCTAGTTAGATAAGATATCCTTTTTGAGACATATCATGTCAAATGATGGAATAGTAGTAGACGCGGAAAAGATAAAGGCCATCATGGAATGATAACAACCAAAGACAGTAACTAAAGTGAGAAGTTTTCTTGAGTTGGTTGGCTATTATAGGAAGTTTGTAAAGGATGTTTCCAAGATAGCTAGGCCTTTGACTCAGTTGATGCAAAAGAACAAAAAGTTTGTTTGGACAGATAAAAGAGAATAAAGTTTCCAAGAACTCAAGTAACGACTCGTATCAGCACCTATCTTGGTTCTACCAAACCCAAAGAAGCCCTACATAGTACACAGTGATTCTTTAAGAAATGGCTTAGGGTATGTTTTGATGTAAGATGGGAAGGTGATTGCGTATGCCTAGCGTCAGTTGAGGCTACCAAGCAAACTATCCTACACACAACTTAGAGCTAGCCGTTGTGGTGTTTGCACTCAAGTTGTGGAGGCACTATTTATATGGAAAGAGATGTAAAATATATACTAATTATAAGAGCCTCAAGAACTTGTTTAGGTAGAAAGAATTGAACATGCGACAAAGGAGATGGTTAGAGCTGATTAAAGATTATTACCTTCAAATTAACTACTGCTCAGGGAAGGTTAATGCTGTTGTCAATGCCTTAAGTTGTAAAAAGCATGGCGAAGTAGCTTCGTTGTTGACTAAATAGAAAGATTTGATAAAGGAATTCAAGAAGTTAAGGACAGAGTTTGTAGGACAAGACATAGAAGTAGAAATTGCAAGTTTGACTATGGAACCAACATTAGTGGAAAGGATAAAAGAAGCACAATGGTACGATGAGGTGATACAGAAGATAAAAAGGGAAATGCAAGAAGGAAGGTATACCAATATTGCGATTGATGAAGAAGACGTTGTAAGGATGAAGGGACAATTATGTGTACTCAATGACCCAGAAATAAGGAAAGAATTCATGGAGGAAACCCATAATTCGAGATATATCATACATTGTGGAGGAACAAAAATGTATCAAGATCTTAAGAGTCACTTTTAGTGGAATGGTATGAAGAAAGATGTAGCTGAGTATGTGTTGAAATTTCATGTATGCCAACAAGTCAAGGTAAAATACTAAAGGCCAGGGGGATTGTTGAAACCACTGCCAATACCTGAGTGGAAGTGGTACCAAATCATGATGGACTTCTTATGTGGATTACCAAGGACCTTAGTCGGCTACAATGCCATATGGGTTGTTGTTGATTGTCTTACAAAGTTTGCACACTTCCTACCAGTCAACATGACATACTCGATAGACAAATTGGATCTACCTATAGGAGATAATACATTGACACAGAGTACCTGCCGAAAAAGTATCGGATCAAGATCCTAGGTTTGTGTCTAAGTTTTGGAACAACTTGCAAAAGTGCTTGGGCACAAAACTACATTTCAGTACAACATATCATCCTTAAATCGACGATCATTCAAAGCGAACAATCCAAACATTGGAGGATATGTTACGAGCATGTGTTATGGAGTTCAAAGGAAGCTAGGATGCACACTTGCCTTTAGTGCAATTCGCCTACAACAATAGCTATCACTCTATAATCTAGATGCCACCTTACGAAGCCTTGTATGGGCAATGTTACAAGTCATTGTTGTTTTGGGATAACATTGAAAAGTTGGTTATTGGACCTAACCTAATGCAAGAGGCCACAAAGAAAGTGTAAATCATTCAACAAAGGATGAAGGAGGCACAAGATAGACAAAAGAGTTGGGCTAATTAGAAAAGAAAAACACTTGAATTTACAGTAAGAGATCATGTGTACCTAAAGATGAACCCAATCAAGAGCATCCATTGAGCTCATGCACAAGGAAAGTTAAGTCCACATTATATCGGACCTTTCAAGATTCTCGAACGAGTTGGAGATCTTGCCTTTCGCCTCGTGCTTCTATCAAATCTCTTTGGAATACACAACGTGTTTCATGTGTCTATTCTATGCAAATATGTAGCTAACCCAGATCAAGTAGTAGAACTAGAGCCAGTATCGTTAAAAGAGAACCTCACATACAAGGAACACCAAGTATGAATTTTGGATCGAAAATTTCAGAAGCTACGGAATAAAGAAATTAAATATGTCAAAGTCCTTTAGATGAATCATACACAAAAGGAAGCAACTTGGAAGGTTAAGGACGATGTATGACATCAATACCCAAACCTATTCAAAAAATCAGGTATGTTTGTCAAGTTTTGAGAACAAAACTTTCTTTAAGAGGGGTAGGTTGTAAACCTCTAGGTTTTATGATAGTTTTATGTAAGTTTAAATCTGGTCTCGAAATATTGAACTCTAGACGCTAGATTAAGTCAGCCGATAGATCAAAACGAACAGCTTTTAGATCCTAAAATATGAAATCAAAATTAAAAATAAGATAAACCCAAATTGCGGTTTGTAAAAATAATTTAAACCTTAAAAAGATTAGAAAGCCCAAAAATTCGATCATATCGGACCTTTACGGGATTAGTTTTCATAACTGACCGCTAACATGTAAAACTAGATAAAATTTTCCAACAATAATTCATACTAGAAATATGTTAAGATATCCATAAAATATCAAATAAAAACTTTTCGACTCATAAAAATATCAGTTATAGCCTACATACGCATATTTTATCTCTACATGTAACTTATCTGATATTTTACTATTACTATTTATTATTATTTGCCTCTAAATTTGTAGCAAGTCATAGCTACCATGTCTTTTCATATTTACTCACCTATCCCCTACAAATTATAGCCTAAAACCTATATTTATAATTTACTAGGCATGATGTCAAATTGTCACTTCACATTTGACATCACACCTTACATCTCCTTCCATTTCTTTCTCTTTTCTCTCTTTTTATTCCTTGTTGTGGCATGAATGTAAGTTGTTGCCACTCCCATTTTTCCAACAACACATCCCTTGATTAATCTTTGGAGGTAAACACATGTTTGATACAACTTTAGTTGATTATAGTTATGTTTTCGTGCATTATTCCTTGATCTGAACCTTTCTACATTGCTTTAAACCATGAGGAATAATGCTAGAGAAAGACCAACATCATGTCAGGTTTTCAATCTTGTTAAGATCTTGTTTATGTTGTTTTATTTTTTCATCTAACCTAACTCTCAATATTTATATATATAGATAAGTATATATTTATATTTGTAACGATCCACCCTCAGATTACCCTTAGGCCGTCAGACTTAGCGGCATTGCAGACAATCGTGCCCACATGGAGTGAAGATTAACCCTCAATTGTACGAGTCCTTATCATAGCTAAGCAAAACAAAAAGATATATTTTTAGGTTTTTAGATATAACTAATCTACAACGAAATTTGGGATTTCCAACCCCTGTAATTGAATTAGGTTTAGAGTCGAAAAGATTAGAAAATCAATAGAATATATGTTATTCACCAAAATAAGCTTGCAAATCCAAATTGTTGATTGGTTTAGCTTTTCAATCAATCAAGCACCAGGTAAAAACTCTTTTTTCCAAAGACAGTGATTACCTAATTAACCTATCAATATTTTCTATCCCTAGGAAAGTGATTAATTGACTAATTTGTATAAATTACAAAACCTTAATCGAATTCAAATCCACATGTCTATATGATTTGTAATCCCAATTAGCTAATCACATAATCGATTAGAAAGGAATTTCCCAATTGCAATCCTAATCTATCATGCTTTCCAAAATCAATTTAAAACACATGATTGGTGAAATAGTATTAATAATTCGAATACAAACAAAGAATCAATCAACAGCTGTAATCATCAACTGAACAATTCCGTTCATCAACTCAAAACCCTAATTCAGCACAAAGGAAACACGTATCGAACACCATCTATAAAACGAATATAAGAAAAAGAATAAAATCATCTTGTTAAGAAAATCTTGCTCTTAAATTCAAGTACAAATGATATTTCCCACTTGATCCTGATGTGGAATCCTTAATGAAAAATAAAAAGAAAAATTTTGCTATTGTCTAAGCCCTAATCTATATCTAGGGACAGAGGAAATAGGTGTTCTTTTCATTCTAGGGTTCTTTCTCATTATACAACTAGATCTACAAGAGAGTATATATATGAAAAGTCGCTCAAGGTGATAGACCGACATAAAGGTCGACAGCCTTGAATTTAATTTAGCCAGCCTTTCTTTGCAAAATTGATTTATGAAGTAAGAAGGATGGCAGCTTTGGAGTGGTGTTGGGGGCAGGCTTGATGTAGGCCGGTAGCCTTTCTTCCACATTTTTCGGTTTACAAGTTACTGATGAAGGCTGGTTTGATTTTTTTCCTAAAGCCAGCAGCCTTTGTTGTTCTTGTTGAAAGCTAACGTATGATTGTTGAAGGCCTATGGCCTTCCTTCCCAAATGGCCGGCCTTGCTTCTTTTTATCTCCAAATTTGCATATAACTTCTCTCAGTTGCTTATGTTTACATTATAAGTCCTTCAAAACTTAAAATATTACAATAAACGTACTTAAGTACCAATTCCTTATGATTTCTATAAAATCAATAATAATTAAGCACAATTCATATGATAAAAAGTGAGTAAAATATGCCCTTATCATTATGCATAAAGTATAAATTCCTTAAATCCATCAAAGTGATTAAATTAGACCCTAGTGACTCTTGTTAGTCATTCATAAAGTTCATATTTAGATTGGGTAAATCATACCAAAATGTTACAACATTTGGGAGTATGTTCATTTTCGATTATAACATTTCGAAAAGTTTAAAAGAGGTCACAACGTCTTATGAGTAAGTTCATTTTTTGTTACAATATTGTGAGGTATGTTCATTTTATGTCACAACGTTTAGAGAAGTAGGTTAATTGAGGTTACTATTTGCATGGGTCAACAATAGAAATATTTAATTAAAACTCAATAAACCATTCTTTTAAGGTCCTAATGACATGTATCAATAGAAAAAAATATTTAATTAAATCTCATAAGACACTTTTCCAAATATTATGACATCTTTTGAATTTTTAAAACATTATGACCTAAAATGAACTTAGCCCTAAACATTATGACCTTATGATGTAATTTATCCTATGTAGATTACTTTATTGAGAGATGTTATGTATCGTGGCATACGAAAGGGAATGTTCCTTTTCAAGAGCACTACTTTCATGGTTGATGTATAAATCTAGATGAACATCTATACATATGTGTGTATTCAAATCTAATGAGTTCGTTTTGGCAATTCAGTTTTGTCTATTATCTCTTTGAGTTCAAAATAAAAATGTGAACCATGTGGGTGAATGTAAACTTTTAGTTTTCCATAAGTGGCTCATTCCATGGATACAAAATTGCTTATTATGAAGATAGATGATCCTCTTTAACTGTGAATTGATTATAGATTATTTTTTTATTACATTACACAAGCACACTCCCGCAATGCGTGTACAAATAAAACAACCCAACATATATAAATTAAATAAATATATTATTTTGATAGGTTAGAAGAAGACAGCCTTAATTAATCATAGAAATTAGGAAATTAATTATAAATCATGATTACAATTGTATTTTCCGCAGATAACTTCTCTATGTTGGGTAACTGTCATGCATAAATATAGTATCAGAGGTTTAGATCAGTATATAAAGATACATGCTTAGGCTAAAAAAGGAAAAGAATGTGTCTATTCAACCCCCATTTAATTTTATTCAAATCCTATTTAATTTCATGATTTTAGGGATAACAAAAATATTTTACGCTCATATACTAAAAAAGGAAAAGACTATGTCTATTCAAACCCTTTTTAATTCTATTCAGACCCTATTTAATTTCATGATTTCAAAGATACCAAAAATATTTTACGTGGAAAAGATTATGTCTATTAAACCCCTATTTAATTTTATAATTTCAAGAATACTAAAAATATTTTATGCCCATATGCTAATAAAGAAAAAAACTATGTCTATTCAACCATTATTTAATTATATTCAAACATTATTTACTTTTCATGATTTCATGAATATGAAAAATATTTTTATGCCCATATGCTAAAGACATTACATTAAAAACATTTAGACTAAAAATATTTACACTGAAGACATCAAATAGGGTGATTTTGCTTTAGTAGTATAGGTATTTGATAGAGAGATTAATAAAGATATCATAAATAAATTTGGGAGTAATAAATGGCGATTCTTAGTCTTCTTCGTCAAAAAGCTTGTCATTTTCTCCTAAAGTTATCAATATAAATTTTTATTAAAAATTTTCCGTACTAATTTACATGTAAAAATGGCTAGAGGTACTATGATGCTCTTTCAATTTTATTTTATTATATATATGTTTTTATTTGTTGCATATTTTTTTTTTCTTTCTTTCATTACATTGCATGTTATTCTTAAATTATAACTACAATGCATGTACTCTTCTCATGTCACTTATAATTCTATTACTTTATATCATTATCTACTAGTATAAATTGAAAAGACCCTGATTTAAGTATTCAAAATGTTCAGAGTTAAATTATAATTAGTGATGACACAATTGAGATTCCAATTATAAGAATAAATTTATATATCTACGTATGATAATTACTAAGATAGTATTGCGAAATATAAATAATATAGACATTAACTTAGTGAATCCTATTGGTATATGGTTAGTTTTATAATCTTTTGACAAATCAGGCAATGTCGCATGGATGGCATCTATTAGTTACATTGCACTTTCATGAACATTACTTTGCTTAGTTGTTCAAAGTATAATGCTTGATCCTTACCATTTATTAAGGAAGTGATTTCTCTTATAGCTTCACAGACATTTTGTAGGTTCACTAAGGTAATGGACCGTGATATAAGGCAGCTTACCAGTATATAGGTTACAAGATGCTGAGTGAGAATTAAAATGAAGCTTCTGGATTAAAGATTGCAACCTAATTAACAGTGTTAACCTAAGGCTTAACTAAAATTGTACATGCTAAGAGTTATATTTCCATTAGTGCTGCGCACGTGGGTTGGATTGATCCATGGGTGTATTAATTGAATGGTGATAATTATAGGTCATGAGTTAAGATTATAAATTAGTATGTCCAGGGGGATTGTCATAGTTATGCTTTCTGGGCATGACATTACTAAAATTGTTTTGCCTCATAAAAAGCATAATTGATTTCCAAAATTCAATAATAGTCATGACATCATGGATGCCTCATGGGAAGGATCATTCTATAATTATGTAATGAAATATGTTCTGTCTTCTTGCACTATTATGAGAAGCTCTAAATAGTTTTTTTTTTTTTTTCATCTTGAAACTTGAAATCCAAATATGGCTTTTAACCACATATCATAGTGATAAAATTCAACAACATGGTACTTCAAACATATTTTCTCATGAACTATTTGAATATATTGTCCATCACATAATGCTTGAATCCCAAGTTTAGGCCTTCCTTCGCTTGTTTTTTGTTGTTTGTCTTTTTATTTGTATTTATGTCTTTGTATTGACATCCTTGGTCATTTGTGAGATTCATACTAGCAAAAAATGGATTTTTTAGATCTGAACTCATGACATGTTCACAACATAGCTCATGATCCTATTATTAAATTGATTATAAAAATACTAATATAAGAGTTATTTTAAAGACTCGATTATAGTTAGATATAATCTGACTTGTTCAATAATCATATTCATATAGGACTGGTCTATAAGAAAAAGTATGAGGCCATTGTACTTTTCTTAATTGTGTATATAAGCACAACTTTTTTCAAGAGTTCATTGCAGAGGCAGATTGTTTTAAGAAACAATCATTGAGGGATTTTCTTGACCTTGAAATGCTATTTGAGAGTCTATCGCATGATTATATTACCTTTTAATTTTTAATGTGGTATTTCATGATTATACGCATAGTTCATATGGCTTCAAATCAAGAAGCAATAAAAACGTTTTGGACATAAAAATTTTTTGGTTAATTTCTCTCACGGTACCTAAACTTTTTTTATTTAACGAAATTATATTTAAACAAAATTTTCTTATAAGAAAATATCTAAATTTTTTATTTTTTTCACCCACAATACTTCTAGCGTGAATCTAGCCAAAAGTCCGATGATTTGTTGACACGACAAAAATCATATATTAAAAATTAATTTTTTTAGCCACATTAGAATATTTATTTTTCCTTTTTATTTTTACTTCTCTCTCTCCTCCTTCTCTGACTCCTATTGCCAATGCTTCGCCATCCTCCTCCTTCTCCTCCTCCTTCTTCTTAAAAAAAATCAAAAATTTTTTAAAAGTATTTACTAGGTCGGTCATGTTTTGAGATTTGCTATGAAGTGATGCACTTTTTTTAATCTTTTTAGAAGTATTTACTATTCTCTACCAAAATTAGGGATTTTTGGGTAAATAGTAGAATTACATAGGCTTATAACTTCTATTTTAGCAAATCATAGGACTTTTGGCCTGATTCCAATCAAAAGTGCCTACATAAAAAGTTTTAATTATTTTCTTATAAAAAAATTTTGTTTAACTATAATTCTGTTAAATAAAAAAAATTAAGGTACCATAAGAGAAAATAACTCAATAATCCTTTTTCTTTTTTCCTTTCCTTTTTTTTCTTCGTAAAGATTCAAGATCTAAACACCCATTTTAAAGATAAAGTACTTTAAAAAAAAGGTTTAGTGCATATAAAAAAATATGTATTTTTAATTTTTTAATAAAATATTTAAGTCATAACCATACAAATAAGAAGGACCTCATGCAATTTCTAATCTCTCAAAGTTTTCATTATTTTAATAGTTCTGAAAAAGGTTTAGAAGTAATTTACTTAATCATCTAATGGTTATTGGAATAATTGCCCACAATTCAACCTATAATCTCGTGCCATGTCCTTTGTTTTTGGCAAAAAAAAATTTTAAGGCTTTTGGTCTCGACTCCAATCAACCACTGAAGGAACATCCCTACTCGAAATTGGTGGAATAGAAAATCCACCAGCAGGATCCTAACACACCAATAAAGACCAATCCCTGACCATAGATTATAAGAAGACATCTTTATCTGTTGCAAGAATCGATCCCACGACCTTATGATCCAGAGGCGATTATCCTTACCGGCTGAGCCAACTGATGCTGGTCTCATGCCATGTCCTTAAAATGTCTTTTTACACCGTGAAATTAAGTATAGTCCTTTTCCACCAACGGATGGCATGACTTGTCTAATGGCAGGCTGGCCCAGCCGCACTGCACGTTAGTCGCAAATTATTCCATCGTCCATTTACGTGGCAATAGTAGATTACATATCTATTCTTGAATATATTATTTGTGCACTAGTATTATATATTATATTTATTAATTATTTACGAATAAAATTATTATTTTTTATTAGTATTTAATTTTACTAAATATCTATTTAAAAAATAAAAAATTTAACATCAAAATTATTAGAATGTATATAATTTCAGACAACATATTTATACTTGAACGTATCAAAATATGATATAATGCTACATGATGACCCCATTATGGTTTCTTCAGTCTCAATCCTTTTTCTTATCCACACTTGCTGTTTTAATTTAAAACCACTTGATATCCCCACATTATCATATACAACTTATTCAAATTTAATAAAAATAAAGTAAAATACTTGCTATACGGGACCCTATACGCTGGAGTCTCCATCAATGTGTGCTATGCCACCAAGTGTACCCAGCGGGCAATACTTGGTACGCCCTGGTTCACGGCAAACGCCATGTAGTAACCTGGCGGCGCCACCACCGCACTCGGAGGTGCCGTACATCCTATCTTATAACGACCATCACCGTCAGGTACCGCTGCGGTCACTTCCAATTTGATCATTCTCTGACCTTGTGAAAATGAATGTGTGGCAAAAGGTGCACTGTTCAAGTTCACTCCATTATCCCCACTACCGGTAGCGCAACCGAAACCTCGACGTTGAATACTTCCCCATAACGCACCGTTTCGGGTACTTCCTCCACTTTGGGTCGGAGGTTCGACTTATCTGGTGACAATACTCGGGCGAAAACGCTTCTATTCGGAGCTCCGTTGGATACTCCGAATTGAATTTATAGAAATAATGCGGGTTGCTACCGCAATCAGCACCCGCCCATCGGGTAACAAATTCGGTGGAGTGGTACATCCGGGCTATGATGGTCGGGTTCAAAGTCATGAACCGCAAACCGACGGGTTGATCGGGTCGGTAAAGAACCGGGTAGAGACATGGATTGGATGCCAATTCAAACCCTTGTGTCCCGGCTTGAGCTCCATTTATGATCAAAACATCCTGGGTGGGTAAAAGCACCATGTCCCCCATGATCCGCCCGAACGGCATGTCCTCCAATTCCCATTCCGGGTCGGCTGCTGTGGCAATAATTCTACCGCAGCTACCGTGAGCTGGGGTGTCTGTGCTCCTCTTGATAAAGGCACCATACTGGGCCCCACCACAGACGACAATCACAGCCGTTGAATAGTCACCATCCAGAGCAAGCATCGCGGATGATCCAGCAGATGGATAATTCCGTGGGCCTCCGATCAACGGTGGAAAGTCTCTTACTACTTTGCTGGTCTTGTAATCGAAAGAAATAGCCTTGTTATTCGCGAAAATGAATAAGTTACCGTTGGGAAGTAAATGGACATAAGGATACAAGTTGTCCATCTGATGGTCCGGTTTCTGCTAAAAATGGAAACAATACGGCACCGTTTTTCCTCGGAGGAAAATACTCTACGGTGTTCGTGCCTCCACCACCGACGATAATCACAGACCCATCTGGCAAAATCTGATTGGTCGCATACCAACGACCATTCGACAATTGAGCGTCTTTCAGTTCCACCCAGTCGCATGACCCGCTGGGCTCACACGGGACGAACTTCCGGATCTTCTTGAAACCGTCGAGGTCACCTCCGGTTTGGAGAATGGAACCGTCTGGGAGGAGCTGTCCGGATGAACACCACGTGTCCGTGAGGATCGTCAACGGTCGGATTTGGTTGGTGGCTAGGTCGAGAACGACGGAGTGCGCATAGCAGTCGCGTTTTAGGATGACGTCTTTCGGGTCGTGGCGGCAGTGTCCCTTTGGGAGGAGTTTGCGGGATGGGCCAATGTTGGTTCGGTCTAGAAGGACTACGGTGTTGAAGCGCGTGACGGCTGTGTGCATGGAGGCGATTCCGGCGTCTGCGACCAGGATCTCCCACGTGCCGGGGAGGTCCGCACGTGTAGTAGAAAATACATTAGCGAGGATGGAGAGTGATAAGGAGAAGTATAGTGAGGAATAACTGAGAAGAGCCATGGAAGACAGAGAGAATGAAGAAGATGAGAGAGAGAGAGAGAGAGAGAGTAAAGGGAAGTTAGTGACAAAGAGTCAAATTAGAGTGAGGGAGTGAGCAATGTGGGGTCTTTCTAATGTTTGGACTTCACTGGTTACGACGTAATGTAACGTAAGACATTAGACAATAGGATTAAATTACTGTCGGCTGTGTGATGGAGGAATACACGTGTTCTAAAATTTCAACTCTCAACTGAATCAGCACTCGGCAGGTACACAGAGAAGAGTTCAAGCTTTTTGGAATTTGTAGTGGAGGTCCCATTTGGTAAAAACGTACACGCATGGGGGCTTGCAGTATTTTTTTTAACAATTGGGAATATTGGTGAAGTTCATCGAAAACGAATTCCTTCGATGTATCATATCATCACTTCTAGCAGTAGGGTTTTTAGCAATATTTAATGTTTGATGTTTTAACATCACCCATGTTATGTTTTATTTGATTGGTCGAAAGTTAAAAGTTAGGTTAGCACTTTCGATAAAACGACCACCCAAAAAGAGGAAAAAGTGAAAGACAGGCGACAAGAGAGAAAGAAACTGTAATTTTACACGAAAAGCAGAGGGACAAGGACGATTAACAAAAAAGCTCGATGTTCTGTTGGTCAATATACCATATTTTTATTAGGAAAATAGATCCAGGAATCATCCTGCCAACTTAATTGGGCTTCTATTGCAGGATGATGAATTATTGTTTCTTGACTCTTTATGTAGTCCAACAACCGTAATGATATGATTGTTCTAGCAAGCTAAACATAATCCACCTTCTAGATTTATGAACAGTCCCTTATCTTGAACTGTAATGGAAGTTCAAGTCATGTCAGACGGAATTCCCCACCTGATCCTACGTTTTTATACCACTTTTAACTTTTCATTAAGCTTCCAATAGAATTTCAAGACTATCTTAAATGGTTAGTCTTAAATTTAAAATATATATATATATATATAAAATACAAAACCTATTCAATATGTCTTTTATATTATAAGAGATATATATATATATTAATATGTTGTTATATATTTTCTTCATTGTATTATATATAGTATAGTATGTAAGATACCGGCAAGGAGATCCTATTATAGGACCTCTAGAAGAGGATGATGGCAAATGCCAACACATGATCTTCTATGGTAAATCACTTGAAGATCTAGAATCTGACTAATTTGATGATGATAATGATAACTAACCATTGCAATGAGGGTATCAATCTTCACAACAACCCCAAGGTCCTTCTATGTTATTTATGAGGTATTTAGAGGATTAAAAAAAAAAAAAAAAACATGTTATAAGATAGATAGAATGTCATGCTTGTCCAAAACCTCTCAAGAAGAGCAAGATGAAATGAAATGGATTAAAACTCCTATGCCTCCACTACCTATGGTACTAAAGAAAATTTAGATATCCAAAAGGAAAAAAGGTGAGGCTTCAACTTCCACTCATCAATCTCTAAATTTGTTGAAGGATATGTGTCCAGCGACTCATCCTATACCTCTTCATTAAAGGAAGAATTGAGTGATGAAAGCATCAATAGATACATTCAACATGTTCTTAAAGACATTCCTCAAGTACATGAGCCTTCATCACCAAAAGAGGAACGGTCATGCAAATCTCCTTCTAAAGACATTTGAATGATTAGAGGAAACCAAGGAGAAGGAGAGTTTCCTATCATCGAAGAGCATGAGTATGTTGAATTCATGTGTGCTCCTAAAATCAGAAATCCCAGTGAAAGGGATGCACAAGGGAGAGCCAAGAAGAGTAGCGCAGCAAAAGTGGTTCTCAATTGGCATACTAATAATACTCTAGCACAACATCAAATGTTGACAAAGATTTGGTTAAATATTGAAAGCATCAATACAAAGCTCACCTTAACTGAAAAAATAGTTGATGATACTTCCAAGAAGATACATGTACTATAAAGACGACTAGAGGAAGTCAAGCACTCTGTACCAACTCCAAGAATGTCTCTTTCTAAGTTCATTAAACAGAAAGATCTTGAAGTTAAGAATTTAAAAGAATATATAAGCATGTTGGAAGCAAAAAAAAAAAAAAAAAAAAAGAATTCCACCTACTTTTGACATGTTCACTCTTAAAAGACCTTCTCTATTCATGTCAGAAGAACAGTAGTCTAAGAAAGAAGACTATTGTGTGAATTGAGGGATGGAATTAAAAAGAAAAAGACAAAGAAGTGGGAAGAAAAATATTAGAGAAGAATCTTCCTCAAGATATAAAAAAAAAACTAGCTCTCCTAACCCTTAAGATTTATTCCAAAGCCAAGACTTGAGCAGTGAAAAATGATTATTATAATTGAGGAAAAAATCTCAAAAATCCAAATGTTCTCATATAAAAGCTCATGACAATCTTAACACCTTCCTGGATAAACCAATTCCATAAATAGCCATGGTTAAATCATAATAAAAAAGTTTAAAGGAAAATACAATCAAGAAAAGCTCCATTGAGGAATCTGCAGAAAAGGAGACTATAGATGGACCTACAGATAGTGAGCAGTCATCCTCTAAGACATGTGAAGAAGAAAGTTGATATAAACTATGCAATCTGTGACAAAACCTTACATCAATACGTTTGGAATTCAATCCCAAGATCATTCTTGTTCTTATGGAGACCGCGACCCATTGCTTATAAGAAGCAAGAACATTGGTATAATCATAGATGCCACAATCGAATATGGAAATTCGATTGATAAGTCGCAATTGAATGCCACAAAATAGATCAATAAGTTCAAGAAAAGTTCATTCAAGAACCAAAGAGAAATCTCTCAATTTTGTATTCAAAGTTATGTCTTAATTACAAAGAAAATGAATTCATATAAAAACCTAAAGGAAACCTAAAAGACACAAATTAAAACTAATCTATCATACAAGAAAGTTAGCGGCCTTAAAAATTAACTTAGGTAACCTTTAAAGAAACACAAGAAAAATACATTCTAGACAGACTATATACTAAAACTGGCCTTTAAGTCTATACGGCGGCGTACATGGGTAAAGCTAATAGCTTTAGTCAGCTTTAGAAAAAAGCCATTCGATGATGACGTGTTGAAGGCTCCTATGTATAACAAAGCTGACGGCTTTGAAATGTAAGCCGGTAGCTTTGAGCTGACCTAGGCCCTTGCATCCACGTTACCCACTTCAATGTATGATCCATTCCCAAGCTAACTTTAATGATATTAATCAGTTTGAGCTTATCCTTAGTGGTATGCACATAGATTTCCTCCTCTTAAACTTATTGGATTAATCTGTTGAGTATGTCTTTAAACCTTCTAGCTCTAGCTCATGTAGTTAGTCTAGGAGACATCTCAAGTGGCTCTACATTCCAGCTCCTAAGCATAGGCGTGTTTCCATCATTCCCTTCCTCTTGAAAAGGATTTGTACTCAAATTTTCACCTACATCAAAAGGACTCAGATTAATAAAATTAAAGGTAGCGCTTATTATACTCACCAGGCAAGTCTAGCTGGTAAGCGTTGTCATTGATGCGCTCAAGAACTTGAAATGGACTATCGCCTCTGGGAAGCAACTTAGAATGCTTTGCTCAAGAAACCTTTCTTTGCACATATGCACCCAGACCAAATCTCCGGTTTAAAAACTATCTAACAACGCCCTTTGTTGGCTTGCTTTACATATTGTTTGTTCTTCGCTCAATGTTAAGCTGGCTTTTTCATGAATCTACTTAACAAATTCACTTTCCTTTTGCCATCTAAATTAACAAACTCAGACACAAGTAAAGGTAGCAAATCCAAAGGAGTTAGGGATTAAAACATACACTCTCAAATGGTGAATATTTAGTAGCAGAATGTGTAGTACGGTTATAAGCAAACTCACATGTGGTAAACATTCTTCCTAAGTTTTAATATTATTTTTAATGATAGCCCTTAACAAAGTAAATAAAGTCATATTTACTACTTCAGTTTGACCATCAGACTGTGAATGACAAGTTGTGGAAAACAATAACTTAGTTCCTAATCTATACCACAAGGTCTATAAGGAACTCAAGAACTTGGCATCTCTATCAGATACAATTGTTCTAGGCATATCATGAAGTCTTAAAATCTCCTTAAAGAATAGGTTTGCAACATGAGAAGTATCATCAGTTTTGTGGCATGGAATAAAATGTGCTAGAATCCCTATCACTTTTACTTCTAGGTAAACCTAATACAAAATCTATAGAAATATCCACTCAAGGTTCATTAGGAATAGGTAACGGTGTGTATAAACCATGAGGTTATATTCGGGATTTAGCTTGTTTATAAGTGATACACTTCTCACAAACTCTCTCAACATACCGCTTCATTTAGGGCTAATAAAAATGTTCCTGCAAAACACTCAAAGCCATTGCTATCCCAAAGTGTCCCATCAAACCACTACTATGAGACTCTTTCACCAATAACTCCCTGATAGAACAATTGGGAATGCATAATTTATTTTCTCTAAACAGATATCCACTGTGCCTAAAGAAATTTCTAGGGGTTGTCTTTTCACAACATGCATATTTTTCAACAAAATCATGGTCTAAAGAATATAAATCCTTAATATGTTCAAAACCAAGCAATTCAGCATCAATTGTTGAGATTAGAACATACCTACGAGATAGCGCATCAACAATAAAGTTTTCCTTACCCTGCTTGTAGCGGATGACATAAGGAAATGTCTCTATATACTCCATCCAACGTAGATGCCTCTTGTTCAATTTTCGTTGGCCCTACAAATGCTTCAATGACTCATGATCTGTATGAATCACAAATTCATTAGGCCACAGGTAATGATGTCAGGTTTCCAAGGCCCTAACTAGTGCATACAACTCTTTACCATAAGTAGGGTATCTTAAGGCTACTCTACTAAGCTTTTCATCGAAATATGCAATGGATCATCCTTCTTGCATTAGAACAGCTCCAATTCCTAAACCTAAAGCATCACATTCAATTTCAAAAGCCTTAGAAAAATTAGGTAAAGCAATTAAAGGAGCTTGTATTAGCTTATCCTTAATCAACTAAAATGCTTTTTCTTATTCCTCCCCCCACTTAAACCCAACATTCTTCTTGATCACTTCAATAATTGGTGCTATCATACTACTGAAGTCCTTCATAAACCTCCTATGGAAGCTAACAAGCCCATGAAAGCTCCTAACATGACTCACACTTGTTAGACTAGGCCACTCTTGGATTGCGCGAACTTTGTCATCATCCACCTATATTCCCTGTGCACTGACAATAAAACCAAGAAATACAAGCCTATTTATGCAAAAGGTATACTTCTTAAGGTTAGCAAATAATCTCTCATTTCGAAGTAAATCTAAAACCGATCTTAAGTGATTTAAATGATCATCTAAGTTCATGCTATAAATCGGGATATCATCAAAATAGACAACCATAAATTTTCCAATGAAAGCACATAAAACATGGTTCATTAATCTCATGAAAGTTCTAGGTGCATTGGTTAATCCAAAAGGCATTACCAACCACTCATATAAATCATATTTTGTTTTAAATGCGGTTTTTCCATTCATCTCCTTCTTTCATCCTAATTTGATGATACCTACTTTTTAAATCAATTTTTGAAAATACACAAGATCCATGCAATTCATCTAATATATCATCTAAGCAAGGAATGGGGTGACGATACTTTTCGTTATGTTGTTGATAACTCGACAATCAACACACATTCTCCAAGACCTATCCTTCTTAGGAGCCAAAATCACTGGAATAGTGCATGAACTCATGCTTCTCATGCTTTCCCTCACGTACCCCTTCTCCATCAGTTCATGAACCTACTTTTGAAGTTCCTTCACCTCCTCAAGGTTACTCCTATAAGCTGGTCTATTTGGAATGGTTGCTTCGTGTACAAAGTCAATCTAATGTTTAATCCCTCGAATTGGAGGTAATCCTTTTGGGATTTCTTTAGGAAAGACATCCTTAAATTCCTGCAAAAGAGAGATAACAACTCTAAGCAAAGAATTAGGAAACTCGTTAGTGTTTAAACACGTTTCTTTGTAAATCATCAATAGCATAAATTCTTTCATCACTAACATTCTCCTCACAATACTTACTCTCGCCACACAATTCTCCTTTTGTAAGGTCGCACTCTCCTTTTCTCTCACCACCAAAGCTAAACCCATTTCGACTTGGATACTCTCACTCCTTTCGGCCTTCCTCTCTTTTTTACTCTCTTTTTCTTTTACTCTCTCACTCTCTCTCTGTTTTTCACTCTCCTTATGTTTACCAAAAGATTGTTGTAGTTGCAACTGATCTTCATTAACTTCCTTAGGTATTAAGGGTTTAAGATTGTAGCTCTTGCCATTGTGAACAAGTGAATACTTGTTTCAAAAGCCATCATGAATCACTTTCCTATCAAATTTCCATGCCCTTCCCAACAACACATGATAAGCCTGCATCGATACGACATCACACTACACTACATCCTCGTACCTCCCAATGCAAAAAGCAATATTAGCTTGTTTGTTCACCTTGGTCTTACCACTTTCATTCAACTACTGCAACTTATATGGATTAGGGTATTTAGTGGTCTTGAGCCCTAATTTGTCCACAATGAAGGTGCTGACAATACTTGTGCAATTACCCCCATCAATAATCAAACTACAAATATTGTCACCAATGTAGCACTTAGTATGAAAAATATTCTCTTGTTGCACTTCAGCTTCCTCTTTTATATGCACATTCAAGGCATGTTTCACAACTACCACTAATCTACCCACAATGGGTTCTTCATCACTAACATCCTCTAATGGCGGCATCTCTTCATCCTCACTATCCTCTTTAATCTCATACTCACCATCATCACACAAGATCATGATGCGCTTGTGAGGACACTAACTAGCAATGTGACTCCTACCTTGGCATTTTAAACATTTTATATTACGATTTCTAGAAATAGAAGAATCGAATTGAACTTCATTTCCATGGCTGGCCACTTCATGATTTTGCTTAAATTTTGGCTTAGTGATGGGATGTTTCTCCTCTTTCTTCCAGTAACTCAACTTGTAACTGGATGAAACCGAGCTAGATGTAAAATGTATAGCACTACTATCCCTCCTCTTAAGTTGGTTCTCGATTTTAATTGCCATGTGAACCATATCTTTCAACTCTACATAGTGCTATAATTTCACCACATTCTGGATTTCCTTATTTAAACTAGCCAAAAATCTTGCCATTGTAGCTTCAGGGTCCTCCTCCACATTTGCCCTAATCATCACAACCTCCATCTCCTTATGTTACTACTCCACACTTCTATTGCCTTGTCTAAGGTTTTGCAATTTGTTGTATAATTCCTTATAGAAATATGAGGGTACAAACCGTTTTCTCATCACTCTCTTCATCTCCTCTTAAGTTTCTATTGGTGGCTCCCCATTCCTCCTCCTATTCAACACTAACTTATCCTACTAGACTATGGCATAATCTGAGAATTCGATGGCAGCAAGTTTTACTTTCTTAGCTTCAGAATAGTTATGACAACCAAAGACCAACTCCACCTTTTTTTCCTACTCCAGATATACCTTAGGATCATTCTTTCCTTAGAAAGATGGAATCTTCATCTTTATACTACCTAAATAATCATCTTCTCGATTCCTAGCTCCTTTAAACCTACCTCCATATCTTCTATTATATCAATAGAACTCAGATCACACTCTTCTTCAAACCAAACCCTTCATATTCTTCTTCTTCTATCCTCACTCCTCTCCTATGATATATCTCTCTCCCATGTCCTGGAGGAACACTTCTTGACTACTAAATACTTTGTTTTACTTTCTCATGGAGTTATCCTATCTTCTATCTAAACATTCGTTTCATCTCCATAATCAAGGTATCCAAAACCAACTTCAAATCAAACCCTCTCATTACACCTCCAGATGCACTTTTATCTAACATTTTGTGGCAAAAACAAGATTAGTAATAAAATAAAGAAAAATCCTCACAAATCACTCCCTCTCGTGTTTCCACTCAAAGGATGATCCACTCAAAGTCACTTGTGTTTTGCGCACAAACAATGATATTCCTCACTTTAAATTTCTCTTTTAGTTATTTAAGAATTAATCGGACAATTCAAGATCTTTTCCAAAATTCAACCAGACTTATCAACAAAATATGAATAGAACAAAAATTTAATCAAAACCCTTTTAGAGACTATTTAGAATCAAGCCCAACAACTCACAATAATGACAATATGAATCAATTACAATTTTTTTTTTTGCACAAATTTCTTTTTTTCTTTTTTTTTCATGAATTGTTTTTTACCTAATATGAACTTTCACAAGAATTCAATAACAAATCAATTAAGAAAAACGAAACACAATGAAATTTATTAGGGAAAGCTTAAAGATTCCCAAGCGAACTTGAAACCAACTGATATGAACTATGCCAAACTGTGGTGAAACCCTATATCAATATATATGAAATTCAATCCCAAGATCATTCTTATTCATACGGAGACCGCGACCCATTGCTTATAAGGAAGTAAGAACCTTGGTATAAGTCATATATGCCACAATCGAAGGCGAAAATTCAATTGATAAGTTGCAATTAAACACCACGGAATATATTCAACAAGTTCAAGAAAAGTTTACTCAAGAACCAAAGAGAAATCTCTCAATTTTGTATTCAAATTTACGCCTTAATTACAAAGCAAAGGACTTTATATAAAAGCCTAAAGGAAACCTAAAAGACACAAATTAAAACTAATATGTCGTACAAGAAAAGCTGGTGGCCTTAAAAATTAACTTAGGTAGTCTTTAAAGAAACACAAGAAAAACACGTT
Organism: Combretum micranthum; assembly: GCA_024138025.1. Lineage (NCBI taxonomy): Eukaryota > Viridiplantae > Streptophyta > Magnoliopsida > Myrtales > Combretaceae > Combretum > Combretum micranthum. Next base: position 1,605,941 of record JAMXBD010000047.1, read on the forward strand.
CTAAACAGATTGTACGCTAGTGAAACGTCGGCGACCTTTAAGTGTCACACCCTGAGGGTACCCTAGTAATAGTACACAAACCACATTTGTACACTATTACTAGTTTACTTTCAGAGAATGATATATTTTTAAACAATAGAATCTTTTAGTTACATTGATAAGAAATAATAAACATATATAAGACATAAATTAGTAAATATATGACATCACAAGTCTTCATTAACTTAATATTACAAACCATATTCCTATTCTATATGTCTCTAAATACATAAGATGATATTTCAAATACTATCTAAGTAACAACTAGAAATAAAAGTAAATATCATAGCCCGAAGATCCCATATTCTTTTTGCTACTAAATCCTTACATGAACCATGCTTCTGGATGTAATCAGCCAAGGTCGTAGAGTTAATCTGAAAGGTCTTTAGGAGTGTGAGCGAAACCACAGGCTCAGTAAATAACTAGACATATTACACATCAAGCAAGCCTATTAACAAATCATATGTAATGCAACAATCAAACATATGCTCAGATACAAGTTTGGATGATCTAGAATCCAAACAGGAAAAAGATTTATGATATCTTTTTAGGATTGAAGAACAATTACTGTTATAATCTACCTGCCCAAGAGAGACTAAGTATATAGGAAAATTAATGATTTCTCATCTTAAAATTATCACTTTAATTTAAAGGTATTTTAACTGACCATTTCCTACAAAAATCCTTAGAAACTCCATAAGTATTAATCATTTCAAGGCAATACTATGGGCGGCGTTCTTCGGTGCTGCATAGTTCTCGTAGAACAAACAGGACAAAGAAAATATTGGAAGAACTAATACTTTAGAAAAATCAAGCATTAACAAATAATCAAAATATTAATACATAGTAAGCTGCCACCCTTTTTGAATATGCAATAATGCAGTACGTGCAATGCATGACCAGGTTATTTAATAAGCCAATAATTTTTACTTAGTTATAAGGTGATCATATAGTACACACATTAATTAACATGCTATTCCAAATCATCAAACAATTGTGTTATCACTTCCATTAACTTTCTTGGCATTACATACAACCAATTCTAGTCACAAATCATTCTCATCGTGCTTTACACAACAACTATATTATTATCTTTGCATTACATATGCAACTAATTAGAAGCACAAACAGTATAATTGATCTAAGTTACTTACCTGCTCATATTGGCTAGTCGTAATAATCGGCTGGAAAATCCTCAATAGTATCAAGGTTACCTATTGAGATGAATAAAATATTCATCAATAAGGTATAAATTATATATCTAACTTGTATAAGTATCTGAGTGTCCTATACTGATATTTTCATTACCCTTATTGGTCTTTTTAATGGTCTTACAATCACAATTATTATTCAATATTTTATTTTCATTTTGCTTTTCTTGATCTTATTTGATATTTATATTTTTATTGGGTAGTTGTAGAATTTGCATTCAATATATTGATATTTTATCATTATTATTATTATTACTTTTATACTGTTCCTTAGTTGACTTATTATGGTAACTAGTACTTATTTTCTGTTATTTAGTTACATCATGTTTCTCTTAATTTACTTCATATGATTATCTTATCATTTTTAGAAATCACATTATTCATAATTTTAGCTTATTTAGATTTCTATTATTATATATTTATACATATATAATACAATTATCGTAATTTATTCTTATTCATAAAGTATAGTAACAATTCTAATAGTTTTTAAAGTTTAATATTTTACAAATATTTAACCTATTACCTTTAAAATATTAGTATTTATTTGTTTTAATAAATCTATTCTATTTATAAATATATATATATATATTTTAGTTAAAACAGGCTTCGTTCAGGGGAATAAGCATGTACGCCAGCATCCTATGCCATCGGCGTTTATTCCCAGGATGTCGGTATTCGTTTAAATTTTATACGTTTAAAGTTTCAGTGTACACTGACTTAAGGCCGCCAGCCTTACAACGTACGCCAGCTCTAATGCTGCCAACATTGGATTCCAGTCTGTCGGCGTTAGTTCATTTTACGTAACTTCTATTCCAGTGCACGTCATCTCAATACCACCGGCCTACCCTCGTAAGCCGTCGATGTTTAGCACATATACTATCGATGTAAAGCCAGTGTTAACAATGCTCATCTTTTTCCTCGATTTTCTTTGTTTCGAAACTTAATTTTCTTATCTTATCTATATATATATATATATATTGTACTTGTATCTAAACTACTTCTAAAAGTATTTATCAATGTTCCAAGAGTGTTTTTTGTGTCATAACAGCATGTATATTATCTCATAATCCTCCTACAACAAGATTTTCTAATCTTTATGCATAGTATAATACATAATTAGGGTGTTATGGTTGGATATTACCTGTTAGGAGCTGATGTGATGATGTTAAACCCCTCGCAAACACTTGATACGAGCCTAAGTTTACAATAACATTGCTTAGACTAGTGCTCCAACTTATAACTAACTAAAAACGAATTTTAACTTACCTTATTTATCTTCCTTCTATGTTTGGAACTTGTTGAAGCTTTGTTAATGGTTGTTTTATTATGTATTTTGATTTGGTTTGTATTTGTGATTGTTATGGTTTGTTGGCTTTATTTTGGTGTAGGTTAAAGGTTTTGGTTTATAGCTCGTTAAGTGTTATGTATATATATTGATGAAGAAAAATGCAACTGCAACTTGGTCAACAAGAGTAATTTTTCCCACTAAATTTGGCTTGCTGTATTGGATCTCTTCATGCATTTAATGCTTGTCTTGGCTAGGGATTTTTTATTGATGCCCTTTGTTAAATTGTTGACTTTGTTAGGATTATTTGGACAACTTGTTTGATGAATTCTAGCTGCAACATCTCCAGAAAATCCTAGTCGTATATTCTAGCAAATTTGCACCGCAATTTGAGTAAATTATAATATAATAATATTTAGTTAATTAATTATCTAAATTTTAGGATAGTTTATTAAGCTAATCGAATACAAATATGTCAATTATTTAGGAGTTTTATCTCCAAAAATTTATTTAAAGTTTTCACAAATTTTCTAAATTATTATCGGGTTCAACTTTAGGTTTAAAGTTTTTGCAATTAATTATTTTTAGATTTTTATCTCACTTGATTAGGGTTTTCTAAGCTTAATAGGCCAATTTTCGTTTTAGTTTTTAAGAGCTTTAGAATCTAATAACTAGAATAATAGTGTAATCCAAATATTTATTTGGAGTCTAGTTTATAAGTTATGGATCTGTTTTTGTTCTTATTGTGTATTTATAACTCTAAAGATTTATTTTTAAATTATCATTTTCTAACTATAAGCTTTATCGATTATTTACTTTCTAAAGCTCTTGAAATCTTATTTTAAATTATTTCTATACTTTGGATTTTCAATACCAGCTACAAAATCTTAACTTTGATATCTGTTGCTATCTATAGGACTTTGTTTAAGGGTTTGAAATTATACATAAGCTTATTACCACTTGTGGTTTTATTCTAAGATCTTTGTCAAGTCCTATATTGCCCATCTATATTGTATATTTCTATTTCTATTCATTTCTACTTGTATGAAAAATCTCAGGTTTACATTAAGTTTATGCCGACGACATACATGGGTAAAGCCAACAGCTTTGGGCTGGTGTTGGATAAAAGTCATCCGATGATGACATGTTGAAGGTTATCTACGTGTAACACGAAGGCCAGCGGCTTTGAAATGTAGGCCGGTGGCTTTAGAGCAAGCCTAGGCCCTTGCATTCGCATTTTCGCCCACTTCAATGTTCTAATCCATTCCCGCGCTAACTTTTATGATATTGATCAGTTTGAGCTTATCCTTAGTGGTGTGCACATGGATTTCCTCCTCTTGAACTTGTTGGATTAATCCTTGAGCGCGTCTTTGACCCTTCTAACTCTGGTTTGTGTAGTTGGTCCAACAAACATCTCAAGTGGGTTTACATTCTAGCTTCTAGGCATAAGCATGTTTCCATCAAAAGTTTAGACCACTCAAGCCATACATTTTCTACTTTGAGTCCTTTTAACTCCTCAGGTTCAACTACTAGACCACTTATCCTCATGATAAAAGGAGATGGTGAAGAAACAAGATCAAAAACATCTGATTCCAGGCCAACGAACTCTAGCAGAGGGTCATTAAAGAGTAATATTACATTTACTATTGACGAATCCCTTATTTAAAATGGCTCGAGAGGTTACAAGACTTCCATACTCGGCTAATCATAAGATCTTTGTCCAACAATAACCATTATGAAATCATGTCAAAATTCATGGCAAGATTCATTGGCATACTAAAAGACTAGTGGAACTGTATCTATCCCACGGATCAACAAGTCTTTCTTAATCAAGCAGGCTTCAATTATGTGATCAGGATTATGCATGTTTTCTTAATAGGAAATCCATAGAACTTAAAAGAAACGAGAAGAAAATAACTTTTTGAGAGGAAATACTAATCAATCAAAAAGAAAGATTTAGATCTGTATTATGAGAAAATAGAGCAGCTATTCTACCAGCTTGGAGTAGACTGAACTCCCAAACCTGTATTTCTATCCTCTATCCTTGAATCACTAGCAAGAGGGGTAGAAAAATTTTCAAGATGAAAAATAAAAAAATCTATATATAAATGTTCTCGTTAAAGAAATCTAACATGCTTTGCATTTGTGATAGATGATATGGGTGATATAATCAGATGTTTAAGGATACTTTGGCAAGATGAAAAGTCCTTGACAAAAACTACAAGAAAAAGCATTTTCAAATCAAATCCAAAAATTTAATAGAGAATGCAACTGCTCCAATAGAAAGAAGAAGCATCATAGAAAGTTCTCTGTACCGAGACCTTTAAGCCCAAAAAAAAGAGGAGATCAAAGTGACAACATTTCAAAGAAAAACCCAAAAAGGGAGAGAGTCTCCTCAATGCTTAATCTACAACAAAATGGGACATTATGTGAAACATGGCCATCAAAAGGAGCACAAAAGATGATCTAGTCAATCTTCCACCAAACTAGAATCAAAGTAGACAAAGAAGAAGATTTAGAGTCCTTATTCAGAAGAAAAAGAACCTTAAAAAAGGACCCAATTCTCACTTAAGGACTACCTACCAACATCAAATCTAAATCTATCAAACTTTAGAGAAGAATCATACTCACTGCAGCTTCTAAAGGAAAGAATGCATGAAATCCAAATAATTCTTCAAACTCCATATGCTCCAATCCAAATTATCACAAGTAAATTTGATAAGCCTATCCAAGTGATAAGATTCATTGCTACTAGGGTGGTAGAAAGTATCCTCAATCCTAAAAGTGTTACTTGGTAAATTTTGGAAACCTTATAACCAGAGTTTTGTCACTGCTTCAAATGAAGAATTTAAGGTATACTTGAGAAGTGTACCAATCAAGGTTCAATTCTTTCCAGGATGTTCAATCACTATACCAATCCATGGGTCACTTGCCTATAAAACGATATTGTGGTAGGATAGGATATTCTTCAATGAATCTCAAAACTAAAAATCCATGCTGAGGAACTAAGGTTTAAGAAATATTTTAAGCCTTATACAGAGTTGCTCAACTTACAACATCCAAGTAGTAACCATCTAAGAGATTACTAAGAAGTTAAAAAGGGAAGTGTGTGCTGAAAACCACAAGAATTTCTTAGTAAATGCAAGCATCCGCTAAGGCAACTGAAGAAATTTTTGTAAGGATACCTTTCAAAAAGAAAGAAGACATCAACTCAATCAAAGCAAGCCATCCAAGGGATGACCTTGAACATGCAAAGCTCGTTCAACAAGAATGTCATGAGCTGTTACAAAGGGGCTTATTGAAGCATTAGACTCTTAATGGGCTTGTCAAGCCTTTTATGTCAACAAGCAGTCTGAACAAGCTAGAGGCAAACTGAGACTTGTAATTAATTGTCTACCGCTGAACTACTTTGTCCAAGATGACAAGTTTCCTATTCCCAATAGGAATACAATCTTCTAAAGCAATGCAAAAGCCATAATATTTTCAAAATTTAATCTCAGAGCTGATTTTTGGAACACGGGATTTATTCTTATGAAAGGCATAAAATGAGACTTTGTATCCCGAATCATCAATATTAATGGAGAGTGTTACCATTCAAGCTTATGACTACACCTTCTTTTTTCCAAAACGCCATGATCAAAATCTTTGAACAAATCCTTGATCATTTAGTCATCTATATAGATGACATTCTTTATACAGTCCGAATGAAGAAGTACATGTTGAATTACTCTTAAAATTCTATGAGATAGTTATCTCTAGAGGATTAATGTTAGCAAAAAAGAAGACGAAGATAGCTCAAACATAAATGGAATTTTCTAGAATGAGGATAAAAGATGGTTGTTACCAACCAGTACCATCTATAACCTAGGAACTTCTTAAGTTTCCTGATTCCAATCTCAACACCAAACAAATTTAGTAATTTTTGGGCATGGTAAACTATTTGAGAGAGTTTGTCCTAAAAATTTCCAAACTGACAAGTCCACTCTCCAAAATGTTAAAAAAAATGATCATGAAGAATGGGGTAATCACCAAACAAAAGTTGTCTAACTATTGAAGCAAAAATTGCAAGATTTAGCACCATTAAAAATTCCTTCTGATGGAGAATTTATCCTTCAAACTGATGCTAGTGACAAGTATTGAGGAGTAGTGTTCCTAAAACAAAACAATGGCAAGATATATCTTTGCAAATATAGAAGTGGTAGATTTAAGGATTTTAAAATCCATTATCATTCAACATTGAAGGAAACCATTGCCATAATGAATGCAATCCAGAAGTTTGAATACCGTCTAATAGGATCACACTTCAAGGTTAAGATGGGTATGATCTCTTTCCCTAAGATGCTCAAATTCAAACAAAAAACAATACCGCATCAATAGTTACCAAGATAGCAGGAATGGTTTTCTGAATACTTTTATGAAGTTAAAACACATTCTAAGGCAAAAAAACTCAATCACTGATTTTCTTGCCAAACCTCAACAAAATCATCAAGCCTTATTAAGTCTATAAGTTCTAAAAGAAAGGACATTAGAATCCACAAGCTTTAAAAGAATACGAATTAGTCCATCAATATGTTCTTTGGCTAATAATCTACCTCCAAGAGATACTCATGCACTGCTAGGTGATTTCCGTATATGTTCAATTATGGCAACCTTTGGTAGAATATAGACACATCCCAGATGATAGGCATGTGCAAACCTAGCAAGTAAAAGAACTTCTCTTCAAATGCCACATTTAGATCTTCAAAAAGCCATTCTAGTGCTTTGAGTGCATTCTTAGCTTTAATGACTTCCTTCTCTCAATTAACAAAAATATATAATCCAAGATACCTACAGAGACAACACTACTGAGGATGGATGTGTGATTGAAAGAAACAACTTCTTTAAGGATACAAAAGCAAAAATCTAGGAATACTGTATCTCTAAATATCGGTAAAGTTCTTGAACCAAATGAACTTAGACAAAAGCAGAACCATCTCTACGGTTCTGATCCGGTTCTATGGAACCACCAATTCCCTGTTGCAGTTTTAGAAACCTGGAAACACCTTTGTTTTTAAAGTAAATTTTAGTTTTAAGTAAAATAAATTTTAAATTCAAAATAATTATTAAGTCTAAAAGTGTATAATATTTAACCAAAATTTTTAAAAATATGTTTAGAATACGCATTTATTGATACGAAAACTTATTCAATATCAATTATAGTTAGTAATATGATATTGCAAAATACTCTAGAGGACTAAAAAATTATAATACAAAAATAGTCTCACATTACATTTTACTTTTAGGAAAAGTTTATTTATAAATTAATTATATGATTTTAAGTTGTGTTTGTTTGTATTGTTAATAATAACTTATTAAATATTGTGAATTGATAATACATTTTACTATCCATATGAAATAGTTTAAACCTTGATAAATATATATTTATTATTGTTTTTTCTCTTATTTTTTTCAAAGGAACTGGCTAGAACCGTTGCTTTTGTCGATTCTAAGCCCAAGAATCACCTAGGAACCAAAGAATTGGCGTTCTTTAGCTGGTTCAAGAATCAACTAACCAGTCCAGTTCTAGCTCTGGAACTGCTAGGAATCGTGCCCATGCATAAGTATCTCATTTTCAGAAAATATGAAGGATTAGATGTCAGATGGTTCAGCCTTTATCCAGCATGTCCATTCATTTATCCTCACATATTTTATTTGTTGATCCATATCCAGAAAAATTAAAATGGTTTTACTAGTAGTTGTTTCATCATTACACTTCTGCCATTCAAATGCCAACCCTTAAGGCATCAAAATTCTTTTATGAACTTTCATATATTAAAGGAAGACCAGTTCATCCTTTAGTGGAATTATTAAGGTGATATTGTTCAATTTATGATTAGAAGGTAATCATCCAGACATGGTTATATCACTTGAAAGAAAAATGTCCAGGCTATAACAAGGAGGACCTAAGGCTAATCATCCATCTTAGGCAAGAATGGGTCTAACTCAAGAGGACCTCGTTCTATCCAATTGCAAATCATGTAATCTTAGATGGTGTGCTCTTTGATATACGTGATCATGATCCGTATTATCAAGAGCTTCAAAGATGACTCTACATCCAAAACATGAGAATCACAAAGGAAATTTGACAGGGGCTTATGAATCTGAAGTACCATGAGAATATAGTCAAGGTTGTTAAAAAAAAAAAGCTACAAAGAGATAGAGCCCTAGCTAAATTCCAAGCTTAAAATCAAGGCCAACCAATGGACATAAACTAAGCTGGAACAAGTGAAAGAGAATCTGGACGAAATCAACCAGCTTAGCCTTATCCTGATCCTACCACATATAGTCAAGACCCATTTGAAGACCATTTTGAAAATCTCATGGATAGTGTACCAATACCCTTGTGGTTAGACCTTGAAGAGAATGGTAATGATTATGACTGGCCCTTAGAAAGCAATTTGTCTCCTTCTTACTTTATGTGATTCAGCTCAATAATATAATGTCATTATAGAAATTTTATTATTTACCTTTAAAAATGCTACTATAGCCTTGTCCTAGGCTATTATCCATTATAGCCTTATCTTATCTATCTTTGTTGATCATGTAAATAATAATTTGTTGCCATATATTCTTCACTCCTCTTATTATAAATAGAGGATATAATGTAAGTTGAGGGAAAACTTAGCTCATATAAAAAATAATTGACTACTTTGTCACCCATAGCTTTCTAAAAGTCTCTCTTTCTCTCTTTGAATCCTAGAAGAAAAAAAATTTTGTTTACATGCCTAGTCATTCTTCCAAGATTCAAAGTATGATATGCTTTTGCCTCATATGAGGATCTTATGTATCATAAATGAATTTCTAAAAATAGAATGTATTACACTTGAGAACTATAATATAGGATCAAGAGTTACTAGCTTGTCATATAAGTCACCATTAAAGACAGGAGGCTATGAGAAGCGCAATATTGAGCTGATAGACTGAATAAACTACGGTTAATCATGAGTAATATATTATACTCATTCTGGATCATTAGTATTTTAAGATGGTATTATTCACCTTAGTGTTAATAATACTTCTAGGTTTTGTTTGGGATATAACTGATTTGATTTTCAATACTAAAAAACATCTTGAACAATATTTTCTTGGTCTCTCCCATGATGATTAAATTCTATTTGAAAATATGATCCATGATCCAAGAAGCTATTGAATCTCGCAGAATGGGCCTTACCTGGTATCAGAGCCAAACAATTTCTTCTCTTTAGAAGAAAGAGAATGTATATATTATATTAGAATACAATATAATATATGAACAAAGCTGAAAGATCGTAAAAGAAAGAGGAATTAATTTTTGTGTGTGGTTTATTTGATTTATAATGACTATGACGTAATAATTTTCATATTAAAAATTTCTATACTCCGTAAGGGGGTAAACAAAAATACCATCTTAAAAGAAATAATAAATAATTCCGCTTGAGAAGAAATGAAAAAGCCGATGGAAAGATACGATGCAGTGGCCATCAGATTTGTGATATTACTATCAAATTATCAATTTTGCTGGTTTCCTCTTTAGTTCCCTAAAATTTCTTTGCTAAAATTTCAGAGGGTGAATTCATGTGATTTTATGATAAATTGCCCTGTGCATTGACGTTTATGTTCATAATTTTACTTGATGTTGCATATATACTTTCAAGGCTGTTAAACATCCTGAGTGAGCCAAATTTAGAGGCTTTAGGCTAGGAAGAATAGCACAATTATTTTTCAGTTGAAAACATCCTAGTCCGAGTTCTACGTATTCAATAACTGAGAAAGGATAAATACATGAATTAACCAAAGAAATAATGTTGGAAAAAAATTAAATAAAATGGCTTCCAAATTACTTGTAGTAGCAACTTCTAGTTATTATTAATAATTGAATTGATTATTTTGGTCTCTGGCACATCCTTTTGAAAAACTAAGTTTACTCATTTCTTCCCACTATTCATTCTAACAAAATCCTCCCATGCATCTTCAATTCAATCCAAATCTTCATAGGGTTGTTTGACATTAGTTTTTCGCGTGATCAACCATAGAGGTATGCACGGTACAGTTCGGTTCGGTTTGTACCTCGAATGGAACCGAACCATATTTTATAGTTTGGTTTTTCTTTTAAATTCTAACCTAACCATACGATTCGGTTCGTAATTTTTTCGAATCGAAAAAAACGGTGGGATATGGTTCAGTTTGCGATTCAAACTTTTTTTTCATAAAATAAAAAATATATTATATCGAAAAACTTCCATTATATATTTCTTATCACTAATGCAAATATAAATAACAATATTTTAAATTAATCATTTACCAAATAAACATGTAAAACATATAGGAAGGAAGTGATTTCATCAATTATAAAATTATAATTGTGACTAGCCTCATTTTTTTGAATTATCTTAAACTATAATGGTATACTAGACTTTATCCCAATATGAGACATAAAATTTAATTCGTTGTATGCTTCTAACTAACATATTACCAATTATATAAATCAATAAGTAACTAAATAATAGAGGTAGATTAATTAGTAAGACAAATAGAAAAGAAATATGTAGGAGTTAGAATACTAGAGACTAAAATCTAAAATCTATCTTTCTTATAGACAACATAACAATTAAAACATATTATGAAAAATCTAATTTTATTCTAATGAATTACACATATATAAGTCACAAATTTTAAAAAATTAATTGTTTTTAAAATTTATGATGTAGATATGTATCATTAATAAAATAATTAAGAGTAAAAACAATATGTTTAATTTTTTTTAATATATAAAACGGTTCGATACGATTTGGTTCATGATCCCGAATCGAACCCCGAACTGTTTGCTCTTCACCGAACCGAACCACTTAAAAAAAACCAAAATTTCGATTCGATTCGATTCACGGATCAATTGATTTTTTTGCACAGCCCTAATCATCCATCCTATTCTACGCTTATTTCCGGCAACACCACTAAGAAGAGAAGTACTAGGTGATGGTGGTGAATGAAAAAACTAAATGCACTTCAAGTCAAGAGAAGTACTCCTTCCACATATGGCAATTTGTTCGGCAGCAAGCAGTCTTATAAGTCAATAGACAATGACATGGTTCTACCATTTCATCATGACCTATATGAAAGAAAAGAGTCACGTTAAAAAGTTACAAGTTCTAAATTTATACATTTTTATCCAATTTTTTATTACACTTGTGTGTCTAATTTTATAGAAAAAAATTGTGACCGGTTTCAACTATCTGCCCCCGATCCTCCCTGCTCATCACAGCATGCTCAATTCTATTGCAACTATAGGTAACATCACCTTAAGTTCAGTCTCAAGTTGTTAGTATATCCATTGTAGTTATAAAAAAAATTAAAAAAGAAAAAAAAAAACTTCTTCAGTATTAGTTGCATTTCTGAGGATCCTCTGGATTAGTCTTTAAATTCCGTTGGCTTGTCCACTTATGATAGGATCTAGTGTCTAATGGGGTCTTCATCATCTAGTACATAAAAACAGGAGATTTGCAACTTTGAACACGGTTGAAACTCTGTAGTTATTAGGTAATTCTTACTTGTAAGCATTGCCATTGGCACGCTCAAGTACTTAAAAAGTTCCATTGGCTTTTGGTGCAAGTTTCTAAGCATGGTTGCTATGGAACCGCTCCTTCCTGAGATTGGATCCAAATAACGTCAATGGGTTTATTAAATATCACAGGCTTCCTCCCTTAGTCACCCCTCTCCATCTATTTTGCCACTTGTTTCTAAATTTGTTCAGTCAGTTGCTATAATTGCCTCTGAATCTTCTTGAGCTGCTCAAAATCATTTAAACTTTCATCTTTATTAGCAGATATGGATAACATATCAAGAGTAATGATTGATTTGTATTCATATACAACCTCAAAAGGCATTTTGCCAATAAACTAGGTACGATTCTACTATAGTAAACTCCACTATAGGAAGGCACATGTTTTAGTCTTCTAAGTTCTTACCAATAGTAGCTCGAAGCAGAGCCCCAAGAGTAAAATTTACAACTTCTCTCTAACCATATAAATTTTAGGTTAGCTTTCAAGATAACTTGTTAAAAAACCTAAATCCAATTCTATGTTGAGATTATAATATTGGTTTAATACCACACTTATGCGTAATTGTATTATAGCTTATATATAGGCTTGTATTTTTGTACACTATCTTTGTGCGATAAATAAGAAAATTCTTAGGATATTCTACTCGTTGAACGTTCGAATTAATTTTAAAGAGCATCCATAGGTTATGATAGATATATCCCTAGATGAATCTAATTTGAAACTTGTGCACATGTATTCAGCTACTAGTTATGTTGGTGAATGAGGATTCATTAGATGGCTTTTTGAAACTTGTAGAGTGTGAATCATTTAAAATAAAAGAAAGGAGAATTTTTAATGAATTTTTTTAATATAAAAGTAATTTTTTAATGGAACCTTGTAGTATTTTCAAAAGGAGGGCTTCCATAGTGGGTAGGAAAGGGCAAAAAAAAAAAGGAGGGCTTCTTTTTGGTTGGAAGAATTCTTAATAGTTTCTCTTTTTCAAAATAAATTATACGTCTCTTCCGAAGTAAAATAGAATTAGCCGCGGATTACTTTAATTTAAGGTTGTATCTTAAAGTACCAAACGCATATCTTAAAGTACCAATACCCATATCTCCATTCCTAATATGTCAATGCTTACTATAATTTGTTAGAGTTTTATAGCCTAATTCATATGAATATTATTCATAATAAGGATCATTCAAATTCAAATATCATGTCCTTTTAGGAAGGAGGGAAAATTAAAAAGTAAAAAGGAAAAAGGCTCACCGCAATTTACCAGTAAATTCAAGCCAACTTTTCTAATTTGTAGATGAGTATATTGATTCATTATATATGAAAATAAGGAAGACCGGTATCAAAAGATGGCAGTTGGCTATTTCAATTTTTATAAGAATTAATGAACATAAAACACAAGGTATTGATAATAACATCTTCATCATATACAAAGGAAGAGCCAACTTGATTATGCGTGACACTTTTGGAACCTTAGGATCAAAGGGGAATAAAATTTTTTTAAGAGAAAGCGACCAGTAAAGTTGCTTTATCGATACTGTCCTTTAGAAGCCATAAAACATAAATAAATAAATCCTATAGCCGAATCTTGTTCCATTGTGGGATCGAACTAAATGCGTATAAAGGGGGAATAAAACACTTTTAAGACCCGGCTTGGTTATGTGAATTAGACGAAACCTCCACTGCCTTGAGTTTAATGATTCCCTTTTTAGTAGGAATAAAGTCTAATGTGCTTTCATGATTTTTCGATTGTAACTGCTCGCTCCACCCACTCAATTACAAATGAATTACACCCAAGTGGCCATAATGAATTACAGTATCTCATATACTGTTGAAGATTGGATGCATCTTACAAAGTTATATCAACATGTGAAAAATACTTATAAGAATGATATACACTACATATACATTATACATGAGTGCTTAAAATATGTAAAAATGGTAATAATTTTGCCGTTGCTGGTCCTAATGGATATAATAGTTTACTTTATAAGAGATGCAGGACATTTTTCAAGGAGAGGGTGCTTGGAGTGATCTTTTTCTTTTCTTTTCTTTTTTTTTTCCTTTTTTTCCAATACCAAAGTCATTAAATGCCCCGATTTTTCATTACAACTATGATGCTGATCTTAAAGAGAGCAAGTGCTGTATTTTGGAAGGACTTTCTTTTTAAAAAGATTTTGTCAAAAAATTTGACTCCCTAGACTCCATTTTTCTCAGTTAAGAACATAATAGTAGTATTTTGGAGAATACTTACATGGGTCATGATCCTATTCGTTCTTTTATTAGAAAAATTAGAATGGGTGATATAACTTTTAAGCTTGACACAAAGAAGGCTTATAAATGAGTGAATTGGATTTTTTCTTATGAAGACGGTAAAATAGGTGGGCAGGGGCTTCAATTCTTCTTTTAGGTTCATAATTTTAAGTAGGGCTACAAACGAATCGAGCTGCTTGAGCTCAGCTTGTTTCAGGCCCGGCTTGGCTCGATTCTTTAGCTAAACGAGCCGAGCTCGAGCTCCATCTCAGGCTTGTTTAGCTAAACAAGCCGAGCTTGAGATTGCCCTTAAGCTTGCGAGTCAGCTTGTGAACAGGCTCATTATGGGCTCGAAATCAAAGCTCGTGAACAGGCTCATTATGGGCTCGAAATCAAAGCTCATGAACAGGCTCGTTAAGAGCTCGCGAGTCAAGTTCATGAACGGGCTCATTTAGTATATATATAATATGGATATTATATTATAAATATAATATTATTAATATATATTAATGTAATATTATATAAAATTATTTATATTAATTTAATATTATAAATATAATTAAAAAATAATTATATAAGTTAAACGAGCCGAGCTCAAGCTCGTTTAACGAACAAGTCTAAACGAGCCAAGCTCAAGCTTGAAAAAGCTTAACGGGCTTAGGCCCGAGCCTATATATTTCAGGCTCGTTAAAAGCCCAGCTTGACTCAAGCCCTTTAAAAAATAAACGAGCTAAGTCCGAGCCTACAAAAGCCCGGCTCGGCCCAACCCATTTGCACCCCTAATTTCAAGCCATTGTTGGTTTTCTTTGTTCAGAGATGGAAATAACTTTTTTATTTTCTAATTCAACAAAAGGGTTGAGGCAATGAGACCCTTCCACACCTATTTTGTTTTGTGATTTTTTTTTTTTTCAAATCATTTAGTAAGGTGTAAAGGTTTGTTTGGATTATCTGATTTTTATCAGTATCATATCTGTATCAGGTATGCATCTGTAACTTATCGATATCATATATGTATTATATTTATTTGGTATGTTTATGAGTAAAACTGTTAATTTTCATCTGTTTTTAAATAAACATCTTTATAAAAATAATAAAAATACAATGCCAAAAATACTAGGATATAACCAAACAAACAGATCCAAAATCATTTGCTGTGTGAGAATACTTTAATGCTGCTCAAGTCAGGTTGTCCAAGGATGATATCTTATCTTTTACTTGTTGATGACTTACTAGCTTTTTTAAATGGAAGTAGTATATCATAATCCAAGCTGAAGAAAATTTTATTTTATTTTTCAGAGAATTCAAGACAACGGATTAACGTTAAGAAACCTTAGTTGTCCAATTATGGCAGAGAGGACAGGACAGTCTTTGTTTCATGATTTGGTAGAGAAAATAAAATCACGTCTGCTTAGTTGGAGCAAGCGCCGGTGGTATGATCCGGTGGGGGGAATTCGCATTATTGAGAAGTCTCATATTGTCCATGCCTCTGTTTGCTTTACAATTTAAAATCCGCCCAAATCAACGTTAAAATTTAGAAGCTTCTTTTGTTTGATTTTTAATTTTTTCGGATATAAATTGTTTTTTTTTATAATTATTTCTATGTAGTTTATATTTGTGTAATTTCTTTTTTAAAAATTAGTAGACATGTATTTTATCAGGTATATTTTATGACTAATTTATATTTTAAGTTTGAAGTTTTATTTTAAATTAAAAAATTTGTCTCTTTAATTTTTTTTTTTTTTTTAGAATATAGGATTGGTCCAAACAGTAATCTATATCCATATTTTGGAAATCGGACCTTGAGATGTCTTGATATGTGAACACAGACACATAGTGACTCATTATTAGAATATAAACAATGGAAGGCTGCGAAATGAGATGGGACGTATTTTACAAATCAATCAACCGATAATATTACAAAGGCAACAAGATCCTTCTCAAATAACTACTTTTTTAGTAACTTTTTTCATTTAATGTGACCTTGAATCGAGAGATATAAATATCAGTCTCCTAAAAAAATTGACTTAAATTCGATTAGACATGGGTGCGGGTAGGGTCTAACCTATGACCTATCGTGAACCACTACTATTGGGTCAGACTCGTTGGCCCAACCTGGCCGTACTGGTCATGACCCAACCGATCGTAGGCAAGTCAACCCCGCTGACCTATCAACCCGATGACTTGACTAGTCACATTTATTTAAAAAAAAAAAAAGAAAAATACCTGAACTTTGTCAAAATGGACAATTAAGTATCTAAACTTTAAAAATACAAATTTTATATTAAGCAAACTTTTCATGCTCCTTTTTACTATCTACGTTAACACCGTTAATGGCATTATCCTATGTGGAAAAATCTGGCAATAGCTATGTGACACGTGCCAATTATTTAAAACAAAAAAAGTGCCCTCTCTCTTCCCTTCTCTTCTCTTCTCTTCTCTTCTCCCTCTCTCATTTCTCTTGTCTCTCTCTTCTTAACCAAAATCCTAAAATTTTATAGCAACAATAAGCTTCTAATTCTAGTAGGAATGGATGCAGATCATAACGAATGGGTTTTGCAGCGAGTGAGTGGTTATGAGGTGACAGTCACAATGGGTCTTGCACAAGTGGTATGGCAACCTGGGTTGATGGGGGGAGGTGATGGTGGTGTTTTGTGTCCTGTTCATTGGAGTGGTAGTTCATTCGCAGTGCTAATGAGATAGGTTATGGTGAAGGTTAAGTTGTGGTGGTTTTTGTTCTTATGAGATGGAGATGCGAGTTGAGAGAGAGAAATGGAATTCCACAAAGAGAAGGGACCTAATGAGAAAGAAGATGAAGTTGATTTCCCCTATTATGAAGAAAATAATGTTTAGATAATGATATTCCATAAGAAAAATCTCAACTTGGATTAAGATTTTACGTTTTAGATTTTTTAGTTTAGATTTTTTTTCAATTTTTTTACCTTCTTCTATCAATCTTGATTTTGAATTTTATCATGATTTTCTTTTTATAAATCTTACGCATAATGATATTTTTTCAGTAGATTTTTGTAAGATTTAAGTAAAAATATATAAGAACCATTGAGATGTGACAAAATTTGAGTTTATCCAAATTTTCTTTGCTTCCATTCAGTTTCTCTAATGTTCTTCTTGTTTTCTCTCTTCCTTGTGCTTTTTAGGATGTCAGTAGTATAGAGAGAGAGAAGGTTTGGAAGAGAGAAAGTAGAGAGATAAAACAGAAATGAGAGAGAGCAGGCAAAAAGAAGGGAAGAGAGAGAGAGAGAGCATTTTTTTTTAAAATTAATTTATATGTGTCACATAATCATTGCTGGATTTCTCCAGATAAGATAAGATAATACCATTAATGGTGTTCATGTAGATAGGGCAAAAGGACATGAAAAGTTTGTTTGGGTATAAAATTGATCTTTTCAAAAGTTCAAATACCTAATTATCTATTTCAATAAAGTTTAGATACCAAAGTGGCTTTTTCCAAAAAAAAAAAAAAAGTAAGGACATTAAAATAAATAAAAAAGTCACCGGTTAATGGGCCTTGACTGGCCCATGATTTGCCAAGTCGATCCTGCTCAAATCGACCCATATTGTGCTGAGCCGATTCCAAGTCATTGCAATCTTAACTTGTGAACCGATGTGTCTGAGCCAGGTTGACTCTACGCTTGTGTCTAAATACGATACATCTTCTTTAAAGCTATAATTTCCTCCTCATCAAAATTGTATAGATAGTAAATAGATATTAAAATAGAATAAAGTAAAATAAAATGGAAAAAAAAAAAGAATGATTAGCTTTAAAGAGATTTGGTCCTTATGGATAAGAAGTTTTACCCCTATGTATGTCTTTAAGGTTTAATGATAAATAAAACTCTAGTTTTGCCGCTAAAACAAATGTAAAGATGTTACGTAACACACATGTATATAATTAATTCTACATCAAGCTAAAGAGCAAAGAAAATTTTAATTTACACTATTGATAATGAGGTGCGGACGTACATTAGAAAACAGTCGTAGCCTATATTTTATAATACTCATTCGTTCAATAGATTTCAAGTTGATATTGAAAGTTATAAAATAGGAAATAATATTTTAAGAACTATTTCCATTTGGTATGTTAGGGATATGACAGTTCGTATCTTGTTGCCACTTTAAGCCCTATGCTCTATGATATATCAAGTATAGCACACATGATTAAACACTAGAGCCTATATTCCTATGATATATTAAGTATAAGTGATTCATGATTGAACGTTGATTTAAGATGAATTCCACATTCATATTAATTTTTTTGAATTTAAGATTTATCAATAGAAAAGGAGCATTTTTTATAATTATTATTTTTTTCCATGAACTAGAAAAATGAAAAATATGGATTTATTTGATATGATGTTTGGTAAATAGAGTTAAAAACCCACTTAACCCACTTGCTACTAAGGCCTATGAATATACCGCTTCTAACTCTAAGCGTCTCTTCCTTAGACACACTCAATAAGTCCTCTCCAACACTTACTCTTAGATAGGGTATCTTATGTATCTCTCAAAACGTCTCTCATGAGGCCCTCTTGAATTTTTTTTTGGTAAGTACTAGATTACTTTGAGCGGATCTAAAGCTCAAAGAAACTTCACAATACTAAGAAAAAGGGTGGTCCCTTTTTGTTTTATTAATTTTATTTTATTCTTGCATATCTTGTAGTTACTGTTTGTTAAGATCAACTGCAAGTAACTACATCTCCCTCTAATTTATGGTATTTTCATTTGCAAATTGCTAACTATAGTACAAAGGATAGTAATTCTCTATATAGAAGTGTTAAGCTATCTCCCCAACGTAATCTTTCATCCATATAGGTTTCTTTCTTTGTCTCTTTGAATAAGTTGTAACATGTGACTTACCAACATTGAAATTAAATTACCTTCAAGGATAGATTTATAAGGGTGCCAAAGGGGGCTATCACGCCCCAAGGGTACCCTAATAGCAGTATACAAGCCACACTTATACATTATTACTAGTTAACCTTCGGAGAATAACATATTTTTAAACAACAGAATCTTTTAGTTGCATTGATAAAAAATGACAAATACATATAAGCCATAAATTAGTAAATATCTGCCATCACAAGTAGTAAATATCATAATAGTATTATAGACCATAATTCTATTCTATAAGTCCTCAAATACATAACTGATAGTACAAGTACTAGCTATCTCATAACCAGAAATAAAAATAAATAACACAATCCGAAGATCCTATATTCTTCTAGCTTTTAAGTCTTACTAGAGCCATGCTCCTGGAAGATACAGGCTATGGTCATAGAGTCAACCTAAAAGGTCTTTAGGAGTATAAGCGAAACCACGTGCTCAATGAATCACTAGACATATTACACATCAAGAAAGTTTATTAGAAAATCATAATCAATATAACAATCAAGCATATGCACAGATACAAGCTTAGATGATTTAGAATCCAAAGCAGAAAAAGATTTGTGCCATCTTTTTAGGGTTAAAGAATAATTACTCAATGACTCACTTACCCAAGAGAGATTAAGTATACAGGAAAATCAATGAGTTCTCGTTTTAGGATTATTACTTTAAGTTTAGGATATTTTAACTGGTCATTTCCTGTATCACACCTTAGAAACTCTCCAAGTATCAATCATTTTAAAGATACTATGAGCGTCGTCCTTCGTTGCTACTTAGTTCTCGTAAAATTGACGGAACAAAGAAAACCTTGAAAGAACTAACACTTTAGAAAAACTAAGCATTAATAGAATACCGAAATATTAATACGTAGTAAGCTGTCACCCTTTTTAAATATGCAATAATGCAGTTCGTGTAATGCATGACTGTTTTAATTATAAAGCTAATAATTTTTAGTTAGGCTTATGGTGATCATACATTACACACACAACATATAACATGCTTTCCTCAAATCATCAGATAATTTGTATTATCACTTTAATTATCTTTGTTTGTCAACCAAACACATAGCTTACAACACATACTCAATATATTTCCACAACAATCTTATTATTATCTTTGCATTACATATGTAACTATTTACAAACACAAACAACATAATAGATCTGAGTTACTCCCTTGCTCGTTTTGCTTAATCGTAATAGTCAACTAGGAAATCCTTAATAGTATCAAGATTACCTATTGAGATGAATAAAATATTCATCAATAAAACATATATTATATTACTAAACTCCTACGAGTGCCTAAGTGTCCTATACTGATATTCCTATTACTTGTATTGGCCTTTTAAGGTAATGATCCTATGATATTATATATTTATCAATTAATATTTATATTCATGTTGCTTGTCTTGATCTTAAAACATTTTATTTTTATCAGGTGGTTATAGAGTTTATATTTAATAACTCAGTACTTTATTAGTGTCATTGTTATTTTTATATTATTCGTTAGTTTGACCATTTTATTGTAACTGATATTTATTTTATATCATTTTAGTTTTATCGTGTTTCTCTTGATCTTTGTTCATGTTATTATCTGTTATTTACAAGTGTCACATTATCTTTAATTATAACTTATTTATGTTTTCCATTCTTGTATATATATATATATACCTATATAATACAATTATCATAATTATAATCCTTTATTATACACAACTATTTTATTTGCAATAGTCACTAAAGTTTATCTCTTAATCAAGTATTAAACATACTAATATTTATATTTATTTATTATATTTAATGTTTTGTTTCTTTATATATACATATATATATGTAATATGTTATACTCGAACAAATTTCATTTCAAGAAAATTTTGCACGTACGTTGGCATCCAACGCCACCGGCATTGAACTCCAAGATGCTGGTGTTCGTGTAATTTTTTCACGTTTCAAGTTTTACTATACACTGGCTTCGAAGGTCGCCAGTATACAATGTACATCGTCGATGTAGGCCGGCGTAGGGCGAGTGTTGTCATTGTTCATCGTTTTCCTCATTTTTCTTTCGTGTGTAACTTATTTTCCTTATAATATATGTATTATACTTGTTATTTAAACTACTCCTAAGTGTTTTTACATGCTCCACAAGTATTATTCGTGACATATCAATACATATAACGTCTTCTAATCATCATACTACTTGATTTCTAGCTATTACATATATCATAATATATAAGTAGGGTTTAGGGTTGAGTGTTACCTTGTATATTGTTGTTGTGAAGGTGTTAAATCTTTTCCTAACACCTAAGACGAATCTACATTGATAGAAACATTGTTTAAACTAATGTTCAACACTTAAACTAACTCAAAATGAATTTTTCACTTACCTTTATTTGCTCCTTTCTTAAGCTTGTGGTTGTGTTTAGGAGTTTGTTCTATGGAGTTGAGTTAGTGTATTTTTGTTGATGTTTTTGAGTTGAATCGTGTGTTGTTGTTTTGCTGTTATTGTTATACTTTTAAGGACTTTGTTCATCTCTAAATTAATGTGTATATAGGCAAGATAAAGCAGCTAAAGGAGTGAATTTTGCTCCATCGATTCCTTCTTTGTTTAAGCATTCTTCTCCATGCATTTAATGAGTTGCTAACTTGGCTCATTTTGATTAGTTTTGTAGCTTGTTTCCTTGAATTTTGTTGATTCTTTTGACTCAATTTGCCTCACAATTTCGACTGGCAAATTTTTAAAAGATTACAACCGTATATTTTTCCCCCATTTGCATCGAATTTGAGTAATAGTTTGTATAATATTATTTAAATAATTAAATATTTTAGTTTTGATGGTAGTTTATCAAGCTAACCAGGTATAAATATAGTAGTTATTTAAGGGTTCAATCTCCAAAGATTTATTTAGAGCTTCTAAAATTTTTCTAAATGATCTTTGAGTTCAAACTTGAGTTTAAAGTTTACGCGATTAATTATTTTTAGGATTTTATCTCATACGATTAGGGTTTTATAAGCTTAATAAGCTAATTTTGATTTCAGTCTCCAATAGCTTTAGGATTTTCTAATTAGAATACTGGTGTGATCCGAATATTTATTTGGAGTCTAAATTGTTAGTTATGGATCTATTTTTGTTCCTATTGTGTATTTATAATCCTAATGGTTCATCATTGAATTATCGTTTTTTAACCATAAGCTTTATTGTTTATTTACTTTTTAATATGCTTGAAATCTCTTCCAAATTATTTTTATACTTTGGTTTTTCGATACCAGCTACAAAATCTTATATTTAATATTTGTCATTATCTATAAGACTTTGTTTTAGGATTTATAGATACATAAGTTCATAACTACTTGTGAATTTATTCTAAGATCTTTGTTGAGTCCTACACTAACTTTCTATTTTCCATATTTGTATAAAAATCTCGAGGTTTACAGGGGCCCCGGCCCCCTAGCTTCATGGGATTTGTACATATAGTTAAAGCAAAATATATTGTAAGGGCCCGACCTACCTGATCCTATGATTAAGTATACCAAATCCTTAGACATGTATAGTACTTAAATACTACATGTAAGGCTATATATAAAGAAAATGTTCATGTCAACTATTTATTTAACCTGTCATATCTTGACAATACTATTCAAAAACTACTCAACATGAGTAGATTATCACTACATCTATATTCATATCATTATTACTAACAGATAGATACTTCAAAAGATTTACAAAGCTTTACTATATCAAAGACATAAGAGGAAAACTTAACTCTCATATTACAGATCAAAAGCCTAACTAATAAGCCTTTAACAAAAATTTATATTCATATCAACTTCCAAAAGTCTTTAGAAAATCTTTATCAAAACATCTTCTTCCATCATAGGGCCCTAAATTTCCCAATCTTCTAGAAATGTTATCCAGTCTATCACTACCCCAAATCATCATAATATTCATCATCAATAGCATCTACAAAGAAACAACGTGAGCCAAAAGTCCAGTAGACAGTAATTACCAACAAATACAAAGTGGCAAGCACTCTTATCTAATGCAATGCTACAATTATTAGTTCCATCTTTAATTAAGTGTAACAATCAATATTGGAGTATTCAACTCCGAGAACAATCTTTTGGGAACCTAGGGGTCCTTAGTAACAGCTATAGAGGTTGATATAGGCAACCTGAATACTTATATCTCCTATATCTAATTGAAAAAGAATAGTAGCATCCTCTAGGATTCACAGTCATTCTCATCTTTACTTAATTTAATCCATACTATTACTTAATTCAACCAATCTCATAAATATGAAAAATCATATTACTTTTTCTTTAAGAATAAGTAAATGTTATACCAATATCGTTACCCCTATCGACTACCCGTTGAGAAACTTATAAGGCATCAAGCATCATGACAAAGATGGCCAAAACGCTTAACTACTATGTTAACATTGTTAACAAGGTTGCCATTCCACAGATCGGATTAACGGTACATGCATTAACAATTCAAACACTATTAAGCCATGTTTGTTTATAGTTCATTATACAAATGCCTACTAGCATTTAACAATCAAGTTACTACGTACATGAACAAGTTGTTTTATCTAGCATTGATCAATAGACGAATACAATTGGATAATGAATAGTAAAGAAATCAATTTATATAAAATTTAACATTAATTCATAATTACAACTAATACATTTATCATTATCTAATTTATCAATACCCCTATCAAAACATAGCTTAGCATATATTTATACATTATTTATATTTCACATTCTATTATTTTTTTTTGAAAAAATAAAATATATTTTTAAAGGGGGTACATGGATAATACACGGTTGTGCATCTCCTCGTGTTTCCTTTAAGTGAGAGACATGACTTGAGATAAGTTGTAATGTTTCATTCGCTAAACTTTCTAGAGAGAAATACATTGGGATCAAGTGGTTGTGTTCTTAGCGTGTTTCTTCGTTACATAAAGCACTTCAAAAACCGGAAAGAAGCATGATTCAAAACAAGTGGCCATGTTCTAGCTGTATATCACATGTAAGTCAATTCCTTTAAAAGTCAGAGAGAAATACGGTTAGATGTATATAATTGTGTTCCACCAGTGTTGTCTTAATTTTCTTCTTCGCTCAACAAACAGTGAGAAGCACGGTGAAATAGAAGTAACCGTGTTCTCCTCGTGTTTCTCTTTGAATAGTATTATTTCTAGGGCTCGATGAGATACATGAACAAAACATTACCCCATGTTTCCTCTTGTGTTTCTTTTTGAAAAATAGAGAATGTAAGCTTTACACTTAACATCAAATTTTTACTTCCATCAACTTACATACACTCAATACATACACTTAACAACGGCAAACATACATAAACTTCGCATTTACTTTGTCAAACAACTCCCACAATTTCATTTTCAACATCGAAACATCACACAAATTTCACTAACTCACTCATTTACTAAAACAACTACAAATACCTCCATATACTCGTCTATCATAACTTCAAGGATCTATTTAGTTCTCTAAATCAACTTAGCTCATCAACATCACATTCAACTCATATAAAAAACCAAGTTGACAAAAAAAAAAGAATTTACGAAAAAAACAAGTGAGCAAAATGATTAAAGAAACAAGCAAAACTTTATCTTATAAAGTTTAACTTGAAGATAAAGTCTTGATAAGAATCTTGGGTGGATTGTTTGTGGAATATGATGAGAATTCTGTTTGTTTGAAACATGTTAGTTTTAGTCTATTTTGGATTGTGATTTTACAAAAATTGATTTGTTATAAGCCAATGTTTGCCCTGTTGACTTTTTGAGGCAACTAAAGGAGAAAGAAAAGGCCTTAGACTGGGCTTGGTCAATGGTTTTTTTAGCTTACAGGGCCTGAGCTTATAATAAGGAGAAATGGGCTTCTTTTGCAACTTTAATGACTTTAATTTCTTACAAACATTAAATTTTTATCTAATATTTATCTTGCAATGCATGAAATTTATCAAGTAAATTAATTGCAACCAATTTCAGATACAAAACAAGCAATACATATACATTCGATCTTGATTAAATTATTTATAAACAAAGTCATACTTTAAATCAATTATATACACATATACACTAATCAACATACATATACAATTTAATTAGGTATAGATGGTTAAGGATATTTCATATATTGATTTCTAAATCTGAGAAGTATAGACACATGTACTTAGGTAGTGCAATGGTTCTAGTTTCCATAGAATGTTATCGCTGGCGTGGGTTTGGTCTTCTTAGGCTGCAACTTAAAGCGGCCTTTTCTCTTATTTTTACATTTCAGTATGAACGGGTTTTAAGCTCATTTCATTTCATTGTATACATGCTCCTTTTCTTTAGCTCTTTATCTTTTTGCCTTTTTTATTTTCTTATTATATCCTTTTCTTTACTGAAATACTTCCCCTATGGATTTTCTCATCTTTTAATGACTTTATTATAATTTAGTTATTTTTCCTATCACAACCTTTGCTAAAATTTTCCTACATTTTAACCTTTATATCCCAAAAAGTTGAAAACACCATAAATTAGACTTAGAAATCCTTCAAATAATTATTCTAAATTTTTCTAACACAAATTTTAGAAAAATGTGAAATTAATTGAGATGTTCAATATTTTCATTTTCAAATGTTTTTGAAAACTGAAAACAAAGGCACTAGTAAAAAATATATAAAAGGTTTTGTACGATTTCGTTAAGGTGTGATTCAAAAAGTAAGATTATCAAACCTAATAGCCAAAAAAGAAAAAAAGAAGATTATCAAATCTTTATCATACTTGTAATTATATAACGTCAATAGTAAATCTAAAAAGATATGATGACTACAGTAAAATTATTTCCTATTCTATATGTTTTCTTGTATCTACTACATTAGTCATAATTATGATTCATCTACTTGTTTAGCATATGAGAATTTGACCACTAATGAAAGAAATATCTTATAAATATAGATAATTATCATTAAATGTTCTATAAATTAAAAATAGTTCTTTTTTTCCATATACGTGGTATTTTAGTAATATCCAAGCATGCATTAAAAAATCATCTTTTATATTATATAATTTAAATAATTATAGTTCACAATATTATTGTTTTGCTTTTTTTAATTTTATGATGATGAATACATGGTAACAATACAATTAAAAGAAAAAAGAACATTGTATAAATTAATCTAATATTAACTAAAGAAAGGAAATATTGGTCCCGTATGGAAACAGTCCTGCATTCGTCCTTGACTACCTTTATGTCAGAATCCTCAGTTAATATAGCTCACCATTTTGAAATCTTAGATGTTAGAAAAAGGATAAAGATCATGATGCTTGACACAATTGAGTAATAAGGGCAAACAGGAAATAAAGAAATCATTTAATTAACAATAATGTTTGTCAATATACTCAATATGTTACATCAAAAAGAAGTAAATACTAAATTATTCATATTTATAGATCTCATAAAATAACCTGGCAAAAATAATTAGAAAGGAAACTACAAAAAGAAAATAACACAAAAGTTAAAAAGAAAAAACATTAAAATTAAAACGGACCTAAAGCAAGTAAATGAGACCTAACATAAAATAATAAAATTAACTAAAAACATTTTTAAAAATTAAATACCCAAACAGCTCACCCAATCAATAGAGGGCCTATTTTACTGTAAATTGATCAACCTGGGCCAATCAACCGCCTCATATGTCTTCCTTGGGTCGGCCTCTGGTTCGGCCCTGCTTCGATCGATCTTGATCTGCTGTCCCCCTAGATCCTTATTTGCTCAAAATTGCTTCCAGACTTAACTTAGATTTCAGGATTCCTATCAACAGGTGTTATGGTACCCGTACCTAGCATGTAAAGATTATTAGGTCATAATAATGAATGCAAAAGATTATTATATTTATACCTCTAGGTTTTTAAGATTTAACAAAAATAAGAAAGAAACGAACATAGAAACAGCTCAAAATAAAGATAAATAATATTATATAATGTTAGGCAATCTTAAGTTCTAATTATGCCACTATACAAGTCTCATCATTAATATTTGATGAGACTAGTTTCATCACTACAACTGTGAAGATTAAATGTAAATAAATTTATCTGTTATTATGGTAAAAATATACACATATAAATACCTATTAAATCTTACATAGAATTTTCTCTTTTGAATTGATATAGAAATTTTGATAGGTTCATACATCAAATATTTATAGTAGAATTTTAGTTTTATCAAAAATATGATAAAAAATTACAAATTACACAAGTTACTTATAAGTTATACCTCACAGGTTTTATTGAATATAGACTTTACACGATGTTTCTATTCACCTCTTGGTAGAGTAGGTATGGTGCAATTCGCCCCTCAACTCAATAGTAACCTAATATTACGATTTGGTTCTTTTTTTCTCAATAATAAAAATCGATTAGCTTAGTTTAGTATGTGGTTTGAATATTTAATTTTATATAACTAATTTAATAATATAACTATATTACATTAACTTTTTAAATTTCAAATTGCTTTGTAAAAGCAAGTTTAAATGGCAAATTAAAAATAAGAAATAACACATTAGATCAAAATGCTGATACTAATGTGTAATGCCAATGCTAAAGCTAATGCATGCATATATATTGATGGGCATAATTTATCCTTGATCTTGACAACTACTTAAGTCCAATTTATAGTTTATTGATATAATTTGTAGTAGAATTATACTTAGTTGGTATATATATTCATTTCAGGTCAAATTGGAGCATATTAGAGATATTAGGAAGAATTAGAAGAGAATTATGTGGAAGAGAGATCAAAGAAGCAAGGGCAAGCATGAAGATAGCAAATCACGGCTGTGATTTATGGAGCAAGGAGGAATTTCAAGTCCAATACCTACCAAGGCCTAAATCAAGGGCATGACAACTATAGTTTAGGAAGAAATTGGAGTAATGAGACTCAAAGATCATGCCCGTGATACATTAAAAAAAAAAGGAGAAAAGTGAATATTAGTGTCTACCAAAGGGGATATCATGGCCGTGACTCTCAAAAAGCTATCAATTGTTCATTTGCAGTACTCAAAATCACAAGCATGAAACTGAGATCCAAGGGAGTTTCAACTAGCACAGTGCCTATTAAGACATGAGTCACGCTTGTGATTTGGAGTTTAGAGCAGCAAAAGTCCATCAAGAACAAGATATCAAGGGCATGATAGTTGACAAGGCTCGAATACGACTTTTATGTTCCTTTTACCAAACGATATATCTCCAAGTTTAGGTCATATTTTTTCACAAAAAAAAAAAAAAAACCTCTTTAAGAATTGTTGTGGGTATAAAAGTATAAAAGAGAGACGAAGGATTGTTGTAAATTCCATGTATTCAGACTTCATCATTGTGTAATCCAAAAGGGGGTTTCCTTCTTTCCCTATTCTTATGTTTTATTTCTTGTTCATTTCCGTATTTTGTCGTTGTTGTTGATGTTCCATCCTGAGTGAGTAGTGACTTAGGGTTTACAAACTCATGTTAACATGAATGTTCGTAAATATAGAATTTGACCTGTTAAATGTTAATTTATGGTGAATTAAACTTCATTAGAGTTAAGATAATGTAGTGCACAACACGATCTTAGTAGATCTCAGTGGAGTTTGTTGAGAAATGGGTCTATTGAGTAGATCTAATTTACTAGAACAAACTACTCCTGGTAATAGAGGTATTATTAAGAAATTTGCTGCATGTTTTGTGAAATTCAAGAATATTAAGAGAAAGTAAAGTGGTCTTGAATTGTCCATTCATTAGAGGAGATTCTAATAGATGCAATTAATATTAGTATTAAGTAATTATGAGAAGAATACTTATAATTTAAGAATTTCTACAGTTAACAATTAATAGGAAGAACATTTTAATGAATCATGTTAATATGGTGGAGTAAACCTATTGTGAATTAATATTGTTGTTGTCATTATAGTGTTTGTTGTATCAATTTGGTGTAATTCAATTTAGTATAAATTAGTTATTCGAACTAGACTTAATATACTTAACTTAACTATTTAATTAGCTAGTTAATAGGAGGATTAATCTGTATTGTAGTATTTGCATTCGTTCCCTGTGGAGACGATCCTATACTCATCTGTACTAACAAATAATAGGTATAGTTGCCTGTTGAATCGAGTGAGAGACAGAATATAGGTTTATAAATCTTAAGACTCGGTAATTCTAATTAAAGGCAATCAAGTTTTAGGCACCATTGTCGGGGAACAGTTTCATCATTAGGAAAATTAAAAATTCATGTCCTTCTAACATTTATATTTGTTGGTTTT
This sequence comes from Combretum micranthum, assembly GCA_024138025.1. Lineage (NCBI taxonomy): Eukaryota > Viridiplantae > Streptophyta > Magnoliopsida > Myrtales > Combretaceae > Combretum > Combretum micranthum. The sequence goes on from JAMXBD010000047.1 coordinate 1,635,505, forward strand.
ATTTTTTTGAGAGTTTGTGCTAATATTGAATTCTTTTGTTGTTTTTGCAATTTATGAGCCGAAGTAGCAATTCTAAACTTGCTGACTTTAATCCTGAACCCGAGAGAACAATCAAAAAGATTAGAGAAATCATTGAAAGGTCACCTCCCCATATCAGAAGAGAGAAACCAAAATCTTCAAGGACCTTCTATAACGATCTGAACTTACGACCAAGCAGTTCATCGATGCGGCTGTTGGAGGGAGTCTAAACCATAAATCACCTGAATAATGTATCTAGCTATTCGAAGATATGGCCAACAATCACTATTAGTGGTCATCGGCTAGAGCTAGAGAGAAAAGGCCAGTAGGAAAATATGAGTTCGATACCAATTCTACCTTAGCACATAAGGTGGAAACATTGGCTAGGAAGCTTGATAGCCTCACCATAGGTCAGAACAAAACACTAGCAGTGGTAGATTTTGATCTAACAGTTTCATCAGAGGTTGATCAAGTAAAGCAAGTTAACTACATGGGAACCTAATCAGACCAAGGAATGACCCATTCAGCAACACATATAATCTAGGTTAGAGGACCACCACAATTTCAAATAAAGCAACAACACTAGTCAAGGCTCTAACATACACCGCCTCCCAGATTTCAAAGACAAGCACTTCCCTCTTAGAATAAGCCAATGTCTATAGAGTATATGTTAGCTTAATACATCAAGGTTTCAAAGAATCGCCATTAATCCATAGAAAACAACTTTAAGGAATCAAGTAGCATCTATACATAACCTAGAAAATCAACTTGGATGGATTTCCAAGGTGCTTTCAGAGAGAGCTCCTAGATCTTTATTAGGTAACATAGAGATAAATCCAAGGGAGTAAGTTAAGGTTATTACTCTTAGGAGTGGGAAGGAATTACAAGTCTCAGTAAGTGATCAAGAAAGTAAGAAGGAAGTTGAGACAGAAAGTGAGGAACAAGTAAGGAAAAATGAGAAATCAGTTAGAAAAGATTTGCCTACTACAGTAAAAGAATATCAGCTATCTTTACCTTACCCCTTTAGACTAAGGAAGGACAAAGATGATAGGCACTACAAGAGGTTCCTTGAATTTTTCAAATAGCTGCACATCCGTCATACCCCAAAAGGTACCCTAAGCGTAACAGTCCGTCACACTTAATATTAAAACTGAAGAATGACAACCTTAGTCATTCCCATTAGCTTCGATAGTAGGTGTAACGCGTACTCTTATAATATTTAGAGGACCATTATTTGAAATATGAAGCTTAAGAAGATACAATAATAAATTAAGAAATGGAAATCATAATATCCATTTATTCATAATAATTGTCTTACAAGCCTTAGAGGCATTCCCTCATCAAACATACTAGAGTCTATTACAAGAAATTTTCTATGAAGTGTACATTTAAACTAATGCTAAACTTCATCTAAAATTCTTTAATCAAAAAGGGAAATACCTGACTATAAGGTCCCCGTGGCCTCAACTACAAATAGCTAAGCTGCAAAAGATATTTATAGGGTTTAAGCTAATAGGCTTAGTGAGAATTATTTCATAAGTAAATGCTTGAGTAACAAAATTCAAACAAGTTATTTAAGCAATCAAGTAAAATGCAACAAACACGTGAGCAGGCAGAGCATATAGTTTTCTGAAAGCTATATGTTGAATGGCTTTACGCCCTCAATTCAAAGTTTGGTGAAAAGAAATCTCAAAATGAGTCGATTTAGTTGAGTTATGCTTTCAATCATTACCGCCAAGCATATTAAATTTACTCGGGTAGAGCCATGCTTTTCGGATTACCGTCAAGCATTGGTTTAATTCTATATCACCAAGCAATCACTTTCGATCATTGCCGCCAAGCATTGCTTTTGACCATGTTACTATCCTTTTCACCCAAGGATAATAACCTCATGCAATGTGACTCACTTCGTGGTATGCATGTATCAATTTATTTAAGATATCATAGCATCATTATGGTCAATTTTAAGGTGATAATAGAATTTCAAACATATCAAATTCTATATTAACACAAGCAATTCTTTACAATCAATTCCCCCTTGATATTCTTAATGTTCTTTCAGACAACTTTACATACATAGCATTTTGTCTTTCCTTAATTCTAATGCATCTATACTACAAGCACAATCAAGTACACAATATAAGGAAATAAACTCACGGATGAGTCGATCGATCAATCCACTTAATCAAAGTAATCTTCGGGATATGGATATTCTTTCTTGAGGTCACCTATTTAAGAAAAATACCCATAATGTATTCCTTGATTACCCTCTTGTAATTTGACAAAACTATATCATAAGAACGTCAAAATTCGTATAAAAGACAATTCCAACTTAAAACGGCCATAACTTGGTCATTTTAACTTGAAATTGCGCATAAAATATACTGTTTTCTAGCTATTCGAAAAAATCTATCCATTTCTAATACTACTTTCATCAAACTAGGTCATTTTAGCTCTAAAATAGTGGCAATCAAATTCATCACGAAATTTCCATCTCAAACGCATTTGTTTCAATCATCAAATTATCAAAAATTGCTTTGATAAATACTTAGTTATGTATATAGTTGAGAAATTCATTTTTATAGATGTATAGCTCATATTTCATACATGTTCAAGGGTTGTTGTCCAAACAAAATTCTTTAGTAAAAACAATGTTAGTTAGAAGTTTAGAAAAATTATAATCTTCAAGAAATCCTTTTGTAAACTCTTTAAAAATGAAGCTTTTGATCCTTTTTGTTTTCAAAGAGTGTTTTACGTTTGTCTTACTATTTTCCTTGATGACTTTTCTTTAAAAATAAATTTCTATTTTTCCTTTTGAAACTTCTAACACTAATGTCACTTTTCCTTTGAGTTTTCTATGTATTTATTTTGACTATAATTTTTAAATCTTAGTTTGAAAACTCACATTTCCTTTTTATATTATGTTTTTAAGGAAAACATTTCCATTAGAAGGAATCATCTTCCTTATTTTTAGAAAACAACTATGTTATTTCTAAAGTTATGGTTTTTAGAAAAAGCCTTTCAAAACAATGATATTTCCAAAATAATAATGAGTTCTTCCTAAAGTTTTGAGAAAATAGACTGCCTTTATTAATTTGAAAATTCTAAATTTCTTTTAACACTCTCTTTTGGGTGACAAAAATCTCTTTGGTAAAAAGTATAGCTTAAACTTTGGCGGTTTAGACAACAACCTTAATTTTGCATGAATATAAGAATAATAACAAGCAAAATTATAACAACAAAATAATAAGCAAAATAATATAAATCAAGTATTGAGAGTCTTAGCTTTGAATCAAGGCTCTTGGACTAAGAACTGCACTAGTCCTAAAAAAAAAGAAAAATTGTTTTGACTTGATAAGGACAAGTCTAAGATTAAAAAGACTAGTCTTAAAATAGTATGAAAGTAAATAAATTGCATTGCATGAAAATAAATAAATAACAAGTGAGCTTATATGCTCTAAAGAGTATATATATATACATAAATATATTTAATTAGAAATAGCTAAGAAGTTAGCATAATAACAACAATAATATGTACAAAACATAATAACAATAATAAAAATTTAGAGATGTACATTCATGAACAAGAACAATACATGAACATAGTGTAGCTTCCATAATCATAAGTTTTGGAAACTTACACCATGGTCATGTAAAGTTACATGACATAGTAGTAAAGATATGGCAAGAACTTTTACCTAAAGAGAAGATGGAGAAAGTATGTGTAAATGGGTTTTGTATATGGGAAAAGAAGAAAGCTTGGGAGTATTTTGGAAGAGTATTTGGAGAGAGTTTTGAGAGGGAAATTTTGGAGAGTTGTGGTAGTGAATTTGTAGGTAGATGAAGTGTGAAAGAAATGAAAGAGGAGGATATTTATAGAAAAATGAAGAGTGAAATTGTGTAATTAAAATAATTGAAAAAGAAAAATATATGAGTGAAAATGGGGGGGAGGCGCCGGTCATCAAGGAGGGAGAGAGGGAGAGATGTTATTTTTTTTTGTATTTTTGTTAATTAAATGTAATAATATGTAAGGTAGATGTGATATAAAGTTATGGACAAGATAAAAAGTAAGAAAAATAGGTATGTAGAGTGTAAGAATAGGTGGTAGAAGAAGTAGAGATAGATGAATAGTGTAAAATAGTAGTGAATAATATAATGTAAAGTAGATAAAATACTAGTACTAAGAAAATACACATATAAATGTGATATCTAATATTTTTAGTTACCGAAAAAATATAAAATGATCTGTTTTAAAACCTTATATTTTTAAGAGTCTAATGGTGTGTTTGGAATATTTTTATTATTCCGAGCCCCGAGACACTCTTTTCGAAAACTGTATCCGTTCGGGTCTAAAATGGATTGCAGTTTTACTAATTTGATATTTTTAAGCTTTCTTATGTCATTACGAACTATTCTACACATTAATCTCTTACTTACTCTCTTAGGGTTACGAACATGGGATTGTTAAACTTAAATTGTTACGTCTAACTAGGGTTTTGTTGACTTTTAGGGTTTCCGATTGACCTTCTAATTAGGGTTTAAGCTTAACCGATTGTAAAATTTTAGAGGTTTACAACATCAACCTTCCTCTAGTGGAAGCCTTAGGTCAGATGCCTAAGTATGCAAAGTTTTTTAAGGAGCCTCTATCAAATAAGAGGAAATTAGTGGAACTTTCCACCATGACCCTATATGGGGAGTGCTCTACAGTCTTATTGAATAAGTTTCCTAGGAACTTAAGGATCCGAGCGGCTTTATTATTACATGTTTAATAGGAGATCTAACAGTAGAAAGGACATTAGCAGACCTTAAAACCAGCATCAATGTCATGCCCTACAACACGTTCAAGAGGTTAAACTTGGGAGAGCCTAAAAGCATAAGAATGAGCATCCAACTAGCTGACATATCCATGAGGTTTCTAAGGGGAGTTGTGGAAGATGTTCTGGTAAAGGTACATGACCTTATTTTTCTTGCAAATTTTGTAGTTCTAGACATAGACAATGATATAGAGGTTCCACTCATATTAGAAAGGCTATTCTTGGCCATTGTCGGTGTTGTTATCGATGTCAAGGATGAAAAACTAGTCCTCCGGCATGGCAGTGAGGAGATGGTCATTAGAATGCTAGATGTCTTCAAGAAATCAATGAACGGTGATGACGAATGCTTTGTTATTGATTCTTTTGATTTAACCAATTTTGATTGTTTATAGGATGTTTTAATTAAGGACCTGTTAGAGTCGTGTTTAATAAAGGGAAGTAGTTCTAAAGGAGTTGAAGAGGTGAAGGAGATGATTGCTCAATTGGAAGTTTGTGTTAAGCAAAGGAAAGATTTTGGGGCTAAGGAGATCAACCAAAGCAATATTTCTTAGTTGAAGCCCTCAGTAAAGGAACCCCCTGAGTTATAACTAAAACAGCTACCTTCTTATCTAGATTATGCTTTTTTGGCATAGAATTCTAAGCTACTAAGGATTATATCATTGGAGCCTTACTTGTGCTAGAAAGAGAAACTCTTATCTATACTAAAGGAGCACAAGAGAGCAACTGCATGGAAAATATTGGACATTACAGGAATTAACCCCTCTTTCTACACACATAAGATCTTGGTGGAGGATGGATTTAAGTTAGTAGTGTAACTACAAAGGAGGCTGAGTCCCAATATGAAGGAGGTAGTCAAGAAGGAAGTAGTCAAATTATTGGACATGGGACTTATTTACCCAATCTCAGATAGCCTATAGGTCAGTTTGGTCCAAGTGGTCCTAAAGAAAGGGGGAAATGATAGTTATGCCTAATGAGAGCAATGAGCTGATCCCGATGCGCATAGTAACAAGTTGGAGAGTGTGCATTGATTACAGGAGGTTCAATAATGATACTCAAAAGTACCACTTTCCACTATTAGTTATTAACCAAAAGTTGGAGCAACTTATGGGTCATGAATTTTACTACTTCTTGGACGAGATGTCAGGGTACTTTCATATTCCTATAGCACCAAAAGACCAACAAAAGATGACCTTCACTTCCCTTATAGTACCTTCGCATATTGTAGAATGCCTTTTGAGCTATGTAATGCACCTACGACATTCCAAAGTTGCATGTTAGCTATATTTAGGGATCTAATGGTGGATGTGATGGAACTTTTCATGGACGACTTTTCAATATTCAAGAGTTCATTTGAGAAGTGTTTATATAATTTGGAGAAGGTATTGAGAAGATGTGAAGAAACTAACTTAGTGTTAAATTGGCAAAAGTGCCATTCTATGGTACAACAAGATATAGTGTTCGGTCACAAAGTGTCTAGAAGGGGATAAAAGTGGATACGGATAAGGTGGAGATGATTTTTAAGTTGCCTCCACTAACTTCTATCAAAGTGATCAAAAGCTTTCTTGAAGATGTCGGTTTGTACTAGAGGTTCATCAAAGACTTCTCTATGATCGCAAGGCAACTGACTTAGTTTTTGGAGAAGGATATCACCTTCAAATTTGATGACAATGCTTAGAGGCTTTCAACATTTTGAAGGAACAGTTGACACGCACCCTATTGATAGGAATCAGGTTGCCCTGAGTTACAGAAAAGGGACACAAAAGGGAAAAGCAACAAGGAGCGAGTTCAAGAAGCAAAATGGGCAGAGCATGGGAGATAGGCTGACTCCTAAGCCGCCAGCCTAACTGTCAAAGCTGTTGGCCTAAGTGTCTAAGCAACCGGCCTACTTGTCGGCCTTCGTTTGATGAGTCATTCTATTTTTCTTATTTTGTGTTTAGGCCGCCCAAGTGTGTTTTTAGGCCACCAGATACTTTTGGGTGACTTTTAATGTCTTTTATGTCTTTTTTCTTATCTTTTGAGAGGACATTTTTGTGTGAGAAAACCTATTGTGGTTGTTTGATTATTGAGATACAAATTTGCTCTTTAATCATTCGTTCTTATCAAATCTTGTATTTAAAGATTTGTAGCGAACAACATTTTTGAATCTCTTGATTCATTGATACTATGAGTGCTTTGTAGATCGTGGTTCTATTGATCTATAACCCAAACACAAACCAGTTTGTTATTATTGTTCGTGGAATCCATCGAACAATGATTTCATTCATATCCCTTTAAATCTTCAATTTTACATCGAATCAGAAAACCCTAAAAAGAGCAAGATCATATTTTTATTTAAGATCGAGTCAAGATCTTATTTTATTGAAGAATTGTTGAGTAGTCATATCAGTTTGGTATCAGAGCAAAGGTTGAGCAGAGATTATTAATCAATGCGGATTCATACAGGTTGGTGTGTATATATATATATATATCTTTTTTAATTCTTCTATTTTCTTTAGGAAATTCTGCTGTTTGGTTGTTGTTGTTGGGTTGCTGCTATATTTTGGTTGTTGATGTTTGTAGAAACGTCGTCAGATGGGAGTAATAGTGTAAATGGGAATAACCCTAGGGCTAGAAGGAATGATAATAATAATGGAGAAGGGGATGTTGTGACGAGACAAGAATTCATACAATTGCAAACCAGCGTTAATTGGATGCAAGATGATGTCAGGAGGATTTTGGAAAGATTAGAAGTGAGAGATAGGAGGAGGTGAAGAATCCGATGGAAATAGTGGAAGGAATAGAAGGTGGGGAAATGGAGATGAGAGATGAAAGGGGATAAAGAATATAAAATTGAAGATTCCACCATTCACGAGAAGTAGTAAGCCGGAAGAATTTTTAGATTGGGTACCGAGGGTTGAGAATGTGTTTGAATGCTATGAATGGGATGAGCACACCAAGGTTAAAATGGCATCACTAGCCTTTTTAGATTATGCTAGCTTGTGGTGGGACAAGTTACAGACTAAGAGAAGAAGGGTAGATGAAGAAAAAATGCATTCTTGGGCACTAATGAAGAGACTAATGAAGCACAGATTTGTTCCGGAATATTATAAAAAAGAATTATTAATAGATTCACAGTCTTTAAGACAAGGAAAGCGAAGTGTTGAAGAGTATGTGAAGGAGTTTGAAACATTGATGGCTAGGTGTGATATTTAGGAATCCACTTTTGAATCTATTGTTAGATTTATCAATGGGCTGAAGATGGATATAGCTAATGTTGTTGAACTTCAGCAATATCAAACTCTTGAAGATGTCATCAAATTAGCTAGTAGGGTTGAAAGACAACAACACAGGAGGTCTCATAAATCCCATTATCACAACAAATTTGATGAGGAGGTAAAGAGAGAGGAAGGAAAAGACAAGATAAAGGGCAAAGCAGTTGAAAAGAAAGCTTCAGAACAAAAAAATAATAGAGAAATTAAGTGCTTTAGGTGCTTGGGACATGGCCGCATTGCTTCTCAATGTCCTAATAAGTAAGTTATGGTTTTGAAAGATGATAAAATTGAGAGTGAGGAAGAGAAGTAAGAGAGTAGTGAGGAAGGGGAGATTTAAATAGATGTGCCTAAGGGTCTTTTGACTAATTTAATACTTGAGTAGGAGGATGTGATTGCAGAGCAACGAGCCAATCTGTTTTATATTTAATGTTTGGTCAAAGGAAAAACATGCCTAACTGTGGTTGATTTAGGCAGTTGTGTCAATCTTATTTCTGCAGGAATAGTTTCTAAACTAGGCTTACAGTTGGAGCAACATTTGAATCCCTATGCTCTTCATTGGCTAAATCACCAAGGAGTTATTCATATTCGTAAACAAGTTCGTGTTCCTTTCTCAATTGGTGATTATTCTGATGAACTTTTATGTGATGTAGTACCCAGGGATACTACAAATCTAATTCTTGGAAGACCATGGCAATATGACATCCTGGCTTTATATGATGAGTACAAAAATGAGTACATAATTCAGCACTAGGGAAGACATTTCAAACTGATGGCCATGAGTTCTAAAGAGTTGTAGTAAGCCAAGTTGATCCATGATAAGAAGACCAAGGGTTTGAAAAATTTATTTGCTTAGACTAGTAAGATGACCATCCGAATGTTAAAAAAAAATCAAGATTCGAGGACGAATCTTCTTAAACCGGGAGGTAATGATAGGAATCAGGTTGCCCTGAGTCACAGAAAAGGGACACAAAAAAAAAGCAACAAGGAGTAAGTTCAAGAAGCGAAATGAGCAATACAGGGGAGATAGGCCGACTCCTAAGCCGTCGGCCTAAGTGTCAAAGCCGCTAACCTAAGTGTCTAAGCCACTAGCCTACTTGTCAGCCTTTGTTTGATGAGTCATTCTATTTTTCTTATTTCGTGTTTAGGCCGCCCAAGTGTGTTTTTAGGTCGCCAGCTACTTTTGGGTGACTTTTAATGTCTTTTATGTCTTTAGGGTTTCTTAAGCTTAATATATATGGTCTTTTGTTAGTTTATTTAGGACAGACTTGTTTCCTATCTTTTGAGAGCACATTTTTGTGTCAAAAAACCTATTGTGGTTGTTCGATTATTGAGATACAAATTTGCTCTTTAGTCATTCGTTCTTATCAAATCTTGTGTTTGTAAATTAATGGCGAACATTGTTTTTGAATCTCTTGATTCATTGACACTGTGAGTGCTTTGTAGATCGTGCTTCTATCAATCTATAATCCAAACACAAACCAGTTTGTTATTATTGTTCGTGGAATCCATTGAGCAATGATTTCATTCATATCCCTTTAAATCTTCAATTTTACATCAAATTTGAAAATCTAAAAAGAGTAAGATCGTATTTTTATTTAAGATCGAGTCAAGATCGTATTTTTATTGAAGAATTGTTTAGGAGTCTGCATCACCTATAATGGTAGCTCTTAGCTAGAATTTTCCATTTGAGCTCATGTGCAATGCAAGTGATTCGGCTATAGGGGTCATGTTGGGACAAAGGATAGAGAAACACTTCCAACCCATCAACTATGCAAGTAAAACTCTAACACCCACATAAGAGAACTACACCATTATAGAGAACGAGCTACTTGTGATAGTTTTTGCATTTGATAAGTTTAGGCCATACATTTTTTGTCCAAGCTGGTTAGCCTATATTGACTACTTAGCCTTAAAATAGCCTCTGTGCAAGTTTCATGCCAAACAAAGGTTGATAAGATGGTTTTTGTTGCTTTAAAAATTTGATTTGAAGACCAGGACAAGAAAGGAGTAGAATTTGGCATTAGATTATCTTTCTAGGTTAGATAACCCTCATTTGGAGGAGTTAAAGGAGGAGGAAATGAATGATAAATTTCTAAAAGAGAGTCTTTATGCAATCTGTGTAGTGGCGGACTGTCATGCCCTAAAGGGTACTATAAACGCGACATCCACCACACTCAATATTAAACTTAAGTATGACATCCTTAGTCATCTCATAAGTTTCAATACCGGGTGTAAGGCGTACATTCACGATCATAGAGGACCAACTTTGAATCAAGTTGTTTAAGAAGACATTTATGTAGCAGTTTAAGAATGGAAATCATAACATAACATCTGAAATATGGAAATTAAAGGTCTTACAAATATTAGAGGGGTATTCCCCCTTCAAAAGATGTAGTTCAACAAGGTCTATCAAAGCCTAATCAAAATAGTTACATTTGGAGATTTACTTAGAAGTCTAAGTCTATATCTATTCTTTGACTTATTCTAAAAACTCCTTAGGCCAAAAGGTAATGCCCGAGAGAAATAACCCCAGGGCTTCAACCATAAATAGGGGTGCTGTAAATGATATCTATAAGGGGATAAGCTTCTTGCTTAGTGAGAATTAATTCCATAAATAAAGTATTCAAAGCATCAATGTTTAAACAAGTTATTTAACAAGCATATGAGATGCAATCAAACACATGAGCAAACAATACATACGATTTTTCGAGAATCATATGTTTCAAAGGATTTACCCCTCCATTCGATGGTGATGCAAGAGCATCAAGGCATTAACGCTCAACTACCGAAAATGGATTATAAACAGCATGGAAGGACTTGGAATAGATTTAAGAATGGTGTAATAGAAGATAAAGGAAGAAGTTCTTCAAATATTAAGGACCTTAGAAACCAAAAACAATTCATGAAAGAGTTAAAAACTGGCCCATATCATCAAGATCAACACAGGAATGGACTAGAACCTCGAAGCGAATGAACAAGTAAAGAATTGGCCCTAGGCCGGCTCAAAGCCACTAGCTTACCAAAGCTTCCAGCTTTCAATAAAAAGCCATTGGCTTAGTGCCAGCTTACTTTAAAATGTCACTTACTTATTTTTAATTCGTACTAGCCTTGTTTAGTTTTGTGTTTAGGGGTATTTTTGTAATTTTCTTTGTTTTGTTTCTTTGAAAAGTTTATATAAAGAATTTTGGTGGTACGAGTGAATTAGGTTATCTTTGAATACTTTAGGGTAAAAAACTTTGTGTTTGAGAGAGAGACTCATCTCCTGTATTGCATATTGTAATGTTTATGAATATTGAAAGTTTCTAGCTTCTTTATTCATTATCATTGATTGAATCATGGAATTCTTTTAACCAATGATTAGTTTTGTAATTCGTGAAACCTATCAAATTACGATCCTTATTGCAAATTAGTTTGATTTAGTTTTGTGTTTAAGGTTTGTTTAGGGATTTTCTGTAATTTTCTTTGTTTTGTTTCTTTGAAAAGTTTATATAAAGACTTTTGGTGGTAGGAGTAAATTAGATTATCTTTGAATACTTTAGAGTAAAAACCTTTGTGTTTGAGAGAGAGACTCATCTCTTGTATTACATATTGCAATGTTTATGAATTGAGAGTTTCTAGCTTCTTTATTCATTATCATTGATTGAATCGTGGAATTCTTTTAACCAGTGATTAGTTTTGTAATTCATGAAACCTATCGAATTACGATCATTGCTGTGAACTAGTTTGATTTTGTGATTCGTGAGTCATATTGAATTATGATTTCAGCCATAGCTTTATAATTTCTTAGTTTGTTTTCTTTTAGAAAACCCCAAAAAGATCAAGAACCCTAATTCTTGAAGGAAAGAATTTCTGACCCCCTTGGATTCATACCAAGTGGTTAGGTGTTTCAGGCAACAAGACCACAGTTCGCAAATGATGTTTTTGTAGTTTTTATATAGATTCCTACCAACCGCTAAATTGTAGTTAATTCGGGTGCCTACTCACCATTTAATTACGAGCAATCAAAGCCATAGAGTATAATTTCAAGTTCCTCGACCTCATTACTATGCCCTTATCCCACCAAGGGTATAGTAATGAATGCAATGTGACTCACTACGTGTCATGCATGAATCATTTTATTTAAGTAATTATGGCATAATATTAGACATTTTATAAGTAATCATAGAGTTTGCAGACAAATCATTCATATACTAAATCATACGATGATTAATTAACAATTCCTGTCTCGATATACTTAGCATCATTTCACTCATATAAGTAAAACGCATGCGCTATCATATTTTAATCTTTGCCTAAAGTCTAGTGCTACTAAACTACAAGCAAAAGCATAAGTACAAGAATGTAGAAAATAAACTCACTCGGCCATAGTAGCAGAAGCTTCTAATTGAAGTAATCCTCTAGGTAAGGTATCTCGGACTCCACATCACCTATACAAAAGAAATACCCCAAATGAGTATTTCTTGGAAGTTCTACTTAAACTTGAATTTCTATTTTACTAAGTTCGTTAAAATTCGCATACCATGAAATTTCAACTTAAAATGGCCATAACTTGCTTATTTTATCTTGGAATTTCACAATTATATATCATTTTCTACCTACTCGAAAAGAACTATTTGTTTCTAAGGTTATTTTCTTCATAAAAGCTCATTTGATCTTTAAAAGACTCAGTACATAATCAACACGAAAAGTCCCACCTTTAGAACATGGTTTTTCTAACCTTGTATCAATAAAAAATTCCATAGAAAACATATATATATATATATATATAGTTGAAAAATCCTTTGAATACATATATATAGACTCATATTGTATATAAAAGTTAATGGTGTTGCCCAATGATTATTTTTTTGTAAAACAATTTATCTTATGGTGTTGAAAACTTAATCTTAACTATTTCTTTTCTAAGTGTCTTGGAGGAACTTTATAATTTCTTAGGTTATTGTAAATGAGTATATTCTTATTTTTTTTCCAATTTCTTTTCTAAAACTAATAAAAATTTTCTCTTAACTTTGGTTTTCTACAAATTTTTACTTTTAATGATAAAAATGAAGTTTCCAAAGTTATTATTAAGTTGTTGATAATCTATAATGATTTTGATTTGTATATATTTTCTTTTAAAAAAATGGTCTTGATAAATAAGTTTTTTCCCCCTTATATTTTTATTTTGTAACTCCTTTAAGGATGAATTTTATTTCTAAAACTTGGTCTTTAAATTTCTTTATTGATTTTTACTTAGAAAGAAATCATCTTCTTAAGTGTTTGGTAATATCCATTGAATTTATCATGTTTATACTCTTTTTTATTTCTTTGAAATGAGTTTATCATTTACAAACTTGGCAACCTTTATTCTTCTAAGTGAGTTTACAAATTAATGACTTGATTTTATCTTAACTTTGAAAACTAGTCTTTTTATTATTATTATTATTATGGAGTTAGTAAAAACACTATAAGTGAGCTTTTTAAGAAAAATTTGCTTATCGAAGAACTATTAACACTAGTTTTAATAAACTTCATGTGGCTTGTTACAAAAAGAAAAGTTTAGTTTGTTAGTTAATTCATTGATAACATCATCTTTTATTTGTCATTTAAGAAAATCTTTATGAGTTTGAAAAGAAGTTGTAAAATAATTTTCTTATGTTTTTTATAATAAAATCTAGATTTAAAGACAAGTTATATATTAAAAGAGTTTAGCTTCATTTTCCTTTAAAGAAAATTTCACTTTAAATTTTGTTGAGATAATATCATTATGATGATGCATGTATATAAGTATGTAATATGAAAATGACGAAAATATAAGAAAGATATGAGAAGCAAAATAATAAGCAAGATATTAAGGTCAAGTATTAGGAACCTTAGCTTCATCAGGGTATCCCGATCAAGTATTGGGAGCCTTAGCTTCATCAAGATATCCCGGGATTAAGAATAGACTAGTCCCAAAAAAGAGAAAACGAAAGAAAAAGGAAAGCAATAATATGAGCAATAATAATAATAAGCTTGTTAGAGAGTTAGTGAGCATTTAGATTCTAAAATATATAGATATACATATAGATAATAATATATATATAAGGTGAAGTTAGAAGCATAATAACAATAATAATAACATAACATCATAATAATAACAAGATAATAAAAATCGAAATTCTTGGCATGTGCAAGAATAAAACATGAACATGCTATTGCTTCTACAACTCATATGAATTTTTGAGTAACAACACTATAGTCATGCTAAGTTATATGATATGGAAAATATATGGTAGAAAGATATAGGTAAAAATATTTACCTAAAGTGGGAATATGAGGGTAGTAGTGTAAGAGAGGTTTAGGAAAGTATGTGTATGTAGAAAGTATGTAAGAAATGGGTAGCAAAAAAAAGTGAAAAGAGGATTTGGTGAGAGAGGATTTGTGGGGTGAATTTGAGAGACTTTTGGTAAGGTAAATGAATGTGAAAGAAATGAAGGGAGATGTGATATTTATAGAGTTTTGAGGAGTGAAAATTGTATGAATTAAATAAATTGAAAAAAAAAATTGTATGTGTGTAAGAGAGAGAGGGGGCCGGCATGAGGATAGAGAAAGAGAGAGAGACTAAGTTTTGTTTTGTTTTTTATTTTTGTTAACTAAAAGTAATAAGTGGTAAGGTTTGATATGAATGAAGATATATGGGAAATGTAAAAAGTAGAGAATAGGTATATAGAGTGTAAAAATAGATGTAGAAAAAGTAGAAATAGGTGAATAGTATAGGTAGTATTATGAATAGTATATAAGACAAATTAATACCGATAGTAAAGAAAATACGTACAATTAAGCTATCTCTGATATTTTTAGACACCGAAAAATTATAAAAGTGATATTTTTGAAATCCTTGTATTTTTACAAGTTTATTGGTATTATCAAAATATTTTTGCTGTTAGGTGTACCAAAAATATCAGATTCGATAATTTTTAGAGTCTTTTGAATCCAAATGGGATTAGTTTTTTAAAACCGTGTCTTGGTATAGATTTGTTAACCTTAGGGTTTCCGGTTAACTTTCGGTTTAGGGTTTAATCATAAACCACAACATAAAATCTAAGGGATTAACTGTTCCATTGCTACAGTGAACCCACTGGAGGCCATCATCGTGCAAATAGAATGATACAAAAGGTCTTGAAAGCAAGTTTTTATTAGCTTAGCATTTTTAAGGATTCTAACTCATTGGTGTTAATTTGTGACAGGCGCCAAGAATTAAGAACATATCAAGAAGGGATGAGATGTCCCAGAAGTACATACTGGAGTGCGAAGTCTTCAATGTGTAGGGAATAGACTTCATAAGGCCATTTCCAAACTCTTTCCGAAACAAGTATCATTTAGTTGCTATTGATTATGTTTCCAAGTGGGTTGAAGCCCAAGCTCTACCAACTAATGATGCATAGGTGGTGCTTAAGTTTTTCAAGAAATTATTTTCAAGATTTAGAGCACCCAAGGCATTAATTAGCGATAGAGGTACCCACTTCTGCAATAGTCAAATAGAGAAAGTGCTCAAAAGATATAGAGTCTACCATAGGCTAGACACACCTCACCATCTTAAAACAAGTGGTCAGGTTGAAATCTTAAATGGAGAATTAAAGAGAATACTACAGAAAACAATAGCACACAATAGGAAAGACTTGGCTGAAAAGTTATATGATGCCTTGTGGGCATACCAGATAGCCTTTATGATACCCTTAGGTACCCTATACAGGTTAGTATATGGTAAAGCATGTCACTTACCTGTAGAAATTGATTACAAAGCCTATTAGGCAATTAAGACTGCAAATTTGGATTTTGAGGTAACCAGTAAGCATAGGAGATTTCAACTAAATGATTTGTCTGAGGGGCTATGATAGTGTATGGGCTAGCCTTTTTTTTTTTCTTTTCTTTGTTTCTCCCTTTTCTTTTCTTTTTTTATTGACTAACTTTTGAAAAGAATCACTTTTGAATTTCTTTATTTTTCCACAAAATAAATTTAAGCCCAGAATGATCAGGTATGTTCAAGTATGTGTATGGTAAAAGACTTTTCTCCATTTCAAAAGGAACATGACATATCGTTACAATCATTACCCATAAATTGGTGCAACTAAGGCAAATACAACTCACTATATCCTTTTTCTCCAATTTGATTGATTACCATAACCTCCATTTTGCCCCAATATGGGGTGGCTCTTGACAGGGTTTAATTTGAAAAGTTTCTCCTTAATTGGCTCAAATGGGTTGGCAAGGGATATAAGTGTTTGGGACAAAAGAATTGAATGCCTATCGTCATTTTGACTGATGTATCAAATGCAAGGTAGACCTCCTCTAAGGAACAAGTCATTTTCTCACTTGATTATTGCTCAACTCTCCTATGTTTAGGGTAAGTGTTCGGAATCATGTTTCCTTCTTGTCATTATGAACTACTATGTTTAAAAGATTCTTTTGTATGCATAGAGACATTTCAAAGCCCTTAAGAGTCATTGTTTTTTTGAGTGCTATAACCCCTATCTTGGCTGGCAGATTCAAATATTCAAGATGCCCTGAACGGGCTAACTCTTGTCCTCATTTAAAAACATGCCCCTATTTAAAACTTTGCCCCAATTTATGGCATACCGATTAATGATTTCCTTCTTTAATTGTCCCAGCCTTGGCTAACTTGTAAACAACAAATCCCCTCAAGATACATTGGGTACAGTATGATCTGATCTTGGTTAGACCCTTATTCCCTCTAAGCAACTTTTCACACGGGCAGGGAGCGTATTTTAAATTAGTAGAGATGTGGGCTTTTGGACTTCTTTTAGTAAGTGGAGTGTTTAGATCAACATCTGGGGTCAAGTGAATGACTACTGATCATTGGATTAAATCCGACCACTTAAATTAATTTTAAGGTCTGGAAACATTCCGTTTACTAGCAATCTTTATTGAAAAAAAAAATTTGTTGTTTTTTTTTTTTATGGTGGAAGACTCTTTTTCTTTGGAAATTTTGTTTAAAAATGAGGAAAGAATTGGAAATTGCCCCAAAAATTAAAAAGATAATTGTTTTATTGAAAAAATTTTCATCATTTTTTAAAAGAAATTATTTACAAAAGGATGGGATTTTAGAGAATTTCTCTAGAATTTTTTTTCCTTTTTTGATTTTTTTACACAAAATTGTTTTATAGAAAAAACTTTCAAAAAGTGACATGATTAATGTGAGTGCCTAAAGTTAGATTCTATTGACAAGAGGAGGATAAATTCTATTTACAATGGCAGAATATACTCTATACAACAACCAATATTGATTAGAATTTGCTATTTTTCAATGTTTCCTATTCGATGTACAGATAAACTCTATTGATTTTTATAACAAAGGGATACTTTCTATGACTATGACAAGCTCTACTTGATGAGGGATTTTTTTTTAATATTTTTCAAATGAGGAGCCTATGTTGGGTTTGTTTTTAAGAGTAACTACAAAGGTGTGATAAACTTTATATACAAAGTAATGGATTTTAACTAGATTGTCTAAACAGGTTTTATCTACAAAGATCATGATTTCTACCAAGATTCTATACAGGTATGTATTTACAAGGTATTAGTCTAAAAAAGGGTACTAAATTCTATTTAAAAAACTTTACACATAAGCCTCTTTTTCTCTTATTTATTTATTTATTTATTTTAGTAAATTTTATTGTTTTATGAACAGATAATTATGTAAATATGGATTAATTAGCTTATTTAGCATAAAAACTAAATAGGTGGATATTTACAAGGTGGTCTTAAAGAGGTATTGAATTCTATTTAACAGGAGTTGTAGACTTAAGATTTTTTTTGTATTTATTATTAATTTTTTTTTTTGCAAGAAGCATAAGCAAGTTTTTTAACCACATGATTTATTTTAAGGGTTTATTTACATACTTAATAGAAAAATATTTACAAAAACGCCCTATGGACAAGTTCTGACTTTTCATCCTATTCTTTTTTTTTTCATGCTTTTTTTTCATTTGTAATTTTCTCTATTATTTAAAAAATATAAATCATTCATTTATTTTTGCATAAAATTTTATCTTAAGAGGTTTATTTGCAAGTTTATTGAGAAATATTTACAAAAAAAATGTGTAGGCAAACATAGTTTTATTGTTTTATCCTATTCTTTTTATTGTTTTCTAAATTCAACAAATTTAAAACTATTTACAAATTATAATTATTCATTAGTTTAAAAAGAATTGATTTTAATAATTTTTATTATTTTTTGTGAAGCATATTATGAAAACAACAAGCACACATAAGCATACAAAAATATTTACAAATATTTACAACAATCAGAACTTATGGTAGGTTCTAGGGGCACCCTGCTTTATAATGTCACTGCCCCTAGTAGGAATAAGCCATCAATTATATCAAAATGGGGCTGGAGGAGCCTAATCACCATTGGACAGGGATAAGATCACATAAGCCTATAGGCTACACAATTGCCCTCCAACTTAGTTTCTAATGGGCCCAGGTCCGGCTTGTTCTAAACACATATAGATTAAAAAAAATCACAAGATATACACCACAAATATATACACAACACACATATATTGCAAAATATTTTAAAATAAATAACATACCTCAAGATTTGTCAGCTATTTTGTAGATCAACTCCTGCAAAACAAAAGACTTGAAGGCAAATATTTACAGTGATATGTACAAAGGCCTATGCTTCTAAAATTTCAAAATTTCTTAAGCCCATTAAGCCTAGACAAGCCCACTGAATTTGATATCCCCAGTGGAGTTGCCAAGCTGTCGAGCCCGAATTTTGCTCTTTTTCTCCTAAAGGTCCTGATCCATATCAAACCCGGCCCATTTGATACAGATCACTCGACAAGAAACCAATAGGGTTTTCATAAAAAGCCCGGTTTTCTAACAAATTTTGACTAGAGTCGCCACGGCTAAAGCCGGAAAAAATGTGAACTAGAAACCAAATGGGTGGTTTGGTTTCTAGCTCGGCCACTGATATGCGTGAAAAACTAAAAATTGATGAGTTCGGGAGCTGCTATTTTAAAACCTAAATAGTTATCTAGGCTTTAAATGGGCTTAGAAATCTAGAATTATATAGACTAAAGAGATAATTTTGGATTTTTTAATTTTTCAAATTTTTTTTGTTTATTTATAAAGAGGAATTTACATGTTTATATATATATATATATATTGTTTTTGTTTTAAAAAGGATCCTAAAAGTATTTTATTTTTGTGACTGCCCCGCAGGTGCCTTCATATTCACTAACTAGAAACAGGTCCCCGTAGTTCGCTTTGATTTTATAAAATTTTTAATTTGTTTGTATTTTTAATTTTGAAAACCCACCGAGTTTAAGTTATTTAACAAATTTGATTTTTGATTTTTTTAAAATTCCAAAGCCATCTAATTTTATTCTTCTTTTTAAAAAAAAAAAAACCCTAAAAGAAACTATTTTTGGAAAAACCCCATTTATTATTTTTTTTGTTAATTTAGAAAATAACTAAATGATATTTATGTAAGCTAAGAAAACTTTTTTTTTTTAAATAACAGTATATGCTAGATATATATATATATGTAGAAAAAAGGTAAAAAGAATTTTTATTGATTTTTGCAATTTTTTTTCATTTTTAGTATTATTAATTAATAAAAAATCAAAAATATATTTACAAAGATGAGTTGCTAAATAATAAATCATTAACACCATAAGCATGCATCAAACACATATTATTAAGAAAAAACCTAAAAGATAATATTCCTAAGATTATTATTATTTTTTTT
Organism: Combretum micranthum; assembly: GCA_024138025.1. Taxonomy (NCBI): domain Eukaryota; kingdom Viridiplantae; phylum Streptophyta; class Magnoliopsida; order Myrtales; family Combretaceae; genus Combretum; species Combretum micranthum. The sequence continues at coordinate 1,655,331 of JAMXBD010000047.1, forward strand.
TTGTTGATTTTAATGGTTTATATTTAAACTAAACTCATCCTAAAAAAAATTATTATATTAATATACACAGACATACACATATATAAGATTATTGATTTTTTTTTTATTTTAACCAAAAATCATGTTAAAACAATACTCATCATATTAATAAGATTGTAGCATGCATCTCAATTACCTATACTATACATGTATTTTTTATTCTTGTATATATATATATATATATATGTATTTTTTTTATTTGTTTTCTATTCATTTTTCTTTTTTTTTACAATGTTCTGTTTTTTATATTATATTAACATATTTTGTAACAAAACAACAACAACAACAACAACAACAACAACAATAATAATAATAATAATAATAAATCAAATGAAAAGAAGAGAAAAAATAAAAAATAAATAAAATTTTGGAACCTTGTCAATCAGCTTTAGCAGAGGCTTATTGGATTCAGATTGGCGGTGGTTTGGAGGCGGCGGTGGGAGTTGGTGGCGACTGGTTGCAGTTGCGTTTGAGTGGTGGTTGGTAATGGCAGTGGTTTGGAGTGGCCGAGATCTGGATGGTTGGTGGCGGTTGGAGCTCGGATGGCTGGGTTCGGGTGGTTGTTGGCAGTTGGGGCTTGCAACTATAGGTAGTTGAGATATGGGAGAGATCTTGAGTTTTTCTTTTTTTTTTTCAAATTTTTTTCTTCTCTTTCTTTTTTTCGAATTTCTTGTTCGAATTTCCTCTTGTTCTTCTTGGAAGAGATCGGCATGGTTTTTATAGAGGTTGAGGGGAAAATAAAAAGTCAGAAGACGGCTTAATGGCCGACGGTTTCAATATTCAAAGGTCGAACATGGTGGGAGTTACAAATTTTCCAAAATAAATTTGCTTTAACGCACATTGATGGTCGAATTTAAGGTAGGAAGATGTTTTTTAACCTTCCCACCAGAAAAAGGAGCTCAAAACGAGCGAAAATGGTAGGGAAAATTGGGGAAGACGACGCACATGTGGCACACGCGCGCGTCTTCCCCAACGCGTGAGGATACGATGCTCGCGCCTCAAAAAATTAAACCTTTACCTTTAGCCTGGATCGAACTTTAGTCTCTCTCGTAGCATCCCCAAGCCTATATAAGCTAAGTTTTTTCCTCATTAATTATCCCATTTCAAATATATTTAACCCATTCAAACTAGGCTTAATATAATTCAAATGAAAACAAGCCAAATTTGATTTGGGATCTAAATTAATTTTTAAATGTAGCCTAAAACATGATAAGCCCAAAATCTTTTTTATCATTCATTTTTTTTTATTTTTAATTTTAATTTTATTTTTTTTTTAAATTCTAAAAGCTTATTTACTAAAAGATGGGGTTTCTTCAGATTTCTTAATTTTCAAATTTTTATATTCTTTTTCAATTTTTTTTAATTTTTTGTTGATTTGTAATTTAGCTAATTTTCTTAATTTATTTTTTTTAGTAATTTTCAATTCTTATTGTATTTTCTATCCTTTTACAATTTTTATGATTTTTGAATATTTAATTTTTTTTATGTTTTTAAAGGGGGGCAATAATGGGATGTCGACACTTTTCATTTCATGTTAAACATTAATACACGAATGCAATTTCCAAATCCTCTCAACAGCCCTGCATAAACTTCACACCATCATTTAGCATCAAGAGCCCACTTAAATCAACCCCTTTACATCGACTAACAAGTATAGATTTCTTTTCTTCCATTTTTGGTTATTTTACACAATAACATTTGAGATTTAAGAGTTCTAAAATATTCTATACATGTTAATACATCTCTTATCATTGTCCTCGTTTGCATGCACTATGTTAGTTACTACAATGATAATGATATAGTACATGTTATGTTCCATGGAAACCCAAGAACCCTAAGTTTTGAAAATTTTAGTTCGCAAGATAAAAATTAAGGCTTTGTCCAGATTTGGTTATTTTGAAAATAAAAAATGGAGTGAAGCATGTATAACATGAATTTTTCATGAATTATTGCTTGTATGTGGCCTAACTCTCTTTTGATCAATGATGCACCCCACATGTTTGTTAAAGTGCTTGAATGGAATATAACTACTATATGGTTATGCTATGAAGGTCAATTGTAATCTTGTTTCATAGAATAATATCTAATGGTATTAGATGAGGGTTATAACCAGTGAATTGTTAAAAAAAAAAAATCAATATTGCAAAATATGTAAAATAGGAATTGGCAATAGCTATGGTGTGCATGTCAAATTCTTCGTTTTAGTCTCTTGTGTATTGGTTTGAGTTTGTGTGGATTATGTGAAATTCAAAGTTCAAATTCCACTGATCATTGACCGAGTTTTCAAATTTATAAATGTTTTCTAAACCAATAACTACGATCTCACAGGGCAAGTGTACCCATCAAATGTAGCATAATAAACAATTTAGGTCGGTCCCAATGGAATGATTGATAACTAATATACTCTCAATCCCATTAATTGTCTAACCAAAGAAAGATTTTAGAAAATCATAAAGGAAAAAAAATAAAATATACTAAGTGAGAAATATTAACAAATGTTTAATGGGCAAAATGAGAAATAAGTCTGTAACTTCTATAAAATATTAACTCAGGGTTACTTCACCAATTCCTTATCAGAATGATTTCTTAAGGGTAATAACTTCTTAAAAGCTATTGAAATGGTGTATTTATACCGTCGGATTCTCTAAATTAAATTAAAACTTCTCTCGAAGTCAGTAGTTCTAGATCTAACTAAAACCAGTAATCTGAAGTTTCAATTAGACCCGCATAAAGAATAGGAATCTATTGTTTTGAAAAGACAACTCAATGAATTTTTAAAACAATTGATAGAAAGTCTTTACCCATTCCTTGGCAAGAGGTAGTTAGGATTGACTCCATTAGTAACCACAGATCTATTCAATTGAATGATGTCTCAATTTATTCAATTGAATGATGTCTCAATCTATTCAATTAAATGAATCAATCGTGGATCTAAAAAAATGCACCATTCCTTTAAAAACCACAAGTTAAATTCAAGTTCCTAATTACAAACACCCGATCAAATTTACTTGAAAGCGCATTTGAAATTAGATTAAATCAGGAATTGGATTCGTAATCCCAAAGCTGTAGGAGCTTATTTCTCCATGGATTTATCAGAATAAGCATAAATTTGAAGAAATAAAAAAAAATTCGAAAGATTAATCAATTAATTGCTCAGAAATTCATAGAAATTACAAAATTGGGTTAAATTGATTTTATCCTGAGAACAAAAGAAATTTTCAAGTAAAAAGAAATGGAAATTCTTTTATCCAAAAATCCTTCAGAAATCTACTCTATATTAGTATTGATTTACACCGTTGGTACATACTTTACAATGTACGCTTGTACGTTTATTTATAGACTACTAGGCATAGAAAGCATGGCCATCTTTATTTGACACGTGGCAGATTCTTTCTAACAGAATTTGATAACTTTTCACGTGCGCATATGATCCGTGAAAACACTCGTTGAGGGTCGCATACTCAGTTGGTCGAGGCTTGTATTAAGCAAGATCGAGCTCGACTTTAGAAAATCTTTAAGTAAACTGTGCATTTTTGTCCATTGCTCTATCAAGGGTAAAATTGAAAGAGTTGAAGGTCAAATTGTTGAGGCTCGAGATAATTTTGATAAAGTCAAGAGTTGAGTTTCGAGGCTCCACTATGAGGTTCGACAATGTATTTTCTTTAGAATGATGCTCGATTGTTTCGATTGAAGTCGAGGGTCACGTCGAGGGCTCGCATTTGAGGCTCGATAGACCAATTTTTACTGTCTTCTTTCTCTGTTTGGCCTCGGTTGTCTTTTTAGGGCTCCACTTCTACGTTTTTTACTTTAATTGTTGTTTTTGCTCCAAATCTGTATTAAAACACATTATTACTCCTTAATTGATTCTAGGAGCTTTAAAACAATATTACTTATCAAAAACATAATTTCTGCAGAATTTTATCAAAATTCTAGCAAATTAAGCTTAAAATCCTATAAAAATATAGATAAAAATGATAATCATGTATAATAAGCATTTGTAGCAATTCCTATGTATACAATTATCAGTAGTAGAGTTAGAATATGCATTATATCGTTTACTATCTATGAACTAATCTTATTTCCATTCCTTATTGTTGTGATTAAAGAGTTGTCTGAGAGTTTACTGGATTTTGATGAATTCGTGAAGAATAGAAATTTCTACTTAGTATTGATTCACTTAAGTTCCCTGCTGAACTTTAAACTACTTTATCCACTAACAGATATGGCTCCTAGAAAGGATTCATCCAAGGTAAAGAAAAAGGCCCCAATGCAGACAAAGGAAGGAGACCTAAACTACCAAGTCTAAGGATGAAGGAACCTCTAGTGCACCGAGAACAACACTAAGAAAAAATTCCAGAAGTTCCATTAACCAAGGAATCCTCCCAACGAAGTCATTGATTGTCAGTGCTGGCATGATGTGTTGGTTCCAGCTATAAGAAATTGATGAAGACCTAGCCCGTTGAGGTTGTTCAGTCTAGAGATAGCCTATAAAGAGACTACCTCAGCATTTTTTTGCCTCATATAAGAATTGAGATGAAGAGCAATGCCAATAAGTTGATTACAAGCTCAACTTCTACGCTTTGTAGAATCAAATTTGACAATTAAGGCATTTATCAAGGGATGGGGCTTTACATAAGGAAGAGATAGAACCTAGATTACTAGTCTACCTGTGCATCTCCCTATGGAATGCACAAGAGAATTATGGACCTCTATGACAAGACGTCCACTTCCGCCCCTCAAGTCCAAGGCTTCTACCTTTATATGGACGATCGTAACTTTTTATTATATCTTGGCCAGGACCCTGTACTCAAAGAAAGACATGCTAGTGCGGTGACAAAGGAAGATATACTCCCTCTTATAATGCCATTAACAACACTGGTCAATGTAGGAGTATTAATACCTTGCTATCAAACACCAAGCTGGGCATAAGATGAAATGATTTATGTGGGTCAATGATAACCATGATTCTAAAAAATCTCAAGTACTAGCTTACAACATCTTCCTAAGATGCAGTGGCTAAACACAACCAATCAATCTCTATATACCGTGTCATCATGAATTGACCAATCCTTTTTATGATGCTAAAGAACCTGGATAATTCCTTTGCCTCCATCATCTTCTAGCATTTCAGTGTACATTGGCTTTCTTAGAGTGATGGCAGAGATCAAGACGAAGCAAACGTCATCATTAAGCTACTGAAAAAATAGTTAGAAATGAGATACAAGCCACTCTTATTTTATGGGATCCCCACTAAGAGCATAAGATGAACCTCCAATACTAGTGCACCCACCACTGCTAATGGGTCCTCTTGAACAATTTGAGCCACTAAGACTTAAGTATTAAAAGCTAGAGAATCATACTATACCAGTGAAGAAGAGGAGCAATAGGTGATGTAGACATCGCACGTTCGGGTCAATTCCGAACCCCAAACCCAACCGCCGTTTCATGGCTCCTACATTCGTGAATCCACCGCTAGAGCCGAGGCGTTCATGTTCCACCAAACTGCCGTCTGACGGTTCAGGTTCCGTTCCACTGAACCATGAACCAAGTTTTTTTCTTTTTTTTTTTTAGACCATCCATCCAAACAAACCCTAAAAGCTAATTTGACTATCTAAAAAAAAAAAATAAAAAATTGGCCAAACTCCGACTATCGCAATACCTGGGTATTAAAAAAAAAAAAAAGACATGCAAATGACCAAAAATTCGCAAATGAACGAGCAGTATCAGATCTATATTGGCTCAAATGTTCATTTGAACGTGTACAATTTATAGCATTACAGATTTACATTGAAAATCAAATACACTGCAAGCAAACATGTGAGCAAGCTATGCCAAAAAGCACAAAAAAGGTAAACAAGCGGCTCCTAGGAGATTCACTAATCAAAAGTAAAATTTCTAAGTCCAAATATAAATTAATCCCAAAGAAACTTTCCAACTCATACTATCTCAAACTTAACATAGACATTATTTGGATTTTCTGCTGCTTGAAGCAGCAGCTCAAAAAGTTTTAAGTGACTGGACTTTGAATTGTTGAGGTACTTGAAGTCAACTTGACTGACCACAGCTCTGTTACTCATCCCCTACAGTTATGGTTACAATACATCGTTTAGTAGAAGCAGAGAACATGAAAACTCAAGTTAAGCATCCTAATAATCATCATATTTGTGTATCAAATATTTGTGGCGAAACGATGCCGATGTGGTGTTGCGATTCTATTTGCCCTTGAAATGTAGAATTTGGATGGACATGAAAGTTTCAGCTTTTCAGGTCCTTGATATTTTATAAATATTTGTCGCCCACGTTAAACGACTGTGTATGACGAACCAGAATCGACACTCTTGACATTCCAAATTCATGCATGTGAAACAAAAGAAATCCTGTTTTACGAGTGTGAATGGTAAAAAGACCGCACAAACAAAAGCTAAATAATAAACAAATCACAACATCGTGTGCGTGGTTGTCTGTTTGTTTTTGTTTTTTTTTTTTAATAGTGGGTTAGAACTGGTGGAACCGCTAGGACCCTCCGGTTTCAGCGGGTCCTCCAACGGTTCTTAACTATCCCAACGGAGCGCTCCCGGGTATGGAACCACTGAGGACGGTTCGGGGCGGTTTGCGGTTCGGAACTGCCCCATGCCGATGTCTAGGGTGATGAAGGGATGGAAGAGGATAAAATGAAGTTGATGATGACAACTAGAATGAGGAAGAGGATGAAGATGAAGAAGAGAGTAGTTTCGATTGACGAGCTACTCGATCACTAACCTGTTTATTTTTCTGGCTTTTTATCTTAAGAAGCCTGATTTTATGAGATAGTTTTTATTGTATATTTGAAGAACTCATGTAGTTTGTTGGGTTTTAATCTTTTGTTTCTATTTTTCTTAACTTGTTAATATTACTATTTATTTGTTGTTTTTTATGATGTGAAGAAGAAACAATCAATCCTCTTTTGAGGTGTTTATGGATATATGTGCCTAAACTTAAAGGAATGGAATGGAGGATTGTGGTTTAGAATTGAATTACATTAACCAGGGGAGTCAAGTTTTCTTTTTTCTGTTAATTTGTTATTTTTTCCTTTTCCTTTGGTCTTTATGATTTAAATGGGACATTAGGGACAATGTCTCCAATAAGTGTAGAAAAGGACCATGCTTGGCATGTAATTGTAATATTGAGATAGATATAATGATTGTCTATCATATGTTAGAAAGCATTGGGCTATCTAAATTAAGTAAATTTGAAAGTTATGGTGCTTACATGAGGACTAATTTGTACAGGTGATGGAATGAGGAAATGAATTGCATGAAAAGCCTTCTTTGTGTATATATTTCTTAAGCTAGGGTAACTTTGTGAAATCATTATGGGATAGTGTTACATGCTATTTAGCTTAGAATTTTAGTCATAAGTAGCATATTGTTCTATAGCTTAAGGGATTCAAGTATAAACTTTTAGTAAATTTCAGGCTTAAATCGAATATGACGTTCGAATTGTCTTTAGTGTGAGTTCATGGGATACTAATCACTTGGGGACCCCCTCAATTTATTGTTTGCATAAAAAATAATAATAATAATAATAATAATAATAATAATAATAATAATAATAATAATAATAATAAGGAATGAATGAAGGATTGAACATGCAAGGTATTATAGTGTTTAAGATTTGAAGGGGTCCCTTTAAAACTGGTCACCTAAGGTCATCTGACTTGCGATTGGCCGACTAAGGATTACACTTCAACACTCAATTTTCTTAAAGAGAAAAGTTTTGTGAATATTGTAACTCCAATTAGTACGTCCACGGGATGCTCTTTTTAAGGGAATAACATCTATTAACTTTAGTGAAGAGATCGGGGTTATCGACTAAAAGTTTGTTACATGGGTTATAAAATTCTCTAGAAACTGGACTTACATAAAAAGAAGAAAAAATACAGGGGAGGAAACTAAGGGATCTGTTCATGTGTATGCTTGCACTAAAGAACTTTGTTGGTCCCGAAAAGATAACCAAGAGGGGGGTGAATTGGTTATAAAAACTTGTTTTTAAAATTAATTTCAAACAAAATTCACACCACTTGATTATACTATAAAATGGCTTTAGATTTTTCTCGTAAATATGAAAATCACAAATGAACACTTAAAAACAACACAATAGATCAAAACACAATGCTCAAGCACTTGAAAAATAAGTTTGAGTTCTAAATGTTTTCTTCTTGGAACTTTCTGAAATACCCTCTGATTAACCCTCTGACTCAAGAACAATAATTACACTACTCTCTGCTTCACTTTCTGACTCAAGAACACATGCAGCAAGTGAAATTAAATTTACGAAAATAAAAAGAGATGAGAGAAGAGATAGCAAATTCGATATATAGAGGTTCCGCCTTGAGCGTCAATCCTCTCTTCCAGCTCCAAGCCAGGGTCACCGGTAATCCACACCGATTTTGTTCCACTAATCCAATCAATGAAAATCGTTACAAGAAGTTCACAATTCACTCAGCTTGATTCTCTTAAACAATCAAACTACTGAGCCTACTTGCAACTCACATTCACTCAAACAAAAAGTAATTCAAAATCTGAGGAAAACAATAACAATTCTCTACAGTGTTGCAACGAAGAAGATGAACAGTAACGAATACACAATTTCGCTCTTTTTCTTTTTCGAAATGTTATCCTCTATGTGTGTTGTTTCTGACTTGAAGCTCCTGGATTTTATTTGTTTATTTAACGTTCGAATTTGAATTTTCTAGATAAGCCTCAATTTCAAATTTCCGAGAAAGACGATATGATAAGCTCTGTTTCCATATTTTTCGTATGGCATAATCCCTTCAAGTTTATCTTCATAATCTGCCTTGCTTTTGAAATTAGAACTCCTGATAAACTTCCATAAGATTGGGATAACCTCAAATCACTATAATCCTGCATAAAATTCTCAAACAAAAGAAATTCGAATCACTTTTCCGTTGAACTCGTCTGTCACTGTTCATGCTTCATCTTCTTTTATTACCGCTCATCAGATTTATTGATTTTAATCTGATTTTAGACAAGCTCTATAATTTCGCTTGTGTCTTATCCTTTATTTATGTAATATATTTTCTTCATTTACTCTTATGCAATTCATCCAAAACATTCAGAATAAGAAATAAACTTGAATTGTCATGATTATATTTAAATCCATAAAATGAAAACCCTGTGGATATTGAACCAACTTATGTGGAACAGATTGAATATATTTCCCAAATACATCCAATCTTTGGAGCTAGGTCTTCAATGGATTGATTAAAACTTGTTTTTCTTCATAAAAAAAATTATATCACACTTTCTGACTTTTGCTTCTGATATACCTTCTGCAGATTATATTGTACCTTCTGACTTTGCTTTTATACCTTCTGCCTTGGTTTAAGAACTTGTTTATAAGCAATGTACCTTCTGCCTAACTTTCTGAGTATTCTTCTGAGTTGTGTAAAGAATTAATTTCTAAACTTCTTGACAAATTTTCTGACAAACACAACTCAAAATAATTGTTATTTCATTCTTTTTTTATCATCAAAATCTATAATTGAGAAAAACCAACATTCTCCCCCTTTTTGATGATAACAAAACTCATATATAAACAAAATCATAAAATTCGAGACAAGATGCATGATCATCAGAATGTCATAAACTATATCCTGCTAATATCCTGCAAAATATTAATCAATATACCATCATATCTCATATAATCATATATCTAGATAAATATTTAATTTAAGTTTATTTTGTTTATCTTTTCTCCCCCTTTTTGTTAGCATCAAAGAAACCAATCATTAAATTAAATTTACTCCCCCTTACTATATGCCAAAAGATAGAAAATGCATTAATACGAATTAAGGAAGATAGCAACTAAGGTCATAATTGCATAGTCTTTTAAAAAAAAACAGAAATAGGCACATAGGCATAAAAACAAAAGAAATTTAGTTTTTCTTTGGTGGAATTTTCTTTGCTTGCTTCTTCTTCCTTGCGGAAGAGTTCGTCTCACAGGGACTTTTGGTTCAGCTTGTGAAGTGTCAGGTTTAGTGGAGTTGGGAGGTTGGTTAAGATGCAAAATGTTCTCAGCAACTTGATGTGTAGGAAGAATTTGAGGAGGAATGAGATGCATTGCTTCTAAGGTATCTGAAGCTTGAGTCTCGGAATGATCAGAAGGTTTAGGAACTTCAACTGTGGTACCCTGAATTTCCCCATCTTAGTACCAAGAACACCTTCTTCGGATTGCTGCTTTTCTTCTTCCTGTACTGGAGCTAGTGGTTCATTGGTGGTCTCACTTGTTGGAGCTTGAGTACTGATTGCTGGTTCACTGATGTTCTGTGAACAGCTGGAATATCAGCAATAATATCTTCTTCATATATGACTTTAGGTTGTCCAATATGGTGTAGTCTTGTTGATTTTGTGTACTAATAGCTTGAAGAATTGATTTGGTTAAATCGGTCTTCAAACCATCGAATTTTTTCAATTATGTCCAACAATTCAGATTTTAAACCTTCTTTGGATGTTTCTCCTAGAGGAACCGCACTTTCTGAGTCACTCTCTGACTCAGTATCAGCAAATACTTTTTCACCTTCTCTTATCTCAAATTTACCTCCAGTCCTTATTTCATGGGATTTCTTCTCTTCCCCAACATTTTTTTTTTCCCTGCTCTTTTAGAAAGCAAATCCTCTTTCTCATTTTCTTGCCTCGCACTCTCTGATCTATCCTCTGCCTCTGGGAGCAATTCACATTCAGCTAGAGATTTGATCTTTTGCCAATCAAACTTGAATTTAAAATATTTAGGATGACGATACCAAGAACCATCCTTAGAGAACCAAAATTTTTCAGAAACAAGTATTCCCATTTTCTTTGTATTAAGTTCGCCAAACTTCTAAACCGACTGTCGATTTAAAATTTTTGGGTAACTTAATTTTCTTGAAATTGAAAAGTTTCATCAAAAGATTTCCATAGGGCTTGTTTCGTCGAGTTCTCCACATATGTATTGTTGGTCCCGAAAGAATAACCAAGAGGGGGTGAATTGGTTATTTACTAAAATTTAACTTTTTTAAAATTCAACCAAATTCACTCTACTTAGTTACTCAAATTAAATGGCTTCTAAAACTCTATTTTAAATATATTGATAAATTTCAAATAATATCAGACAAGATCAAGTTCGCAAATAATTAAAAAAAAAAAGATATGTTAATAAAAATTTATGTTGCTCCCAGTTACTCTCTGACTGATCTTCTGAGTTCAATGTTCAGTAGAACTTAAATTTCCAGTTACTCTCTGACTGGTCTTCTGAGTTTATAATGCAGCAAGAATAAACAATAAAATATGCACGAAATTAAAAAGATAAGGTAGAGAAGAGATTGCAAGATCGATTTATAGAGGTTCCGCCTCGAGCGTCAATCCTCTCTTCCAGCTCCAAGCCGGGGACCCGGTATTCCACACCGGTATGTTCCACTATATCCAAAAAAATGAGAATACAAGCTTGTTCTTCAACAAAGAACTTCAAACACTCTCTCAGCCTATCTAGCTTTACTCAAGCTATTTACTGATCTACAGAGACTAAATGTAACTCTCACTTCTACACAAATCTCATTTGAGATATACAATGCTTTGAAACAAAGAAATAAACGTTTCTAAAATTTCAGCTCAAAGAAAATTCCGAATGACAGTAAATTAGCAAGAGATTCTCGAAGGCTTTTTAATATTCTCGTCTTTTTCACACACTCCCTCTGTCTTCATGTCTTCCAGATATTTAAATTTAAAATTCTCCTTCTTCTGCGGTTGAAAACGGCTAGCGAATTTGAATTCAAAAAATTGGATAGATGATAATCTCCAGTAGTTCTTGATTTTGTGCTTGATATCTCTGTGATTATCCAAATCTTATCTTGCTGTTTGAAAACGTTGATGTTTATCCATATAGTTGTTTGACCGTCTTGAAGATAGACTTCCTCGTGAAATATCTTCTAAATCCCAAAAGAATAGGATATAATCTTTCCTTCTTGATCTGACTGTCAAACTTGATAAAAACGAATTCTGTAATCTTCATGTAAGTATATTTTAATTATTGAATATAAACCCAAGCCATAAATATCAGACATAATCTGATCTTGGATTAATTTGATTTTTCTGTCATGAGTTCTTGAGATTTCATTTGTTGATTAAAAAAAAAAAATTCGAATCCCCTTGGATATAATAACCAACTTTGTGGAACATTTGAATGTATTACCCAAATACACTCAACTTTGGAGCTGGGTCTTTAAAATAATGAAATAATTTTGAAAAATTCGAACTGTGATCTTTTTGTGCAAATTCTGTTCTTGTACCCAGTTCACCTTCTGAGTTACCTTCTGAGTAGTTTTGTCTTGTCGATCAGCCGTTTCACTCTCTGAGTTTCCTTCTGAATACTTTTGTCTTTCTATTTTGTCTCTGAACTACTTTCTGATCTATATTTAAATTTCCATAACTTCTTACTTAGTTCTTGAAAACTTTTACTTCACTTATCACATTAAATTGAGATTTCTACATACTCAATAAAGTCATTAGTAATACTTAATTTTTTGTTATCATCAAAACATCAAAAAGAAATACTAACATGTTTCAAGATTATGGTTGGTATGTCTAAATTTAAATTCTTTTTGATTGCTAAAATGATCAATCCTTCTTCTGTGGAAATCGTTATTGTGCTACCCATCTTAGGTAAAATGCAATCCACAATGGCTTTATGCAACAGACGTATCAGCAATTCAAAGTCAGTAGAAAATATGTCCTTTTCCTTAAAACTTCCAATCACATCATTTAGCTCTATAAAAATCTCACTTTTGGATAGACTTATCAACCTAGCATCGTCATTACAATCTTTCATAGCAAAACAATCAACGAGATCCTTCCTCGTGATTTTAATAGCTTTCCCAACAACTTTAGATTTTAAAGAAAGATCATTCATTTGTTCCAGATGTTTATAAAATTCCTTTATAATCTTCTCATTAACTATTTCCAAAATGCTACACAACTTCTTGCATCCAACTCTATTCAGCCAGTGATGCAAATAAAATCCATTTGATGCGAAGAGCTTAAAGTCTATAAAAGAACATTCTCTGACCTTGTTAGGGATCCTCGTTGAAGTTGATATTGAGGAAGCTTTTCTTTTCTTTGTGGTTGTGGTTTGTGCAGGGGTATCCTCTGATTCAGTATGTTCTGAGTCATCCTCTGACTCAGGCTTTGAGGGTTCAGGGGATTCTTGTTCGTCTTGTGAGGTGATAGGTTTCTTGAACTTCATCGTCCTTAGCTTCTGAGTCATCATGTCTTCTTTAGAACGAGATTCTCTGATCTCTCCTCGTTGATAGATGTTTCAATTAGTTCTTCAGAACTGAGGATGTATCCGCAATTTGTATTTTCTCAGAAACTTTCTTGGATTTAAAACCTTTGGCCAGAATTCGAGTTGATTTCGTGGAGCCATGCTTAGGGTTTGGTTTTTTGAAATGAAAAAGATAGACAGAAAGAGATTGTTTTGAGAGGGAAAAGAAGAGGCAAATGAAAGGCCTTAAAAGAAAGGTGTTACGGGAATATGCAACAATAAATTGCGCCTTAAATTCCGACAATATTGAATATTATTATTAACATTTTTTTTAATATATTATTAATTTTTAAAAAGGAAAACACATACCTACTTCATTCCTTAGAATTTCAAATCTTGTTTTATCCAAAGGTTTAGTAAAAATATCCGCATACTGATTTTCAATTGATACAAACTCAATATTAATATTTCCATTTTGAACATGATCTCTGATAAAATGATGTCTAATTTCTATATGTTTAGATCTAGAATGATGCACATGATTTTTTGTTAAATTAATTGCACTTGTATTATCACATCTTATTGAAATATTCTTATAGTCTAAACCAAAATCCAATAATTGTTGTTTAATCCAAAGAATTTGTGCACAACAATTTCCAATTGAAACATACTCAGCTTCTGCTGTGGATAAAGCAACTGAATTCTGTTTTTTAGAAGACCAGGAAATTAGTTTGTTTCCTAAAAATTGACAAGTTCCAGAAGTACTTTTCCTGTCAATTTTGCATCCTGCATAATCAGCATCTGAGTATCCAATCAAATCAAAATCTTCATTCTTGGGATACCATATTCCTAATTTTACAGTACATGCAATATATTTAAAAATTCTTTTCACAGCTTTTAAATGTGTCTCAGTTGGATTACTTTGAAATCTTGCACAAATGCATACAGAAAATAAAATATCTGGTCTAGATGCAGTCAAATATAAGAGAGAACCAATCAAACTTCTGTATAGTTTTTCATTAACTTTCTTACCTTGAGAGTCAGTATCTAACCTGATTGATGAACTCATTGGTGTAGCAACTTCTTTTGTCTTCTCGAATCCAAACTTTTTCAGAATTTGTTTGGTATACTTTTCTTGATGAATGAAAATTCCATCTTTTGATTGTTTGATTTGTAATCCCAAAAAGAAATTTAATTCACCCATCATAGACATTTCAAATTCTGCCTGCATAAGCTTTGCAAAATCTTGACAATATTTCTCATTAGTTGAACCAAATATGATGTCATCAACATATATCTGTACAACTAGAATATCTGTATTATAATGCTTGATAAACAAAGTAGTATCAATTTTACCTCTTTGATATCCACTTGAGATAAGATACTCACTGAGTCTCTCATACCAAGCTCTTGGTGCTTGTTTGAGTCCATACAAAGCTTTTCTTAGTTTGAAAACATGATCAGGCTTAATATGATCTTCAAATCCAGGTGGTTGTTCAACAAAAACTTCTTTTTTAATATAACCATTTAAAAATGCACTTTTTACATCCATTTGAAATTTTTGTAACAAGCATAAGCAAGTAATAATCTTATTGCTTCCAATCTAGCTACTAGTGCATGAGTTTCATCATAGTCTATTCCTTCTTCCTAAGAATATCCTTTAGCTACAAGTCTAGCTTTATTTCTAACTATTTTACCATTTTCATCTAGTTTGTTCTTAAAAACCCATTTAGTACCAATGATTGATTTGTCTGTAGGTCTAGGAACTAAATCCCAGACATTATTTCTTTCAAATTGATTCAATTCTTCATGCATAGCAGTTATCCAATTATTGTCTTTTAATGCTTCTTCAATATTACTAGGTTCAATTTCAGATAGTAAAGCAAAATGATTCTCTAAGTCTTGTAATCTTGATCTAGTTCTTGTTCCAGATTCTATGTCACCAATAATTAATGAAGATGGATGAGATGATTTGTATTTCCACACTTTTGAACTTTCAGGATTTTCAGAAGTTATTTTCTGCTTACCTTCTGCTTACTTCTGCTTTACTTTCTGCTTTACTTTCTGATATATCAATTGTTGATCTTTCTCCAAAGTACCTTCTGCTTTACTTTCTGACATATCAGAACTTATTCTTCCTTTCACTTCAGAAGTAAAACGGTTATCTTTGTTCATAGGTGCAAGCATATCATCATCATCTAAATCATCTTTCATATCAATGAATCTCACATTTATAGATTCTTCAACTACTTTTGTTGTTTTATTATAAACACGATATGCTTTACTATTTTGTGAATATCCTAGAAAAATTGCTTCATCAGATCTTTCATCAAATTTTCCAAGATTATGTGCATTCTTTTTCACAAAACATGTACAACCAAATACATGAAGATATGATACTGATGGTTTTCTACCACGAAACAATTCATATGATGTTTTTGTAGTTAGAGGTCTAATGTATATTCTATTCATAATATAACATGCAGTTGAAACGGCTTCAGCCCAAAAATGTTCAGCTATTTTGCTTTCATTTAACATAGAACGAGTCATCTCTTGAATAGTTCTATTCTTTCTTTCTACTACACCATTTTGTTGTGGTGTATAAGGTGCTGAAAAATTGTGACTTATTCCATGTTCTTCACAAAATGAGATAAACATAGCATTATCAAATTCCGTTCCATGATCAGTTCTTAATGAAATAATAGATAGTCCTTTTTCATTTTGAATTTGTTTAGCAAACTTATGAAATGTTTCAAAGTGTCAGATTTGTGTTTTAAAAAGAACACCCATGTATATCTAGAAAAATCGTCTACTATGACTAGTCCATATTTGCTACCTCCTAGACTCCTAGTTCTAGTAGGTCCAAACAAATCTAGATGCAAAAGCTCAAGAGGTCTTTTTGTTGAAATCACATTTATATATTTATGAGAAACTGAGACCATCTTGTTCTTTAAACATGTTGAACACTTTACATCATGCTTTATATTGATTTTAGGTAAACCAACAACAATATTTCTTTTTGAAAGTTTTTCTAAGTGATTGAAATTTACATGACCAAGTTTTCTATGCCAAACATGTATACTATCATTCATAGATAAGAAGCAATATTCAATACTCATATCAGATGGAGTAATTAGATACACATTCCTTTTTCTAAATCCTTCAAACAATTTAATTCCATTAGAATCGTATGCAAAACACTTGTCCTTTTCAAAATTTATTTGATAACCTTTATCACATAATTGACTTATACTTAAGAGATTATGTTTTAAACCTTTAACCAAAGAAACATTCTCAATCATGTAAGGAGAATAACCAATTGTTCCTTGACCAATTATCTTACCACGACTGTCATCACCAAATCTCACATACCCTTTTTCTTTCCATATTAGACTAGTAAACAAGGAAGCATCTCCAGTCATGTGGCCTGAACATCCACTGTCCAAGTACCATGTTCCTTTTATTTTTGCTCCTTGTTCCTACAAAATATAAACAAGGTGATCAAACCCTTTTAGGAACCCAAACAAACTTGGGTTCTTTAAAAATCAAGCTCGTTTTATCTTGTTTCTTAACTTGATATGTACTGAGCTTGTTTCTTTTGTAGAAACAAAATTTTTCAATATGACCTATTTTGTTACAAAAAGAGCATGAATATGTATGTGTATAATACCTTTGATTTGATTTTTGATAGTGATTTCGTTTTGGATAAATGTTAGATTCATACCTGTTCCCTCTGCTATACCTTCTGAGTCTGCCTCTGCCGTCGCTGTTCTTGGTGTTTTTAAGATGATGAAGTACTTTCGACATTTCCAGATCTTTGGGCTTTAACAAATGTTGTCCTTTTTACATTATTTGAAGAACTACCAGATTCATATCCAATCCCAGATTTTATACATGAAGTCTTTGACTATTAATTAACATATTCAACTTCTTATCACTCTCATTAAATTTGTTGAACGTGTTCTTGATAGATCGTGACAGATCCTCTACTCGACCATTTAGTTCTCTTATTTCGTTTTTTAATACTTCATTTTCTTCCTTAAAACATCGGTTTTATTAAACAATTTCTCATTATCATTTTTCAACATATCATTTTCATCAATGATTAACTTGTTTGTTTGGCGCATAACATCCTTCTCATTCTTTAATGCTTTATTCTCAATATCTAGTTTAGATATCTTCGAATCTGCCTTTTTAAGTGCTCTAAGAAGTTTCTTCATTTCAGAATACATGTCAGATTCACTCAATTCTTCATCAGAATCAATACGTACCTCGGAAGCTGCCATGAGACAAAGATTGGCTTCTTCTTCTCTCACTTTCACCTTCTGATTCACCTTCTGAGGCATCGAGGTCACTCCATGTAGCCATCATTGCATGACTTTTCTTTTTGAATTTCTTCATCTTCTTCTTAAGAATTGGACATTCGTACTTGATGTGGCCTGGTTGTTTGCATTCATAGCAAACAATTTCTTTCTTTTCCTTCTTTTCTTCCTTTTTTGAAATTCTTTCCTGAAACATATTTGTTATCTTTATTGAAATTTTTGAATTTCTTACCTTTGAAGAACTTGTTCAATCTTCTAGCTAACATGCCGACATTTTCCTCAAAGTCATCATCATCAAAATCAGATTCATCATTGACTACTTTCTTTGCTTTGAATGCTATTGCTTTTGGACTTTCTTCAACTTCCTCTGTCGTGTGAAGATGTGACTCATAGGCTAGCAATTTCTCCCTCAATTGACTTAGGCTCAGCTTGTTCAAGTCTTGAGCTTCCTCAATCGCGGTCTTTTTTGCATCCCATGACTTTGGTAAAATCCTGAGTATTTTCCTGACAAGATCAGGATCATTCATCTTCTTTCCAAGAGAGGTTAGTTCATTAGTAATAGCAGTAAAGCGATTAAAAACTTCTTTTATTTTCTCATTAGGCTTGATCTTGAACAATTCATATTGTTGTATCAAGGAATTGATTTTTGTTTCCTTGATCGTGTTAGTTCCTTCATAAGTATTAGATAAAGTGTCCCAAATATCCTTAGCTGTTTCACAAGAAGAAATCAGATAAAATTCAGAAGGGCTATTGTAGTAAGTAAGAGATTCTTAGCCGTGTTGTTCCTTTCTATGATCCTTAATTCAGCAGTAGTATATGTATCATCATCAGTCATAGTCACTGGAATATCTCCAAATGCAATCACCTGCCAAGAAGCATAGTCATTAGCTTTCACATAGGTAGACATGCGCATTTTCCAATATAGGTAATTTGATCCATCAAAATATGGAGCTCGGTTAATAGCAATGTTATTTTCAGCCATTTGAAAAGATCACTCAAATAAAATAAATGAGAACCGCTCTGATACCAATTGTTGGTCCCGAAAAGATAACCAAGAGGGGGGTGAATTGGTTATAAAAACTTGTTTTTAAAATAATTTCAAACAAAATCACACCACTTGATTATACTATAAAATGGCTTTAGATTTTCTCGTAAATATGAAAATCACAAATGAACACTTAAAAACAACACAATAGATCAAAACACAATGCTCAAGCACTTGAAAAATAAGTTTGAGTTCTAAATGTTTTCTTCTTGAACTTTCTGAAATACCCTCTGATTAACCCTCTGACTCAAGAACAATAATTACACTACTCTCTGCTTCACTTTCTGACTCAAGAACACATGCAGCAAGTGAAATTAAATTTGCACGAAAATAAAAGAGATGAGAGAAGAGATAGCAAATTCGATATATAGAGGTTCCGCCTTGAGCGTCAATCCTCTCTTCCAGCTCCAAGCCAGGGTCACCGGTAATCCACACCGGTTTTGTTCCACTAATCCAATCAATGAAAATCGTTACAAGAAGTTCACA
The DNA here is from genome assembly GCA_024138025.1 of Combretum micranthum. Lineage (NCBI taxonomy): Eukaryota > Viridiplantae > Streptophyta > Magnoliopsida > Myrtales > Combretaceae > Combretum > Combretum micranthum. Next base: position 1,674,516 of record JAMXBD010000047.1, read on the forward strand.
ATTCACTCAGCTTGATTCTCTTAAACAATCAAACTACTGAGCCTACTTGCAACTCACAATCACTCAAACAAAAGTAATTCAAAATCTGAGGAAAACAATAACAATCCTCTACAGTGTTGCAACGAAGAAGATGAACAGTAACGAATACACAATTTCGCTCTTTTTCTTTTTCGAAATGTTATCCTCTATGTGTGTTGTTTCTGACTTGAAGCTCCTGGATTTTATTTGTTTCCTTCAACGTTCGAATTTGAATTTTCCAGATAAGCCTCAATTTCAAATTTCCGAGAAAGACGATATGATAAGCTCTGTTTCCATATTTTTCGTTTGGCATAATCCCTTCAAGTTTATCTTCATAATCTGCCTTGCTTTTGAAATTAGAACTGATAAACTTCCATAAGATTGGGATAACCTCAAATCACTATAATCCTGCATAAAATTCTCAAACAAAAGAAATTCGAATCACTTTTCCGTTGAACTCGTCTGCACTGTTCATGCTTCATCTTCTTTTATTACCGCTCATCATCATTTATTGATTCTAATCTGATTTTAGACAAGCTCTATAATTTCTCGCTTGTGTCTTATCCTTTATTAGTAATATATTTCCTTCATTTACTCTTATGCAATTCATCCAAAATATTCAGAATAAGAAATAAACTTGAATTGTCATGATTATATTTAAATCCATAAAATGAAAACCCTGTGGATATTGAACCAACTTATGTGGAACAGATTGAATATATTTCCCAAATACATCCAATCTTTGGAGCTAGGTCTTCAATGGATCGATTAAAACTTGTTTTTCTTCATAAAAAATTATATCACACTTTCTGACTTTTGCTTCTGATATACCTTCTGCAGATTATATTGTACCTTCTGACTTTGCTTCTGATATACCTTCTGCCTTGGTTTAAGAACTTGTTTATAAGCAATGTACCTTCTGCCTAACTTTCTGAGTATTCTTCTGAGTTGTGTAAAGAATTAATTTCTAAACTTCTTGACAAATTTTCTGACAAACACAACTCAAAATAATTGTTATTTCATTCTTTTTGTTATCATCAAAATCTATAATTGAGAAAAACCAACAAACTTAATCATGAATCAACATTGAATTAAAAATCAATAAAAGAATGAAAGGAGTAGTTGGAGTCCTTTGAATGTGCTTATGAGTGTAAGCTACTTACTTTAATTAGCTTAGCTTTTGGTTAATTGATTGAAGCATTTAGAAGTTAATAGTGTGCGATTTCTAAATTCTGGCACTAAAATAGACTAGCACCATAGTTTTCACCTTGTTTTTAAAATATTTTTTATCAACCTCTTTTTTGAGGATACGCAAGGCTTAAGTGTAGTAAAATTTATAGGCATGATTTACCCTTATTCTTGACAACTAATTAAGGCTAATTTATAGTTTATTCATATGATTTGTTGTAGAATTAACACTTAGTTGGTATATATATTCATTTTAGGTCAAATTGGAGCATAGATATTAAAAGAATTAGATGAGAATTATGTTGAAGAGAGATCAATGAAGCAACGACAAGCATGAAGATAGCAAATCACGATCGTGATTTATGGAGCAAGGAGGAATTTCAAGTCCAATACCTACTAAAGACTAAATTATGGGCGTAACAATTGTGATTAAGAACAAATTGGAGTAATGAGACTAAAGATCATGCCCGTGACACATAAAAAATAATAGAGAAAAGTGAATATTAGTGTTTACCAAAGGGGATGTCACGGTCGTGACTCTTGAAAAGCTATCAAATGTTGATTTGCAGTACTGAGAATCATGAACTTGAAACTAAGATCTAAGGGAGTTTTAACTAGCACAGTGCCAGCTAAGACATGAGTCATGCCCATGATTTGGAGTTTAGAGCAACAAAAGTCCATCAAGAACAAGATGTCACGAGCGTGATAGTTGAAAAGGCTTGAATACGATTTTTATATTTCTTTTACCAAATAGCATGTGTCCTTGTTAAGGTCATATTTTTTTAAAAAAAAGAAAACTCTTCAAGAAACATTGTGGGTATAAAATTATACCATACGCATTCCTCCAAACATCATGTAATGAATATTATTACAATTTGTAAGTGTTCATAGTGAGTACTGATAGAGTTTCTATGAGATTATAAGGGTATGACTTTGGTAATTTTGTGTGGCAATTACCTTCGATACTCGAGAGAGACAAAGAATGGTTGTAGATTCTATGTATTCAAACTTTATCATTATGTAATCCGAAAAGGGGTTTCCTTCTTTCCTTATTCTTATGTTTTATTTCTGTTCATTTCCGTACTTTGTCGTTGTTGTTGCTGTTCCATCATGAGTGAGTAGTGACTTAGGATATATAAAGTCATGTTAACATGAATGTACGTAAATATATAATTCGAGCTATTAAATGTTAATTTATGGTGAATTAAACTTCATTAGAGTTGAGGTAATGTAGTGCACGACATGGTCTTACAATAGATCTCAGTGGAGGATGTTGAGTAACAAGTCCATTGAGTAGATCTAATTTACTAGAACAAAGTACTCATGTAATATATGTATTATTAAGAAGTTTGATGCATGTTTTATGAAATTCAGGAATATTAAGAGAAATTAAAGCGGTCTTGAATTGTCCATTCATTAGGAGAGATTATAATGGATGCAATTAATATTAGTATTAAGTAATTATGAGAGGAACTTCTTCTTTTGGTATGTTAACACGTTATGAAATAAATTATAAAATTGGAAGTATTCTATGTTAAACTCGAGAGTTCAATAAGAATTTTGATGAAATAATATAATGCACAATTAACTATTTATTTGTTGCAAACTACACTTAATTAGTCAAATATATATGTGTGCTTTGAGCATGTTTTTGGAGTTTTCTGCAGGTTTTAGTAGAAATAGGGGATGGTCGAGAGTAAGCCAAAGTCAAGTGTTAAGGTGCGACAAAGCAAAGGCCAAAGTTCAACAAGCTCAATAATGCCAAATTAATGGTCGAGGGATTAGTCGAGGCCTAGGCAAATCAAGTAATCAAGACGTAACAAGTTAAAGTCCAAGCACAACAAGGCAAAGAAGTGGATAGTGCTGGTTGAGGGTCACATCGAAGGCTTGACGTGCTAAAGACCTGAGGCGCGACAAGTTCTAAATCAAAGCTTGACAAAGATAAAAAGCTCACGGTATTAGTCGCAAGTTACGTCAAAGGCTCGATGTGATGAAGACTTAGGGCATGATAGTTCAAATTTGAGGCTCGAAAAAGCGTGTGTGTGGAGGGGTTATCAAGGGCAAAGTTGGGGCACGACAGATTATGGCACGATGAGTATTTAAGGCGTGACAGCTTAAAGTTTGAAGTTGATGTAGCAAGAAAAGAGTCGTTGAAGCGCATTTAATGTTTTGCATATTATAGATGTTGTGTTTAATGAACTTTTGAAATTCAAAGGCTACTTAAATACAAGTCCTGGAGAACAACAAAGAGAAAAAGTGCCCAAATCATTTACATGCTCTTAAATGCAATCAAAGAAATCTTTCTTTTTGTTCTCTTGTATATAATATTTATAAATATGTTAAAGAGAGAAAATACACTCTAGTGCTCAGTTCAAATTTATTGCTATTCATATAAGAGCACTTAGAGAGAGAGAAAATATTTTATTTCCTGAGTTATATAATATTGCTCGGCTCGAGTCAACTTTTAAAATTAATTGAAGTGATAGTGAAGATCTTGATAGAGGCAATTTGTGGATCATGGAGAGTAAAAAATGGGTTGAACTCCACCTCAAATCTAACTTGATTTTCTCTAACTCTATCTCTTTAATTTAAGCTTTATATCAATTGTTTATTTATCCACTACAAATTTAATTGAATTTTCATCTGCTGAAATTAAAATTAATTATTTGAGATTTTTTAGAAAGTACGCAATCCCCCCCTCCCCCAAATGGAGTATTCCTAGTATTTTCAATTGGTATCAGAGCCTGTCTCTATTATTTATATACTTAACCACGAAATAGAGTAAAGATCATGGCTATAAATACACTAGGGTTTATGGAGGGACAAGTGATAAATAGACCTCTGCTTCTATGTGGGGGTAATTACCCCAACTGGAAGTGTAGGATGAAAATTCTTTTAAAACCCTAAAACAGATTGATATGGAATGTTATTGAAAATGAGCATTTTAAAATTGAAGGAAAATTAGAAGCATATTATTCAGAGGAAGATTGGAAAAAGCCTGATTTGAACGAAAATGCAATGAATATATTACATTGTGGATTAAATAAAAGTGATTTTAACAGAATTTGTACATGTTCTATAGCAAAGGAAATTTAGGACGAGCTAGAAAAGACTTATGAGAGTACATCTAAAGGTAGAGATACCAAAATAAGTCTTTTATGTGGAGAATTTGAAAACTTTAAAGTGCTCCCCAATGAAATTATCGATGACATACACAATAGATTTATTAACATAATAAATCCTCTAAGTGTGCTTAGGAAGAGCTTATTAATCTAGAAATTAATTCTAAACTTCTCAGGTCACTTCCAAAAGATTGGAAAGCTAAGAGGATAGCTATAGAGAAAGCTAGAGTTCTCAACGCCTTAAGTAAAGAAAAGTTTCTTGGTGCAATCAAAACCCTGAGCTTATCAAAAAACAAGGCAAAGAAGGCTATTTCCCTGAAAGCTACAAGATAAGACTTAAGTGATGAAGAAGATGAAGATGAACAAGAGGATCTTGTCTTGATGGCCAGGAAGTTAAGAAAATTTATGAGGCCCAAATCCAAGAAGATGGAGGATGATAGTAGGTCCTTTAAGCACAAGAGAAAGGATGTGATCACATGCTACAACTGCCAAAAGCCAAGACACATCCAGCAGTATTGCCCACTGGTTAAGAAGAGATCGAAGGAGGAGAAGAAGAAGGCTTACATGGAAAGATGGAGAGATGAAGACTCATCTGCCTCAGAAGATGAAAATGTATGCTTCATGGCCTTAGATAATGAGGTATCATCTCCTTGCTCTCTTTCATATAGTGAATTGCATGCTATGTATGAGAAAGTTTGTTGTAAATTGATGAAAGTTGAAAAGAAGAATAGCATGCTAAAAATTTTAATGACAGAAATTGGAGAACAGTTAGAAAACTTTTAGACTGAGCATAAAGAAACTAAATATGAAAATGAAAGGCTAATAATAAAATAAACAGTCTAACAATAGAAAATGAAAAGATGAATATTAAGTACAAAAATTTGAAATGAAAAAATAATGAACTAAAGAAGATAAATGAAAAGTTAAAAATTGAAAATGATTTGTTGGATATTGAAGTTAAGACCATAAAAGATAACAATGTTGCATGTGTTGATAGATGTAAAAATGAAATCATTAAAGAGCTGGAAACCTTGAAAAATGAAAAAATGATCTTGAAAACCAGCTTGGATGATTCAAAGGCCATAATAGCCAAGTTCATAAATGGAAAGAAAAATTTGAACACACTTCTTGGGAGCCAAAAGTGTGATTCGAACATATTGGAATTGTCCATAGTAGACAAAATAATTGCAAGTCTTCAAGACAAAATAATTACAAGTCCCTTGAAACAAAATTTGTTGAAGCTACCTATGGGACATGCAATTCCTATAGCAAAATAGCTCATATTACACACAATTATGCAATTAGAAGTTATGTAAATTTAAATCATAAAAGCTTGTCCATTTGGGTTCCTAAAAGAGAAGTTTTTGTTCCTCCTAACAAAAAAAGGATCCAAACAAAAATGGATAACAAAGAAGTAGTGATCTGTTTTGCATGGATCCTCAAGTGGAAGCAACAAATGATACCTGGATAGTGGTTGTTCTGGACATATGATAGGAGATGTGTCCAAGTTCTCATCACTAGTCTTGAAAGATCAAGGTAGTGTTACCTTTAGGGATAATAGAAAATCAATAGTTCTTGGTGAAGGTAACATTCTCATTAACCAAGATTTAGTTATTAAAAATGTTTGCTTAATGATAATTTAAAACATAATTTGTTGAATATTAGCCAATTGTGCGACAATGGGTTTAAAGTAACATTTTTCCGCTAAAAGGTATTCTTTTGAAAGAATCGACAATAACTAAACATGCATTAAAGGATATAGATAAGGAAATATTTACAAAATAAATTTAGATGATTTCAAATCTTCAAATGAAAATTATCTATCCTTTGAAAATGAAAATAGTTGGCTATAGCATAGAAAACTAGGGCATGCCAGTATGGACATCATTTTAAAACTTGTTAAAAATGATCTTGTCATAGGTTTACCAAAGATTAATTTTTGAAAGGACAAGATCTACCATGCATGTCAAAAAGGAAAAGCAAACTAAGACTTCTTTTAAGTCGAAGGATGTTATCTCCACATCTAGGCCACTAGAACTATTGCATATAGATTTATTTGATCCTACCCAAACCTTAAGTTTGGCAGGAAAGAAATACAGTTCGGTTATTGTTGATGATTTACTAGGTACACATGGACTTTCTTCCTTACGTCTAAAGACGAAACCAATCACGTCTTTTTTAGATATTGCAAGAAAGTCTAAAATGAAGGAAGCTCTTAATATTGTCACAATTCGAAGTGATCATAGAGAAGAATTTGAAAATTATGAAATGGAATTTTTTGCAGTAATTATGGTATTGAACACACATTTTTAGCTCTTTGAACTTCACAACAAAAATGGTGTAGCCAAAAAAAAAACAGAACATTGATTAAAATGGCTAGAACAATGTTATGTGAAAATAATTTGCTAAAATATTTTTGGGTTGAAGCTGAATACAACATGTTATATTTCAAGCAAAATTTTCATAAGGCCATTTTTAAAGAAAACCCCTTATGAACTTTGGAAAGGCAAAAGGCCTTACATATCATATTTCTATCATTTTGGCACAAAGTGTTACATTTTAAATAATGGCAAAGAACAATTGACTAAATTCAACTCTAAAAGTGAAAGAATCTTTTTAGGATATTCTTTAACAAGTAGATATATAAAGTGTTCACAAAACTTTAGTTTTTGAAGAATCAATTCATGTTTCATTTGATGATTCTTTGCCTGATATATACTCATATGATGATGATAGTGTACGTGCTAATTTAAATAGACTTTCTCTTGAAAATGGTAATAAAGAAGTTAATAAACAAAGATTAGATGTTTGATGTGCATGAATCTGATAATAATGATCTACCTAAGGAATAGAAGTATGCTAAATCGCATCGTAAAGATTTAATAATTGGTGAACCTCCAAATCGTGTTCAAACAATATCATCTTTAAGGAATTTAAGCAATTTGGTTTTCTTATCTTAATTTGAGCCTAGATGAGTTTTAAATTTAATGCAATGCAAGATAAATTAAACTAATTCATAAGGAATGATGTATGGAATTTGGTTCCTAGATCTAAAAATAGACTTGTCATAGGAACCAAATGGGTATTTAGGAACAAGCTTGATGAATTTGGTTTAATAACAAGAAATAAGGCTAGATTGATTGCTAAATGTTATAATAAAGAAGAACAAATTGATTTTGATGAGACCTTTGCCCCAATTGCTAGACTAGAATCCATAAGAATGCTTTTGGCTTTTATTGCTTTTAAGAATTTTACTCTTTTTCAAAAAGATATCAAAAGTGCTTTTTTTAATGGTTTTATAAAGGAAGAAGTCTATGTAGAGTAACCACCGAGTTTCGAAAATAATGAATTTTCCAATCATGTTTTTAAGTTAAACAAAGCTCTTTATGGACTAAAGTAAGCTCCTAGAGTTTGATATCAAAGACTAAGTAACATCTTGATAAACAACGGTTTTTCAAGAGGAAAAGTTGGCACAACTTTATTTATCAAAAATTACATGTCTGATACATTGATTGTACAAATCTTTGTAGATGATATTGTGTTTAGAGCTACAAATATGAGTCTTACAAACAAATTTGTTGAGTCCATAAAGAATGAATTTGAAATGAGTATGATAGAGGAAACTCAATTATTTTCTCGGTTTTCAAATCAAACAATCTGAAGATGGAACCTTTATCAATCAAGCCAAATATGTAAGAGATTTGTTAAAAAGGTTTAAAATGGATAATTGCAAATTAAAACCAACACCTATGAGCGTAAGTGTTAAGCTTGATAAAGATGAAAAATGTAAAAATGTTTGTGAAAAAAATGTATAGAGGCATGATAGGCATTTTATTATATTTGACAACTTCTAGACTTGACATCATGTTCTCTATATGTGTATGTGCATGGTTTCAACCTTGCCTAAAAGAATCACACTTGAATGTAGTAAAACCATTTTCAAGTATCTTGCAGGCACAATTGAAATTGGCTCATGGTATCCAAAATTTACTTCTTCCACTCTAATTGGATACTCTGATTCTGACTTTGCTAGATGTAAAGTAGATAGGAAAAGCACAAGCGACACATGTCATTTTCTTAGAAATTCTTTAATATTTTTGCACTCTAAAAAGAAAAATTTGTTTGCACTCTCAACTGATGCAGTTGAATATATAGCAGCAGGCAGTTGTTATGCATAAATTTTATGGATGAAACAAACTTTGCTTAATTATGGTTTAATTTTTCAAAATGTTCTAATTCTTTGTGATAATACAAGTGCTATAAATTTGACTAAAAATCTTATCCTACACTTAAGGAGCAAGCATATCAAGATTAGACATCATCTCATGAGAGATCATGTTGTAAACAAAGATATCAATTTTGATTTTATTGATACAAACAATCAAATTGCTGATATTTTTACTAAACCCTCGAGTGAAGATCATTTCTGCACTTTAAGAAGAGAATTGGAAATGACAAGCAAGATAAGTACTAAATATTATCGATAAAGAATAGGATTTTATGCTAGATAAGTTGCTAAATATAATATATGTCTAAAAATCTGATTTGTGTTGTATTAGATCTATTTATGCGATGATTTGTTTAAATCTGACTTGTTTTGATGGCTACATAGTTGTGAAGATAAGTGCTCTGATGTGTTTGCATATCTGCTATATATGACCTTGTTGTTTTTGGTAAAGTCATCATGTAATGAAGTCCTACTATATGTAAGCATCGTGGCGTGAAGTCCTCAAGTGTTGAGGCATTAGTGGTGAAATCTTATATGTGTATAGGCACCTATAGTGAAGTCCTACGTGAGCGTAGGCATTTGCAGTGAAGTCCTATCTGTGAATAGGCAAAGATGAAGTCCTACATGGATGTAGGCAAGTAGTGAAATCCTACGTGAGCATAGGCATGTGTGTGAAGTCCTATGTGAGCATAGGTAAGTGTGGTGAAGTCCTACATGTATGTAGGTAATGAGTGAAGTCTTTTGTGATTGAGGCATTTACTCAAGCTGATTTTCTTTGTTATTGTGCATTTCTCCTCGTTTGTTAATATTAAATTTGTCATAGTATTATTGTTGATGAGTACAAAGGAGGAGAGAATGTGGGATGCACAATAATAGTATACATGAAATATGTTTTGATAGGGTGAGAAAATGATATATTATGTGTAGTTTGTATTTTCCCAAAATTACGCATCAGAAATCTAGTTTGAAACCTAAAAAATTGAAAATTTTCTTAGAACCTAGATGCTTAATCGAGGGAGAGTATGCTATAGTAAATATGAGTTAATTGTGCATAAATTGTCCTCATAAAAAAGGGGAGATTGTTGAATATAAGAGTTCAATGAGAATTTTGATAAGACAATATAATGCACAATTAACTATTTATCTGTCGTAAACTACACTTAATTAGTCAAATATATATATGTATGCTTTCTACGTGTTTGTAAGGTTTTCTATGGGTTTCAATAGAAGCAGGGGATGGTCGAGGGTAAGCCAAATTCAAGTGTTAAGGTGCGACAAAGCAAAGGCTAAAGCCCTATAAGCTCAAGAATGCCAAATTAGTGGTCGAAGGGTTGGTCGAGGCCTAGACTGTCACGCCCCAAAGGGTACCCTAAACATGGCAGTCCACCATATATAATATCGAGACTTAAGAATGACTACCTTAGCCACATGAAATTCTTGGTATTACATGTAAGGTGTACAACACGGTAATAGAAGATGCTTTCGGGAAGTGCGGTTTAAGCAAGTTATATTGAATATACAATAATGTAGAAATAAAGTTATCTAATAGATGTAAATAAGAGTCTATTACATAATTCATAGGGGCATTCTCCTGCTAAATCTCTAAGGATCTCATAAAGGTTACTAGTCTTTACGCATAATTTAAATACTTCATCAAAAAATTTTAAAGGAATTATAATATACTCCTTCAAGTAGATTTCCTTCAAAAGCTCCCAAACAAAAACTTACGCGAATATGAGGAGACCTTGAGTACAAGAACAGGTGTGAATACAAATATTTATAGGGATGTAAGCTTTACGAGCTTAGTGAGAATAAACTCGATAATCATACTCAAAATAACAACCAAGTTTGTTAAACAAGCAAATGCAATGCAACAAGTACGTGATCATACAGGACGTATGATTTTTTAGGAATCATACGTTGAATGAATTTACGCCCTTCATTAGGGATTAGATATTCCGGCCAATTACAGCCACCATAACTTTAAAAATCATTTTTGTAGTTCTTATCGGCTACTATTCGCCATAAAAAAAATATAGTTCTTATCGGCTCCTACTCGTCATCAATTTATAGATTTTACCGGCTCCTATTCGCCACATATAGATACTACCGGTTATGCTAACTACTACTATCATACACTTGCCCTACCAATTGTATAATAGTAAATGAAATGTGACTCAAAGAATGAAGTGTATGTCTCAATTTAATTTAAAGTCCAGCCATTTGAATTACAATTTCTTACAAGTGATCATCCAATTTCAAATACTTCAACATGTTAATAGAGCATACAACTCATTATAAGCAATTCATGGCTCAATATACTTAAAGTTCTTTCATCAACATTATAAACACATGCATCTTCAATTTTATCTTTCCTTAAGTCTAGTGCAACTATGTTACAAGCACAAACATATGCATGAAAATAAGGGAAGTAGACTCACTCGCCATGGTTCGACGATACTTCCTTAATCGTAATAGTCTTCAGGGTAGTACATGCCTTTCTCCTCGGTTCCTAAACAAAGAAAATACCCAAAATGATTTTTCTATGGAATTTCTAGTCAAAATATCTAATTCTATTATCTAGTTGTGGTAAAATTCATATAGGTAAAAATTCCAATTTAAAATGGCCATAACTTGCTCATTTTAACTTGAAATTTTACATATTATATACCATTTTCTACATACTCGAAAAGATCTATCCATTTCTAAGGTTATTTTTGTCATATAAAGTCGTTTGAGTTCCAAAACCGTAGGGTACAGATTCATCACGAAAATTGTAGTTTTCAAAATATAAGTTTGCAAACTTTTCTTTATCAAAAAATTCTTGTATCAAAATGTAGATATTTGTATAGTTGGAAAAATTCTTTGAAAAATATATATATTATATATTGACTCATACCATATGCATGAATTTAGTGAAGTTGTCTCAATAATGATTTTTGTAAAACAATGCATTTTAGAAGTTGGAAAAGCAAAACTTTGAAGTTTCTACTTTAACTTTCTGGAAAAATTCTTTGAATCATTATAATGAGTATTTCCTCCTTTAAATTCCATTTCTTAACCCTTGGAAATAATTTAATTTCTCCAAAAATAATTTTCTTTGTCTTTTTAAGATTCCTATAACTTAATTTCTTAGGGGTTGAAAAGGTAGTTCATAAGTACTACTGATAATGGTTAAGGTTTATTAAAGTTTATATATTCTTAGCTTTTCCTAAAGTTCATTTTACTTTAATAAATTGCAGTGATCTTCTAAGTTGCTTACAAATTTTATTCCTAAGAAAGTTTCATTTTAAGAAAAAACTTTCTTGATAATTTTTCAAAACTTGTCCAATCCTCATATTTTTAGAATGTTGATGGACTTCACAATGAAGTTTTAATGAAATCTTTGCTAATCAAGAATTCGAATTCTCAAGTTTTTAAAAAAAACTTTTCCATTTTATTGCTTTGAAAAGAGTATGAGTGATATATCTACTTTATGTATCATTAAAGTATAAAACATTCAGCAACACAGAACCTTTCACAGAACCTTTGGGGAGAAACTCAAAACAACCATTCTGAATTGAAGTTAGTTTCCAGAAACACAGAAGTTTTTGCAGTACCTTTTCAAGAACCTTTAGCAGTAATTCTGAGTTAAAGATAGTTACTGTTCATCTTCTCAAACAAGATCTACATTTTTTTTATGAAGAAGATCAATGATTTTGAAGACCTAGCTCTGAGATAATAAGTATATTCGGATAGTATATTTTTCGTTCCACTAAAGTTGGATCATCCTAGGGGATTAAAGAAATTGTTGGATTGGTTATATTCATCAAAGAAGTTTTCTTGAGATAAAGACAGAAGTTACGATTGATTAACGATGGACTGATTTCAAGACAGAACAGTTATGTTTTCTAATTTTTCTCAAGATAAAAACAAATTCGAATTGGATATTATTAAGAAAATTAAAATAAGAACAATGTTATCTTTAAGAAGATGACACATGAAGATCACGTTGAAGACCGTGATATCAGCAACAATTCTCCAGATCTATCTTCAAGGTCAACGTTATTAGAAGCTTTCAAAAAGAAAACAAGTGGATTATCTCAAATCACGAAATTCAAGCAGATCTTATCTTATTTCAGCGTATCAAGAATTCAAATTCAAATCTGGAACCGAAGTAAATAAGAAGAACGAGATTTTCTCTTGAAGATATCAGCAGCGTTTGAAAAATTAATTTAAGGATAAGAGATTACAGATTTCCATCCAAGATTTTTGGGATATCTATCTTATCTCAAGAGCAAAAAATTCTGAACGATAGGAGGAAATATATGCGAATAGAGATAAAGGAAGAAAGATATACAGAACTTTATACTGTTCAAGAAAAACAAAAACCCGAGAGCTGCTTGACTCAATCATTGACCGAAAAATCTTAAGAGTTGAAAAAACAAACTTTCTTTATTCCTTTCACGTGCAGAATTGTAGCAAATTTTATTACAAATTTTACACTTTATTATTTTACAAACGAAGCAACTTGTTGTTGGCTTCAAGTGAGTTAGTTCAATTACTAGTTTAGACTCTATAGATCAATTGAAGTTAGAGGATAGCTGTGAGAATCGAGTAGAGAGAATTGTACAAGCTTGTAATTGATTTTATTGGATATAGTGGAACAAAACCCGTAGGATAACGGGATCCCCGGCTCGGAGTTGGAAGAGTGGACTAATGTACAAGGTGGAACCACTATAAATATATGCCTGATCTTCTTATCCATTCTCTATTTATATTTCTATAGTTTATTTTATTGCTGTTTAATTGTTCATATTGTTCTCTTAACTTAAAAACAAAGGGGATTGTTTTAAAAGGCAAAAATTTTAATTTTATGAAATAATCAATTCAACCCCCCTTCTTGATTATTTTCGAGACTAACAGTTTTAAGTATAAAAAAACCCTAGAAACAACACACATATATATATATATATATATATGTGTGTGTGTGTGTGTATAGGGATAACCGACATAAAGCCTAATTACGACATTTAAATACGTAATTAATGAGTAATAAAGGCATGAATTATGGCCGTTAAACGTATATGAATGAATAATAAATATATGGTCAAATATTCATTCATTAACATTTAACTACGGGAGTTGGTTATAGAAATCGGGTCATAAACAGTCGGTTACAGAAATCGGGTCATAAACTCTAACATAAAACTAGTTTAATCAAACTTAAAGTAAGCCAAGTTTAACCAATTTGATTTGTGTCAAATAAAATAAAAGATGAATATACAAAATAAAGAGATTTATAAATATATAGATGGATTGATAACATATAAAATTTAAGTTACATATACATGTAAAAAATTGTTTTAAATATAATAACATATGATATAAGTTTGTTTATAGGCTTTAATGAGTCTATTTATGGAAGTTAGTTTTTTTCTTTTTTCTAGTCAATTGAAATAAGTCAGTTTACAAGTTTAAATAGAATGTCTTAATGAGTCTATTTATGCAAGTTAGTTTCTTTTTTAGCTAATTAAAATAAGCCGGTTTATAAGTTTAAATATATTCAATTTTAGGGGAAAAAAATAAATAACTGAGTTTTATTTTAAACTTTAACTTATTTATAAATAAAACTCGAATGAAGCCGAATTAAGTAAGCCTAACTTAAGCAAAGGGGAGGGGGAACAAGGGGTAAGCGAAACTCAAATAGGGAGAGCCAGTTAGTGAGGGAATGGGCCGTTTACAGGTGGCAGGTGGACAATGGTCTATCCGCTAGCACGAGATGATGCGTGAATCCTTCTGTGGTGGTCAAGTGGTGAGACCGGCTTCTAGTCCTTCAATCACATTGGAATAATTCGGTGAATATCCAAATAATCACATGCCAAAAATTTTTCAAACCAACAACTTCAAAAAATCTCCAAATCCACATTCCGCACTTAGTTGAATAAATTATTACCAAAAAATAGAAAGAAAAAAGATCCTCTACGGCTGTCCTTCCTTTCCTTTACCCTAAACCAAAGTTAGGGGGTTTTCTTTCTCTACTCTCCTTTCTCTCTAGGGTTTTGCCTCTCTCCCCAAAACAAAACAAGACAAAACCACGGACGAATCTCAAAATAATAATTCTTAATCTTCCCCAATTGCTGTGTACTACTGCTACTGTGATCACATGACCCATTTTTTTGGTATTCCAAAATCTATGTACATAACATTCCTACATTGAAGATGACCATGAGCATGAAAATGGAGGCTAGAGTGGGTGTCGTGGTAGAAGGAAGCCAGATAGCTCTTAATTCAAGCCATGGTGGGGTTGGGGATGGTGGGTCTAGGAAGATGCTGTCACAAGGTTTGAACTTGAACCAGCAATCACAGATGGGGACTATAAGCCAGTTACTAGCTGGTGGTATTGCTGGTGCTTTTAGTAAAACCTGCACTGCTCCTCTCGCTCGTCTCACCATTCTGTTTCAGGTACCAGTTTTTTTATTTTTTATTGTTAAATTTCTTTCCTTTTTTTTTTTTATCTGTTATATGTTTTTAAGGATTCCGATAAATTGAAATATAAAAGCGGTGATCTTGCCCAGAAAATATGAAATTTGGTGATTCATAAGATCCTGCGATGGTGTCTAGTGGTAGTGCTTTGCTTATGTGGTCTTTTGACTAGGGCTATGCTTTCTCCTAAAGATGAAAAGCGTTAATGTTGCAAATGAGTGAATTAGAGTGGCGCGAAGAGAGAATAAGCATCATGTGTTACATATGTAGTATGTTAAGTGCCAAAATGGATGATGCCATCAAAGAATATATTCAAAAAAATGAGCGTAACCAAAGTACGGCCCTTTTTGAAGGGTTGGGAAATCATCTTGGAATTTTCTCACATATCAGAGCTACCATCTACTCGCATTGACACTAGCTTTAGCATTTAGATAATTTCATGCTGATCCCCCCATCATTCTGGATGTGATTGTATTTTATGCCTTTCTACACGCTTTATGTTCTTTGATGCTGAGCATTCTAAATGGTGTATTTAGCATTTGAAGCCAAACATAACTCGGAATCGTTTTGTGCACGAGGATTATGGAATGATGGATGGCCTTTGTTTGTATATTCATCTATTTATCTATCTATTGTTTAAATAATAAAATCTTCTGCAGTATAGTTGAGCTAAATTGATATATATATATATATATATATAATATATTGATTTTCATTGATGTTTCAAGGTGCAAGGGATGCAAAATGATGTTGCAGTTTGAGAAAGGCTAGCATCTGGCATGAGGCTTCACGTATAATCCATGAAGAAGGTTTTCGTGCCTTTTGGAAAGGCAATCTGGTTACTATTGCCCATCGGCTTCCTTATACGTCAGTCAACTTTTATGCCTATGAACGCTACAAAAGTGTTAGTACCATTTTACTCTGTGTTCTCTATATGTTGAGCTGAAACATATATGGAATCTATTTTAACAAATTATCATCCTAAAATCTTTAATATGCTGGCAGATTTTACAATCGGTTCTTGGGGAAGATCGTAAAGGGAGTTTGGGTGCAAACCCTTGTATCCACTTTGTAGGTGGGGGATTGGCAGGGGTAACAGCCGCATCAGCAACTTATCCCTTGGATCTTGTGAGGACCCGACTTGCAGCCCAGGTAATTATTTGCTTGTAAGGAAATCTCTTCTTTTGGAATATACTGTTGATTATGTGATGGAGTAAATTGTTACCATTTGGTTTTGATGGTTGTTTCAAATGCTAAATGATGTTTTAGGTAGCTTTTTTTTATGGGATTTTAAGACATAGTCTTCTCTATGCAAATTCTGCAGCGAAATGTAATCTATTACAGAGGTATCTGTCATGCGCTCCAAACCATTTGTAGAGACGAAGGTTTTCTTGGTTTGTACAAAGGACTTGGTACAACATTATTGGTATGCCTATACCCTATGTTCTGCATTTCTTTTGTTCTTTGTGTATAGTGTTAGCTCATTTTTAAGTGTTAGTTACAGTCATGATCTTAAATCTGTGCAGGGTGTTGGACCCAGTATAGCAATAAGTTTTTCTGTTTTTGAAGGCTTAAGATCAATTTGGCAGTCTCATAGGTAAAATTTTATTTATCTATTTATTTCTTTATTTTTATAATAGTTGCATAGAGAGGCCAAAAGGTAATTACTGGAGTAAAAGGCCAAGATTCATTAACTGCATTTCTTCCTTGTCCTCATTCTGATAACTTTTTTCTTCTATTGTCTTTGCATAGGCCCAATGATTCAAGTGCCATGGTTAGTCTGGCATGCGGCAGTCTTTCAGGCATTGCTTCATCAACAGGTTGGTTTTTCATTTTAATCTGTCCTTGGTGACTTGCTTAAACATACATTGTTTGATCTGGATATGTGTGGGTGAGGAAAATTGCTTTGAACTTGAATGGAGAACTGGTGCAGGCTTTTTGTTGAACGAATCATTTTAGTTTAAACAAATGGTAATTGATTAAGTCATCCTGATTTAAGCTTTCCATGCTGTCTGAACTTAACAGTCTTTGTATGTTAATTATCTCTATATGTGTCCTGTTTTTTATCCTACTGGGTTGCTGTGCACATGGCAACAATCTATGTTAATACATATATAGATCACTAATAGTCTTCCATGTTTACCCTAGTGACATTCCCGGTGGACCTTGTGAGGAGAAGAATGCAACTTGAAGGGGCTGGTGGCCGAGCTCGCATATACCATTCTGGTCTAATTGGCACATTTGGACACATAATTCGTTCAGAAGGCTTGCGTGGTTTGTACAGAGGAATACTTCCTGAATACTACAAGGTTGTCCCAGGTGTTGGGATTGTCTTCATGACCTATGATACACTTAAGAAGCTTCTATCACACATTTCATCCGATTGCTAATTACTTTTTTGCTATCAGTAGTTTTGTGTCCATCAGTCGTATTAGGTGGCAATAGGCTTTTAGTAGGAACAGATAAGTCGGAACGGCTTTACTTAGTAAAAAAATAGTAATTGATCTTATAGAGATTTTCTTGTTTACCCCTTCCTTTTTGTTTATTTGCGATGTAATGCCATGGTGGTAAATTTTGCCATTATCACCATGATTCGAGTTTTTTGTGTATAATTTTTACTTTGAGGCTTAATGTTAGTTTATTAGGTAATTTACTCAAGGACATTTGAGATTGACACCGATACTAGTTTTGCATTACTCTTTTGTCATTCATTCCCCTTGTCCGATTGCATCAAATATTCGGTTTCCATCAAGTATAGTTCTCTTCCATTGGACACTTGCTCTTTGAATGTGTACGGTTAAGATGCATCTGGTTTGGAGTGAAGTGACAGGCACGATCCTTTTGACAGACCATATGTAGCTGTGCTTAGCCCCAGAATGGAGTCAGGCACATTCGTTCATGCAAGAACTAAAGAGTGGAAAGATATTAATTTTATAAGTTGTATTAATCATGGGAAATATGGATATCGACGAAAACAAGAATGGATGTGATAACACTATCGAGTCTTGACTCCTTTTGTGATTGGAAAACACCATTCCCCACTTGTCTGACAGAAGCTGAACAGTTTTTGAAGTCAAGCGGGTCTCTTCATAAGGTAATTTAACAATTCCTATGGCTCACAAGTCACAATTGTCAAACTAACCATGGGGGTGCTCATGAGTTCCAAATGACTGGAACGCATTAATATGTTCACACTGGATGGTGGTTGGTCAATCTGAGGCTAATGCATGTAATATAAATAATTCTGTTCAAAGGCTGTTGCGCACAATTTGATAAAGCGGCATTGGATGAGTTTATTATCAAGTCAAGCTAATGCGACTGGGGTTAAGTAATGCTGATAATTGATGGTGTTTATCCACATTAGAGGACTTTGTGAATCTAATCTAGTGATGCTGCATGGTCAAATGATAGATCAGGTATTAAGATTCATGTTTAGGAATTCATTCCCATCAACTGTTGATTGGACAAAGTGAATTTGTAGTAGCTGCTAATATACTAGGAATAGAGGATGTTAAAGGGACTTGTAAGTGCAGCAGAAAATGGTTGGGTTGATCTCATTGTTAAATCCGACACTAACCCGGTGATTAGTTCTATTCTACATCATGCTATCATTACTAAAGACAACAAATAGCTACCAAGTGGACTGGATTTTACTTTCCTTAGGAGGCATTTGGATCACATAAATTTATGGAACTAGATTAGACAAAATTTCTAGTCTCTTGTTTGATTACTATCATGAGCTTTGATATTACATAAGCCTTAAAGAGTACTAACAAAATTTGAAAAAAAAAAAATAAAGGTATCATGTGGAGGATGAAATAAATCCTTTTTTTTTTTCTAGACAAGTTAAATTCATCAAACAATTTAAACATTTTATAACAATTTTTGTGTTATATATGAAACAATGGTTCATACAAAAATACATGTCTAATACTATGTATACCATGTATTCTCTTGTCCTGTTTAGTTCTAGCAAGTAAATGCCATCAAAACATAATAAATGAGATGTTTATGAAGGACCATCTAAATTGTATGGTGTAAAGTTGGATAGGATAGGATCGTGCATCTTGAACGATTTTTCTCATATGTCATCTAAGTTTGTTGTACCTCTCGGTCTTATGCAACACTATACTTTTTACATTCTAATGCTTGTGTGGCACAAAGCCATGTAGGTGGCATTGAGGGAGTGGTATGACTTTTATAGAGTACCAATGGCAACTTCCTATACCAAATAATCCATGTGAGTTAAGAAATAAAAAGATAAGCATAAGAACTTTTATCTTGTGTCTCGGATGGAAAACAACACAAGCCAATAATAAATATTTTTTTTTTTTTTTGTTCAAATGACGTCTGCGCTTGCATATTTAAAAGTATTTTCTTTTTTCTTTCCTTCAATTTGTGCAATAATAAACATTCCTTTTTTTTAGGCTTTCATGAATTTAAAAATAAAATCTAATGTATAAAATTTAATATTTAAAAAGTAAATTTAAAATGAAAACTTCATATAATTTTAAAATAATAATAAATGAAATATTATAATAAATAATATAAAACATTATATATTATATGAAGCTCATGAATAGGTTCGTAAGCTTAAATGAGCTTGAGATATGAGCTTAAGCTCTGCACGTTTAATAAACAAAATCAAGCCAAGCCTAAAACGAATCAAGCTTGATTAACTCTTAAGCAGCTTAATTCATTTGCACTCCTAATGAAAAGATACGAATTGAAATGTTTCTACCATAATTTTCTATCACAAATAATGAACATATAATAATTAGGAAAAAAGAAAGTAGAAGTTGTAGTGAACTCAATTTCTAATCTTATATATCACATTTCAAGTAAATTTACCTTTTTTTTTTATAAAATAAAAATAGTTTGATAAGTGTGGAATTTAATTTACATTTAGTTTAGATTTTATATTACTATTGATGATTTCTTTCATATTTGTATATATATGATTATGTTATTTCATATTAAATCATTTTGTTTTTCCTTTTATTTTATTTTATTATTTCTCAGTTTTTTTATTTTAGGTTTTATCTAAATACTGTTTTTAGTGATAGTTTTAACTCCCGCAAAAATAAAAGAATTAGGAATTTTAAAATCTTCAACAAAGACTAAGATTTATCCTTTCATCTTCTATTTTGTTCATAGACTGCATACTTATACGCTTTTTGTTAAAGACTACCTTTATATTACGTAAAACTATCAGCCAGTGTATCAAGTGGTATGTAGTAATAAAAACTGATAAGTACCAAGTTAAATCCACGGGGAATGAGGACTAAGCTCAGCTATATTAGTCCTATATATAGCTTGGCTAACCCATAAATTTGATTTTTAGGTTTCTAAAGAAAAAGAAAAATAAAACTACTCTATAGATTTTTTGGAATTTCCAACATTTGAAATTAATTTGGTTTAGAGCCAAAAGAGCAAAAAATTTATTGATGAATATGTTATCAATTGTCATTACACTTGCCACTTCCAAATTCATAATGGATTCAAATTTTAACAACCACGCATCAAGCAAAAACCCCATTTTCTCAAAGCGAATGATTATCTTAGATTAACCAATTAATTTTTCCAATTTCTTGAAAAGTGATTAATTGACTAATCTGTTTTAATTCTTTAAACCCTAATTGAATTAAAATCCATATCTCTATGTGATTCTCAATCCAAGTTAGATATTCACAAGTTTAATTAGAAGAGATTTTCTCAAATTTAGTCCTAATCTAACAAACATTCCAAGCTTAACCCAAAATGCATACTCAGTGAATGAGCGTTAACAACTTGAATGCAAGTATGAAATCAACTAATAGCAAGTAAACATCGACTAAGTAATCTAAAACATCAACTTAAAACTTTAATAATTGCATAAGTAGCAAATTCTGAACAATATCCACAACATGAAATTCATAAAAAGAACAAAATTAGCTTGTCTTGAAGATCTCATGCTCAAATCCATGTATAAATTTTGTTACCCATTTGATCCCGATCTGGAATCCAAGAGAAAAGTTAAAGAAAAACCAAATAGAAAGCTGCTGTGATATTTACTGTCTAGTTCTCTGTATATGGTTCTGTATCTGTGCAAAAGTGTGGCATTTATACGTGAAGTGTAAGGTGTATGGATTCAATGGGTTCTGGATTAGGTGGTCTGTGATGCAAAATACGTGTAGAGTGGGTTGTGATGTGTGGACCCCTAAAAAAGGCAAAATACTAGTCCTTTTAATACTTACGAAAATTTGCTTTCCTAATAAGGTGCACTCAGTACTGGAATAACAGAAGAATTAAGTAGCTGATCAATGCAAGTTATGAGCTTAGTGTGGCATGTGCAGGTCGGTGGACTTCGCATTCTTGATCACGCAACTACTGCGGTTGGATTTATGTGTATTAGTTCTTATAGCTCATTCTCGATCACGCAACAACTGGTGCTTGGAAGTGCTCAGAGACCTCGATGCTGGAGATTAATAGCTCAGCTTGGAATTGAAATGCTCACTGCCTTGGAGCCCGGATCAAGTCGATGGAGCTCAGCATCTTCACTGGATGTTTAACCGCTCGGTTGCTGCTGTGTGGGCTTAGATTTTCTCAACTCAGCAGGCAGCTCGACACTTCAGATCAGCTTTGCTGCTGTTTGCTTGGAATTGAACATCTCGGTTGCTGCTGCAGCTTGCTGGTGAAATGCGGGTCGGTGATGGGGCTGAGGTCACTCGGCATCTGCTCCAGTATGCTCGGAATTCATCAGCATGCTCGGGTCTTCAAAAGCTGTTTGGCATTCTTCTCCACAAACTGCTCGGTCGAGCATTGCAGATGTGCTTGGGGCTGCTCGCTCAGTCAGAGGTAGCGTGATTGGCTGTTGCTCGATATCTTAATATGTCTGGCTGTGTGAAGCAGCTCAGTGCTGATAGAGGAGCTCGGGTTGTTCTTGTTGCTGTCCAAAAGTTGGTATTTCAACGGTGTGGCTCGGATAGGCTCGACAAGGAACAGATCGGTCAGCATCAGATCATGGCTTGGATTGCTGCAACTTGGCTGGTGACTCATGAAGCTCGACATTGTCCACTAACGTGCGCTGTCGCTCAAAATTCATTCACATCTTGGTCAAATTTCCTAGGAACCAATGAGCACTTAGGATGTCAGTAAAGCAATAACAATAAGAAGAATTGAAGCTTTTTGCCTCCAATTATAGTGATGAACAACCCTGAACTGAATTTGCATTAAAATGGACTATTAAACATTGATTGTGCTCCCTTTTCAACGACTCATGCATAGTTGATCCAAGGTTAAACATTTTAACAATTTGTAACAGAAATCCCAATTAAAGCTCAATGAAATGTTAACTTTTCTACTCTTTTAGTAGAGATATTTCACACATATTTCCTCTTATATTTTGTTAGCTCATTACCATCACAAGTTTAAACTTAATTGTTTGGGATTTTGGATTATGGATCTATGAAATTATTGTATTAAACATTTGAACATTTGTATCTATTTTATTTTTGTTCATCCAACATGTGATTAATAATATATAGAATGTATGTATGTAATTGGATTAAAATCTTGAAAGACTAAAATTAATTTAATTGATTCTACGGCAAAGTGACATGCGATTACAACAAAAGTAGCCAAGAGGCGGAAAGTTTTAGGGAAAAGGATAATCCTAGCCTGAGCTCGATATTAACCATAAACATCACGAGATAATCAATGAAGCATGCCACAATAGCAAACATCATACTGGTTATGCTAAGTCTTCATCAAGGTTAGTTTTTCAAAGTACAAGATCAAGTATAGCTGGAGACCGAAGAGAAGGCATGTTTGTGATGCTAAGCATGTGGGATCGTCTGGCATTGGCTAATATAAAGACCACTCAATAATCTCAACATATATCTTACCTTGATAATCTACTTATATACCCCCATTGTCATTCCTCCCATCACTTGCATTATTGTACTCATCATTACCCTACTACCAGTGCAAATGAATCAAGTCGGTTCATAAACGACTCGAGTTTAACTCGACATTTATTCAAGTTTGACTTGAGAATAATTATGTTAAATTCAAACTTGAGCTACTCAAATAGTTTATTAAGCTGAGCTCGAACTTACCATGTTATTGACACTGGAATGTAAGCCACAACCCACTCGGCCCATTGCCACTTTCTCACATATCAAGAGCCCAACAAGGGTCCAAAAGACCATAAATTCTACCGGCTCATGAAGAGCCACAACCAGCGGCTCCTTAGGGACCCATTTTGACAAAGGACCATGAGCTCATAACCACCTTAACTACAAGAGAAACTTTAGAGCTCGAACTCAAGCTTGACACCGAAAGACCTCCACACATTCTCGCCTTTATCTTGGGGAGAAGAGGCAGGGGAGGGTGTAGTCATAGTTCATTTAGTAGCAACTCCTTCACCTTGCATACCAAGTCAGC
This sequence comes from Combretum micranthum, assembly GCA_024138025.1. Classification (NCBI taxonomy): domain Eukaryota; kingdom Viridiplantae; phylum Streptophyta; class Magnoliopsida; order Myrtales; family Combretaceae; genus Combretum; species Combretum micranthum. The sequence continues at coordinate 1,697,964 of JAMXBD010000047.1, forward strand.
TATCCGATGAAGATTTGCCTTTGTCATGCCCCATAGGGTATCTTAAACGTGGCAGTCCACCACATAGGGTATTAAAACTTAAGAACGACTTCCTAAAGTCATGTAAAAGTTTTCAACACCATATATAAGGTGCCTATCACAACAATAGGAGACATCGGTGGAATGTATAGTTCGAGATAGTAAATATAACATACAAGAATCTAAATAATCATCCAATTTATCATTAAGAGAATATGATCTTTACATCATCTTAGGGGTTTCCCCCTATAATTTTTCAAACAATCATAATATCAACTTAATCTTTCTCACAACAAAATAATACTAACACCAAAAGACGTTAAAAGATATTTAACCTAAGATCTTCAAAAGATTTCCAGAAGCTTTTCTAAAACTTCATCCCTCTCGAGTATATAAAGTTCTTGGGCATAAAAGATATAGTCCTGTTACAACAAAGGTCTATCGGAGTATAAGCATAACTAGCTTAGTGAGAATATTCCTGAATCAACATACTTGTATAAATAATTTCAAACAAGTTATTAAACAAGCATATGAATGCATCAAGCAAGTGATCAAGCAATACATATGATCTATCGGAAATCATATGTTTGAATGGATTTACCCCTCCATTCAAGGTTAGGTGTTTCAAGCTCTTTAAAACCCATCTTTAAAATCTAACTCATGTAATTTATTTCAGGCGTCCATTCACTCATCTTAAAATAGTTCTTTCAGGCTCCTAATTACCAAACTTGCAGATTTCTGGCTACTGCAAACCCGGCTACTATACTCTTGTCCCATTGAGTATAGCAGCTCATGCAATGAAACTAACTATGTGATATGCATGAATCAATTAATATAATTCATAGTATATGATTAGAGTAATTTAAAGGTGATCACATAATTTGCACACACTCCAACAGAATAATAATAAAACATAAGTTAATTAACAATGATTCATGCCTCGGTATGCTTAACATTCTTTCAATCAATATTATCATACATAATTCATTTTCATCTTTTCCTACTTCTAGTGCCTCTAGCTACAAGCACAACTAAGTACGTAAAAGATAGGAAATAAACTCACTTGGCCATGAGGATCTATCTTTCTTACGGATGAGTCAATTGGTAAATTTACTAATCAAAATAATCCTTTGGGTATGAATACTCCTCATCGGATTACCTAATCAAGAAGAATACCCATAATGAGTATTTCTTATTGATTCTATGGTACTTATGAAAAACTATGTTATAAGATCGTTAAAATTCGTATAGAAAGTAATTCCAACTTAAAATGGCCATAACTTGGTCATTTTAACTCGGAATCGTGCAAATAACATACCGTTTTCTACCTACTCGAAAAGATCTATTCATTTTTAAGGTTATTTTTGTCATAAAAAGCCATTTGGGTTGGAAAATACTACGGTACAGAATAGTTACGAATTTATAGTTCACAAAATATGATTTTTCCAAACTTCACTTTACTCAAAAATCCTTAAGAAAAAAAATATATGAATATATAGATGGTTGAAAAATCCTTTGAACATATTTTTATACTCATATTGTATGCATGATTTTTGTAGTGTTGTCTCAATATTGATATTTCATAATTAATTGGTCTTTGATGGTTTTTTAAAGGTAAAATTTGAAAATTTCTCCTTTTTGAATTGTTAGAAGGAAAACAAAAATATATTTGAGTTGTTATGAGTAAATGTTTTATTATTATTTCATTTTCTCACTTTTCAAAAGTAAATTCATTTTCAAAATTTTGGTTCTTTAAGTTATTTACTAATTTTATTTCTAGTGATTGAAAAATAAGCTATTCAAAATATCCTTTAAGTTTTTGATGTAGTCAAATATTTGAAATTGTGTTAAATGTATGTTTTCCTCTTATTTTTATATTTTCTCTTCTTTAGGAAATAAGTTTACCTTTAAATTTTACTTACATGACAAATTTTTTTTTCTAAGTTGGTTTCTAAAATAGTGAGTTGATTTTATCTTGGTTTGAAAAACTTGTTTTATTCTTAATATTTGTTAAATGTTAGAATAATTCCATTAGACAAGTTTAAAAGAAAAACTTTCTTAATAAAGAATTGTTATCATTAGAACTTAGCAAAATTTTTATCTTTATTTTGAAAAGAGAATAACAACATATAAAAATTAAGTTTTGAAGAGGCTTTCCTAGTATATGATTTTCAAGTCTATAATGAACCTATTAAAAGATATAGTTGAGTTAAAGTCTTTAGTTCAAGGCTAAAAATTCTATCTTTATGGAGTATTTAGTTTTGGTTTATAAAAGAAATGAGTTTCTTTCATTTGAAGAAATCTTGGGCACTAATACTTTTAAAACTTATGATTAACTTATTTAAGTTTTTAAAAACAATATTTAGACTTCTTTGTTGAAAGCTCATTTATTGAGAAATCTAGTTTACTTTTCCTCATTTAAGAAAGAACCCATTTTTTTATTTTCTCTTAAGACAACAACATTATAATCATGCATGAATATGATTATGTAGCAAATAAAAGTAAAGATAGTACATAATAAGATAGAAAGAAATATTTGTAAATAAATAAACATAATAAAATAGTCAAGCATTGTGAACCTTAGCTTCATCAAGATATCCCGATCATATATTGGGAGCCTTAGCTTCATCAAGGCAACCCAGGACTAAGAATAGACTAGTCCCAAAAGAAAAGAAAAGAAAAGAAAAGAAAATGAAGAAAATTGTTTTGACTTGATATGGACAAGTCTAAGACTAGAAAGACTAGTCTTAATAAATTACATAAAACAAGTAAATAAATAAATTGCAAGACATAAAAATAAATAAATAACAAATGAGCTTATATACTCTAAATAAATATATATACATAGTATACATAATACTATATAAGTTAGATTATAGCAAAAATAATAATAACAATAATAACAACAACAACATAATAACATAATGTAAAATATGAACATGAACAAAAACAAAAACAAAATATGAACATATTGTTACTTCTTTAACTCATATGAGTCTAAGAAACATACACTAAGCTCATGCTAAGTTGTATGAACATGATAAAGAATATAGGTAGGATTTTTACCTAAGGTTTAATGGAGGATTTTGAAAGAGATGAATGAGTTTTGTTATTTTTCTTGAAGAGTAGAAATTGGTAGAGAGTATTTTGAGAGGGAATGGTTGGAGAGAGATTTTGAGAGAGTGTTTTGGTAGAGTTTTGTTATGTAAAATGGATGTGTGAAAGAATGAAGGAGGAATGAGGTATTTATAGAATTTTTGGAGTGAATTTTTTATGTAATAAAATAATATGGAGAAAAAGAGAGAGAGGCCGACGGTTTGTAGAGGGAGAGGAGAGAGAAAAATTTATTTGTTTTGTAATTTTTGCAAAAAAATGAAATAAAGTGTAAGGTTTGATGTGAATAAAGTTGTATTGAAAATGGAAAAAGTAAGAAAATAGGTATGTAGGTAGTAAGAAATAGGTGTAAGAAAAAGTAATAATAGTAAAATAGTAATGAATAGTAGGAATAGTATTATGAATAGTAGACTAGACATATAAAATACCTATAGTAATAAAAATACGCGTAAACGAGCTATATCTGTTATTTTTAGTTACCGAAAAATTATAAAACTGATATTTTTGAAATCTTTGTTTAATTACGAGTCTTTTGGTGTTATTAGAATATTTGTATTATTCCGAGGTCCGAAACATGCTTTTCGAGAACTGATCCCGTTTGAGTCCGAATGACACTAAAAATTCACGAATATGATATTTTTATGTTACCCTATATTATTACGAACTATTATAAGCCATTAACTTAATTTTGTTTTCTAGGGTTTAAGAACACAAGATTGCCGGAGTTGAAATTGTTTTACTGTCTTGACCTTTGTTGACTTTTGAAACTTCGGTTTGACTAGGATTAGGGTTTAATCCAACTTTACCTTAAAAATTGAGAGGGTTTATCTCAGGGATCGGATAGGTGGATCTTTTCATGTTCAGATTTTTATGCCAAATGATTAATGACCCTTCTCTTATGAAATTGCGTGATCGAAATTGTTTAAGGTTCGGTTTCAACTTGGGTCAGACTTTAAGGTTTCGATTCGGTATTCCAAATCCATTCTTGAAAAATTCAGGGTTTACAACCTTAACAGAAAAAGATTCGATAGACCTCATTCTGGTATGGCCATGAACTATAAATAACCTTTCCCTCCTTTGGAAAAGGAGGACAGTTTTTATCTATTGAATACTTTCTTGGTAGATTTCCTAAAAAAACCCACAAACTGACTTAAGCATTGAAGTAGCTACATCAGGCAATCCTCTGATGCACCTCTAGCCGCTTTTTTGTGTTTGTAGAGGGCTAAACTCTAATGACAAAATCAACTCATGCAACACATGTTTAGCTTGATTAATTTATAAGCTTAATCGAGTTTGAGTCAAGTATAAATGTTAATCGAATTCAAATAGATTTTAAATATTACTATTATTTTAATTAGAATTAAATATATATATTTTTTAATAGATTGACTCTAAACAAGCTTAATCGAATTGAGCCTAAGATTTATATAGTGTTTCTTCAAACTGAATTCAAGTTTAAAATCTTAAACTCAGTTGAACTTAAGCTTTGAAATTTCAAGCCAAACTTGAATTCAAGCTTAACACTATATTCTCTCGACTTGACTTATTTGCAACTTTAACTCTTATCATCATAAGGATATAATCGGATTGGGTTTTGACAGATCATATAAATACGAAACTTGATCCAGCGACCCTATAGGGCATATCAAATTCGACCCTATAACGCTATAGGGTTTACATACTATATTCAAACCCACCCTAGAAGGTTCGCTATATAACTCTAAACCCACCCAATTATTCGTCCTGTAAGGTTTGCTATTAAACCTAATTACCAGCCTAATTATTTTTTCAAAGGTCTAATCCTTATGGCTCGAAAAATTGGCATGGGACTGTTCATAAGTTAGCAAAGACTATTCGTCCATTGTTCATATAAAGATGGTTAAAAAAAAGGTTATCAAAATATAATCAACATAATAAAATTATAAAAGACCAATTAATTCAAAATTTTGGGGAGAAAAAAAGAACCAATCATAATATATAATACTCGGAATAGTAATGTTTCTAAATACACAATCTTTCTAAGATATTTGAACTCAAGTCTTTTTTGTTCCTTTTTTTTCTTACTGCAAACCTCATTTGAGATATATATAATATATAATTTATAAAATTGCAAAGATAGATGGAAACTCTATGCCAAATATGGATTTTATTTTGAAAATAAAAAATAAAATAATGTAGATTATATCTTATAAAGAAATTAATGGGAAAAAGATAAGTTCCTGGAGTGTAAATTTTAATTTCCTAATCTTAATATGATTGTATGAAAAAAAAGTTTGAAAAGTAGTAGGACAAAGTTTAAGTAAATGGTAATGACGTTTCCTAAAAGATACTAATGTGCAATAAGCTCTCAAAATTTCACATTTACCCTTTAAAAAATATACCAAAATTTAATCCATAGCATAATTCCTATACTAGTCCAGTATAATCATCTTTATATGATGTAGTAGATTTATAATCATAGTATCCAAATAAACTCCAAAATAGGCGGAGGAGGAAGAAGAAAGCTGAGCTGGAGGTACACAAGGCAGGCGAAGGAAGAGGAAGAAGGCTGGACTAGAGGCGCGTAAGACGGGCTGATAAGGAGGAAGAAGGATGGGCTAGAGGTGATAGCAAGACGCGAGACTAAGAGAGTAAGAGATAGGAGAGAGATGAGATACGACTGTAGAACTTAGAAGTAAGAATAGGAAATTAGGAACTAGGGTTATTACAGGTTCTACTTTTAGTCTCTTGTACATGTTTTTATTTTTTTTTATTTTTTAATTTCATTAATGGGTTAGGTATTCAGGTTAAGTATCCATCGGGTATTTTATACTATCCGAACCTAATCCTATAACCATGTAAAGTTTTTATCCCACATCCAAACCTGACCTTAAAACCTTATGGGGTTTTTAACAGATCAGGTCGGTCAAAAACCCTTTTATGACCGACTCGATTACATCCCCAATCATCATCCTCGTTAACAAGTTCCTGTTATCTTCATGCATGTTTCGTATCATTGAAACTAAATGCTCTCAAATTTGTTGAAAGGAATCGATCTATTCTTTTCACTAAAGAAGTTTAGGGGAAATTCAATCTCATGTGTTTAGGTACCTGATGGGAATCAGGTCAATCAGGTTATAAGACCGATCACTAGAGGCCGAGCTCGAGGATTATAGAATCTTACCATGCGAGTTTTGTCAAACAATTTGGAGTCAGAATAAGCTACTTTGGTTGATGTTCCATTCATATATTATGACTTCAATGAACTACACATATCGGTGCTTCAAAAAGACGAGTAGTAGATGAAGATTGGAGCGTCATGGCATGTAAGCTGCCACTTAGGCCGCCATCCTTTAATCATAGGCCACCATTTTACTTTTTAGGCCGGTAGCTTATGTTTGGTCGAACTATCCTTTATTATTTTGACTAGTTTGTAATAGTTTTTGCCTTGTTTAAGGGTTTTACTACAAATACCATTTTATATAATAAACTCTTAAGTTTTTTTATGTTATTGAAACCTTAGTGAGAATTTTCTATTTATTTTCTTATCAATCAATTGTTTGATTGTGGCGAGATCCTGTTCTTATTGATCCTTGCGATCGTAGCAAACAACCCGTTCTTATCAATCTATTTATAGATTGTGGTGAACAAACCATGATCCCTATTTCAGGAGTCATATCGACCTAGGGTTAGCGTATTTCGAGTTGGTTCGGTGTGTCATATCCTTATCAACATCGATCATATCCATTTTATTTCCTTTCAATCAAAATACAAAAACCCATAAAACACCATTTTTATTTTGTTTAAGCTTTTAAAATTGAGATCCGCTGCGTACCCAACTCGAGATCACCGTGCCTTGCGTTTTAGGCACATCATCATTTGGTATCATAGCACAGTTGTGGCAACGAGATGATTGGTAAGCACAAGATTTGATTTTTTTTTTTTTTTTGTTATTAAGGTTTGTGTTGTTTTTGTGTGAAGAATTGAATTAGGGTTTGTGGTGATTGTGAATTATTGGTGGTCTTATTGTTGATTACTATTGAGATTGAAATTAAGGTTTGTGGAAATTGTGAAATTTATTGTGTTGGTGGTATTGTTCTTGATTGTTGTTGAGATTGGGAATTCCTTTGATTGCAATATCTATGATTTGGAGGAAATTAGGCTATTGTATTGTGTGATGCTTGGAAGCTAGGGTTTTGTTGTATACAAGAAAATTACACATCATGTTGAATAATGGTCTACGCGAAGGAGTTTGGCATTATGGGAATAATCAAGTTGGAGGAGGTCAGGGTCATCGAATTGTAGGTGATGGAAGATCCATAGAAGATCAATTACAGGCATTACATACTATGATGGCTAATCTTGTGACTCAGTTGGAACAGATGATAGCAGGATAACCGCCAGTGGTTAATTCATAGGTATCACCTGGGGTTGTAATTCATGATGTTGTTGAGGAGAAAGAATCACAACCCAGTGAAATAGATAATGATGATGATAAGAGATTAGAATGTAAAAGGTGTTTGGGTCGTGGACATCTAGAACATCAATGTCCAAATGAGTATGCAATGAAGCTTATTGGTGGAGTTCCTACTCTTATCTATGAGGATGGTACTAAAGTTATGGAAGAGGATGTTGAAGAGAAAGGAGAAGATGTGAAAAGAGGAGATGATCTTGCATCAAAGGTTGAAATTCCTAGTAGTGAAGATAGTAGTGAGGAGGAGGAGATTGATGTTACAAGAGATGTACACTGCTGTTAACAGGACGAGATATTTATGTGTGCACCCGAGGTCATTCCATTTCCAATTGTTGTAGAAACTAATGAGACTTTCAGTTATCTTCATATAGATTTTCCAACAGTTCATCCAATATATTTTGATGCGTTGATGAGACTACCAAGGCTTAGAGATTATTGTGATATTATTATTCCTGTGAGATCATATGACCTATTTGTGGGCATTCATTGGAGTTTATCTGATAATTATATATACTGGTGAACAATTCGATTTTGGTGCAGTGGTATAGTAATGCGAGTAGTACTTTATGTGTGGCCTATTTGTGAATTGGCTTTTGGAGGAAGGAGTGTTGTGAAACCATTGAATGGTTGTGTTCTATCTTGTTTTCATGGTTCCATTGCAATGTTATCAGGTTCACTTACTCTTGAATTATATGATGAAGATTCTATGACTGAAGATGAAGTGTTTGATGACAAGTGTTTGAAGCGAGTGTTATTAATACAATAAGAGTTATATTGTTGAATACTTATCATCATATTCGTAAGATTTTGATTGATCGAATTCATGATGAGTGGTTTGACTTATTTAGGAAACCTTTGATTATAACCATCGATTATGGTATAACATGGTTAGGAGTGCTTATAGGTGATGTTAAGTGGCATGGGTACTCAATGACTAAATTTTGTTGGCATAGCAACCTTAGAATCCTTGGAGTTGATGTTAAGAAGTTATGGGAATTGCTATTTCTGAGAGGATTCATTGATAGAGCATTGGAGAACATTTGTGGGTCAAGCACAGTTTGGATGTTGTATTTAATTATTTTTGAGTTTTGCAGGTTAATCTGTGATTCGACTAGATATATTATCTATCAAGATTTAAGGACAAATCTTCAATGTGTCCGAGGAGATTATGAGAACCGGGTCAATCATGTTATAAGACCGATCACTAGAGGCTGAGCTTGAGGATTACTGAATCTTCCCATGTGAGTTCTGTCAAAAAATTTGGAGTCAGAAGAAGCTAATTTGGTTGATGTTCCATCCATATATTATGACTTCAATGAACTACATGTGTCGGTGCTTTAGAAGGACAACCAGATGAAGACTGGAGCGTCATGGCATGTAGGCTGCCACTTAGGCCACCATCTTACTTTTTAGGCCGGCAGCTTATGTTTGGCCAAACTATCATTTATTATTTTGACTAGTTTTTAATAGTTTTTGCCTTGTTTAAGGGTTTTACTATAAATACCATTTTATGTAATAAACTCTTAAGTTTTTGGATGTTATTGAAACCTTAGTGAGAATTTTCTATTTATTTTCTCTTATCAATCAATTGTTTGATTGTGGCGAGATCCTGTTCTTATTGATCCTTACAATCGTGGCGAATAACCTATTCTTATCAATCTATTTACAGATTGTGGCGAACAAACCGTGATCCCTATTTCGAGAGTCATATCGACTTAGGGTTGGCATATTTCGAGTTGGTTCGGAGTGGTATATCTTTATCAACGTCAATCATATCTATTTTATTTCCTTTCAATCAAAATACAAAAACCCATAAAAACACCATTTTTATTTTATTTAAGCTTTTGAAATTGAGATCTGCTACGTGCCCAATTCGAGATCATTGTGCCTTGCGTTTTAGGCACATCAGTACCAAACAAGTGGTTTAAGTGGATCGATTCTTAGACTACAAAAGCCCAACTATACTCAAAATTGAACCATGGGAGAGCTGGTATAACCTTTACATCCTAACGGACTAGTTGAAGCCTTTAGTAATTAAATTATTAAATTAGGTGTAAATATAAAAGTGGATACTTAGTAATATAATCTAAACACGTACTCGTTACCTAGTTGGGCTCAAACTTATCCAAACTAGCTAGGCCCTATAATATAGGATTCATAATTACATAGATCCTATCTCAATGACCTCTAATGAGAAAAATGAACTTAAGATAACTGGTTAGTAATGTTGTAATAGGATTCATAACAATATGGAATGTTTTAATTATGAACAGATATTAATACCTTCTACATATAAAGACGTTCAATGGTAGTTCTACTGCATATAAATACAATTGTTGTTGCTTAGTTATTTGATCCAACAAGTAATACCATTGAACTGAGTTGCAAGCCTAATCATATTATTGGGATGATATGGTAGTTGATGCACATAAGCTCCATGGAAACACATGGTAAGGCTTGATTAGTAGTCGATAGAAGGGATCTAAGGCTAGTATAAAGTCTTGAGCTGGGCTAAAATTATGATGGGGTTATCCAGGGGCATGAGATGTTAGATAAAACATCACATATGAATTTCGCTCATCGATAACAAGATTTGATATTGACTTCTATACATTCTACTTTTTATAATTTTCTTTTTAACACGGGCACTAAAGGCCTTGCTACCCCATGATACTTGATTTAATCCCTTTTCATTCTTCAGTATGTTTCATCAAACTCATGAGTACTCTCTTGCTTACGTGTTTTTAGGGTCCTAGAGATATTTCACTTTTTTTTAAGTCATCTAGAGATATGTTACTTACTTAGCTTTGAAAATAAATACGATAAATTATATCTTATTGCGTTAGATTAAGAACATATGAAATGCTAGAATATGATTAAGGGATTATGTACTAGGCCTGTCTTGCTCACTCTTTTCTATTTCAAGTGATGAAGATTTGTATATAGATTTATGCGATGATTCACTTAGTTTCAAGTTTGGTGATTTGAATTCATACTTAGGTGGGATTAGGGGAGTTCGATTTATAGATGTATTGGTTTCAAGTTTATAATATACCTTACTTTTCTTTGATGGTGTTTATGTTTAATTTACTAGACATGTTCATATGAGCTCAAGTCGGTAATACATCCTTTACTTAATTTGATACTTTCGATACTCTCACTTGACTATTCTTTTGAATAATATACGAGTCTACTAATTTTATTGGTTGGACTAAACGCACTTTAAAGGCTATAGCCAATGTTTTATAGAAAAAAGTTGCATTGGAAATTCATCTTGAATAGGTAATATATTACATGTTTTTTATAACTATGGACACTCAATTATTCAAACGAAACTCTATCAAGATGTTTATAAAATATTATTATGGTTTCTCAAATTCAAATGAACATAGAAACCCACTTAGTATTGTATAGTCTTTGCATACCACTTAAGTAATACATATGGTAAAACTGACACTTCTTGGTGCATGGGGCATGACAGAAAAAGTTCCAGTCAAGGTTTTACAAGTGTGTTTTTTTGCAATATCAAAAGCAAAATCTCTCAATTAACACTCCACTATCTTTCACTCAATGGTTTGTAAGTAATGAGTAAAGCAACAAATTTACTAAAGGAGGTAACAACAAGATGTAAAATAGCAAGTATAACTCCAAAGATTACCTCTAAATTGCTCTTAATTATTTATATATAGTCCTCTTGACTGTTAGGTATAAGGGTACCACAAAAGCCTATGTGAGATGTACATTAATGACTAGATTTTTATAAAAGGATTGAACTTATTTCAAATGCTTCGAGCTCTTTTCACTCCTACACCACTTTTCAATTATCCAAGTAAGAAAAGGTCTAAACTCCTATTTACATTCTTTATACTGTTTCCTTAAATCTTGGAGTAGCCATTCTCTTGACATGTAGTAATCCTGACTTTTCTTATAATGCTCTAGACTACTCTATACTATTTATAATGCATAAAAGGTTTGTACTTGCTTAAACGTTCTATTGACGGGCATATTAAGACAAAACGTTCGTCAAGCCTCACCTAATCCACCTAAGGTATCAATCTACGCATAATTGCATTGGCATCCCATTTAGGAGCGCTTAACCATTCCTGAGTCATTCAGTTAGATATGTTACATTTGGTTAGATTATACCACCTACTCTCCCTCTCTCACTTGGACCACATTATCCTAGACTCCTACATTCTAAAAATGTGGCTTTGTGGATTCAAGGTCACCAAGCAAGTAACTTCCATGATCTCCAACATATCTGTCATGCCTTGAATAGGTTCAAGGCATGTCCAGTCTGCCATGCATAACACTCAGGCGTTTTACGCTAAGGTTAACCTGGTCTACAGTTTCTCGTGATCATAGCTAAAAAAAATTTAGATTTTGAAATTGTACAATTAGTTTGTGGAAACAATTGGAAATTTGCAGTGGAAAATAAATTTCTTAAAACATTTCCCAAGTAGGCTACTCCAAAGAGTAGACCAATATACATAACTTAGTACCATACCACTAGGTATGTCAAAATAAAGAGTTTCAAGTGTCTCAAAATACAAACCGTGGGCTCATAGATAAGCCTTTATTAAAACATGTTTAATCATGATGTTTATAAAATAGAAATAAGATAATGATAAAACGGATCCTAGTCACTCCCAGACGTCGAGAAACTCCTCAAAGTCCATGCCATACTCCATGTAATCATAGGTATCATCATCATAATCATCAACACCTGAAAAAGAAAAAAAATAAGGCGAAGCCTAATATAACAGCAACACAAGCATACACAAGTTAGACACACACACCTGTTCTAAATGCAATGCAACAATCAATAGTTTATATCTTTAAATTAAAGTATAGTAAAACAACAGTGGAGCACTTACACTCTAGCAACACGCTGGGAACCTAGGGGTCCTAAGTAGTAGCAATTGTTCAAGAGATTGATATAGGTAGCCAAAATATCTATATCTCTTACCTCTACAAGTAATAGCCTCATCTAGAGGTTACAACCGTTATGCATCTCTACCCATCACAACCTATAATATAGTGCAACTCAACAGGTCCTATAAACATGAACTACACTATACTACTTCTCTTAGATCTAAGTAGATGTTATCCCGCTACTGTTTCTCTTGTCAGCTACCAATCAAGCCACTTATGATAGCCTAAGTACCTAACTATCGTGCTGATACCACCTAGCAGGGTTGCCGCCCCTCGGATCAGGTCTCAAAAACAGCCACACACAAGTAACAAGCAATTATTAAGGCCCTCTTTAGGCATTAATTCATTTATGATACCTATTCTGGCAAGCAACACACAAGTCAATGTGTACCTGGTAGAAAATCTAGATAAATAGAAGATAGACCAGAAGATAAAGTAGAAGACAGACTCCTAACAAATATCTGTTTCAAAGATTAATTCATTTAAGCATTTCAATCAATTATCAACTTATATCAAACTTGTATTAAGTACTTAGTTTTCTAGCAAATATACATTTGAAACAACATACTCTTCTCATTATTCATGATCTATCATACTACATTTATCTCTAAGCCAATTACCAGTTAATTTGACCATATAGAGTTTACTAGTTGGGTTAACAACTAAGTAAAAATTGTTGATCTCTAAAGAGTTTACAAAGCTAATATTGGTTAATAAATCTAAATTAGCTTGATTTAGCCAAGTTGAATAGAATTAATCAATCAAGTTTATTTTATATCCAACTTAGTCTACTAAATCCATTTTATGGTAATTAGGTCATTAATTAGTATTTTAAATAACATATCATATGTTAAATCTAATAAACTTTTATTAAGTAAAGTAACTCATTTAAAATATAATTATTCTATTTATATCATTTACAATATATTTTTATATCTAAATATGCTAAGGAATTTAAACTAGTTTCCTATTATGTTTAAATTATTTTATAATGTCATATTTATTCCTATTTTACTAAATAAATTCCTAAAATTATAACAATTAATTATTCATCTTGAAATTCATATATTAATATGAAAATATATTATTTACATTTATTTCATATTTATTTGATTAGAATCTATTTACCTTAAATTCCAATATTTCATTTTGTATAGAAAACTAGTATACACCTTAATTTTAATAAATCGGTTCATTATCTTAAACTCAGGTTCTTAAGCTCAAATTTTTATTTAAACTCCCTAACACATATATTGACATTTTTATAAGTTCATTTGGCCTACAATAAATAGTTAATTATTGTTTTATTTTAAATTAATTCAAAACTATCTAGAAATGGGGGATTCACATGGTCGACCGATCGGTTCACTCGATTTTAACCATCAATATGACCAGCTCTTGGCCGATTCACCACACAATTATAAAGTAGATACGTGGGTTTATTGTTTCGATAAGGTTCCAACATCGCCGGAGCTCATTTGGCCGCTGGTTCGACCTCTGACATTGATGCTACAATACCAATGCTAGAATTGCTTCAAGTCTATTTTGTGATATTCAAATTTTTTTTTTTTGTTTAACCAACTCCTAACCTATTTTAATAATCTAAAACATGTTTATTCTATGTTGTTTCATATAGTTTATACTTAGATTTTATTTTACAAATTAAATCACAAATCATAAGTCAAATCATCATCAACATCGACATAAGTTTATCAAATTTTCAACACCTATCAACACATCCTACATGCATATACTTCAAGAGTTTTGTTTGATAATTTCACTTCAAATAAACATATCAATCTAACATAATCATACATAGATACATATCTCAACACACACATACATATGAACATGCAACGATTCTACTAAATCAACAACTATTATAACATATCTATATACCTATTCATTTAGATTTCCATGCATACCTATATATATATATATATGTTATTTAATACTTAAATCTAAGTTTACATTTAGAAATTTTTATGATATATATGTCATTAACATAATTAAATACACTAATGAAAATACTTACTTGAATTAACAAATAATCCTAGGAATCTCTACTACTACTACTACACGAATGGATTAATGATGCTTCTAATACTATTCTCCAATTAAATCCTTGGTTTGGTCTTCAAATTTCACCTATCAATTGAAATATAAATTAGATTTTTTTGGAAGAAATTGAGTAATTGAATGATGGAAATAGGATAGATTTTCTTACCTATTGAAGACTTATCTTAAAAAGGAATTGTTGTAGGATTTTTGTGTAATTTTTGGTGTGTTTTGGAGAGTTGAGAGAATTAAAGGGTTGGGGGCTGCTGAAGTTAGAAGGAAAATTAGGGTTTTCTGAGGCTTGTTTTTATAATATTTCATGCCTTGTAATTTCCTTTAGGATTAATGGCATTTTGGTACTTTTACTTGATTAATTGAGGGCATTTTGGTATTTTCATTGGTATAGAAATCCTCTAGAGTTAGATAAGGTCATTTTGGTCTTTTCATAGTGTTGGAATGCTCTAGAATTTGGAAATTATAAAGTGTGTATTGGTGCATGATAAATGCATGCTCTCATGGGCTTAATGTCATGGGCTTTGATTTCATGGGGTTGGTTTATTCTAATGGGTTGTTCTAAAATTGTGCTTGAGCTAGCTTAATGGGCTTGACTTTTTAATGCCATGAATTAGCCTCTTAGATTATGAGTTTTGGGCATAAGAATTGAACTTAGGAAGAAAAGAAAAAAAATAACTAATTGGCATTAGAAATTAGGTTTATGAATTCTAATTGAAGGAAAATTGATATCTCATTTGAATTTTGAAGTTTAAGGGCTTAGAAATTGATATTTGAAAGAAAATATTTAGTTTTAAATTTTTAAGATTTAAGGACTTAGAATTTAGGCTCACATAGCTAAATCGATGATTTAGGGGTTTACGTAATTGAACTTGAGAAACAAAATTTAGTTCAATAATTATAAAGTATTGAATAAATCAAATTTGTTAAAATAGATGATTGAAGTAGTTTAATGGGTTTGATCGGGTATTTAAGGTATTGGAATCTCTTCTTTCAATTAAATTCATTTACTGATTCAAGTAGATTATATTCTATAATTTGCAAAACTCCACTAGCTAATCATTTAAAATTAATCTCTAAAATAAATTTAAATTAAGGTCCAAAATTACTTGTATCTTCGTACTAATGGTCTAATAATATCTAATTAATTAATTTAAAATTTAGGGCATCTCAATATCTACCAACAAATAATTGCCACCTATGATAGTCTTCGGAAATTCCTTCAAAAGTATTCCACTTGACAAGCTTGGTAAAATTTGCTCACTACTCTATCGTTTTGCTTACTCATTCATATACCTTGCTGACTTAACCTTAGAGTAGCCACATCAGATAATCCACTGGTACCTATTAACTTGTTGCTATTTTGCATACGTATTATATAAAGGTCTATGTCCAACATACTTTGCCAGCAAGTTAAGGCACCAACAAGTTCTAAATTCTTTTTCAAAAAAATCAAGTTTAAGTTCTTTCATCAAACCAAGTAGATTAAATTTCATGATTTAGTTATGTTTTTTTTTTCAAATGAAAGCGCTAAAAAAACTTAAACTCTCTTGTTAATAGTACTATAAGATAATAAAGTACTTACAAAAATATATTTAGAAAAAAAGGGAAAATATTATCCGGTGGATGTTACAACGGGAGAACTCATAAACCAAATATGAAAATATTAACAAACACCCTATAGGTATATAGAATAAGAATTTTATATCTTTTCATTGGCAAAAAAAATATATATGTATGTATATATATCTTTTCATATTAATTAATTAATTGATAACTATTTTTTTAAAATGCACAATTGGGATATAATTTTTCTTTTGATTTTTAATACTTATTAACTATAATTAGGATTATGTAAAAAAACCGACCGAATCGTGAACCGAACCAAAATTTCAGTTCTTTTTTAAAACGATTCGGTTTTGTAAAGAGCAAATGGTTCGCGGTTTGGGTCGGAACCATGAACCGAACCGTATGGTTCGAACTGGATCAAAAAATTTTATATATTAAAAAAATTTAAATATATTATTTTTACTCTTTATTGTTTTATTAATGATACATATCTAAGTCACAAATTTAAAAAAAAAAAATTAATTTTTTTAAAATTTATGACTTAGATATATGTTATTCATTAGAATAAAATTAGATTTTTCATAATATGTTTTAATTGTTACGTTGTCTATAATAAGATAGATTTTAGATTTTAGCTCTAGTATAACTCTTGTATTTTCTTTTCCATTCATCTAACTAATTAACCTACTTCTATTATTTAGTTACTTATTAATTTATATAATTAGTAATATGTTAGTTAGAAGCATACAATGAATTAAATTTTGTGTCTTATATTGGGATAAAGTCTAGTTATCATTATAGTTCAAGATAATTAAAAAAATGAGATTAGTCAGAATTATAATTTCATAATAAATTAAATCCCTTCTTTCTTATAAGTTTTGCATTTTATTTGGTAAATGATTAATTTAAAATATTGTTATTTATATTGCATTAATGATAAGAAATATGTAATGAAAGTTTTTAGATAGAATATATTTTTTATCTTATAAATAAAAACGGTTTGAACCACAAACCGAACCTTATTGAACCTTTTTTTTTTTCAGTTCGAAAAAATTACGAACTGAACCATAAAATATGATGCGGTTCAAAATCGAACCGTACCATGCACACCCCTAACTGTAATCCCAAAAAACTGCTAATAGTACACTATTGTAACTATAAGAACATTGAACAAAAGATTTAGCTCATGCACTCGCAAAGCAAGCAAGCAGGTACAATAAATACCAAATTCACGCTAGAGCAATATTAAGTCATAAATATATAATATTGAGTTAAATATTCCAGTAAAGAAAAAGGTCAACAAACATGAAAATAGGTTTTAAGAAAATTTTAAGTTTCGTGGCGGATATAACAAGATCGGTCCCATCATTTATTAACAGTTCAGATATATTCTAATTGTAACCAAAATCGTTAATTTTTTTTATATTTATTTTTTTTTTTATAATCCATTAATTGATAACAACGGTGACAGGGTAGAGGTTTTAAGGAAACCACGTCTATGGGATTTTTTGCAAACAAAGAATCAAAAGTAGCTAATATCCAACGTGAAATTCTCAAATATCAAGCCCTGATCAGATGACTATAGTACCCACTTTTTTCTCACTACAGTGGCCATGGCATCGATTCCTTCAGAGGAACAGAGGACATTTCATGTTTGGGAATTTCGGCAGGATCTAAATCATAGCGTTAATTTTAACTTTCTCTAGTTCAGAATGGTATTGTCCCAATCGATCTTTGAATTTATCTCATTTTCGGCGCGCCTCCAACTTGCATCCTGCTTACATCGACTTATATCATCCATGGATGCGGCCTACAGTTTCCTTTTTTGATGATATTAGTAGTTTCTGTGATGCGACAATGATTTTTAGATTATTTTGGCTGAATTTGATACGTGTCTAGCCTTATTCCCAGGCAAATGTCGAACCTCTTTATGAGATAGAATCCTTTTTTTTTAGTGGCTTGGAAATTCTCATATTCGTTATTAAACTTTATTTATATTTATAATTAACTATTTAAAATTAAAAAATTATAATTTACTAGTTGAATTTTACACCATTACACCAATTTTTTTTCACCATTCACCGTTCTACAATTGACTATTGACTATCTAAAATTTGCCAAATTTTATAATTAACTATCTAAATTTTATCTTTTTTTTTTTTTGTAGTTAACTACTTTATTAGCTATTACAACTATACTTGAAAAGTTTATTAGATAATAAATTCTTGTTTTTAAATTTTAAGTAGTTAATTACACAAAAGGATAAAATTTAGGTAAGAATGTGATATTAACCTTTAATATTTTTTATTATAGTTTTTATTGGTGAAAGTAAAACATAATAGTTTCGGTTGAAAAAAAAAAAAAAAAAAAAAAAGGAATTTTCCCTTTTTCTTCTGATCTTGACTTGTATTCTTATTCCATTTGATCCGAGGCTACTTTGAGACGAATCCTTTTTAACTGGCAAGCGTCCAAGAGGATGAAGAATCTGCCAGAAGTTGATCACACTTGAAACTTAGCCATCCACAGATGATTGCCCAAAACCAAAGACCAGACAATCATAATAAAATGTTCTGTCGTGGCTCTTGTGACCTAGGTTATACATACATACATTATATATAATATATTATTTTGAGATATTATTACTTATTTATCATATTTTTTAATAAAAATTATACCTATATAATTTATATAAAAAATATTATGAATATACCATCACTATATTGCATATAGGAGATGCGATATAGCTTATTTTAAATGTATTTTACACCCATCTTACATGCGATACATATATCACAAGTGTAACAAGGGATACAAGTAAAGTACATGTAATTTGCTTTATGTATCGCACAGAGGGTGTGCGATAGAACAATTTTTACAACTTTAGCATAGTACCATCATTATGTCTCGTCTCCTACACGAAATACAGGTAGAAAATTTTGTATTTTTTCTCTAGCATGTGATATAGAGATAGTAATTTGATAATTTATTTTATATAATTTGGATTTGCGTAATTTTTTTTCCAAAAATGATTGCCATGTCTTTCACTTATTTTGGGGTTTTATATTTAGTAAGGATTTACACCTCCATAGTGTAAAAGATATATTTGAGAGTCACTCTCATAACTTTAATTATTCTAGTGACATACCCCCAAAACAAAAAATTATTCTAGTGACTTTTTGCTGCTTCTCTTTATTCATCCGTCTTCAACACATTAGAGCTTTCCACAGCATAATTGTTTTGTGCTCTCTCTCTTTGTCTGGTTATATTTCTTATTGCCTGACTCAATTGTTCTTCGGAGTTTCAAAATTACCATAACAAGCTAGCATCAGAGCACTGTCACATTTGTGGATTAAATCAGGGCATTGATGAAGCTTAGGCCGTTTGTTTTGACAATTTTTTTTTTTTTAATGTCTTACTATTTTTCCATATTTCTTTAAATGAAAGTGGGATAATGATTGTAAATATTTTTCCTTATTTCAGAAAATAGAAACTCATTTATAATTCATTTGAGGAAAACAACTAACAAATTATAAAAGCATAAGTCATTTTTCACCAATTTACTAGCTATCTACTAATCATTTACTACTAATGGCATTTATTATTAATTTTTAAATTTTTTTTATTTAAATAGATTTATTTCTCATTTTAGAATATGTTTTGTTATTAATTATATTAATATTTTCATTAACCAATATTTGAGAAAACAAATAATAGAAACTATTTTCATAAAATTAGCACTGAAACATTCTCCTTTTCAGAAAAACCTTTATTAGGAAGAACGTTTTTCAATAAATAGATTTCCATAAAACAATAGAGTCTTAGGCACGTTTGTTTTAATGAAAATATTTTTCAAGAAAAAGTCTTTTCATTTTCATATTTATGTAAACAAAAATGAGATAATTATCAGAAAATATTTCCCCTTATTATGGAAAATATAAACTTATTCATAACTTATTTTTAGGAAAATAACTTATGAACTATAAAAGTATAAGTCATTTTTCCTTCAATTTTACAAACTATATGTACCAATCATTTATTATTCGAAAACATTTATTATTAAATTTTTAATATTTTCCCTTTAGATAGATTTATTTCTTATCATAAAATATGTTATTTTTTTTTTTTACTTAAAATATATGAATTGCCTTAAAGTTATACATATAGATAAAAATTATTTACATAAATTTAGCCAAACATTCAAAAACATCTTACTTCTTGGGCAAATCTTTTCAAACAAAAATGTTTTCCACCAGATAACCTTAATATCAAGAACTCGGATAGTGAAAACAATTTAGTCTATGACAAGTGCATATGCCTTTCCCTACTGAATAAGTTTAAAAAAAAAAATTCTTCAAATGAAGATTGATTCCTCATTTAAGATCTCTAGTTTACAGCGCCAACAATTTATTAGGATCTAATATCTGAATCCAAACACGATATGACACAATTATAAAAGAGTTTGAGCAAGAAGAATAATAAACAATTTAAATCCAGAAAAAAAGAAACACAAATTTAAATGTATCCAGGTTTTGATTTATCATCCAAATTCATTTACAAACCCTTTATTAAGTAGGTGCGGGTTACATGTTTGGGTTGGACCTGTGTACTAGTTAAAATATAATATTACTACCCCTAACGAAATTACAAATTGATAAAACTATCCACATAAGAAACAAGTTATATATATATATATATCTGTGTATAGTATAGAATGTTATAACTTATATATAGAATATACATATAACATTTATAAACTATAAATCTAACTTAACAAATAAAAATATATAATATATATTAATATACAATTGATTTATTTTATTATGTACACATACAAAAACTGCTTATGTACCATATAGCACGTAAATTAGATGTCTATAACAGACACATGTATATATATAACACATATAGAATAAAATCTATAGGTTATAAATACATAATCTATATGTTATATAAAAATAATGCATATAACTTATTATATAAATATTTATATTAGTATATATAAATTTATAAAGTAAGTAGATTATAATAATACGTATGTGTAACTTATAGAGTATATATAAAGTATATATTATATGTAACATTTATCACATAGATACATATATCATAATCTATATATATGTCACATAATGTTTATAATGTATATGTGTTATATAATACTTATGTATACGTTTATAATGTATATGTATATATATAATACTTATTTATACTATATAAGATCTATAGGCTATAAATACAAAACTTATATGTTATATATATGCATTATATGTTATATTTCTTTTGCCACATGAAATAAATATGCTATAGATGTTTGTATGCATGTTGTAAAATGTAGATCATATATAATCTATAAATATATATTAATTTATGGATTATATATAACTTAAAGAGTATATGTAAAATGTAACTTAAGTATAACATATATCATAATCTCTATAAATATCACATAACATATAGATGTGTGTGTGTGTGTGTGTGTGTGGTGCATATCTATACTTATAAAATATCCATATGTTATAATTCATTTGTTACATCAATTTAATATGTTATATTAATACCTAATATAAATGACATATATATTGTATATATCATATGATATGTATAAATAGAATATTAATTATACAAAAACATATTTTATTGATATATATATAACTAACATAAAGAAATATTATATAGTCTATATATTATATATAATTATCTTTTTATATATATTTGTACATATGTAATTAGTTTGTTAACCTAATCAATATGTTGTATATGCGTTTTATACGATATAGATTATATGGAACATATATATCATATTACATATTTAGCGAATATTAACAACTATTATATATATGCATATACATGAAGTAGGTTTAAGAAAATTTTCTTTTATTCCATAAAACTAAATAAGGGTATAATAATACTTTTTGTTATATTCTTAGTTTAATGCTACCATTGATAAGTTAAAGCAAATGCTAAAAATTTTATTTTCGACAATAAAATTTTAGATAAAATAAATGTTGGAATACAATGTTCTTAAGTTTATAATTTTTTATATGTTTTATCAATCAATAAATGGAGTGAACATGAGACACGAGATACGATATAAATGGGTTGGATTATGGATTTGGATTTTCATACATGATTAATAGCCAGGTTAGGTTACAAGTTCAGATTTTTAAACATGAACTTGTTTAAAACATAGAAATGAGACACAACACAATAACATGAATTGTTAGCACAACTAATTTAACTGATATATATAAAGGAAAAGCCTTCCCACAATATATTACATTATGTTTAATTCGCTAGAATGAAATAAAATAGGTAAGAAATGACAACTCATTTGTTTTATAAAAAGATATTTTTAAGAGAAATAACAATTTTTCTCTAGTCAAAGAAAATAATAAGAATTTTTTGTCTATTCTAGATTATATGAAATAGACATTTTTAAAGATAGAACTTTTTATAAACAAAACAGGATTATTTCGTAGTCATGGAAGCAAAATAGTAGTTCTATTACAATAAACCAAACATAACATCAATATCATAACCTAAGTACATATAAACAAGTTAGTAGCTGCCCTTTGGTTGAGCAAGACTCTCTCTTTACGTGGCAAAATCCTTAGAAAACATGTTGGCTCTCAAAGAAAGACTATATCATTTAGATGACATTTGTTAGGTATTATGTTATAGTGATTTTTCATTAATCATTAATAATCTAGAAATCATTGATATTTATGTAGATAAAGACAATTAACCATATAATTGTTATGCTGTTTGCCATCCACATAAAATGCTTTTGCGAAGATAAAGATTCATTGTCGCAATTATTTCACTTTTAAGGACATTAGATTGGTACATGATGAATAAAGAGAACTACATGTCGAGTCAGATAATTCGTATAGATTTCCGAATGTAAAGACTGGCAACATGGTGATAACGAAAAGCTGAAGGTAAGAAGTGCAAATGCTAGTGTTGTTTAGGAGAGGTCTACGGGTGGAAAAAGGTTAAGTAAATGTAATATACATCCATGTGGGATGGCTATCAATTATATTTTAAGACGTAATAATAACAATTATATATATATTTGATAAATACCATTATATGTCAAAATATAATTGATATTTACCGTACATGGTGAGTATAATCTCTACCGCAACCTACGTATCACATCATTTGGTTACCAATAATCGGTAGAGGTCAAAGGATGAATTACTATGAACCTTGGATGCTCCTACATTATGTGTCCTAGCTAGGATAAGACGTCGATATTCGCGCGGACAAGATTAAGATGCATGAATGGATCATCACCCCGGTGCTAGACATGGGTTCTACTTAAACAAGAGTTTGGTTTTACTCTATGTTTTTAACCTTAATCACTCTTGTCTTTTATATCAATCCCAATCCCCATAGTCTCGTCTTTTGGTCTAATACCAATCCTTAGACAGGTAGACCTCGATATTATAGATGATTTGGTAATAGGACAAGTATTAAGTAGCAAGCTAATCTTATTTAAGAGAAAATATCATCTATTTATATACATACATATATATATGTATGTATCAATTTGTACAAGTAAAAAAACATAGTACTAAATGTTTACAATGAAACAGGAAATGCAATTATAACAATTAGCTGTTTTCAAAATAGTTCCAACCAAATCGAGTCAAGTGGCATTGAAGCAATTCAGCTTAAAACTATGAAATGTTAAACATAAATCAATATTTTAGGATCTAAATCAAATCATTTCACATACGATTTGATATGGTTTAGTTATAAAGCTAAATTGAATCAAACTAAACTATAAACACCCCTTGTATCATTGATTGTCCTTAGTATATCGCTGTTTTTCTTTGCTCAAACTTTCTTTCCATATACTAAGGTTTTCCACTTATAGTTATCTGCATTGCTCTCTCTTATTATTGTTCTCTTTAGATCATTTTTACTTGATTCTATCATTCTTTATTAACTACTCCACAACATTATTATAACAGTTTCTCGAGTATAATCGACTTTTTAAGTATGTTAACTTCGCATAAAGATGGATTTTATCATTTTATCATGAAAGGACTTGTCCTCTTTTAAGCTCCACAAACGATCACTTCACTTACAGTAATATCTTGAACATGATCAAACGAATTTGTACTATGGGATACATATTTTCCAAAAAGCCTGGCATGGTTTATGCTTTAGATGGCAAATCGGGCTAATCTAGTACACCTTCGACTATTATAGGCATTATAATATAGCTCCACCTATAAAAGCAAAAGACGATGGAGCCTCTAAACCATGGACATATCAGAAAGTGGTAGTTTTTCCCCTTTTACTCTTGTGCTTTTCAAGTGGGATAGAATCATAAAATCGTCCCACATGAACAAAAGTTGTGGATTCTCACTGTTCAGACATAGTAAGAAGCTTAAACCTCAACACTTACTTCACCATAACAAACTCTTTGGGAATTATTTGATTTTCATCTATATCTTATTTATATTTTATTTGTATATGTATCTCATCTATATTTCTATCTAATCTGTTAATAAGTAAAAATATAAGTTTTAATTTGTATTTATTTCTTGATAAATATCTATTTAAAAACGATAAAATAAGATATCAAACTGACTAAAAAAAGATTAAATAAATGGACCCTTAGTTTTTGTTGTTGATTATATTTTTCCTGTTGATTTTATTTTTCCAACTACATGTAGATATGGTTTTGGCTAATCTTATAGATTAAAATGCTACGGATAACGACTTTTTAATGTTTTCCATTTACGTGTAATGAGGACATAGGTCCAGGTTATTCCCAATTTTTTTTTTTTATAATGTAATTAGTTTCATTCGTTTATTATCATTGGGATTCCAAGCAATTGAATTTAATATCTATTTTATTATTAAATTTCACACGCCATCCCATTATGTTCTCATGAAAGAATAATAACAATTTTAAATTCCATTCATGGATCTATCACCAAAGAGCCATACAGTTATTTTATTTTTTAAATTAGAGAATATCTCGACATTATAAATAAGGCAAGGCTTCCTCCTTTTGTCTCTTTAGAAATTAAAGCAGTCAAGCAGAAACATCATAATCTGTCTAATGGAGAAAAGGACCCTCCCATGATTGGTTGGAGAAGAACAGAATGACGGATTGATTCGCAGTATAAGAGCACTTTATCATGTATATACATCGATGTCTTTATATATGCTGAATGCACCGTCACCTTTTAATTTAGGCAATAGTAACCTCTCCAAAAGAATGGGCTTATCAAAAATACCTTTCAATAATTGATTAGGTATAACTAAAAATCCTAAACTTTTAAAGTGTGACTTTATCAATTATTACTCTATAACTTTTGAAAATATATACATAGCTCTCAGATGATTGCTAAATTTTAAAATCGTCACTGTTTGTAGTACTTTCAGCCATGATATTGGGGTTTTAGTAATAGTTCAAGAGTTAGGGAATGAATTTGCAATTCTCACTTATAGAATATGCATCATATTCCCTTTGATTCGAACAAACCAGTATAAATAACCACTTCTATGCTTCTCTTCCTCAAGCTCTTCCTTTGTGGCATCATTTTCATCATTGTGTGAGGATTTGGTAATCTGCATCCTGAGGTTTAGATTATCATTATTACTACCTAATAACTCGTCTAACCCTTGGGATGCAGATTATCTATTCCTTACTAACAATGCTAGGGCTTCTCTCTCTCTCTCTCTCTCTCTCTCAACCTTCAAATCTTCTCAATATGTATCTACAAGGAAACTACAAGGTGTACTATAGATCTAGACACTATAGATCTAATCATGTTCCACTTGCGTAATAGTTTGTTTGTTGCTCCATCTATTAGATATTTATTTCAATTTTGTTATGAAATTTTGCATAAAATTTTAAAAACATAGTTCAATAATGTTTACTATGTTTATATCGGCTTAAATTATCCTTACATGTATTGTAATGTTTATCTGCTTGCATATTGCATCTCTAAGTGGAAAATGTCTTGATATAGAATGTTTAGTAATATTATTTTTCTTTCTCCATATCGATTGTCACAGTGATATCCTAATCACACGACTTAAATTTTAAATAAGCTTTCTTTATCCTTCTTGTTATGTATTCCTTGTCATATCTCCTCTTCTATCCTATCATAAATCATTCTCATGGTGTGTCTTTATCACAATAATAATTTTTTATATGCTTGTTTATATATGTTAATCTTTCTTATTGCTATATACCAATACTCTAATCTCAACATTTGTAACTAGTTCTATGTAGAAGGAAACCCTAAGCTTCACTATGTGTAAATGCTTTCCCATTTCTATCTCCTTTTCGCTCCTTAGGCAATCAAGGTCAACAAAATCCTAACTCTGTTAATTGCTTTCTCATTCATTTCTCTTCGTGATTTGTTATATCCATGCAAAGGAACTAACGAAGCTACAAATTAGCCTTTTCAAGCAATGTTAGACTCCCATATGGACAAAGCACTAATTTTAAAGAGTCGTAAGATGACTATCCTCTCTCTTTCTTTTGTTATTTATACTCACTGATGTCATCGTTTTAGAGTAATAGCTTTTGCCACTAATTTTACTTGTTGTAACTACTTACTAACTACAAGCTACTAATATGTAGTATGTTATTGCTTAGTATTTCTCACATGTAATAGTATACGCATATTCATTTAAGGTATGTTAGTTTCATCATTTCTAAATTATTTTGGTATCATTTTTCTATCGTTTTGAAATAGATATTTGTCAAGAAACTGATATCAATGAAAAACCAGTAGTTTTACTTATAAACGGACTAAACAAAATCGATACTAATACGATATATATATGATACAGATAAGTTATAGATACCAATCCAATACAGATAAAAAACCGAAATCTAAATAGACTTAACCAATTTAGTACCCATGTAGCTCTTAGAGATTAAAGATCCTGATGTCTCTCCTTTAAATCATTGTCCACCACATAATATTTGTGGCACAAACAACATAAGATGGTATAAATGTTGGAGACTGACCTTATGCTATTTCAAAAGGAGTAATGTCATCACCTTTATGGTGTAAGCAAACTCAATTTGTGGCAAACACTTCACCATTGATGAGGAAAATCCATCACATAACATATAAGATGATATTTTTGTATAAATAAATGACTTCTATTTAATTATCATTTTGTGGATAATAAGCACCATTTATACGCAACTTAATAGTACTTTGAGTGAAGTTAGAGAAAATTGTCCTAAGATAGCTTTGTAGCTTCATGACCTTATGTACAAAAAGAGTAAATACTATTGAAGCTGTAAATTACATAGCAATGGCACCCAAGTAACAATACTTTCACAATCTATCCATAACTACCAAAATCATTGTATACCTATTAGACTTATTTAAACAAAATGCTAACATTATCCCACACATTCTCTAGTTTAGGCAAAAGAGAGAGTAGTATAACATGAGAATGAGTGAAATATTTAACTATTGACAAACTACACATTATCATACCAACACCTCAATAATTTCATGCATCCCTTCACAAAGAAAAAAAAAAACAAACAAACAAACGAAAAGTAAAAAGAAAAAAAAAAGAAAAAATTAGGTCGTAAGGTGTTTGTAGTTCTTTAGCAAACCAAAGTGCCTAACAATAAAATAGACATGATATTTCAACAAAGAACTGACAATCAAGCTAGACTGAGGCAATATGAACAAATATTTATAATGAAATAGCAATTCATTTTGTCAATATAATGCTCACTTCAATCGTTTGTCACACTTTAAGTGAAAAATAATTGATTGAAACTCAAGTAAAAGCCCATGGGACAGCCTTGAAAATGCCAATTTGGTACCCAACAAAACATCATGTCTGAGTAATGAATTAGTAACTTGATTCTCCATTCCAATCTTATTCAAACTACATAATCAACTAAGCAACTTAGTAAGAATTTTAATTGTTTGGATGTTTAAATTACCTAAATGAAAATCTTTTTGAGGATGCAATGATTAGTAGGAATCACAAACTTTTAAACCAAGGTGATGTTGCGTTCATTTACTTACGTTAACCCATACAAATCCATAACATAAACTAAGGCTTTTTGTAAATGGGGAGGGATATTTTTACTAAAATAAGTCATTGGATGATTCCATTATAATAGCACTATATTGACAATATTCCTAGAAGCATCAGTTTCTACGATAAACTCCTTGCTAAAATCAATCAATGCAAATATAAGAGCACTCATATGGACCTCAATTAATTTAATTCATCAAGTGCCACAATAACCTCATCAAAGCATGCAAAATTGTCCCTTTAGCACATCAATCAAGGGACCAACTATAAAAGCATAACCGTCAGTGAATATCCTAAGTATCCTAAAAGCCTCAAGCATGCTCTTAATAGCTTTTTATCTATGATTTTTTGCAAGAATTGATTAACTTTCTTCATTTTCTAGCCTCCATCTACCAATTGATACATCTGGTTAACTCTATAAATTCCTTTCATCTTGTAATCTCCATCTACCTGTTGTTATTAATCTCCAATATGCCTTCATTCTTTCACAAGATTATCGACATAGTGAGAGATTATCAATTAGAACATAAGTTATACATGCATATTTACCTGTGTGGAGAGTCAACAATGGAAAGTCAACAAAGCAATGTAGCACCCTTATTGCTATTACTTCAACAAGATGAATTCATCCTACACAAATGCATTTCTTTGTGTTTCAAGGAAACATTGATGCACATAGCTACAATGTATGGAAATTTGGAGTGTACAAAAGAATTCCTAGCTCGCATGCATGCAATGGCATGCATGCAATGGCAAAAGACTTAGACTCTAAAAATATTACTCCACTTCACACTGCAATAGCACATGAGCACATTCTAATAGTAAAATAGTTACCGAATGTGAATCCTGAAATGTGTTTTGTCAAAGATTGAGAAAGAAGAAATCCACTCTATATAGCAACAATTAAAGGCCATACAAAGATTTTGAAAGAATTAGCCCGGGATCAGCCTCAAGCTACTCAAGCCCTTCTCAGGGCTTCCTCTATATTGCATCTGTGAATTCAAAATAAAAAAGTGGAGGCTTTAAGATATCTCTTGGAAGTGATTTCTAAGGATGTTGAGGTTATCAATATCAAGGATGAAGAAGAGTTTCTTGTCCTACATTTAGCTATGGTAAAAAGACAAATGAAGGTAATGAGTTTTGTACAAATTTTGTTAAGGAAAAAAAAAAATAGAAAATAGATATTAACTAATACCTTTTAACTTATATTATGTTTCTAAATAGTGAAGCTTTTACTTCGGGAGAGTGAAAAAGTGGATATGAATGTTGTAAACATTCATGGATTTACATCATGAGAAATCAATTACGCTATGGTAGAATGTTTTCGATAAATGGAAGTATTGGGAATATTTTCAAAAACTAAATCAAGGCTTTGCTTAGAGGATGCCACATGTATTGATCCCTCGATAAATCTTATTCGGAATCTACAAAATTTACCAACTTAAGAAAACAAGAATGGAAAAGGCAGCAAGAAAAAAAAATGTATTGAAACGTTGATTTTTTTTTTTTTCACTTCAACATTATCTACTAAGATGTAGTTGCCTAGTAAAATTGCAGAAAACTTAGATTGGCCTTCGAGGAAGGTGTTTATGTATTCTAACAATGTGGGTTTCAACATAACAACCTTTGTAATCTTGGCTTACGTTAGTGGAATGCCTTTAACCCATAGATTTTCTACATGGATTTTATTGTTAATTTGGTACCTAAACTTTGAAATGGTTAATTTAATGCTAAATCAAACTTTTTGTGTTTATTTTACTACCTCCTTAATATCGTTTGCATTGTTCATTGACATGGAAGAGACAGTGTGTCATTGAACTTTCTTCGACACTTTTCTATTGTTAATTTCGGTATTGAATTAACATGACAATGGCACAACAATGGCATAATAATGATACAACAATGACATTGTAATGACACATTAGAATTTGCACAACATTAGCATAGATGTTGATGTTTTTAGAAGGAGGAATATTTGTTGTATTTCAAGAAATTGGGGTGTTGGTATTTTTTATAAAGTTTATGGGGATGGTATTTACATAGCTATAATAGTACAACTTAATCTAAAGATTGGATCTTTTATGTAACCATATCAAATTCTCGAAAACTATGGTTATATTCTCACTTGAAAGAAATTCCTTAGCATGCTTAGAGGCCTTTAAGATTGATAATCAATTTTTTA
The DNA here is from genome assembly GCA_024138025.1 of Combretum micranthum. Taxonomy (NCBI): domain Eukaryota; kingdom Viridiplantae; phylum Streptophyta; class Magnoliopsida; order Myrtales; family Combretaceae; genus Combretum; species Combretum micranthum. The sequence continues at coordinate 1,728,362 of JAMXBD010000047.1, forward strand.
GGATATAATATATTTTCCATAAACATGCATAATACATAATTTCAAAAGTATAATATTTTTCATTAATATAAAGTGGAAGTCGAATTTATTTTTATTTCACTTAATACTTTCCTTTTCTTCCCATATTATTTTTAAGCATAGAAAAATTAATATTTTTCGCATTTCCACCTACATCTCTTGCTTTATCTCATTTGAAAAATTATTGAACGAAATGTAAATTTATTTATTAACCGAATCCTAAAAAAATTTGAAGTCAAAATTTTTACGCAAAATTTTTTATTTTGCCTCTTGTTAAAGGAAGAAAAACCAACAAGTAGTAGTCAACAAGGGTAATTAGGTGTCTTAACTTGACTAGCTCTCTTGGAAGATGACTCAGGTGTTTTAATTTGATTAGCTTTTGAAAGAGGACTTAAATTCTCATAAATCCACTATAAAAATGGTTGGATCATTACCTGGCTAAAAATAAAAATTAAAAAAAAAAACTTGAGCTTCCATTATAAAAAAGGACAGGAAAAAAACAAAAGAATAATCAAACTGAGCCAGTATGCTAAATTTCATTTTTCAGTCTATTAGAATAATCAAACACTCAAATAACTTGTTTTGATCAATGCAACAATGTAAGCATTTCATTTCCTTTTAGAATCAACGTTGATTGTTTCCTTGAGGAAATTTATGAGATAAAATGCAAGTGAAACAATACCCTTCCAATACTAAAATAATTAATTTTGGATGTGTTTAGTATTTCACTTCTTAACTAGCTTGAATGGGCTTTCACTACAAAAAAATGAGACGACCAGTGTTAATCTTCCCATCACTTATTCAAATATCGGTTCTAGTAACATAGTGTCAAATAGGATAATAAATCTCGAAGAAGTCATTCATCTTTTTGTAACCAAAAAATGTTTTTATAGCAATTGGTTATGTCGTTGATGGATTGATGAGAAACACTAATCATAACATTTGAAAACCTTTAAGAAAAATTTGACCACCAACTTAGCAATTTGACTCGATTATAATTGAATTTTGGCTACCAACCCTAATTGCTAGAGTCAAAGCCCTAGAAACTAAATTCTAAACTTGTCAAATCAACTACAAGTTCAAATTCCTAAACAAGAACTTAATCAATTCAAGAATGTTTAAACTTGATCAGTAATTAAGGAACAATAAGACTATTTGTACTCGTAATAATAAATTTATAGGAACAACTTAATCAAACTTAAAGAACGTAAAATGAAATTAATCAAACTCAAACCTTACCTATGCTTTAACCTCATATCAATTAAAAAAAATAATTCTTTTGAACCTTTATTCATCAAATTAAATTCAATGAAAGAAAAAATCACCCCAATTCTACCTTTCTTTCCTCTCTAAGGTATCACTATACCATAACAAACCCCATGCATGTCACAAATTATACAACATCAAAATTAACCCCAATATCATCAAATTATTAAATAATAAAAAAAAAAAACAAAACAAAACACTCCCTCCACAACTCAACTGGACCCCTACCTTCTCTCAATTAAACCCTCAACTAAGTTCTATACGTGGTATCCATGAAATAAGTAGGGTTATCATGTACTACCTAGTACCTATATCCACCTAAGTCTAAAACTTGTGGAATAAGGTCCTTTGTTCCTTTCCTCTATCAGTACAAAACTAATCCCAACTCAATGTCATTTTCTCTTTTTATTTTTCTTCTTATTATTTTACTTTCCCTTTCTTTTCATTTTTTTCCTTTTGTTCTTTTCTCAGTTTTCTACAAAATCTCTTTTCCATTCCATTTGTGATTTCCAATTTCCCAGACTTTACAATTCTTAGCATCCTCATGTCAGGTTAAGAAAAGCACCAAAGGAGAAGTCATAGAACTCATTGCTTTCTTATCTCCTTTAACATATTAGTCAACCATCAATTAAAACCTTTTCTACATTCTTTACATATCTAACATGCGAAGTTTGAAGTCCTAATGATCCAGTAACCTCTTCATAAAGCTTATTACTTTAACCACATTTTCTCCTAGCATCCCATATCTGCACCATCTTTAAGTCATTGCTTTCGCATCTGTTTTAATATATTAATCACAAAGTTATCAAGATACTTAGAACCACGTGATGCAAGGGGGTGAAGGAATTTCCTTAAGGGGAATCACCATGTTTGATACATCTCTTAACCATTTACTTCATCCAAACAAGTAAAAGCAATATTTCAATTCAATTTAATGATTTCAACCCATCAAGGAGGAATAAAGTAGAACATCAATCCAAATAGATATCAAATTAAGTCTGGTTTCAAGTTCTATTTTCAATGCATGATAAGTTAAGTAAAATAAACAGTTAAACATTAGCCAAATTATTATTTAATTAGTCCATATCCATTTCAAGGTTTTCAATTTAAGCGAGCACATCAAGCAACATAATGAAGCCAAGCATTCCAACTTGGTCTTATTTCTCACTATCTTAAGTATCGCGCCGTCATCGATTCAATCCTATAGCTTTGACACCAACCGAAATGACCCAACCATTAAGATGCTTAAAGGTATGGTTGTTTCACCGCATATATCATCTCTAAAAAACATATGTAAGGCTTCCCCTAGCTTGGTGGGTTGCTAATTGAGTTTTAGTTGTAAAACCTTATTCGATTTTAAGAGACTCGATACAATGTCACTTGTACATTCATCCTACTTGAAATTGAAGAGAAAACATGGTTTCCCAATCTGTTCAAAAATATCAAGAAAACATTCCTTAAACATCATAGCCCACAAGGGCAAAGCATAAGTTAGGAGGCTAAGCTCAACTCGGTTGCAAGCTTTAGCACTGGGCCCAAAAGTAGTAAAATAGTTTAAAGTTTACAATCATTCAAAAAAAAAAAAAAGAAACATAAACATTTAAGTGGTTTTCTCAAAGTTCAATGTAGTCCTCCACTCGTTTAGGTCACTCTCCAAACTCATTAGTCTAAAAACCCATGGAATCATAGTAGAAGTCACATATAAGCCCTCATCAATATCTGAAATAGTAAAAAGTGAGTAGCGAAACCCAATACATAGTGATCAACCACATATACGCATTCCATGCACTCCTAAACTAATGCAACAAATACAAGTTAAGTTTGGTTAAATGTTAAAGCAAACAAACAAGTATGCCCAGCATCCTAGAAATACCAACACGCACAAGAGTACTTATGACTCCTACCAAATGAAAGAGATAGCAATCCCTCAGCGGATCACACATCGAAGAAGGGTGTTTTAACAATTCCCATAACTCATCGTTAAAGAAAAAGAAGAAGTAGTCTCATAGGTTCAATTCCACACAAACAACCATCAATGACCATAGTCCATTGCGACATTTTGTGTAAAAGCCCATACCCCCGTATAACTTTGTTGCAACTTCATATTAGCTCCTAATTGATCATCTAGTTTCAAGAATGTCCCATATCAACTACTACCTTCCTTACCATGCAATTCGTGGAGGTCCAAGCACCTACAACTACCACATCCTCCTAAAGTTGCGATCAAGCTCGCAAACCAGTCCAAGGGTGCCACTTCTTAGGGAAAGTGGTCAAGCAACCAACACATGATTTAATCGAGTTTAAATCTTTTGATTCGATTATTAATACTACCCTAGCAAGCAATACGTAATTACTACATACCTATCAGTTGGTTTGAGCCTGCTATCCTTTTATAAGCTCAATATCTAATAACTGTTCATAATTGAAGTTAGAAATCATTTTACGATTAACTACATTTAATCCATTTATGTTTTTTGTTACATATGGATCACTTTGGTTTCACCATATCTATTTAAAGATCATGTTTAAAGGGTTATTTTAAATCTAAAGAAAGAACCAGGTCAAGTTTTGAGCAATTTGAATAAGGATCGATGAAGGTATTAGAGGCTAGAAAAGTCCACGGGTAATCCACAGGCATATGTACTAAGCCATGTTCCTTTACAAAAGTAGATGCTTTAGCTCTTATATTGATTATGGACCCCTAGGTTTAGGGTTAAATGGTACACAGGATGATACATAAGACCATGTATCTCTCGTTTTTTTTTTTTTTTTAGAATGATTATGTTCAAGATCAGAGAGGAACATGGGTAGGTACATGACCCCGTGTTCTAGCCATGTTCGTTTGGAAGACTGAATCCTTTTAAGTTCTAAAGGTCAAAGAGGAACACAAGTAGATACATGACCTCATGTACTAGCTATGTTCTTATGGGAAACTAAGTTTTTCCATGTTTTTGGGTCATAGGTTACATGGCTTGATTCACAAACCCGTGTATTGACTGTATCTTCTAGATTATCAATGTTTCAAACTTAAACTTGGGTTTTCTAACAAGAGGAGTTTTTGGACAACCTTTTAGGGTTTAAAAAGGGGTAGGCAATTATGTTCAAATCATAAATTTTGCCCATTATGACTCCCTACTTCTGAGAAACATGTTTCATCAAAGCTTAACACTTAAATGACCACAATCCCCAAATTCTCCAAAGTTTTTCTAAAATTTTCAAAACACTCATGCATGAATTCTTCATTTTACAACTCTAACATCATCTATAATAAATTGCATGTCCTAAAACATGCTCAATCCCCTATACAAGGAGTTAGTTTCAAAGTCTTACCTTGCTCAATAATCATCTTTGTTAGCAACAATTGCAAGAGGGGCTTCCAAGCTCTAAAATCACTCTAAAACTCGATTTCTTGACACGCTAAATATGTATTAACTTACCCAAGTCAGTTTTTATGCTTAAATACTAAAATACTCACATTACAACATCTTAAAATCTCATGCTTACCTCGACACGAATTTTACTGTAATGGTGGGTCTCCTTCCTCTTCTAATGCTACCTCATCCTCCTCTTTTCCTTGAATGAAAGATACCATATCAACTAATTAGTGTTAAGCTCTTGCTAAACCAAATTATTTGACATTAAGAAGGGATTAAGATTTTAGAGAACTTTACCTTAGGGTTTTGGGAGGGCTTTGCTAAAAGGGTGGAAAAAGTAAGGAAAGAGAATATTTATATGTATAAGGGAAAGAGTAGGATTAGGGTTTTAGACAAGGAAAAAATGATCCCCTTCGAGGATTGTGCCACGTAGCACAATTTTGAGCGTCTAATTCTTATAGGTGCAAGAACCTTAGCTAGTTTTTAACATTTTAAGGTTTTCAATTCACCTCTTGATCTAATAATGATTTAAATATCTCAAATAAGTATAATTTATTTATGATAACTAAATTTTTAATTTTTAACTTGCATAAGTTCCCGGTTTGGGATAAAATAATAATTTTGCAAAAATCAAAGCTCCTAACTACATTGTTTTGATTTTTCTTGTAAAACTTTTATTGGAGAACTATTATTAATATCTAATATACTTTATTTCGATATTTGAATTTTTTTTTTTAATTTTCTAAATTTAGGTTCTTGGTTGAAGGCTAATTTAGGAATTTTGAAAAAGTTTAGTTGTTTAAATTCGTACGTGATTCCAATTGATTTCCATTGACTTCATTTAATTTTGATTTCTTATGATGTTGTCTGGATCATTTCACTTTCAATTGGCATTATTATAAGTTCAATATGAGCAAATTATCAATTGAAAGAGAGTATATATGCAAAGTGATATTTATAGTCATTGATGTAAGTACCTTAATGCAAACAGATTAAAGATAAGCTTCATGATTCCTTCTATACATGGAATGACCAAGACTTACATATGGCTAAGGGAAGGATGTTTGATCGGACATGAATATTTAAAAGTGTTAATGATGATAAATTATGTGATGATGGAAAATAGGGAATGAAAGGTTAAACATTTGAGGTATTTAATATATTAGCGCACGAAGAAAAATGAAGCATATAAGGTTTATGCAAAAATGTCAATGATGATGTTCAAAGGTTGAATATTAAGTACAGATGAGTCTAGAAGTGATTTCATTAATTTAAAGTTTCGGAATATTTTAAATAAAGATAATTTACAATAAAAGTTATTAACATTTGAAGGTAAGTTTATTTAAGATGCCAACATTTCAAGTGGTTTAATTGATGAATTAATGTTTCATAAAGTGAATCAAATGAGGTATCAACGTTTTGAAAAGTTTAGTTAAGGTATTAACATTTAGACTAACTTTCAATAAATTTTCCTCAACAGTTAATTATGAATACCTTTGTTTGACTCATTTTGTGAAACGTTCATTCATCTTTTTAACAACTTGAAGTATTAATACCTTAAATAAATATATCTTACAAATGTTGGTTTCTTTTTTTAACCATTCAAAATGTTGATACCTTAAATTAACTTTCCCATATGTTAATATCTTTTGTTGTATTTTACCCTTTGAAATTAATAGAAAAATTATTAATCCTAAAATCTAACCCCTCTAGTTTAAAACCCTACTAGCTTCATTTGATGAAAACATTATTACCAATGAAAATTTCTTCTAAAACCATACAAAATTAACTATTTATTTTTTGAAAAAGTAGTTAAAACAACTTAGATATCAGAAAAGTAAGAAAACCTATTAAATTAGACATGGTTGTCAAAATCATGATTTTACTATTCATTAAAATATATAAAATTTATAGAATGTTCAAAATCATGTAAAATCATAAACGTGTAGAGTCATATATCTAAATTCATAATTTTACCTAAAGTTTATACCCTAACAATTTTGCATCCATTTTAATTAAGAAAAAACATATAAAATCATAAACTTGTAGAATTATATATTTTAACTCGCGATTTTGCCTACTACCATTAAATTATATGAGTAGAAGTAGTAAATAGGCTATTGATATAGTTATTTATAGTAAAATTACTTATTATAATTACTATTTCCTCTTTCAAGAGATTCCAACTCCTGAGTTACATTGACTCTTGTGTTGTTATAGCAAAGTGAGTTCCTTATGTTTATTACTTATATTGTAATTGTACGGTAGTGCATTAATTAAAGATAATGACATTGTACGCTTGATGAGTAGTAAATAGACTATTATATAGTTATTTCTAGTAAAATTACTATAGTCACCATTTCGTCTTTTAGTTGATTCCAAATTTGAGTCTGAGTACCTTGAAGACTATCCAAAGTGAGTTCCTTATTATTATTACATTAATCTTATGATTGTAGTGTAGTGTATTACTTAAATATAATGAAAGATTATGCTTGATGAGTATCGAAACTTGTATGTGCTCATATGATTGAGTGTGCCAAAATTTAAGATTGAAACAGAGCATCAAATCTTTTGTTTATATTAGTTAGTACTAGTGTGAAGGTTTGCGAAACTTACTTGGTCACTTAAAATCAAACTCGTAATTGTTGGGCCTAGAATCATTAAATGGATCGTACATATCATGTGTATTGCATTATAGAGAATAGTCAGTGTTACACTGGGCGGACTGGCCAACTTGCTAGGGGTTTAGCTTACGAAACTATATTATTTTTGTAACATCTTGGGAATTTGGAACACCATTTGGAGAAATATTGAAAATCATTTTATAAAGGATTTTGAAAAATATATGAGGATGTATGATACCAGGAATTAGCAGGTTCATATTGCTCATGGCAACAGTGCAAATTTCCTTAACCTTAGTTAGGGGTAAATTCGCATCATATGTGATCATGCCTATGATTGCATATATGTGTGCTTCATTAGTTGATGCATTAAACATTCTTTTTAATAATATTATTTGATAAGAATACCTATAAGTGTAATATGAGGGAATTTCACTTAGACAATTGAAATTTGCCCTCATACAACATTTTGTTGTTGCAAGAGTACCTCTTGGATATACCCAGCTATAGTATGTCCTAGTTTGATATATGAAATCTGGGGATGAGTAGTGGAGTAGAGGCTTTGGATGAACCTTTGTATAGGATGAAAACTGATAAACTACTTGCGTGTGTGTGTCTATATATACATGTAAAATACAGAAATAAAGATGAAAATATAATGAATTATGAATCATGGGATGATATAGGATGAGTTTAAGGTCAAAATAAGCAAATTGTAAATGTTTAAGTTTGATTGTAGAACAAATGTTGAAGTTTGGATTTCTGCAATTTTTGACAGATTGTACGCCGCCTCTTAGAGAATCTACCCCGCCGACTTAGAGACGGCATAGGATGGGAACAGTAGCGTTTTTCTTAACGCTGGGAGGAATGCCGCCGGTGTTCACTAGGGTTTCTCTCAGCACTGGCATGGAATGCCGCTGGCGTAGAACATGGGTTTGCCGGCGTATGTAGTAGGAATTGAAGTTCTGGAATTTAAAGCCCTGATGAAAGCTGCCAACGCTCGTGTAAATTTTGCCAGCGTAGGGTGTACGCCGGCAAGATCTACAAGTACGCCACCGACGTTTGACCAAATTATATAAATACGAGACGCGAAAGTCAGTTTCGACAAATTTGTCTTTCATCATTTTCCCCTCCGTATAAAGAGTTTTGGAGTGTTTTTGGAGATCTAGGCTTGGAGAATCATCCGGAGGATGTTTTTGATCCAAAATAAGTAAGTTTAATCTTCTCTTATGGATTAAATACGAATTTGTATGAGTTTGCTCAGGGTTTTTGTTTGTTTTGAAGGAAAAACGTGGGAAAGATTTAGATCTTAGATTTGATCTACCTCGGTTGGATAAGAAGTAAGTGTTGTGATTAAAACAAGTAAGTATAATGTTCTAATATCATATTTATACGAATTTCATGCAACTTCTAAGGATTTTGTGATTTGTTTGCATGAAGGAAACCCTAGATTTGGTTGGGATCCGAATTTGTGGAAGTGAGTTGGATTTTGGTGATCTAAATCAGTAAGTTTCATCTTTTCTTTGATGGAGTTGAATAATATATGATTAGATGATCATTATGTGTTCTTGTTGTCATATAATATTAGGGTTTTGAAGATTATCAAATTCTATAAATTGTTTGTGGAAGATTGATCGGTTAGACGGCAACTTGATGATTTTCTTTGTCAAGTTAGGATTTTGGGAGTTGTAATACATTAGGGTTTGTTTATATCATGTTCTTATATGTTATATAAATGCATGTTGTTGACAGGAATTTGGAGATTTGAGTTTGTTGTTGAATTGTTAATATTGATTGAAGTATTATGGAGATTTGGGAGATTTGGTTGTGGTTAAGTGTTGTCGATAAAGGATTTTTAGGAGATACAGATTTGAATTTCCTGAAATTGAGAAAGGTACGACCAATCCTTGCTTGCTGTTTTTGTCTATAAGCTTAGTATTGATTGAATGCTTGTAGGAACAGAATTTCTTAATAAACTTAATCTTTGTTTGGTTTAATAATTGTATGTTTTGGTTGTGCTTGGCTTTGACCAATAAAGACCTGGTAGACAGTGATACTAATGAGGTACCCTGATGATCTTGGTGTGAGGTTGTCCCTAGTGGACTCATGCCTTGATATGATTCCAGTAGAATTAGGTGTTCTGGATTCGAGGTGTTTAGGGAGTACCCACTCATCCATATATGTATATGATTATTATTTTCAAAAAGTTGTTTGATTTTCAATGGAGTCTGAGTAACTCCAAGTTCAGGATTAAAGTATACCTAATACTGGACTGTGTTGTTGTGTTGGCTTAAGAAAGATAATAATATGATTGTTTATTAGTTTAATTTGCATGAATTGTATGTCTTTTGTATGTGCATATGCATTTGTTTTTGGATGGGAGTTATCGTACTAGGCGTCCCCACTCATTCTTTTAAATTTCAGGTACAGGTGAAGAAGATATAGTGTATGATCTATCCGATTATGATTTATTCTTTGATAGCAGGGATGACAATAGTGGACTTGACTACTCAGCCGAGAGTTAGGCTTCATATACCAAGTTTGTAAGAGAAGACATGTCTCAATCATTTGAGATTGTAGTTGGATTCATTGTTGGTTTTAAAGGAAGAGATTTTAATGTAAATAGTTTTTAGTTTATGTTGAATGTGTTGACTATGATGTCAACTTGGATTTTATGCTTGAACCAAGAGTTTATGTTTTATGAAGTATGGGTTTTTAGTTTTAACAGGTTTGGTATCCTATGAGTTACCCTATGAGTATTTACAGGTGATGATTGTATTATTGTGGATAATAGAGCCTTTGCGTATCCTATATTAAGAGGGGATACGTGGCAGGTTGTAATGCCTTATTTTAGGGCGTTACAATACATATATATATGCTTTAAGTGGATATCTATTGGTGTGTTTATATCTACTATTGATACTTTGCTACATTATTGATAATGGGGCCCACTACCCCTACTTTAGTTTTATCTATTATGTTATATTGATCTTATATATATAAATTAGATGTACAGTTGTCTTTCTTAATAAAAAATCACTATTTAGTTATCATTTGTTATTTAAGACTTCTAGCTATGTGATTGTTAATCACAATAGGAGTTCTAATCGGTGATCACGTCTTATACACAATATTGGAAGTCTTTAAGCGACAATGGTGGCACTCCTAAAGTTTAGTACAATATATGGTAGGGTTATCACGATTAGGATATCTTTTTGGGCATGACAACATCGCCGAGTGTAGGCTTAAATGCGAAACAACAACATGGATGGAAATCATTCTTGTCCTGCAACTAGTAATTACATTGTAATAGCAATATATATGTGCATATATTGAGAAGACACAATAGCATCAAACACATGGATAAATGATAATGCTATAATAAGAATATTTAAATTAAAAATAAGAAAGAAAACACAAAAAATTAAAAAAAATAATAAAATAAAAGGAACAAGAAATTCAAACACCCTTACAATGATTGTCTCGATGATCATTATATCCAATCATAGTTTTCTAGAGACATGCGAGATTGATATGTGGGTAACAATGGCAAACATGTCTCAGTTTATAAACTCCTTAAATTTAATCAATAAATAACACTACCTTGTAAAATTTTATATTTTAATACTATTATTAACTATGATGTCTAACTCTAATGGATATACGATGTGCATGTCAAAGGAATGAAGTATAGCCGGTTAGTTCAATGGTAGCTGGTTTTGTCTATTCGAAAGAACCCAATTGCCTCTTCCTTTGTTTGAGTGAAGTCCTTTCCATCCCTGAAGATGAGAAACTCCACCATGTCTATGTGGAAGAACATGCAACCCCAAACAAATGAGCGATGCAAGAACCAAAGTCCTTCCTTAGCACACAGTGCCATGCTGGTCCACATGCTTCGTCAAATCTCAGCGATTTTGATGTTATAGCTTTCCAGTAATTATACTTAAGCAATTTAATCAGGTTTTGATTTATGTTACTAAAACTTTGCAAAATTGGAATCATAAATCTATTGTAGGTACCTTTTTCTTCTAGTACACATACATTTTCCATATTACAATGAGAAGGGAATTCAAAGCTAAGATCTCTTACATAAGAATGCAAAGTGATGCCACTAGGCCATGAAGTCATGATTAAATTAAAATATATTTATAAGTAATAAAACAAATTTCACTCCTAATACTACTCCTAAGATTCAGGAATAATTCCCTCATTGAAATAATAGATGATGTTGTAAATTTTCAACAAAATTATTTTCACCGAAAAAAATAATTGAAAGAAAAATCTTATTTATGAGTAATACCAGCTTTGTAGAAGTGCATGAAAATTTTCTCTTTTAATCACACCACTACAATCATTTAAATATTTCTTGTAAAACACGTGAATCATAATTCAAATTTGTGAGGTCTTAAGATGCCATATAAACATTTTAATAACTTTTTTTTCCCAAAAAAACCTTACTATTTTATCTTTAAGGTTTTTTACATCAAATACTTAGATCTTTTTAGGTTGTGTAGATCTCGTGTACTTTCATATAATGCAATTAATAAAAAAAAAGACATAAAAAGATCTTACTTTTTTTTATCCTTTATAAAGGATCCAGAAAAAATTGAAGGTCCTCTTCTATTGTTATGAGTATCCACATCCAAGGTTGATGCTCTTTTTACTATTTTTATGAATGTGAAGATTCTCTCAACTTTGTAGTGTCTTATGTGAAGGAGAGTGAATTCCTTATTATTATTGTTGTTGTTGTTGTTTTGTTGTTGTTGTTATGTAAAAGTAAATGTATTGTGTAAAGAAAATGGGATCTATAAAAGTATTAAAAAAAAAAAGTGAATGAATTTATGTAAAGAACCTTACAAATGAAATAGTGAGGTCCTTCGGTAGAAGAATTTATAAAAGTGTTGATGGAACACTTTAAAGATCTTATGAAGAAATTATAAGATGTAAAATGGTCCAAGAACCTTAAAAAATGAAGTGTTAACATAGAGACCCGTGTTAAGGTATTCCAATCGTGATGCTCTTAGTGTAAAGATTTATGCTTATTACTAGTTGGATTAATGACAAAATGGCACTTGAACTTACGTAAAAAGTTCGTAAAAACTTTGTTTAAGTATCAAAATTGTTAAAACCAAAATTCAAGTATTAAAGAAGTCCTAAAAAACTTTGTTCGAGTAACAAATTGTTCAAAACTAAACTTCAGTACCTAATTGAACTTTTTGCGAAAGTTTAGGTACCATTTTTTATTTTTCTCTTGCTACTTTTCCTTTCAATGGCTCCATACTTCTATGTTCTAAAATATGTGTTGTTCATAGATTGTTATTCAATTAGTATGGGTATAAATAAGTTAGAAATTTAAAAATCTTGATGCAATTTCATACACACAAACACACACATCATAAGAGCGTAATTAATACTTTCGAATCCCTTAGTCCCATCTATGATCATAATCTCCATCAATTTCTAAATGGGGAAAGACATCTAAGAATTTATAATTTTGTAGCCACACATATAATACCATGAAACAATTGATGTAAAAGAGACCTATGTGATGTAGAGAGCAATGGATTGACATTCGGAGACTTCATGGAGATCCAAAGCCTGGTAAGCTCACTCCATCGCATGAGTCTGCATCACCTCCGTCATATCGGTTTCGCGCACCACCGCTCTTCCCTCCAAAATCAAGGTGATGACCTTTATTGAACTAGAAAGTTACCAGTTGCCGCTCTGTACTAACGTCTATTGTGCAAGGCATTGCAAGAATGGCCGAAATGAATAGGGCCATTGATTTTTATATATAACAGCTCAACTCAATTTATAAAATAAAGCCAAGTTTGGATGCAGCTGTACATGTTAACATCAGGACAGATGTGCAAAATATCCAGTTTATGAGTTCGCAAGGATCTAAAATGGTGTGAACATGGCTGCATTGGATGCTAATCACTGCCTCTTCATTTTGTTGCCATTAAAGAAGTCAATTCTCCATGGTCGAGATATTTATAATATACCTGTTTCGTTCTATTAGCAAAAACTCTTAAAAGATGGTGGATTAGTCGATCCTGCCAATAAGAACCTAGAAAAACTCTATTTGTATTTATGGACGACAAAATTAATAGTTAGTGCTGCATTCTTGGACCAACGCAGTACGAGTTGTGGGTGCCGGTGCTTTTTGACACAAATCTTTATGGAGAAATTCTAGAAACCAAAATGGATGGTCCATGGTCCATCCCAAGAATGCGGTTCATATTCTGGTGGAACAGAAGGACCATTCTGGACATCATAAAAACTACATAGAACAAATTTTGTAATTTCGTTGCTTTTTCTGTAACATTTACACCATTCATCTTGAGCAAATGTCAAGAGCCGAATGAAACATTAATACTATTGCAAAAAGTTATAAAAATTGAAAATCCTGAGACCTAAGACCATGTCCATGAAAAGGAAAACTAAGAATCTGTTTACGAGACTGTAAATACCAATCCTACACTACTTCTGTTTCCCTGACAAAATAATGAGAAAAACAAAGAGCCCTGTTTTTTAAAATCATCGTGGCCAGGCTTTTCAGGAGCCCTTCTTGTCCGGTTGCCAAATATTGAAAGAACCAATTTTAGGGTCGAAGGAAACAACACTGGGGTTTAAATTTTGATATTCCATAAGTTACCTAGACCTTATCAAGAACACACTAAGTTCTTGACCGGGGCAATCATCCGGATTAATTAAATGAAACGACTCCAAATCGGCACTACCGATAACGTGTTCATAATTAGCCCTCATGTACATAATCTCCTCTGAATTCTCCGATCCAAATCCGGATGGAATCACACCTGCTCCCACTGTCATGGACTGCATCGTCTTCAGCATCAAAAGGTTATGCTCCCCAGCCTTTCTCTTATTTGCGAACCCGAGTTTCCGTCCATTACAAGAGAGCTTCCACGTAGGGATGGATCTCAGAGGGCATGAGCCAAGCCCCGGACCGGCATCTGCAGTGCATTCAAGGGCGATCCTGACGAGCTCATTGGACCGCATCTCGTTGACTAATTGATTAACCGGCATGGAAAGCTCAAGAAGGAGAAAGGGTTTCGTGGAGAGGCGGTTGTGCTGGATGCAGAACCAGACATGTCCACGGCGGGGACCGAAGATGGTCCCAATGACCATAGTTTTGGAGTGGCGGGGTGGCGCGATGGGGATAGAAGAAACGCTGCTTTCGGGGGAGGAAGAGTCTTCTTCTTTATTGAGTTCTTGGAGGTGGGATTTTCGGGGGAAATCGTCTCGGAGCGAGGTGCTTATCCGTTTCTTGGTGGTAGTGTTGGGTGCGGAAGTGATGGAAACGGAGGCCGCCGCTGGGGAGAAGCAAGGGAGCAGGAAGCGGCGGAAGGGGTTAATCTTGGTCATAGTAAAATCGCGTCGTTCTTGATGGGGGTGAGAAAGGAATTGAAGTGGAAGATGTCGTATGTATTTAAGGAGAAGAAAGGTGTGGTTCGGTCTTTGTATTCAGTGGATGTTTTGTGGAATTTGGGAAGGGTGTAAAGGAAATTGAAAAGTTGAGGTTGTTGTTTTCTAACCGATGGATGACTTGTAGGATGTGAGGGGATTTTGTGCTTGTGAGTTTATTTAATGGCGGGAACAGAACTAGCCGTTGGAATCTTGTTGCTTTTTGCAGGTGAAGAGAATAGAGAAAGGCTCGTTGTGGATGTTTCTTGGGACGTTATTTATTAATTGATAATTGAATTAGGCTTATACTAGAAATCTGCTTCTTTATTCTGAGAACCCCTCTTGATCATTCTATTCCCAGGCACAAAAATAAAAATAAATTGCAACACATAACTTGAAAATTGAAATATTCAAAAAAAAGAAAAAACTAAATTAGGGCAGCTGATCTAAACTCCTTTTCCATATATAAACTTTCTTTACTCTAAACCTCTTTCTCCTTCCTTTCCTTATATACTACTTAAATTATGATCCTCCTCTTCCTCTAAAACCCTAAGTTCCTTTTTAAATGAAAAGGAGAGATCAATCATGATATCAAACCACTTTAGATGTTTCTACAATTATAGGCAAGAATTATTAATAACCAAGTATTATTTGTCAATGTCATTATGAAATCTCAGAGATTGAACTAGACGTGCAAGATAATAAGTAAGAATCCCTCGTTAGCATGTTGTACTTCGCAAATAAATTACTTAAATTTTAAAATCTCAATATGTAAGGATGAATGCAAACATGTAAAACTTAGATCTAATAAGGACATTAGGAATTTGACAATAAATTGCAATATCATTGTGAATCGTTAAACTATTGCTATATGAAATCTAGAGTTAACTAAAGGACTAAATCTATATCTAATAAACAAATTTTATTAAAAAGTTTACATTGATATATGATTACAAGATGGACATTGATGAATATAAGATAGTGATAGGCATAACCCATAGCAAAACGATCGAAGCATAAAAACCCCACATAGATTTAGGCCAAGTCAACCTAATATAAGCACTATAGTCGACTTGAAAACAAATCAAACAACCACAGATTGGCTGATCAAGGCCAATGACCACCCTAAATCGAACATCGATCTAACCACTCTTTCTTGATCAACATAACTCAATGGAGGACTTGAGGTAACTAGAATTAAACCTCGAATTCATTTAAGTTGGAATTTTATGAATATAAAGTAAAGTTTTGAGAAAATTGAACCAATTTAGGAATGGAATCTTTTGATGATAAGCAATTAATATATTTTACAATATCACATAATGAGGAATATAAAATTTTAAAGTTTAAGTAAACATTGAATGGAAAATTCTACAGTCCCATTATTAATTTTGATGGGGACCAGTTGTGTCGCTATCCAACGGCTCACATCATACCCAATCGTGATCGAATCATTAAAATAGTTAATATTATAATTGCTCTATTTATTTTAATATTTAGATGGTTGACTGGACAGTCCCATTAACGGGACTGTAGAAGCTCACACACTGAATACATAGTTACTAATGTTTGTTGTATGTGTGTGCTAAGTTTAAAATTATTGGACTTAATTAATATGCAACTCAATGTTCTTACATCTTTTGTTTGTTCTGGCATGAAAATGCCATTTTCAAAATTTTTTAAAATTGTTAAAGATTTTAAACTATATCTCGAAACCCACTCCATTTTCTTTTTTCTAATCTTGTATAGGATGTTTCTTTTTTCTATCTATTAAGAATTCTTGGAATCTTTGGATTTGTTATAGGTTGCAAGAAATCTTAGAACCTTTGGATTTTCCGTTATGACTAAGGTTTTTAAATCATTAGACATATTGTTATGGGTGAGGTGTTGAGATCTTCCAATGCATCATATTGGCAATATATATTTAGTTGGTAGCATTCTTCAAAGAAATTGGAAATTCCAGTGTCAAATTACATCCCCCAAGAATTAAGAGGAGGTTTGTCAGATAAACCATTATGGTTATGCGGCATGATATACCCCCATAAAAAATTACTAGTGCTTTGAAAAATATGGATCCTTGGAAGGCCATAGGTAAGGATCGATTGCATGTGCTGATTTTTTAAGAATGTTGGGGGAAGTGGGTTCGTTAGTGATCCCATTTATTCAATTAAGTTTTACTTCCTATCATATGTCTAGTGAGATTAATGAAACTCTCTTAACTATAATTCCAAAAAAAAAAAAAGTTTGAGCAAATCAAATCAATAAATATAGGTTTATAAGCTTATGCAATGTTGTTTATAAGCTTGTAACAAAATTCTTGGTAATATGGTTAAGACCTTTCCTCGATGATTTGATTCTTCTAATGCAAAGTAGTTTCATTCCGGGGAGAAAGGCTTCAAATAATATAACATTGATGCAGGAGATTTTGAATTCTTTTAATAGGAAGAAAGGAGTTGTTGGTTATATCGTAGATGACCATAAAAATTGACTTACATAAAGCCCTTGATAGCATTGAATGAGATTTTATTTATTGGGCAGTTTAAATTTTCATCCCGAATGGATCCAATTAGTTATAACCTACATCTTTTCTTCTTCAAGTGAATTACTTCTTAATGGGTCTCCAATTGAAGCTTTTCAACCTTCTATAGAAGTAAGATAAAGAGACTCATTATCACCATCTCTTTTAGTTTAAGCCTTAAAATCTTAAGTTTACTCATTTTTGCTAAGGTTAACACAAATGAGTGGAAGCTAATATATATAAGGGGTACAAACTTATTGTTTTCACATCTCATGTTTGCGAATGGCTTAATACTTTTAGTTGAAGCACATATGCAATTGGCAAAAACAATCATGCAGGTCTTAGATGAATTTGGTGCTTGGTCGGGTTAATAGTAAATTTTGATAAATCTATTATGCTCTTTTCTCCAAATACTAATGAAAGTATTACGAATCATATAACTGAGTTTCTCAAAATTAAAAAACAAAAGTTATAGAGTTCAATAGATATGTCAGATTTCCTTTAGGAAAAGGAAAGAAATTTAAACATTATGATTTTGTTTTGTAATTGAGAAGATGCAAAAGAAGGTAGATGGATGAAAGAGTAACCTTTTACGTATGGCCTAAAGAACTGTCCTTATTTAATCTATCTTGAATGCAATGCCAAAATATTATATGTAGGCTACTTCACTTCCAACAAGAACAACAAAAAAGAAAATGGGACAACTCACAAGGAATTTCTTTTGTGTAGACTCTACAAATAGTATAGTCCCTATTGGATTCAATGGAGAAATATTATCAAACCAAAAGAAAGAATTTGGAGGTTTAAGAATGCAAAACATTGAATTGCGAAATAAAGCATGTGCTTTGCAAAGAACACATGAGTTCTGCAAGGGAAATACACTTTGGAGCAAATTGTGATAACAAAAATACAAAATAACTTTGAAAGATAATAGAATACAAGTCAAGTGTTGAAATTCTCCACTTTGGAAAGAGATTGCACAGGATCTAAATTTGGTTAGGGAACATAAGTTAAAACTATTAGGAAATGACAAAGATACTAGCTTTTGGTTTGATATTTGGAGGGGTAATATAACAATTAGAAGTTTAATCGAAGGCCCTATCCACTTATCATTGATAAATCTCACAACTTATGATTGTTATGTAAATGAATGCACTTGAAAAGATGACAAACTGAGTTTTCAATTGTCGATGATTTTACTTGAAAGGTTTGGACCATGTAAATTATTGGAAGACTCTCAAGATCAGTTTCTTTTTTCAAATAATGTGACAATCAACCTATGCTTTTCTAATTTCTATCATGTATTGAGTGCATATGATAATAATGAAGTTCCCATTGAAACCTTAAATTTAAAATGGTTATGGTCTTCTAAATGAAGCCTGAAATGCAAAACTTTATTTTGGAGAATCATTGTAAATGCATTACATCTAGATTGCAGATTAAATAAGATCTTAAAACTAATTAATTGTGCCCTAGATGTGGTCTTCAGGAAGAGGAAGTGATGCATGCTTTTTTAGTTGTCTTAAGTTACAAGAAGTCTAGATTAATCTAGACATGGAGGTTGCATTAACATATTTGTCTTATTTGAACTCATATGATTTGTTAAGGTAATATGGTTTAACAAGAAAATCAAAGTTGTATAGTATTAACGCTCCAAGATTTATTTTATTTGGTTTTGTAATATGGTCAACTTGGATGAGTAGAAATAATATTATTTATAATAGGTTTCTTGCTCCACTACCTTTGCATCAATTTGTGAAGGTCAATGCGAATGAATACTGGCTGTATCATAAAAAATTCGAAGCTAAGGACTCTTGTATAAACAAAGAAATTTATTGGCTCCCTCTAGTAGAAGGATATGTCAAGATCAATATAGATGCTTCTATTGACCAAATGGGTATGGCAACTGTTATAGTATTTATAAGAGATAATAGAGGATCATTGATAGTAAGATATGCTAGAAGACTTGGTAAACTTAAGGTTCTTGAAGCTGAATTATAGGCCATTTATTTTGGTTTCTAGCTAGCACAACGCATGAAGCTTTCTTTCATTAAGGTAAATTTGAATTTGCAATGTGCTATTCAATTATTAACACAAAGTGTAGCATTAAAAGCCAAATTAACAATTGTATCTTTGTTGCTCCGCTGAAAGCAATGCTACTAGGCCTTTGAACAAGTCAATCCCCAGTTTTGTCTTAGAGTTCAATTAGGTAGCTAATAAGCTTGAAAGGTTGATGCATGATCAAGAGATAGGAGAATGGTTCGGTTTTGTTCCTCTTATCTTAAGTCTGTCACTGTTAGAGAAGGATCAAGCACATCATGACTATATAAGGACTAATTTTGACTTTTTGATTTTTGCAAATGTTAATGTTTTCATGTGCCAAATATGGCACTTCCTCGTATGTAAAGTGAGTTAGACTCTCAATTCCATTATGTATGTATGATGTACTTTGGACTATAAGTCCATCTTTCTGTTTTAATAACCATAAAAAATTATTGTGGCAAATATGTATAAATCTTTATATTCACCATGTGATAAATTTTCTTGTAAGGACAAATGGGTTCATTTTATGTTTACAATTATTGCTAACAAATAATTTAATTAACTTGTATTTTATTGATTGGTTATTTGTTAAATTGACTATTTAAGTCACATGTGGTATCATTAGTTGTAATCAGAGTATTATAGCCTCTGATAATTATGCTATCAAATCACAAAGTACTATTAAGTGAATACATAACAATAAAGAAAACTACATATACCTAGAATTAAATAAGTATTATTATGGCAATATATAGTAAGAATAAATGCCACAAGCCAAAGTAGAAATTATTAGATGATTGGAGGGCCATAAGGGGAATTTCCTTTTCAAAATATCGCTAGGTTTTTTTTTTTTTTTTTGGGCCAAACAAAATATAGCTAGTTTGAGATGATGGATTTGAGTTAAGAGCGGAAATCAAGGCGAAAATATTTGCAGGTTTATTTGATGAAGCATTAGTGCTCACTTTGTGAATGTAATTTCTTGTCATATAAGGATATTTTTCCAATGGAAAGAAAGCCTTCATTCTTTGTATTTGAAGTAAATTTATTTGTATGCTAATGTAGATGTAGGCTTGTTGGGTGTGTATTGATTGGACTGAGATTATCCAATTGGGTAGAAGTTATTTTGATATTATAAGTAAAAAGACACTAACTGTAATTATAATTATGATAGTAATAATAGTAAAACAAATAAAATAATAACTATAACAATAAAATAAATTTAAATAATCAGTAAGATTCCACATCGACCAACTTATGCATGTTCCATAGGTGAGCGTGCCACATCATCTAACGGAGCTAACTAGAGGTAGGATAAGTAGTAACTTAAAGTTAATAGCTTGAAATGTTCAATTTCTGGATATATAGATTATTAATTATGTAATATCTTTAGTTGTTGCGAATTTGATTAGATGTACATATTGAGATTTACTTTGGAGTTGGTAGTATCTTTACCCGCTCTTTATTTATCTTCTACCATAGAAAATTATTAGGGAATCCCAAAAATCTTAGAAGCATATTAATGATAAAGAATCTACTCTATAAAACTCCTTCCTCCACCATTGTCCAACCCAACTTGTTAAACTAATCGATTTTAAGTGAATTTTCATGAGGAAAAATGTTGCACAATTACTTAGTTAATGGACCTAAGTTATACATAATTGACAAAATATGTTTATGATTTGATACATTTGTGTTTATACAATTTATGTGTTGTTTTTGTGTGTACTAGTAATGTTGCAAGACCTAGCTATAATGTAGGTAGCGATTAGATGTTAGACATGCCACAGGGCATGAAGTCCAGACATTAAGCATATTTCATATGATTAAAATATTTTTTATCATAGTATAGTGGGCTAGCATTTACACGTTAAGGTACAACATCTAAATGCTAGGTAATTTCATTACCTTATATGATGAGTTATCATAAGTGGTGTCTAAATAGTAGCTTATAGCATCCGGATGCTAGTTAATATGAAACTAGCCATTAGACCATTTATTGTAAGGGCATTTTCATGGGAAAAATTTACAATAGGCAAATTATTTAAAGAGTCTGTAAATATTAAAAGTTTGGTAGATTTTAAAGAGTCAGTTATGTTTAGAAGTGTCATTCAAATCTCCTTGTATCATTCTTTCATTAATTAGTCCTTATACTTAACTTGCTTCATCTTGTGCATGAGCATGGTTGTCAAACTCAAGTTCAAGAAGATCGTAGAATCGAAACATAGAATCTTAAGATTTTACAGCTAATATAAATTTGCTTGTAAAAACCGTTTACTATACTAATAAAACCTTAATAAATGATGAAAATAGAGAATTTAGTATTAATCTAATTACATATAGCTAAAATTAAAGTTTTATCAATCATAATTCACATACTCTAATTAATATGTTTAGTACAATTCTAATAATTAAAATAATTGTTTACATTTAGTGATGATTTATAATCTACAATTATTAAGATGTATTGCAAACCATTTAAATTATGATGTGTGAGAAGCTAGTTTTATGTAGTAATGAACATTTTTACGTTTATTATATATTTGCACAAAAAAATCATTACATTTATAACAAACAATTTACATACATAAAATTTTTAAAAAATGGTGAAAATATAGCACTTTATATATTGATTTAATTTTCATTCAAATCATTTAAAATATATCAAAGTATATAACTTAGAAGAAAAGAACCTCTAAAAAAAAGAAAAAAAGACAAAGGAAATAAAAGGAAAAAAAAAAACCTAAAATTAAGATAACATTAAGAACCAACCTAAAAAATCCTAAATTTAAACATATTAAATTATAGAAAAAAAAAATATAAAAAAGCTGCACTACGATTCTACTATCGATTGTACAACCGATTCTACTTTATAAAATCTCGAATCTACATGAGTTTGCTCAAAAAACGATTTCATATGCAAGTTGAATCCGAAATCCAGTCACCAACTCGTAGAAACCTACGAGTTGACTAATGAATTTGACAACCATACGCATGAGAGAGAGAGAGAGAGAGAGAAGGGAGATAGTAATTGATGTTTTGAGATAAATTCATTTAAGGTATCAACCTTTTTGAGTGAATAAAAAGAGAATCAACATTTCGCAAAGCGAATTAAATGAGCTATTAATGTTTAGCAAAGTTCATTTGAGGTATCAATATTTAGATCGGTTCTCAATTGACTTTTTTCTATTTTCCTCAATAGTCAATTATTAATATCTCATTTGACTCACTTTGTAAAATGTTGATTTCTTATTTTAACCACTTGAAATATTGATACTTTAAATAAATCTATCCTTAAACATTAGTTCCTTTTTTTAACCACTCAAAATATTAATATAGTAAATAAACTTTCTCCAAAATGTTGATACATATTAATGTAATTCATCTTTTTTTTTTTTTTAAGCATGAGAGCAAGGTTAAAAACAATTATAAAACAATAAGATTTCTCAACAACATAACTTATGGATAGTGCAATTTTTATCCCTATAGTGTGGTTACATTATACAACTTACATTAATTAAAAATCCGTAACTTACAAATTCTACAAAGAATAGCTTTTATTAGAGAAGGGAAAGAACATAAGATAAACCTTGCACGTCATGTAAGAAATGAACTTAGAGTTAACAAATTTGGACCATGGATGAGTGCTTTTGTCACGTAGGCTATATAGGATAATGAACAACACTACAATCACAAAGCTTTTATAGTGTATCCCACATGAGGAACTTCCAAAACCAATTCATCTTCTCTTCTTATATATGACTTTTACAGAGTGTTAACAAGTGCTTTTGTCGCATAGCCCATGAAAGACAAGAAACAACATTACAACCACAAAACTTTTATAATGTGTCCCATATGGTGTGATGAATTTACATGCTATGGATCACAAGCTCCACATACAGTATAAACATGTGTTCAGATTTGACTAAATTTGCCATACATTTAAACTGATGTCAATATTAGTCATGATTTTTTTTTGGTAAAAAAGAAATAATAAAGTTACATAGATAATGATTTGATGAATATTGTTATTGGTTTATAATTTGGTTAGATAAGCTTTGATGAAAATTTTTATACATTTTTATTTTTCTACAAAATTTCTTTTGTGTTTCGGGTTTTTCTTTGATTTTGGTAGCATGTCAATTATGGTTATTATAAAAGTTCTTAATTAGTTATAAAAATTGAAAATTAACAAATATGCAAATAAATCTACAACATTTGTTTATTAAAATGTTAAGTTATAGCTTTGAACCACACATCTACTAATCAAACTATCCATATTATAAAAGAGATAATGTCACGAATAATACCTAAACTTTGGTAAAAATGTGTAATTAGATACCTGAACTTTAAAATTGATTAATTTAGTATCTAAAAAAACTTGATAAAGGTATTGTTGGTGTGTATGAAAAGTTACTTTAGGTATTAAATTGATCGATTTCAAAGTTCATGTACTAAATTAACCAAATTCAAATTTTAGATGCCTAATTGTATATTTTGTCAAAGTTCAGATACCATTCACGACATCAAGCATATTATAAAATAAGCCTATTAGATGTTGACATATAAACTAGGCATTCATTATGAGTAATAAGTTATTTAGGTGTCTTGCAGTAGGCATAAACATTTGACATGTTTTTTACCACACATAATAGCCTTCCTCATATAATGGTTAATATGCCAAGTAGGAAGATCCATGATAGGAGAACTACTAAACTTTGTTAAATATTACTTGTCAATAACCTAAATGCAAAGACAAAGACATACATTTGTTCAAATTTCTGCTTTTAAGAAAATTGGTATCTAAGAGCCTATTCACTTTCATGAGTAGGAAGAACATGAATATTATAACTATTTATTGGGAAATTTTCATTTCTATACTATTTAGTAATTGTTTCACTGTTTACATCATATTATTAAACTGCATCCAGTGCTTATAATTATAGATGAGTCGAGAGGAGCTAAAAGCTTGACTTGCTGTTAAGCTCTATAGCCAAATAATGCTGAGCTTTTGAATATTCTAGCTTGACTTGTGAATATATATATATATATATATATCAAAAGTAATGAGCTTGAGTCAAGAAGCTTATATTGAGATTTAAAATTGCCTAAAAATTATATGCTTGAACTAAGAAATCTCAAGCTTAAGCGCAGCTTGAATACTTTTAACCAAGCCTAGATAGATGACTCAGCTAGAAAACATAAATCAACCCTATCATAAAATCTTCGGATGAAATATACAAGCCATTCACAAACCTCTCATTATATCAAGCCTTGATTGGATGATCGACTTAAAAATTTTAAATTAGCCTAGTTTAAAATAATAAACCCAGCCTCGACAAGCCTTGATTTAGAGGAGTGTAATGGCTTTTACAAAGTGCCATAGATGAGTGCTTTTGTCACGTAGGCTATGTAGGATAATGAACAACACTACAATCACAAAGCTTTTATAGTGTGTCCCACATGAGGAACTTCCAAAACCAATTCATCTTCTCTTCTTATATATGACTTTTACAGAGTGTTAACAAGTGCTTTTGTCGCATAGCCCATGAAAGACAAGAAACACATTACAACCACAAAACTTTTATAATGTGTCCCATATGGGAAACTTCTAAAATTGGTTCCTCTTCTTCTCCTTATAAATGACTAATGAGCAAAAAGAACACACAGTGTGTAATAGGTAAATTACACTAGAAAGTATCCACATTTGGGAAAAGTTCATTTAAGGTATCAAGTGAATCAATTGAGGTATCAACGTTTTGTAAAATTCATTTAAGACATCAATGTTTCGATTTATTTTCAATTAAGTATCCTAAATTTTTATTAATAGTCAATTATTATTAGCTTATTTGTCTCACTTTGCAAAATGTTAATACCTCTTTTTAACCATTTGAAACGCTAACATTGATACCTTGAATGAATTTATTCCCAAATGTTAATTACTCTTTTGAACCAGTTAAACGTTGATACCTTTTGATGTAATTTATTCAATATGTAATGTTCAAGAAAACACATAAATATGATGTGTATGTAATGAATATGACGTCTAATGAAAAAAAATGTCTAAAATTTAATTTTTTATGTTAAATATATAAAAAATGTAATACATAATATATATAATAAAAATAAAATATATTATATTGTAATATATAATAAATAAAATATTATATATAGCTCATGAACCTGAACTCGAAGCTTAAGCTTAGCTAATTTGCTAACCAACCACAAGTAGCTTGTACGTAACCGAGCTCATTTGTTCCTCTGTGCTGCAAATATATTAAAAGTACTAGTACCATCACCATCATCATTTTAACCCCTCTATACTACCATTGCTATATCACTTTCGTATTCTACCACCACTATCACTATCACCATCATCACCAATTCTTGTTCTAGCATTACAATCCCATAACAACATTAGCATTGCCCCCACCATATAGTAACTAGAATTGTCGTCACAATACCATCACACCATCGCTCAAAAGAACTACTAAACCACCACCACCAACTAACACTCATCATTTGATCAAGTCATTATCAACTGTAACATCATGTTGGTAGTTATGGTCATGTTGCAATGTTGGTGTTACTTTTGATGGTTGTAGTTGTGGTAGTGGTGGCAGCATATAGATGTAAGTAGACCTAAGGAACAATTGGGTTTCGCTCATACTTACCTTAATGGGTCGTTGTTAAACGGTTTAGATACAAGTGAGTAGCAAGCAACTAAGTGAGTTAACCTTTTGATCCACTAGATTTCCAAGTCTAGTTAGTTCCCTAGCTATAAACCTGAAAAAAAAAAAAGGAAAAAAAATATATAAATAAAGTAAAAACAAAAAAAAAAAAACATGTAATTAGAAATATTAAAAATTAAAAATTTACGCAATTTTCATGCAAGTTATAAATAATTATTTTTCATCTATAAGATTTAATATATTATCAATAGCAATATTAGAAATAAATATAGTTCAAATTATGTTTTGTTTGATTCATATAGACATCTAAAAAACAACCTCATTCTTTAATAATATAAGAGTGGTCAAAATTTTTTAATGCTCCTTGTAAATTCTTAGACCCCACTTTTATTTTTAGTTTTTAAGTTCAATTTATTTCTCATTTATTCTCTATTTTTTTTTTTACTTTTAATTTTATAAAAACAGAATAGAGAAAATGCAAAAATAATCTCTCAACTTTAGGGGTAAAGAGGATTGACTCCCCTGAACTTAAAAATAGTTTTTTATCTCTGTAGCTATAAACAATTTGCAAATAAGACATTTCGTACAACCCTATACATTTTCCATACAAAAAAGGACACCTGGTACAGTATAATTTTCATACTTTTTGGATAAAAAAGTACAAAATGTCCTTATTTGCAAATTATTTATAGTTATAGGAGCCAAAAACCACATTTTTCAAGTTCAAAGAGTCAATCCATCATACCACTAAAGTTCAAGAGATATTTTTGCATTTAACCCTATAGAATTGTTGATGGGGTCATGAGTTCATGAACCAAAGTATGTTCGTGTAGATCTAGATACCAACTAAACTTAATCAAGTTTGAAGTAAAAGTAGAATGCAAGGAATGGATAATACTAAGGAATGGTAGCGATATAGATACAAGGGATAATAGTGTTAGTAGTGAGGTTGCAATGGTGATGGTTGGAGGAAATGATGAATGTTGTGGTTCAGTTATGATAATGGCATGGTAGTTATAGAATGGTGGTATTAATGTAAGGATCATGGTGGTAGTAATGAAGGTAATGGTGATAGTGATGATGTTGGTGGCTTTGTGGGGATAATGGTAGTAATAACAACATCGACGATGATTGTCATGGGAGCAGTGGTGTGGAAAAATAGGTTAGCCACAACTAGTGGTAATGCAATGACGATGGCGATAGTGGCAATGGTGGTGTTGGTGATAGTGGTTGGCGAGTGATGTTAATAATATGGGGTTTATAATACTTGTAATAGGAAGATGATGAAGGTGACAATGATAGTAATAATAACAATAGTAGCAATAGTAATATTGATGGTGTAATGATGGTGATGATGGTATGGGTATAGTTGCTATGATAGCAGAATGATAGCAAAGGTAGTAGTGACAACATTAGTGATGGTGGTAATAATGTAGTGGTGGTAGTAAGTGTTACCAAAGTGATGGTGCGGGGTTATAGTGATTGATCGATGATGGTAGCGTAAGTGTAATTGTGGTTATAATAGTAAAGATAAGGAAAATATTATAGAGGTGGTGATGGTGGTGGCATCACGACCATGATAAATTTTTAATAAGGATGAAATAGTTAAAACCCTATTACATATTCAGAAGGAGTACATGTAATTAACGGTAATAGTTAAACCTAATAAAGAATAAAAACCTTTTACATGTATTACAGTGAAATTAAAAAATTCTAAAACAACTACTCTATGCTTCGTACATACTACAAATATCAAAATTTTATAATCTAATATACCATTCGTACATAACATACAAGAGTTTTAATCTGCGCTAATATTGTTTTGATTTTGTGAAAATTAAAAATAGCAACTTTTATACGAACATTGGGAATCATGCATTTTTCATATGGAATGTTAAGTAATTTAAAAGAGCTACAAATATGTAAAAGTTATAAAACCTATTATTTTTTACCCACACACATATCTTTCAAAATTATATATTATAATATTATATAACTAATAGATACAAATTGTTTCTTATCTCTTTACATTTTTATATACTTTTATGATAGATTTAATTCATGATTGAACTATTGAAATACTTATTATATTAACTCATACGTCACGTTAAATAGTTGCAGATAAATCTTTTTAGGTTCTATTTACTTTTACAAAAGAAATCTGATTTTTTTTTAATCAACAATTTCTATTTTCTTTTTTTTTTAAATGAGTTCTTGATCCTATTGCAACTCCTATTGCTATATTTTATTTTAATTATGTTTTTAGTATTGTTAGACTGTGTTGATCAGCTCGATTCAACCAGTGGAATTTCTTTCTCCTTGAAAACATGATAATTCAATCATAATTTAATCTCGATTTAACTATAATTTAACACGAGCTCAACCTGATTTTATCTAGTGACTCACAATTGATTTTATCCCCCGACCCTCTACTTTGTCCAAGCCAATGCTCAAATCATGTTTGACAACATTGTCTTTCGCTACCACATAACTATCATCTATATTTAACGGCGAAAAAAGAAAAAACTATCATCTATATTTAATACTAAAAAAAGAAAAAATCATAAAAATCATTATCTTATTCGTCCCATCTCATTGGATCAAATTCTTTTAATTTCAAAACAAACCCCTATCTAACCGGAATAAAAGACCCGGAGGAGGCGTTGAACTGAAGAGTGAAGAAAGACTGAAGATTGGAGAGTTTAAGGTGGTGTCTCTTCTCTTTATGTAATAAAACCTCGAGTAGTATCGGTTTTGATTATTGAGTTAGTTAGATTCGAAATGAAGCTCCGATATGCGATGGTGTGCTCATCGAACCAGAACCGGAGCATGGAGGCACATGCGACCCTCAAGAGGGAAGGTTTCGAGGTGTCTTCTTACGGAACAGGGGCTCACGTCAAGCTCCCTGGACCCTCTCTAAGAGAACCAAATGTCTACGACTTCGGCACTCCCTATAAGCTCATGTTCGACGATCTCCGTCGCAAGGACCCTGAACTGTATGTATCTATTTGTTTGTTTATTATAATTAGTTCCAGTTTTTGTGTGAAATAAGGATTTAAAGATGGGTTTTGGAGGTTTATTTGTTAAGGTACAAGCGTAATGGGATTTTGCTAATGTTGAAGAGGAACATGTCGGTTAAAGCGGCACCCCAGCGTTGGCAAGACAACGGCGCCGACGGCTTCTTCGATGTCGTTTTGACGTTTGAAGAGAAAGTCTTCGACATTGTCATTGAAGGTTTGCTGTCTTAATTTACGTAGCTTTATTGGTGTCTATGTAGTTTCTTATGATTATCTTTTCGTCGATGGTTAAGCATGTAATGGGGAAGAGTAATTAATGCCCGAAAGTGTCCTTTTGATAAAGCGCTCATCTTGTTTGATGAAATGCCCGACAGGATTGATTGTTGTGATGTTTTGCTTTCTGGATTGTTTTGCCATTGCTTTGAATTGAGCGAGGGGGCAATTTTCGAATAGCTTGCAAAGATGTTTTTTTTTTTTTTCTTTTCAATTAATGATAAATGGGTAAACCCCCTGTGGAAACAGAGAACTAAGAAACCAGCTTGTTATCCGTGTCTAGAAAACTAAACTAAACCCGAAGGCTCTATCAAAGTTTGTTACGCCGTAAAACTCTCCGAGGGATTTGTATTTGGAGCGGTAGCTGGATGTTGTGGTCTTGTTCATTTGTTACTTCCAATGAAACTAGCAAACAGCAGCTTTTGCTCTATGCCACAACAAGCAAAAACGTGACTGTCAATTCCCAAAAAAAACATCTATCTCCTCTGTTAAAGTCCCCAATAGTCTCATTGGCCAATACAACACATTTTTGTACAATTATCCGGAGTTCCTTTTTACAGTCACATCTGAAGAAAAGATTATTTATGATTCTCTTCCTTGTCATTGCACAAATTGTTGATTAGGCCCCAATCCTTCAGCTTGTATACAGTAATTAATCTTTGTCGGCAATTAACCAAGTGATAAAAACATGTTTTGGAATATGATTTTCGAAACATACTGATTCAACCCAGGGCACTTGAATGCCACGTTATTTGACAATATAGTCCCCTCCTTAATTGATCAAACCTGATGTTGGCTACATCTTAAGGTATCCTCTTGAAACAAGTTTGGTGCTGGGGAATTTTCTAAATCAGCTATTATCAAGTCCCAAATTTCACCTCCAGTTATGCTTACCTATATTGATCCAAAAAGGAACAAAGGCAAGTTTCTCAACCTGAATCGTAGATCATTCTCTTTCTATATTAATCCCCCTAGGGGGCCTTTTAAATCTCGATCATCATACCAAATATTAATTCTGTTATAATTGCCCACTTCCCATATTAATACAGATTTAGCCAGGGATCTTGTTTGCAAAATTTTACTCTATGTCCAAGAAGCTTCAACAGAACTTGAAAAGAGCAGAAATTGTTGGAGTCCAACGTGGTCAGTGTATCCAAATTGCCTTTATATAAATACCAAATATGTTTCAGTTGGGTTACTTTCTTCCACATAAAGATGTCAGTTATTCCTAGCCCCCCATTCTTCTTTTGGTTTGCAAACTTCCAACTAATCTTTGCTTTTGCTTTTTGCTCATCATTTCCATTCTAAGAGAATCTTTTTGAAGTGCACCTTTAGTTCCTTGAGGACAAACTCTGGAAGGGCAAAAATGGATGCCCGATGCAGTTGGAGGGAGGAGAGAACACTTTAATAAGTTGGATGTGGCCCCAGTTGTAATGCACGAAAAAAAAAAAAAAAAAAAGAAAAGAAAAAGAAAACCTCGATAGGTAATGTCGCTTTCAGAAACCCAGCAGATGTATTATTTCTTCTTTAACTTGCTGGCTGACCCCCCTTATGAAGACTTGAATCTTGATTAAATTTGCTTCCAGACCTGACATAACCTTGAGCTCCTCCATGCAAAAATCAGTAAATCGTCAGCAAAATAGACGTGTCAACTTCCCCTTGCATCTCAAGCTTGAATGCATTTTCTTTTGGTTAATTATGCTACCCTTAGCTGAATGCATTAGAAGGGTGTAATGTTGTATATTTAATGGTTGTTGTTTATGACTAAACATGTGGGTGATGAAATCACAGTTGTAAATGTAATATTTAGCTGTACTGGCCATGTTTCCCACTGAATGGATGCAATAACAAGGCTTCATATCCTGTAGAATGTGTGAAAGAGTTTTTCATAATAAAAAAACTACATAAGTGAGGGTTCCACTCATACCATCTGAAGTAGGGAGCAGTAATTGCATGGAACTTGTGGATATATTATGATATGTCTGGATAATCATTGGACCAGCAAATAATCATGTTATACCGGGCACTTAACTACTATAGATCTTTGCTATAACTCTGAAGGTACCAGAAGGCTTGAGAATGCCAAATTTGGTGTTTTGAAAGAAGTCCCACTCAAGTGAAACGTCTATAGTATTGCTGCAGTAATTTTTTTGTTAAATTTCCTTCCATCTACTCTAGAGTTGGCAAAGGTTTGTTCATATTAGTTTTGAATAAATTACATCGGAAGGTCATAACGTTTGGGATAAGTTCATTTGAGTTAGAACGTTTTAAGTGGTTAAAAAGATGCCATAATACTTAGAGAAGTAGATTAATTGAGGTCTCTATTGATATGTGTTACGGTGTGTTGGATCTTCTAAGTTTTAATTAAATATGTCAACAGAGGTCTCAATTGACCTACTTCTTTAAACATTGTGATCTCTTTTGAATCATTTGAAACGTTGTGACTTCAAATAAACTTGGCCGTAAACATTGTGACCTTTTGATGTAATTTAATCTATTAGTTTTCGTTTGTGATAATAGACCTAGATGGGATCTCTCTCTGTGTTACTTGAGACTAAGTCTGAATCAGTATCCATTGTCCCTTACACCTCCAATGATTCTCTATATAATGTGACATCTAGACCGATATAAATAGGTAACTTTCCATCAAATCAGTCGGTACCTACTGAGATGCCTTTATCCCAAGAAAGATTGAGCATCAAGGCTATGCCATACCCATAAAGGACTAAAGAATCCTCCTTTAGCTTTATGGCTTTCGTTTTGTTTTCTTCAAGCCATGTCAAATCATGAAACTGATGTTTATATTGTACTGCCCTCATTTGCTCTGAAAATGCACTATCGTCTCTTTTTCTCCTAAGAGGGCTTACTTCCTTGGCTCACCCTAAAACAATAATATCAATCCAGATTTAACTGAAAAATATACCAATCCAGCTGAAGTTGTGAATAGCAGCTGGAGTGTCAGTACTAGTTAAAGGAACAGGAACCATGGAAGGCGTGGAAACATGATCATCCTGGCAAATATTAGCTAGGTATAGAATAAATTGTATGCGTCAATGTGTTTAAATGCTTATTTGTTTTATTCGGGACTCACTTTGAGATTTTAAACATTTAGCAAATTACTTGGATAACTAGCTAGCCTCATGAAGGTAGGTGGACATAACAAAGATTTAGATGAATGATGATGGTTTTGAATAACAAAGAACTAGCTATCCTTATGAAGGAAGTTTTATCTAAATTCTTCCTCATATTAATGCAAATCGTGTAAAATTAGCTAACACAAATATGATGTTTTTAGATACGCTTCAGTGTTTGCTCCATAATTTTTTCATCTACTCACAAGTTCTCTTTAACTATCTTGACGTATTATGTGATATTCTTTACAGATCTCAACAATCGAGACCAAACACTAATGAAAACCGTGTTGGTAATCAACTTGGAGGTGAAGGACAACCATGAGGAGGCAGCTACGGGAGCTCAGCTTGCTTTAGATCTGTGTCGAGAGGTCTGCATCTACTCGCATTTCATATAAAATCATTGGTGAAGCATAAGCTCGTTCTTTCTTTCATATGGGTTCACTAATTGCTGTAATGTTGATTTGATTAACAGATAGATGCAGCGGAGTCTTGGGAGGATTCAATTGATGATATCGTGGCTACGTTTGAAAAGCAGAACAGGCGGAAGATCATATATGGCATCTCATTTTATTAAATATTGGGTAGAATATTACCTTGCTCCAATTTTTTCATACTGAAATATTTGATTTTCTCTCCCATTATATTTTATGTAGGATTTATAACATTGGACCATTCAGACACTTGAGATCGGGGCAACCTTTGTATTGTATCTATTACTTCTGTTTGTACAGTTAACAAGTGGGTCACTGGGTTCTTAAAACTTTAAATTGCAGCATTAAAGTTCAAAAAGAGGAAAGAAATTTAAATCATGCAATCTAATATATGGTGTGGTATATATATTGCATTTAAATGTCTTTCATGTATGGCGCTGGTATAGCATGCTCCATCAACAGTTATTTTGCGAATTTTAGATATATTTTAATTGAATCATAAACGATAACAAAAATATTAAATTGAAAAGATGAAAAACAAAAAAACAGAGGAACCCCAAGGGAGAGCAACGCCTTACTGTTCTTATGTCTAATTCTTGAATTTGTCGTTGTTCTATTCCTTTATACTTGTATTTTCTCATTGATCTTCATGAACACTCTCCATGGCTTAAAATGTCGTGTTTGTGTTATTCGAAGAGGTTCAAATATCACGTGTTATTTAATGTTAGAGATTATGCTTTTGACCAAAATCAATAAAGTTGAGCATCCACTCTTAAACTAGTTCGTAAATTATTTGATTTTTATTTTAATTTGAGAATAGTTCAATTCGAGTTATTTGTGTAGATTATTAAGTTAAACTCGAGTTTCATACTCGATTAGCTTGTGAGAGCTTGAGTCAAATATAAATATTGATTGTTGAACTCAAATTGAATCTGAATATTAATATTATCATTATTGTTATTAATAAATTGAATTTAGATAAGTTTAACTGAGTGGAGTTTGCATTGGTGTTGTGTTAGCTAGCTAGACTCATCAAGTTCAAGTTCAAGCTAGAGTGAGCTTGTTGAGCTTTGGAATTTTAAATATTCATATTAACTCTAAGCCGTTTAAATCTCTATCTAGGTTGCATTTCAAAAATTCTGTGCAATTTAAATATACGTGCACGTTTTTTCTTTCCAACATTGAAGGATGTATACGCATAGAATTTCTTTTGCAATTTGAAACCTTTTTGAAATTATTTACTAAAATAGACCATAATTGAAATTAATTACCAATATATTCTATCAAAATCATATCTTAACGTCCATTTTTTCCTCATAAAACGGGACTTGCATTGGAAAAATTCGAGAAATATGAATTTGTTTCCATACTTAATGTATGCGAGGATGGCCCCTTTGTGTCCGGCAAACATGCGTAAGTCTTGAGCTATATTTACATGCAATTCACTCGTGCTATGTGCGATGTTTTCTTCACATTGTGTTTTCTATTTTTAAGATGTAAGTTTGAAGGTCTATTTTGATAATTAAGTTGCACTAAAACCTATTCTAGAGATTATTTTATGTAAAGGGATTAGACAGAACATTAACTCTATATGACTATTAAGAGATAAAATAATATTTTAGATATTTAAAGATCTTTTGGCAAGAATAAATACATAAAGGGTCTCTATAAACTTAATTTATAGTTTGAAGATAAAATTTTCAATTATCAAAATAGATACACTAAAATCATTTTTAATTCTCAAAATCTCTAGCCATTAGAACATGTTCAATAGAGGTCTTTAACACATAATTTTCATATATTAAAAATATGATGAAGGTACACCAAGTGCCTATACTTTTAAGTTTGAATAATTTAAGGTCTAAAGTTTTATCTTTTGCAATTTACTGTTCGTTCATTCCACTGGATGAATAAGGCTATAATGAATTGCTATTACTATTGTTACTACTACTACTATTACAAACATAAGAGAAGAGCCATCGAAACTACCTCTTTCAAGTTAGAGTCAAAAAAAAATAAATGACCCTAATGGAATCAAACCTAAATCTCATAAACAAAGCATGTTCATTAATCTTCATACGGGATTCATTAGACAAACCTTCAATTGACGGCTTTAGAACCACAAGTGGTAAGTCTCTCTCTCTCTCACACACATCCAATCACTATTTTTGTTTTCAAGTTTATGGATTTGGTTTATTTATAAATGTGAATTAGTGTGTATTTATTTTAATTTATGTTTTTAAAGGTGGTGAATAAAATGTGTACATATAAAGAGAAAAGGAGGAGTTTCAAGCTAAAGGGTTTCATGTGTATGTTTATGATGTTAATGAACCAGAGTGAGTTCTTCATATATATTTCTTTGTGTTCCCTTCTAAATTTTAAATTGAAGATCTTCTATGACACAGGTCTGGAAATTTCAAAGAGAATTTGGGGTAGTAAATTTAGTGATGAGTGTAACTCCTATATAACACATGATGTCTTTAATTTATTAAATAGTTTTATTGCAAAAGACCTGACATGTATATAATAATCCTTTATATGTCAAGTTCCCAACCACTTACAATATATAGGGATATTATACGTAAGGTTGTCCCGAAAAAAAAAAGGTGTTTATGGAGATTGCTTACTCAATCTATTAAAATATAAAACTTTACAAAAACTACTCAGTTAAGAGTAGATAACTTTATATAAATACATATGATAGTACCAACATACATGGTACTTCAAAGGATACAAAACCAAACTAGTAATATACATGTTAGAAAACTTAAGTGCTTAATGTTACAAAACATAGGCTTTAAGAAAGCCTTAGTTTATACCATTATATTGGACAAAAACAAGGTTTCGCTGTTTGGATTTTTTCCAAGAAAACTGAACGGAATGATCCAGCATCCTAATCGTCCCACTCATCAGAAATGCTTCCTAATCAATCATATCTCATATCATCATAGTATTCATCATCATTGATACCTGTAGAGGAAAAAGTGATCCAAGGGCCTAGTACACAGTAACACAAACAAATACATAGTGACATACTTTCCTATACTTATGTAATGCAAGAAACAATAACATTATTTATCTTTATTTAAGTAAAACATTTCAACGCTGGAGTATTCAAACTCCGATTTCAATCCTTGGAAATCTGGAGATCCTAAGTAACAGCAGCTACTCAGGGGTTGATATAAACAACCCGAATTCTTATATCTCCCATATAACTTTACAATCAATAAGCTTATCTAGGATCCATGGTCGTTACTCAACTTTACTTAACTTAATTTGTAATATTACCTAGTTAAACCGACCCCATAAATGTGAACTAAATCATATTATTTCCTTTTAAGAGTAAGCAAATGTTACATCGATATTGTTCCTCCTATCAATTATCCACTGAGCCACTTATGAAAGTCATTGCATCATGAAAGGGGTAGCTTAAGCGCCTAAACTACCATGTCAACTTCGTTAACAGGGTTGTTGCTCCCCGAACCGGATTCAACAGCACATGCACAAACAATTCACACAAATTTTTAAGCCAATCTTTAATTAAATTTGATTTGATAATGTCTAATTTAGCGCTTAACAAATAAGTTACTGCATACCTAAATAATTTGATTTATCAGATAGAAGACTTATGTTCAAACCC
Source organism: Combretum micranthum (assembly GCA_024138025.1). Classification (NCBI taxonomy): domain Eukaryota; kingdom Viridiplantae; phylum Streptophyta; class Magnoliopsida; order Myrtales; family Combretaceae; genus Combretum; species Combretum micranthum. The sequence continues at coordinate 1,764,814 of JAMXBD010000047.1, forward strand.
AACTGGGCATGAGAATCTATCAAAGAGAACCATTTCATATAAAACACGTTAATTCAAAATGAAATATTAACTCATTAGATATTCATTAAACTTAAATAAGTTCAAATCACCACAACATCTTACTCATACAAGTACAAATATACATATCTTATTTCATTATTCATCTATCTATCTATCTATTATTATGAGCAATACCAGATGATTTGTTACACCCATGACAAACGTCGTAATGTATATCATAAGTATCATTACGGTCGTGATCTTGGACCGTGGTATATCTCACTGCCTTGTCATTCCCATATTAGGAGATCACGCCCCCTATAACAGTCATGGTGAAGAACACGCTCGTAATAGCTTCATTTAAATTTTTCCAAAAATCATTCAAGGAGATAATGACCTTTGCAATGAGATCAAAGGAGATCACAAGCTTGGCAACGGCCGTGATCAAGCTTTAAAAAACTACACAGAGGAGATAACGGCCTTGAACATACTCATAATGAGCAAGGCATTAGTCTTTTGATATTTAATTCAAAATTTTCGAAGTACTATATCAGCGAACTCCTTAGTAAGATCTTATTTGTTTATAAAAACATGTTAAAACAAACTAATAGCACAATATCAAGCATCATCAAGATTACTTATATTCATGTATTCATTTTACATGTATATTTACAAAAATCTTAACCATAAAAATATAAGTTCATCATTCATGTTTTTTGAACTTTATTATCAACCTAATTACTAAGGTCTTACTCATTTATTACTAACTGCTAGTGATGTACCCTAGGTCATATGGATTCTATGTCATTTGAATGTTTATTATCTTTATAATATGAGTCATTTTCTTTATCAAAGCTGTTATTGGCCTTTTTGCTTTGATAAAGTATTATTCCTTGAATAAATTAGTTATTTCTTATGTCATTAAAGTATGTGACTTAAATAGTAAAATCATAAGGTGAGAAATAATTTTATTTTGAATTACTTCTAGTCTTTCATTATATGAACTAATAATGAATTAAGACTAGTATGTTGGCTGGATGATGATCATGTTTTATTGATCATGGATATGAGATATTTATTTAGCACATGAATACATGTAAGAGTACATTGTATTGGAATGACCAAATATGAGAATGCTATATGGATCAATGCAATAAGTATTTCTCATTTGAAGTGTTATTTTAGTCCTTAGACCTGAAATCAAGATGGATTCCAACATGAGAAATATTGTGTTTTAACTCAATCAAACGTTATCTTTAACCGAATAATTATAAAGGTTGAGATTAGGTATAATATAAATTATGTAGAGAAAGTTGAGTGATTAAGATTGGATTTGTTCCTCTCATTAATTTGAGAGAGATATGTTTTAGGCCTCTTGATGAGTAAGACTAAAAAATGAATGGCCATGCTCAAATAAATTGATAAGGGGTTATCAATATCATTTGTTAAGTCAATGATGCTCTGGAATCAAGAAATATGTGATTAAATAATATAAGAGTGTTTTGATCCACACCTTATGTTTAATTATAAGATATCATGTAACAAAAGAATTAAATAACTGACTGTTAATAGGCAAAGTCAGATCATTGATCTTCACTTAATTTGGATAGACATAATGTCTTGCTAAGGGCCAATTATGTCTTGTAGGTCTAAAAGGTGTTTTAGGGCTACTGCCAACATCAAGTGAACCTATATGATCACACACAGAGAATGAATTGATTGGATCATAGGTTATTTTAGATAACCATATCGAGAATTATATAATTATATAATTATTCTTAATTAGATTAAGAAGAATAAATAATTATTAAATAAAATTGTTATTTTATTAGATACGTGACATGGAGAAAACCCTAATAAGATTAGGGTAGGTAACCAACAGTCACATCTTCTTATAAATAAGAGGTGATGGTCACCTCTAAAGTTTACAGACGCTTGCTGTCACATTAGAATTATAGAGAAACTCTATAACTCAAAAGTGAGAAACCCTTTTTGAAAGAGATTCCCAATATTAGGAATTGTTTCTATGTGCTAGCACACATATAAATCCGATTGGAAATTCATTCGTGTGGATACAGTAGAGGATGTTCGCATTTGCAACATCTCACATTCGAATTTCTGGAGTTTTAAAGCATAAAAAAGGTAATTCTATCCGCTTTAATTTGATTGAATCACATGGATCTGAAATTGAGGATTTAAGGTTTGTTTTATTTTAAAAGAAAATATATTTCTGCTACGATTTTATCTCTAAATTCCCAACACTAACAACATCCATACACACATCATATCACAATAAACTTCCTATTTCATTTCATCAAATACCTAAGGTACATGTGCCTGTTTGCTATCCATTCTAATTCACATGTTATCAAACCATCAACTTGTCTAAAACATCAAAGTTCTACTCCTATTCAACATTAATATCAACTAGAAACTATAATTAAACAACACATATGAGAAATCAACTTTACTTACTTTTATAGACACTAAAATCAACCAAACTTCTCTTGCTACTTCCTTAGATTTAATTCTTGCTCCTACTTGCCCTTTAGGTTAGTTCTTTACTAAGGATCTTGTGAGGGTAAATTTTAGAGAGAAAATTGTGCTTAGTTGTGTTTAAGAAGATGAAGAAGATGGAAAAAGAGAGAAATGATGGTTGGGTTTGTTTTGGATTGATATTTTTATTTCCTTTTTTATTTTTGAGGCATTTTAGAAGGATAAAAAAGATGCTTAGACATGGGCTTTGAGCTGTGTGTGTATGTAGGCTTGGTTTGCTAGTTAAAGATGGGTTTTGAGCTTTCTTAAAAAAATTTGCAACCAAAAAGGTCTCCCAAATTTTAAAACCAACACTATACTTTATTTAATAACACAATTCAATTCAATATATTATTACACTTATATATTTACACCAACACGCATATAACTCAATTCAACATACAATTAAGTTTTAACATGTTCCTATATTTGTAATTTATCATATCATCAAAAAAATTATAATAACTTAACTATAACAATATAAATCATACAATCAACAATAATATATATATTAATTCATTAGGTTTAATTTAGGTTATTTCATTTATTTTCTTTATTTCCCTATTTATGCCAGATAACACACATTCATGTTGTTGCACGAGTTAATTTTGTCGATAGGGATAGCTCTTGCAAACACAGAAAAAAGGGGTAAGAGGGGGCACTAGGGGATTGTCAGTACAGCCACTCTAATGCTTAAGTCAATTTAAGGATGAAAATGATGTATCTATGAAAAGATAAAAAAGACTTCTTTACCTTCGACCTCCCTCCTTCCTAAAGGGGAAGGGGGGTATTTATTGTGTTTAGGGTCATACCAGGATAGACTTCTTCCCGACAGCTAACCTGGCACCAGAGGTAGCAAGGGTACCTGAACTGAGGAATTGTGGCTCTATAAAGGCTGCACCGAACTAATCATGCCCCCTTCCCACCCAACACCTCCCCCCCCCGGTGGATCACAGGGCATGACTGGAGCACTTGCTTCGTTTGGTGATCATGAAGTTGTAGAGCTAAGCTTGTTGGTAGTTGCAATGAACTCCGCAAACCTTTTTAAGGTGTGGTTCCTAGGGAGATCTTGTGACATTTCCCCTTAATGGGATCTCAGGCCTCCCTGATGGGTTCTTGGGTCCCGCAACCTCTTGGGAGGTCAGGACATCATAAGTAGGAGGCTCTTTTTCTTAAGCCCATTAGTGTTCTTGGTCCTCAAGGCCCAAAGGACTAAGTAGGTTTATGGCTATATTTCACTATCAACATTTGTTCCTCCCCACTCTCATTTTGGAATAACAAAGAGAGTGCATGGCCCATAAGGTCATTTGCTTGAGGTAGCTATTGCTTATCCTGGGCGAGCTGTGTCTCTCATTCAAGCTGCATCCCTATGTCGCAAGTATTTCATGGCATGGATCACTTAGGTTCTTGCTGAATCTTCTCAACATATTTTACTTAACATGTTTTGCCGTGGTCGAAATCGTGTAGTTTTTTGAAGAAACCTTAAAGATTTAAAAGGTCTTAGTAATAATTAGTCCCTGGTCATTTGACAGTTGAGATTATTAGTCATGATGTCATGCCTTTAATGCTTACTCACATGTCCTAAGGAAGTTGGGTCTTCACGTCTCCCCCCTCTCCCTTATAAATAACTGTGCCTTGTAGGGATTTTTTCACAATGCTTGATCATTACCCATACTTCGTCAAGAGAGAATTAGCATCTTAAATTCACAGTGCCTTTTTGTGCTTTTCCCTTCTAAGGATTTTAACAATATTGAGCTCAGGTAATACCCCTCTTTCTCTCATGATTTAAGTGGTAAGGTCCAGAGAGTTATCAACGAGGTGATGAGAGGGGAGAGGGAGGCAAGCACTAGCCCAAGGGGATCATGTTCATGAGGTAACGCAAGCACTTTGGTTGGTGGTGAAGGTTTATTAACCTAAAGTGATAGGAGGAACTTAATGGGTATCATCTCTTACGTGGGTTGGTACATTGAGCTTGCCAAGGTGGCATATCGACTTCCTTTGGACAACTATGCAGATGATGGTAAAGGAAAGGATCCTGTGGTACCCTTGTATGATAGGGTGGTTGTGGGTGATGGTCCTCACGGAGCCCGTAGCACACTAATAAGGGCAAAGCTCAACGGGTGTTGAAGGAATGAGATGTAGGGCTATCCTAAGTATTGGGAAGTTGTTCTCCCTTCTTCCTCGAACCAAGTCCACTTACTGGAAGGACAAACTTTTGCCCTATATGATAAGGCTTTCAGCTTGGGTCTAAGGATGCCGTTTTCTCCATTCCAAAAGGGATTTTTCAGCCACCAACAGCTTTCTCCTGCACAGTTGCTTCCGAATGCTTGGCGATTATTGGTAGCCTTCAAGGCCTTGTGTTTCAACCTCAGTGTGAGGCCTACTCTAGTTCTATTCCAAAAATATTATTGCTTTAAAAGGTTCAACGAAGGGTAGTGGTACCTCGCGAGGAGCCTTAAGAGCTCATTTATGCTTTTTAGTGGGCTTACAAGCTCCACTGGTCCACATCAGAAGAGAAGGTTCTAGATTGTTCAGGCCAAAGAAGGCACCCAATGCTAGTTCGATGTTTGGGTAGACTGGTGCAAGCCTACTCATAATACGATGCTGCTGAGTTGGGGCCTCGTGATGTTGATGCCTAACGGCAATTGATGAGTTTATAAGCTTTCGAGGTGGGAGGCAACTAGATGTCAAGCTTGTAGTCAAGAACTTCTTGAGTAGGAAGCCTATCGTCGATGGAGGTATGGCATAATTCCTTGATGTGATCATAGTCTCTCTCTCTCTCTCTCCCCTTAATTACCTATCGGGTTAAGCTCTAGGGACAGGACATTATTGGATAGATTCATAATTTTCTAGCTTTTGAGCTCAGCTAGGCAGGTGTTTTATTCTTATGACTAAGTTTTTGTTATCTTTGTCTTAGAGCCTGACATGGTAGTGATGGACATAAACGCTATCTTTGTTGGTCGATCGAAGAAGCAAAAGAGGGCTCCTACCAAGAATAGGGCAATTGGAAAGAAGCATGATGTTAAGGTCGAGGTATCAGCTACAAAGGTTGGTGAGCCAGTGGTTGATGTGGATAGGTAGGAACTGGGAGGTGATGTTACCAAGGTTGCGGGTGTTGTTTTCGAGGTTAGTGGTGCTGGTCCTGATGTCTACATTATGGAGACTTCCCCACGTGTTCAGTCTCCTGAGGTGCAGAGTCCAGCTCGACATTCTCTAGTGTCGACTCAAGCCCATAGTGCACTATCTCCTATGGTTGAGGCTGCTAGGAGTAGGGTTGGGCAAAAAAACCAACCGAATCGAACCAAACCAATCCATAACCGAATCGAACCAAACCAAAAATATGGTTTTTTAACAATTTGATTTAAAATTTTTCCAGTCCGAACCAATCGATAAATTTATGGTTTGGCTTGGAAAGTAAACAAACAAATCCATAAAACCGAATCAAACCGTTTTTAAAAAATATAATAATATTTTACTTGTAAGTTATAGTTATAGATTTTTTTATGATAATTAATTAAAGATCATATGTGTTCATATGATTACATTTGACATTTATTATTTGGTGAATATTAATTAAAATCAACTCATTCATTTTTATATTTGTTTTTTAGGCTCATGATATATATTTTTTTGTTGATGATGAATTATTATTTTTTTAAATGGTTTTTAACTTTATGAAGTATGAAATTTATTTATTTAGATATAAACTTTTATTATGTATTAATTATTTAATGTATTTTGTCAGCAAATCATTTCATTCGTTGATAAATTTTGTTGATAAATGATTTTTTATTTTAGCTAAATTTATTGATAGATGATTGACTTGATGACTCTATTAAAAATTATAAATTATGCCTTACTATGTATTGGTTGGTGAATGTATTTTATTTGTGGATAACTGATTTTATAGAGAATTATAGATTAAAATTATGATGAATTCATAAAGTATTTTGTCATGGTCTATAATATGAACTTTATAAAGTGATATAAATATTTAAGCATTTACACAAATATAAGACAATAGAACAAAAAAATTATTTAGAATTTTGATTTAATCCGTAATCCAAACTGAACCAAACCATTATTTAATGGTTTAGAAAATTTCTAATCAAACCAAATCTTTACTTAATGGTTTGATTTGAGATGGAAAAAAAAAATAAAAAACCAAACTGATCCATGCTTGCCCCTAGTTGGGAGCAGTAGTGCCTCAGGAAATCAAGTTATAGTTGGGAGTTGGGAGAGTCAACCGAAGAGGGGCGTTCTTGGCAGGTCGATTGACTTTATAGAAGGTAAGGCATTAAAATGGAGTGATGTACCTGTAGAGTAGGCTTCCTTTGAGGAGATAACTCATCTCGAAGGCAAGAAGAGGGTGAGGACCTTTCTTGGCAGACTTTGGTCAGTGGACTTGGCCGTGGATATATTGGCATAGAAGATATATGAGGTGAGATTACTACTGCCTTCATAAAGTTTGTTTACATTATAGGTCATTCCTTCGCTGTTTAGACCTTCATGTTGTTTATTTCAAGCTTTGGTGATAACCGCTGAGGCTTTTAGGATGTTAAGGTGCGATCGCGAAGCGATATGTTATATTTCTTCTTTTGTTGAATTTATGGTTGTTGTTGCTTGAGCTTAGTTCCTTTTGTTTAGGATCCCTAGGAGATCGAAGCAATTAGGGTAAGCTTTGAGAAGGAGCTTACCACGGTCAAGCGGATTGAGATGAGATGTAAGAGAGCTACTTGCTGCAATAGATGAAAATGAGAGCCGTGCAAGGAGACAGAGGATAGGGTCTTACGGCATTAGGTCAACGTGCTTGAGGCAAAAAAGTAACTACTATGAATTGAGGTCGTGGCCACAAATTTGAGGACAAGTGGAAATTATGGGGAAGGAGTGGGATTCCCTATCACAATAGCCAAGCAACTCTTAGCTGAGGTACACGAGGTAGAGGCGGGAGCTTGAGCTATTCACTTTAGAGACGAACAAGCTGAGGGAGAGCATTCAACCATCCAATTTAGAGTAAAAGAGCTTGAAGGAAGGATTATTTCTATTTGTTGCTATGCGATGAACCATTGTTGTTTGTATTTTGGCCTTATTATTTCCTTATTATTGTTTAAGGTCTGCATAAAGGACTTGGAGAGTGCTCAGCTCATCTCAAAAGCAATCAAGAAGCAGATTCCATGAGATCTCTTCAAGAGTGAGCAATGGAAGGAGGTCCCGGTTAAGCTTGTTTCCAATATGGCCAAGCTAATAAAGAAAGAGCTGTTAGAAAGGTATCCTGGCTTGGACCTTGATTTTCTCACTGCGCACTTAAGCGAGGTTCCCGTAAATAATTTAGAGAATGACAAGGAGGATAACAAAGAAGGAGAAGAGGGAAGGAGTACTGGTGTTGTTAGGGCAAGCCAAGCTGAGGTCACTACTATTGTTAAGGCTTAGGGAGCCGAATAGGGTAAAGTTGATCTTGCAGTCGTGACTCAAGGACCTGACCAATAAATCTTGGGGTCAGTGGCTACAGAGCCATGGTCGAGCCTCAAGCTAAGGACCAGGTTGGGAAGCAAGTTGAAGCTATCCCCGTGGCTCCTCAGCCAGTTACAAGCAAAGAGATTTTTGGTGATTGCAGAGCCAACTAATCTCAGTTCCTATTAGTTATCCAAGAGCTCTCTTCCATTCTCTCTCTCTTTTTGTTTTTTTTTTTTTTTTTGTTACGAGCTCTATTGTCAGCTCACCCTGTCCATTAGCCTACTAGTGGCCTTTCTATTTATAATTTTCCTCTGAGTTGATGTACGTTCTTTAGCTAATATATGAGTTTATTTTTCTTAGTTCCGTGTATATCCTCCTTTGGCACTTATGACTTTATCATATCTTTGGTCGGGTCTCCACGAGCTCAACCTTCATTATTGTTGATCTCGCTTATTTTAGCTTGCCTTTATTTCAACTACGTTAGGCTTGTCATTTTGCCATTAGGTCATCTGGGTTGTTGGTGCAGCTATTAGGAGCGGATGGCATCATTCTACGGGCAAAGCTGCGTGTGCTACAAAACTTTCCTTTCTAAGGTTCATTGATTCCCCAGTTCTGATCGGACAGTTAAAGTGAGTTACACTTAGGATCCTCAACATTTGATCACATTAAATGTAGGTTTTTGTATTGTGCTCTCTTGCTTATAAGTAGGCTTTTCAAGCATAATGTTTCTTCATATCTCAACTGTGGTCAATAGTTTTAAGATCTGTTCTGATATGAGATGTTCTCTTTTCTTAAAATCTTTTTGTGAGGATGACTTGTTTGTTCTTGAATGAGCTTTTTTGGTTAGAAAGGCAAGTCCTTGGGAGTCTTTATCGAGGAGACGTTTTTTATGCCCTATGGTCTTTGTTTAAGGAGGTCAGAAGCTCTACGAGACTACGACCATGTTTACATGGGTCCATCATTGAGGTCAGCTAGTGGGTTGGATGTGTTGCTCGAAGCCTATTTCCCACCTATGCTTTAGCTGCTCGATCTAAGGTTGTGCTTCTTTTCCATGTTATCGGGATTGAGGTCGCCAAGATCTATTACTTGGTAGAGAGGTCGTGGTGACTACAATAACGTGTTTCGAATAAGCAAGGGCTCATCCTCCATCATCAATCTAAGTGTTTAGGGTGCTGCTCGAGGTAGAGGTTATCGTAGAGAGACCATTCGACTCTTTCTTTTGCTTCCTAGCTCCTTTCTATTAGCCATCTTCATGGCTAGTGGAGGTCGTTGGGGATGCAGGGGCATGTTCGACCTTTTGAACATGTTGTCCTAATGACTTATTAAATATTGGCTCATCGTGGGGGAATCGACCTTACCCTCCTCTTCATAAGTGCACTGATTTCTTCTCGAGCTAAGATTCATTATCACCCTTGGTCAGCCAGTCGAAGGTTGATGGACAAGCTTAGGTTCGTGCTTCAAAGGTCAAGGTGGTAAGGTCATGTTTAATCCAAACCTACATTTTCGAGTTGTTGCCAGCTAAGTGTAGGAGCATTCGTCTAATTTAAGGCTTAAATCCTTTCTGGAGTTTCCTAGCTCAAGGCTTAAAGTTTATCTAATTCTTATACTTGTGAAAATTTCACTTCGTGTTCCTTGCCTGGAATGCCATTCAAAACTACTATAATACTCTTATTCAAATCAATGAATTTGTTTACAATTTTCTTGGGACTTGCTTTTGTATAACTGGTGCAGGCTGTATTATTTTTTGAGACCTCAATCTTGTGTTAAGTGTTGTCGTTGCTATTTTTTCTTTTTTTGAAGCGATCTGAGTTCACGAGGGGAGTTACCCTTTGGAGTTGTTGGAGCTTACAAGGAAAGGTACCCTTAGGAGAGAGTTACTCGAGCCCATAAGAGAAGTTACTCCTAGGAGGGAGCTACCAAGGCCCATAAGAGAAGTTACCCTTAGGAGTAAGTTACCTAAGCCTATGAGGGGAGTTACCTATAGGAGGGAGTTATCCGAGCACACGAGAGGAGTTACCCTTAGGAGGGAGTTACCTGAGCTCATTTAGAACATTAAGGTAGAGTTCATTGAGCTACCAAGGCCCCTTCCGAATATGTTTTGTTTGTTCTTTTACTATTGCATGCATAAGGGAGAGATATTGGAGATGCACTTTTAATGTGGAATCTTCATTTCATTTGCAATTTTTTCTCTTCATAGTCACAATTTACGGATAAGTAAGCTGTAGCTTATTCAAAGAACTTTCTTAAGTTATTAGCATTCCAAGTTTTAGGGATGAGCTCGTCATCTAATGTCTTCGAGCTTGTACGCTCCGTTCCCCCAGATTTCTTTCACCCTAACGGGATCTTCCCAGTTTAGGGTGAGTCTTTCTCGGGCTTCTTCTGACGCTATTGCCTCTAATTTCCAGCAAACAAGGTTGCCCAAGAGAAAGACCTTATGTATGATTTTCTTGTCATAATATGGGGTTGCCCTTTGTTGGTAAGAGGCAACCCTTTTGTCATCTCGAGTCTCTTTTATAGCATCGAGCTTTACTCGAAGGCCAACTTCGTTAATTAGTTCATCATGGTATTGGGTTCAGATGTTTGGCAGTTTAAGCTTTATAGGTGGGACAGCTTCTGATCCAAAGGCTAGATAAAAGGGGTTTTGTTTGTTAGGGTTCGTCGGGTGGTGCAGTATCCCCATAGGATGCTAGGCAGTTCATCGGCCCATTTGCCACTCTAGCAATCTACCCTGGCCTTTAGACTTTACATGATGGTCTTGTTGATTGCTTCAACCTGGTTGTTAGATCAAGGGCATGCAACCGAAGTGTAGTATGTGATGATCTGGTATTCGGTGCAAAAGTCTTTTATTCACTTGGCACTGAAATGCCTTCTATCATCCATTACTATGGAGTGTGGTACCCCAAACTTGACTATGACGTTTGTGTAGATGAAGTGATGGAAGTTTTTATCTATAACCTTTGCTACCACCTCGGCTTCTACCTATTTTGTGAAATAATCATATTCGAATATTATAAACTTCCTTCGACCTATCGAGGAGGAAATGTGCTTAAGATGTCTAGTCCCTACATGGCGAAGGGTTACGAGTTGGTGAGGTAGAGCAGGTTTACACTTGGGGCATAGTTGATGGGAGCAATCTTTTGATAACGCTCGCATCGCTGATGAATTCTTTTGCGCTAGCCTTCATTGTTGGTTAGAAATAGCTAGCTCATACAACTTAGATATGTGGCGATTGGGTTTTGATGTGCTTGTTGCATTCCCCAGCATGGAGATCTTCTAGAACTCAGTGTCCTTCCTCTAGGTGCAAAAAATGAAGGAGGGGAAAGTTGAAACCCCTTATGTACAAAACCTCGGTGATTATGGTATAGTTAACTACTTTACACATCAGCTTTTTCGCATCCATTCTGTCTAAAGGTAGGGAGTTGTTCCTGAGGTACTCCTCGATTGGCATCATCCAACTTGGTGGTGGGGTTTTCTGTTATAGGTCTAGCACCTCATGGGGCCTTGTAATGGTGGATTTTTTAGGGAGAAACTCGACGAAGAGTTTTTCTTCGGCCTTTTCTAAGTCAAGAATAATCATAGAGGCGAGTTTGAAAAATCTATCAGGTTCTGAATTATCGGCTCTGGGTATCCTAATGATATCCTAAGAAGGTATTTCTTTGGTGAGAGATCGAACAAATTCTAAGTATTCGGTCATTTCTTCATTCTTTGCCTCATATATACCTTTGACTTGTTGCATCATGAGTAAGAGTCGGAAAAGATCTTGAGATCCCTCGTTTCTACTCTGACACATATAGCGAGCTTCAGTTCAGCTAATAAGGCCCCATATTATGCTTCGTTGTTGCTTGCGGGAGAACCAAATTTCAAAGCGTAGCTGATCTTGACCCCATAGGGTCCCTTTAGTACTATGTCAGCTCTACTTCCCCCCTATGTAGAGGATCCATCCACATAAAGGGTCTAGGTAATCTTTTGCTTGTCAGGAGTTCTGGTATATTATGGCTTCCTGAGGTTGGTATCGTACCCCATGAGTGCTAAGCTCAATTGCATATTTCATAATCCTTCCTAAAATGTTCGACTTTTGGACAACCGCCCTTATTGGTACATCGGTGAGGACCATCACTTGGTGTGCCTAAAAATATGGATGTAAATGACATGCTGATATTACAACTGCTAAGGCGAAGTTTTCTAACTTTGTATATCTTTACCCTGGCCCTTAAAAGATATAGTTGATGTAATATACTAGTTGATATTGTTTTCCTTCCACCTGTGTTAGCATAGATGAGAGAGCTCGATCGCTCACCACGAGGTAGAGGTATAAGACTTCGCTTTAGAGCAAGGTCATTAACAATGGTGGTTTTGTTAAGAATTGTTTGAGCTCATCGAATGCCGGTTGTAACTTTTCCATCCACTTAGATTGATAGGGTTTTTTGAGAATTTTGAAGAATTTTGAGCACTTGTCGACGCTCGTAGGGAAGAATCTGCTCAACATGGTTATTCAACCAGAGTTGCTGCAGTTCTTTGATTGATGTAGGTGGTGTCATAGTCAGGATTGGCTTCGATCCCTCTTCGAGACACTACATAACCCAACAATTTTCTTAACGAAATGCCAAATGTGCTCTTCTATGGATTTAGCTTTAAATTGTAGAAGCATAGTCGATCAAAGGTCTCTTGGAGGTCATGTAGGTGACTTTGTACTTGTTTACTTTTCATGATCATGTCATTGACATAAACTTCCATGTTTCTGCCTATCTAAGGTTTGAACACCTTAGTGACCAGCATTTTTCAGCTTAAATGGCATCATTTTGTAGCAATGCGCACTGATGGATGTGATGGAGGAGGTATGGACCTTGTCAGTTTCTTTCATTTTAATTTGGTTTACCTCAAGAAGGCATCCATGAAGCTCAGCAACTCATGACCAGAGGTGTTATCAACAAGCTAGTCGATTTGTGGTAGCGGGAAGCAATCCTTTGGGCATGCTTTGTTCAGGCCAGTATAATCTACACACATCCACCGCCATTTTCCACTAGGTTTTTTTACCAAGACCACATTGGCTAGCCAAGTCGGGTATTTTTCTTTCTTGATGAAGCCTACTTGGAGCAGTTTCTAGACTTTTTTCTTTAATGGTGGCCTATCTCTTGGAAGTGAAGTGTCTGATTTTGTGGTGAACTGGCTTCTGGGTCTTGTTGATGTTCAGCTTATGCGTGACCAGGCTCGGCTTGTGCCTGTCATGTTGGAGGCCAACCATCCAAAGACATCTTTATTCACCCGTAAGAACGTGATCAAGTTCTCCCTTATTTTGGGAGGAATTTATTTTTCCACCTTTGTGGTGCACTCAATGAGCTCAGCTAGTTTGCCCCATTGTTTGGATTTGTCTTCAAGTTTAATGTCTACAACACACACAGAGTCTCCTTTTAAGGCCTAGAGATACAATTTTTAAACTGTTCCCGGTCTCTTTGACACACTCTTACCCCAATTGGGGTAGGAAACTTTGCTTTGAGGTGAGGCTGGGAAACGATAATGCCAAATATCAATTATGTGGCCCTTCCTAATATGGCATTGTAAGGGGACCAACAATCAACCACACAGAAATCGATCTAGTGCATGGTGTTGCATGGTTCTTCGCTAAACTCAAAGGGTAGAGTGATGATTCATTGAGGTCGGACGAGTCAGTTATAGAAATCATATAGTTCGTGATCGTAAGGTCTCAACTTTGGTTTCAACTTATGTTTCATTTGCTCATATGCCTAATTGAAGAGGATATAGGCACTACTGCCTATATCAATTAAAACCCTTTCAACCTTCCAAACCGAGATGAGGGCAGATGATGCGAGATTTCTCAATCCTAGTCAATCAAATTAAATTAAAACCCTATTCTTACTTGCAATTGATCTTAGGCAAGCGTAATTGTCTATTATAGTACTGATGTAAATACAGCAGTCGTTCCTCCAAGGACCTATAATTACCAGTATACACCCTTTTTGTCTACTATTTAACTAAACTAGATCGAATGATGATCATAATAATTAATATCTAACTAAAGAATTAACCTAGAATTAAGACAATCACACCTCTAATAATAATCAAGCACAAAACAATACCCTAAATCTTGATGCACCACTAACCCTATCAAACTTCTTTATAAACATTCATTAATGGAAAGTGATGTTCTTGAATTGCAGGAACCCTAGATTCTTTAACCTTTGTTTCAAGATGATTAAATTCTAATTCTATATTTTTTATGGAAATTTCTTTCATCATTAGATTTATACAAAATTGCATTATAGATCATGATTCCTAAAAAGATTAATGCAATCTATCTCTAAAATCACATTCAAACTCCTCCATTCATGCTAGATCTATCTTATCAATCAATCCGTCGATTAAATCAATAAGAATAAGACAATAATCTAATACTGTGCATATATTAGATCAAGAAACAAACGAAACACATGAATAGATTCAAGAACTATGAACTTCCATCAAATAAACAATTCAATCTATACATTAGGGTTAAGGTTTCTCAAGATCTAGGGCATAATGATCTAATGATCTAAGTTTCATATGAAGATGATTACAATGATAGAACATGGAAAAATAGTTAGCAAACATGATTACAACTGTTAAAACAAAGTCTTGTGATCTTGAAATAGCTTGGACGTTTCTCTCTTTGAAGTGCTATTTTTCTCTCCTCGGGTTTTTCTAAGAATGAATGATCATTCCAAACGGTGAGCCAAGGCTTATATTTATAGAAAGTAGTGAAATGCTCCTGCATGGCTACCCTACACGGCTTGTGTTCAAGGCCGTGTTAGATGGAAACTGACGAAATCTGATGATTAGAGAGCTACACGGCCTCGATCACAAGCAGTGTACTCTGAAAGCCGCTACTAGCCAATTCCAATCATCTATATGAGCATCCTACATGACCTGTGTTCGTTCCTTGTGCACTTTAGAAATGCTTGCTGGTCACTTTTTATCTCCAACACTAGTGTTCTATACAGCTTATGTAGAAAGATCATGTATGTTATAAATCTTCACTTTCCTGAGCTCCTTATCAAAGTCTTCCTTAACACATCTAGAAGTCTTCATTAATGCTCATCATCTTCTTTCATTTTGAAATTGAGAATTTAACTAAATAAGTATCCTTTTCCTTTAGAATTCACATAAAATTTACATATTATCATTAAAAATAATGTGAATTATAAGGGTCTTTAGACACTTATCAGCGGATATTACTAGGGCGTCTTTGTGGGGGGTTTAGACTCCTTCATAATCCTTGTCGGAGAGGGAGATGGTGGTGTCGACCTTATCTCTTTTAGGCTTTAGATTCATTACTTCTCAAGACAAGTTTGAGCTTGGCGATCAGTCTATGATACTGTTGATTTTCATGGCATTGTTGATGAAGTTGAGGTTAATCCAAGCGATCTTGAGTGTTCGTGGCTCTCTCTTATTCGTCAATCCCAATTCTACATAGGTGGTTTGGGCTTGGAGTTACGATTGATGTACTGCCTTAGCCAACCATGTCGTATGGCATCTTCTAGGTACTCTTAAGCTGCCAACAATTCTTTGTGTCATGCCCACGACCACGGTGGTACTTACAATATTCCTTTGAATCTTTTCACCTTAAGTTACGTTTCATCGGAGGTGGTGGCGGTAGGAGTCCTTGGTTCCTTATCTTGAGGAACACATTGTGCGCTAGCATTTTAAAGGGGTGAGCTCATCATATATCAGGAAAAGTTTTCATTTGTTACCATCCATGTGACCTTGATGTGCATTAGCTCGATCGAAGTCGCGGTAGTCTTTTTCATCCTTTATCTCAAGGTGGTCATTATCAGCTCTCGGGGGAGAGGGGACTCAGCTCTAACTTCAACTTCCCTTCTAGCATTTCTGGTGTCCTCCTAGTAGATATACTTTTATGCCTTTTCCCTCACTTGCTCAAGCATGGTGAGCTGGCATTTTGAAATAGAGTCGAAGAATGAGCTATCCGCAAGGACTCTCTTTGTTTGATAGCTTTGAGAGCTACTCCTTGATTACGACTCGAGACTTTTAGACATGCTTTGTAGAACCTCGCTAGAGAGTCTCTCAGGGGCTCACCCTGCCTTTGTTTTACCATATAGAGGTACGAGGCATTTTTCTCTGGTGGTATACTTGCCATGAATTGTGCTACAAAAAGGTCGCTAAGCTGCAAAGGAACCTATCGTATTCAACTTAAGTTTGTTGAACCAAACTCGAGCTGCATGGGAGAAGTCTTACATCCATATTATGTTCGAGAAATTGTGTATCGCCATAGTAGACTAGAACTGGGTGATGAGGTCTTCTGGGTCAGTTGTCCCATCATAGGATTCAAGAGTGGGTATCCAAGCCCCGGTCAGGAGCACCTCGGATTGAACCTCAGCCACAAAAGGCATCTTTCTAGAAGTGTTTTGGCAGTAGGTTCATTCCTAAAGCCTTCCCTGATGGTTGACAACCTTCTCATTATGTCCTTAATTTCTTCAAGAGCCCTGCCTTCACATGTCGCTTGTCCTCTTAGCACTTGGATTAACTCAAGCTAAGTGTTGGGACACTGTATGCCCTCACAAGATATTGCGAGCAGCTTTCGTCGGGCTTTTAGGAGCATTGGGTCTCCAATATTCATTCAAGAGCAGTCTCGAATTGTAAACTGCTCCCTGGTGAAGGCATTAGCGTGATGACACCGCAGTAGGCCTGTAGTCCCTTGCAATCGGATCCTCTTCGAGCTTGGGTAGTTAGGTTAGGGAAGTGCTCTACTACGCACTAGATGCTTGTTCATTTAAACGTAGGTTTTTTAACCCTTCTAACTCTGTGATTCTAGCTTATATGAGAGCATTGGAATGCTCGTTTTCACATTTTTGTACACAAGTTACCTACATAAAGTTTCCAGTTTCAAGTTTCAGGATACATCCTGGGACTAGAAGATGAGCATTCATGGTGGTGGTTAGCTTAAGATGTAGCTCAAGAGCATTGTCATCCGTTAGGCTAAGAATGGATGGGGGTGGAATCAAACTAATTCTTGCTCCGTTGTCGTATAAACATCGCAAGAAACGAGAACATCTATTAGGGTGGCATGTTATGGGTTCTAGGAGGTTTTAGTAGAGAAGGTGATGGAAGACAGAGGCAAAGATGGGTTTAAGAAGGATAGCTTCCCACACACAGCGCCACTTGTTGCATGAGCAAATTTCGTCGATAGAGATGGCTTCTACAAACACAAAAAAAGGAGTCAGAGGAGGCACTAGGGGTAGCTCGGCACGGCCACTCTAATGCTTAAGTCAATCTATAGGTAAACATAATGTATCTATAAAAAGATAAGAAAGACTTCTTTTCCTTTGGCCTCTTTCTTTCCTAAAGGGTCATACCGTGATAGACTTCTTCTCAACAGCTGACCTAGTACCCAATGTGGTAGGGATACCCGTACTGAGGTGTTATGGCTCTATGGAGGCTGTGTCGAGTTAATCATGTCTCCCTCAGTCATGGGTGTGACCGAAGCTCTTGCTTCGTTTGGAGATCATGTGGTTGTAGAGTCGAGCTCGCTATATACCTACAACAACTCGACAGACCTTTCTGAGGTGAAGGTTCCTATAAGATCACATGCATTTCCCCCTGATGGGATCTTGGGTCTCTTTATCTCTTGGGAGATCAGGACATCGTAGGCAGTGGGCTCTTTTTCTTAGGCCCATTAATGTTCTTGAGCCTCAGAGCTTAAAGGATCGAGTGGGTGATAGCTATGTTTCACTGTCAACACATCTTTGTTATTATTTTGGCTAATATCACGAATGATACCTTAATTTTGTCAAAATTTTCAATTAACTACATGGAATTTAGTTTATTTAATTTACTACCTCGATATACTTTTCATCATAAAAAGTACATAGCATAGCCTGTTACTTTTGTCAGCATAATTGTCATTTATGACCTATAACTTCATGATATGTTTCCTTGGCCCATGGTTAAGCCAAAGGAAACGCAATATTGGAAACCTTGAGTTATTTGATGCAGTCTATGATTGGGTGTGGAAGTGGGAGGAAGGGAATAGTGGAATGCTAATCAAGATGTTTTGAAATCTAAGCAATCAAACCCTAATTGACATCACTTACTCTAGAAACGGAAGTTGTCTCAGTAAGACCATAGCAAAAGTGAAGGTAAGACAATCTCTAACCCTGATCGTACCTTGACATGCTCATTTATTGGTCACATTTGATTGTATTTATGGTCAATTTGTCAAATGTTGTCCAAATACTTAATTAAGTACATTTAATCATGATACCAAAGTTGTTAGTCTATTAGGCATGTGGATGATTGGTCATTTTTGTGTTCATTCTTCAAGGAATTGAGGTTAGCATCATTGTCACGTTTGGTTCATTAGGCAAGAAGAATACCCCTAGATGTGTTCTCTATAAGTTTAGAATTAGAGCAAGACTGGAAGTTCTAAGGATGGAGACGAATCAAGGTCACTTATTACATGGATGCCCAAGAGTTAAAATGGTGAACTTGCAATGGCATTGTGCTATATTTATTTGATGTCCTTCAAGATGGAATTTTGAATTTTAATCCATTTGTTGCATATGTCTTGTTATGTTGGATGACAAATGCAATTTCTTCAAGTGGGTGCATAGTCAAGAGGAGCTTCTGCGAGACACATGAGATTGTGATTTCAGCATAGCATGAAGGAAAGGTTATTTGCTCCTTTGACGAATGATGCAAAAAGGATTTGGTTAAGGGAATGGAATGTAAAAATGAAAAGGAATGTATTGTAAGATTTGGTCGAATAGAGTCAAGTGACAAAAGAGGATGGAATAAACTCAAAGATTTAGCTTATCTAAGATGGAAAGGCTTCAAAGCATGTTGAAACACTACAAGTGCATGCTATTTATGATTTGGTTGGGATTTTACTGTATTGTTTTGTCCAAGCCAATGAATATGCTCATATTGTCCCTTTGATTTTTGTTTCACTAAGGAAAAGATGTTTCTTTTTGTTCAAAATTTCATGGACTTATAATGAATGTGACATTCTAAGGAACAAGAGATTTTGTTGCATTGTTTCTTTTAGTTTGGCAAAGGAGAAAGTCTAATGTAATGTTATAGTGAAAGTCATTTTGAACCATCTATAAGTTACATTTCATACTGTTTGCAAATTATGTGAAGCGAAGCTTTAATTTTCTAATCCAAGCCATTTAATATTAGTATGCCTTGTCACCCACTCTTTAAAATAAAGTTTCTTATATTATAAGTCTCCTCTATTATGAAAAGGTGCAAGATTTAACACTAAAAGTTGAATGAACTTAAACATATCAATATGTGCATGCACTTTTTCTTTTTTGCCTTTGTGCACATAAAAAAGAGAGTGTAAAATGTTGTTTATGATAAAATCAATAAATAGCCATACCAAATGGTATGGAATTCATAGTCGTGACTCTTTCTCCTCAACTTGTGGCTCAAGTTGTCAATAGCATATGCTAGTAATTCAATTACCTACCAGGACTAAAACACAGTAATGTTAAATACAAGGATTTCATTAACTGATAATTCATACGCTTATCCAAAAGTTTATGTCACCTTGTTACTTCCCATTCTAAATCCTTTCTTCTAGACATTTACCACAACAAGGATCTAACAACGCAATTTTATTAAAAAAAAAAACACACAACCCACACTAATTACACACGATCCTCGTGACTTATAAAAGGAGGACTAACAAGGCTTCTCAAAAAAAAAAAAAACAAACAAGCACACAACGCACATTAACTACACAAGATCCTCATAATTTACAAAAGAACCATACCACCCTATACATCATCACATAAACAGAACAAAAATATCATTAAGATGGTGCCACTAGCACATATTTACACAGCAAAAACACTAGTTACTTCATACTGTACTTCATTAGATAGCATTCTTGTGTTGGAGGTCCTACCAAGTGGTCATCATTACTTGACTCATCCAACTACTTAAACATCATACCAGTGTGCTTCTTCTTATAGAAATTTGCAAGTGAGATGCAATTGCGTCTCCTCCTCGACCAGCTTTTCCCTTGCCTTTTGGCTTCGACATGTTGTGTAGCATGTGCCTCGTCCAAGTTCACTTGGAGTTGCTATTGCTTAGTTGCCATTTGTGATTGCAACCACTTCCATGACATGCATGCAGATGGCTTGGGCTCTCTAATCCGTGTCACATATTATTTTAACTCACCTGTGGTTGTTGACTTGCATGCACTTCAAAACAATTTTTGTAGTTTGCTACCTTTGTGCTACATGAAAGTACTGACACTTGTTATTAGATGT
Source organism: Combretum micranthum (assembly GCA_024138025.1). Classification (NCBI taxonomy): domain Eukaryota; kingdom Viridiplantae; phylum Streptophyta; class Magnoliopsida; order Myrtales; family Combretaceae; genus Combretum; species Combretum micranthum. The sequence continues at coordinate 1,785,093 of JAMXBD010000047.1, forward strand.
TGACATGAGTCACGTCTAACACATGACTTATATAGGCTCAACACTGACGAGTATGACCTGTCAGCCTAACCTGTCTACATGGGCTATGGCTAGCCAAAAACCTGTTTGTTTGCTAGGTCCATAACAGGTCAATACTTACAATCCATTGATCCGATGGGTCTAACCTAGGTTGAACCCAAAAATAAAAAAAAATAAAAAATAAAAAGAAAATCAAGTAAATTTAATAGGAAAAACCATCCACAACAAATGAAAATGGAGAAAGATAAAGAACAAGGAAATGGGAGGGGTGTAAATATATGTGCTATAGATGTAGATGAGGAGAGAGAAATAGTGAAGGAGAGAGAGAAGAAAGTGGATGAAGAGATAAGAAAAGAGAAAAGAAGAGAGGAGAGAAGAATAGTTATTTATGTTAGATAGAAAATTTTTTGTTTACCCCTTGCAATACTATGGGATTATAGAGAGGACTTTCCATTGAAATTGCTCCCACATTAGAAAAAGTTCAATGAATGAAAGTTTGCAAAGTGCCACAAAAAATCGAACAATGGATTTTATTAATTATTATTTACAAGAGTGTCAACGATATGACCCAAATGTGATGGCATTAATTTGGCACTTGATTATTGCCTTGACTCACGCAATTGCAATGTTCCTATGCATGGAGATCCTTTTACTAGCACTTTTTTCCAAAAAAAAAAAAAAGTTAAGAAGGTCGGTTCTACTGGCCATGAGCAGACCCATAGACAAGCGAGCAAATGAAACTACCCGGCCTATATCAATCTGGACTAATTTTGAGCCACAACTCTCCGAACTCATAAGCCAATGGGTTTAGGGTGAGTTTGACCCATGTCAACATTAACTTGGTGTATCAACCCAAAAAAAAAAAAAAAACTACTTGATGTGCCTTTACCTTAAATGAAATGCTAAGGATTTTTAGGTGTCATGCCAATTCCTTAATATCTCATTATTTTATTTGAAATCCTTCATATTAATATCACGATTTCCACTTCAATTGTAATTCAACATTTTCAAAAATTTTGAGCTATTTAAACATGCTTAATGAAGGTATCTAACAAGAATAAAGGTAAGCCAAGAGCTGTATCTCTAATTTTTGGCAATTTAGCGTCTCGTATTTAGATTTTGACCAATTAATAGTTGTACTTTTATAATATGTTTGATTCAGTACCTTTGTTAAATATTATTTGATAAATAATCATTTTAATGATAAAATAATGGTAGACACTTTGCCCAAATGGCAAAAATCTAAAGATGGGTACCAAATTGCCAAAAAATTGCAAAAATTTGAAAGTATAAGTATTTAGTCTGTTATTATCTTATCATCAAAACATAATTTTGTCAAATATTATTTAATAGAGATGCTGAATTGCACATACTTTGAAAGCATAAGCATTAATTTGTTAAATCTAAATATGAGACATTAAATTGACAAAAATTGAAAGGAAAAATTACATGGAAAGCTATTAATGTTTAGGTTTAAGTTCATTTAAGATATCAATATTTGTAGAGGTTAAAAAAAAGGAATAAATATTTGAGTAAGTGAGTCAAATAAGGCATAGTCACTAACTCCGTCTAGCTTCTTCATCAAATGTCATGTGTGTTTCACGTGATCTTCTCTTATCTTTGGCATGGTCTTTGTCTAAACTTGCTTTCTTTCTCTAAACTCATTCATTCACCTTCTTCGAACAATTTATGTCTCTAAGCTTACTTTCTCTCTCTAAATTCACTCACTTACCAAGTCAAATCATTAGAAACCATGAAACCCTATCTCTCTACAAGAACTCTCTCTTTATAGGTTCTCTTTCTAACTCACTTCTCTCTCCAAGCTAGCCATCTCCTAGGCACAAACCACCACAGTTTGGGATACTATCACTGGACTTGAAACTCAAAAACTAACACCAAAAACCAAAACTTGACGCCTCACACTCATTAGCCTCACGTCGCACAGGTTTTTAATGATGTTTGGAGTTGAAGTTTGTGTTTAGTGAAATAGATGAGGCTTCCGAAGGTGGTTGATGTGAGTTGATTTGGTGCAAGTTTTTCCATGTGGCAATTTTGGTTATCTTGTAGGTTTGGCAATGGTGGATGGGTGCCAAGTTGACTCTGTGAGTTAGAGATGACTCGATGACTTGGTTTGCACATGACATTAGACAAAAAGGATAGACAGAGTTAGTGACAATGCCTTATTTGACTCATTTACTTAAATGTTTGTTTGTTTTTTTAACCTGTATATACGTTCATGCCTTAAATGAACTTAACTTCAATGTTAACACCTTTCCATATAATTTTTCTAAAATTGAAAATGAGAACACTTGATCTCTTATTATTTGATTTATTACATAAATTTATCTATTTAAAACTTATCTTCCTAGTTGATACTAGTAGCATTAAAATAAAAATTCTTGAATAAAATAAAGAGTTACGAAGACACCTAGAGCTTTTAAATAAAAAATAAAATGGTTAGCTTTGACCATTTGAATCATGCTCAAGTAATACGGCTTTACAAACGGAAATTCTTAGGTCAAGTCACTACTTTTTGTTGTATGGCGACTTGTGCACAAGTGGTGACCCGGTCATCCAGTAAAAATCGGCCTAGAACAAACAAACACACCTAGAACATATTATACAGACCTAGACAATAAATCAACCCAGTACAAAGACTAAAACCTAGAACATAATAGAATAACATAGGACATTTGTTAACCAAGAACTAATACAAACACTCAGAAGTTAATATGATGATCTAAGACATTCCTTCACATAGAACAAAATAAAGAACACGGTACATTTACAACATGTCCTACAGTAGTTTATACTGGGTATGAGTAAAGATACTAGGTGTGAGTTCTAGGTAAGAGATCCCAGGGTTCCACATATGTACGAGGTCCGAGTAGGACTTTCAGGTGTGACTACACCTAGAACTAATACAAACACCAGAACTTAATATGATGACTTTGGACATTCCTTCACATAGACCAAAATAAAAAACACGGTACATTTACAACACATCATACAATATTTTGTATTGGGTATGAGTAAATATACCTGGTTATTTGTTTTGTGCTATGTGAAGGATGTCCCAAGATCTTTTAATATGTTCTAGGTTTTCGCATTTGCTCCAGATGCAAGATGACATGGAATTCCCTCTCCTACCTCGAGCATATGTATTGTCCTAAGGCCTTGTAATTAGGTAACATCAACTACAACACATGCAAATACCCATGACAAATAGCAGTACCACACGTTCGAAATGTACCGGGTTCCTTATTCTATTGTAGGAGGAAGGATTTACTTTGCTAAGTTCATCTAATATGGTCGAGGTCATCGGATTTGATCTAGGTGTGTGATGACCTGGGACATATTAAGTAACCTATGATCTAGCAGAAATTAAGGACCCCGGTACATTTAGAACGTATGCCCTAGTCCCAGGACAATACATATGCTCGAGGTAGGAGAGGAATTCCAGGTCATCTTGCATCTGGAGCAAATGCGAAAACCTAGAACATATTAAAAGATCCTGGAATCCCTTCACATAGCACAAAACAAATAACCGTTACATTTGTCCTAGCCTATAGGACAAATGTAACGGTTATTTGTTTTGTGCTATGTGAAGGGATGTCCCAGGATCTTTTAATATGTTCTAGGTTTTCGCATTTGCTCCAGATGCAAGATAACGTTAATTACAACACATGTGAATACCCATGACCAATAGCAGTACCACACGTTCGAAATGTACCGGGTTACTTATTCTGTTGTAGGAGGAAGGATTTACTTTGCTAAGTTCTTTTAATATGTTCTAGGTCATCGGATTTGATCTAAGTGTGTGATGACCCGGGACATTATGGAAACTACAACTTAAGAAGACCTTTTACATTGAAGAAATGTACCAACCTAGAACATTTATGCCTGGGCGAAATGGACCAACATGAGCCATTTACACGGACCTAGAACTTCCAAAAGACCTGGGACATTTACAACCCCAGTGCATATGATTCTAGATAGAACGATACGAAGACCTGGAGACCTATAACATATGGTAACTTAGAGCATTTACAAAAATGATGAGCTGGGACATTTATAAAAGCTACATAACATTATAAACTTAAAGCATTTATCCATCAAGCAATTGTAAACAAACGTATAAGATTACTTGCTCGGAGTGCCACAAAACAGAGTACTTCACAAATGATGTTGGATTGAATGTTTCATTAAAACGATAAATGAGCAAAAATGGATTTCATTTTGTCTCCTTCCCTCCAGCCACGACTGTGTATGTGATAAAAATGATATTGGAGTGAATGTCCCTAAAATTTATTTGGTTTTCTCTTCATTCCCTTCACTTATATAACATAAAAACATTCCACCCAACAGTCAATGTCAAACCCAATCGCTAATCAACTTTACAAAAAATTGTGTTTATAGCGTCTTCTTTAATACATCAGTCAATTCGATAAATTACAGCAAACTACAAACTATTTACTTCAAGCAATTCCAATACCTAAAGTGTCAATAATATGATGTTGCTATCCTCATTTTCCCTTATGGATAGTGTGGTGGATGATCCTCATCTTTGAAATTTTGATTTGAAAATCCAATAGAGGGTTCTGTCCTTGTCCAATCGAGGGTGCTGTCATGGTTGGAAAGGGGCTGCTGTCATGGCCCAATGTATAGATTTCAGAACCTCATGAAATCATCCTTTGCACCTAGGGAACATATAAATACATATATAAATAAAACTTTAATTCCGATTCCAAATGAAAAACAAATTGCATGGTAGTGCAATAAAAAATATATAATAACAATACAAGAAGCCAACTAAGTCTATTGTGATGTTCAGTGTTGTTCTCTTCATTTTATCCTATGTGGGGGAATGTCCTGGGCTATGTTAAAATGTTCTAAGTTAATGGAGTCCTAAGTCCTAAGTTCGTATGATTATGTTCCAAGTCCAACTATTGGCATTAGGTTAATAATGTTCTAGGTTTTTATAATATGTACTAGGTTTGTTTGTTTGTTCTAGGGTTCTTTGTTTATTTTCTTTCCTACGTCTGGTTAAATCTTCTAGGTCAGGTGTTCTTGGAACGATGTCCCAGGTTATTCACTTTGTCCTAGGTGGAGGAATGTCCCGTGTTATGTCACTATGTTCTAGGTATTCGTATTTTTCTAGGTCATTATATCCCAGGTCCTTTGTTTATGTTCAGAGTATAATATGTTATAGGTGTGCTTGTTTGTTTAAGGTGGTTTGTTTTTTTTCTTTTCCTACGTTTGATTAGATCTTCTAGGTCAGGTGTTCCAGGAAAGATGTCCTAGGTTCTTTATTTGTCCTGGGTATTTTAACTCCCTAGCTTATGTTAATATGTTCGAGTTATTCTAATTTGTTCTAGGTTATTCGAATTTCCTAGGTTGGTATGATTATGTTCCGAGTGTTTGTCCTAAGTTCCTAGATGTTCTAGGTTGGTATAATTTGTTCTAGGTGTGTTTGTTTGTTTTCTTTCCTATGTCTAATTAAATATTCTAGGTTAGGTGTTCTAACAACAAACATTGCACATTAAAGTGTTATTACATGGAACAAATGTGCTCACCTATGAGAACAGCATCGGTTGGTTATGTCTATGTCAATCCGCCTAGTTTCATTTATTTTGACCCCAACCTAGCCACCTATGAAGAAAAATTAAGGTTAGTTATTATTTATTTTGCTCCACATCTTTTATGTTATAAAAATATACCACAATACGAGAGATCGCACAAACAATTGTGTGACTAATGAAAAGTTTATGACACAACATGGGCTATGGATAAGGTGTACCAGTTTTAGCTTAAGGCATCATATGGGTCCGTGTACTGGCGATGAACATCTTGTGAAGACTGTCCATGTAAATTCCTTCGTCCAGAGTCTGGTTGCTCCAATCCCCTTGATATGATTTATAGTCCTATCCTTCCTCGTCTTCGTGCACACCAACCTGTGAACTCTCTACCTTTAACGTATTGGAGGTGGCTATATCTGGACAATTATTCGAATAAGTTTTTCGAGTGTGTCATGTTCTACGACAGTTACTGCACTTTTTACGGCCGCTAGGTGGCTTCTTTCTCTTTGCTATTATTTACCTCTATTACTTGAGAGGATCCTTGATTCTCGCTTCAAAGTTCATGCTATAATCTTTAGATACATCTTCTGCCATGGAGAGTCCCTGTACTATAGTTAGTAATCGTGTCACCTCTTGAGATACTTCGTTGTAGGATTCGATCGTTTGATTAGCCCAATAGCACAGTTGATTGTAGGTATTTGTTAATGCTCTGTACCTGGTTCTCAGTCTATGCTCCTCTATTGATCATTACCCAACGAGACATCATGGCTGTACAACTCTCTTGCCCTCTTAGTCCACTTGTTCATAATTAGGTTGTAAGGTATTTCGACTTGTTCCTCAACCTTTGCAATGTGAATTGCATGACAACAGGGGAGGCCATTTGTCTCAAATTCCAAGCACGTGCATTGTATGGATGGTTCATGTGTCTTATAGACCACATGCTCCACCTTTGTCTCATCTCCATACTGCCGCACTGTATATTGTTTGAAACCAATGCCATCGATTTTGCCAACTACATACCAAAGACCTTCTTCATGGATTTTCACACTAATCATGTTAAATGAAGCACGTGTCAATACCTTGGCAACATGTGACTCAATTTTCCTTAAAACAGATCCCAATGGTGGTTCTTTGTGCCTGCTTTCATAGTCAGCTGTGGTGTCTTTGTGTCAATAGCTTTATTTAAACTTTCTACAAACTGGTATAGCCTGAAACCTTTCTGCATACGTCGTTTAACGAGTGCATTAACTGATTCACACTGCTGTGTAGTCTGCATCCTACCCCCACATCCCCCCACAAAAGCTTCCACGAAGATAGGCCTTGGCCCAAGATTGGCGACTTTTGTATATCGCTTCTATCCATGCATTACCATGGAGACTGTGCTGAGAAACAACATCTGTCCATTTCTGCTCCCATTCCTCGATCGACATCGGCTCATACATACAGGCTTGAAAGTCCGCAAGAAACTCCATGTTCTTAATGTTCATTTGACAATTACGTTCTAGATGCCACGCGCATAGCTTATGTCTTGCAATGGGCTAAACATCTGTAATGGCAGCATGCATGGCTCTTACACCATCGGTTATAACCGATGCTGGATGTCTCCCTCCTATTCCATCGGTGAAGTTTTGGAGCATCCAATTGTACGCATCTGTTGTCTCCTCTGTCAAGAGTGCTAAACCAAATATGCATGTTTGGTGGTGGTGATTGACCCCAATAATGACTACAAATGGCATGTTGTAAACATTAGTCTTGTATGTGGAGTCAAAAGCAATAACATCTCCAAAGCATTGGTAATCTACTCGTCCCTTGGAGTCAATCCACAACAACATTGCCAATCGTTCTTCCTCTACATGGTATCGATAGAAAAAAGCGGGATCTTCTTCAGCTCTTGCAGTCATATATGCAATCAATGCCATCGCATCACCACCTTGTTCCTTTTTTCTGCTGCTCGGCACCGATATAGTTATGCAAATCCTTTTCGGTGAATCCAACCTTGTTAAATCCACCAGATATATTAACAAGATGCTCCATTATTTTTCTGGGCTTGATTCCGAAATCTTGAAGAATTTTTATACGTACCCCTTCAGGTCCTGAAATTTCCCTATTCCCCTTAAGAAAAAACGAGTGCTTTGGTGGCACAAGTTCGTGTGAGTGCTCTGTGACCACATCCTTCACTCTCCACATGTTGTCATGCTCCAATAAAATTCTGAAAGTTGCCAAACAATTTGTTCATGTAACAAAGCGTCTATGCACTGGGCTATTTTCTATAGAACCACTTCTTGTCATCCCTGCCTTACCACACACCCAACGTTGCATGGTCACACTTACTTACTCTACATTGATCTTCTCTTCTTATATCAAATCTCATTGATATAGCATACATATTATAGAATTCCTCTGCTTCACTGTGTGACGAAAACTCGAACGATCAAATATCATCTGCAGTTAAAAATCTATATGTGTTGACATCTGCACCACTAAAAGTTGATTGTTCGTTACCTACGAATGCAGACTCCTCATTACTTTCTCTGGTGTTTTGATTGATACCCCAACACTGACCACTTCGCGATGGCCTTCCTCTGAAAAAAATTCCTAGACTGCATTATCTGCGGTCAACAAGAAATGCATGGTGGTGTTAAGAAATCATAAAGACTTGATAATAATACAATAATACAGACATGTATACCAAGAACAAATTAACAAACCTAGAACATTTACGATGACCAAGAACATATGAGACATTCTGGAAAATAAAACAGAAAAAGACCAGATACCTAGAACAAGGGACAAACATGGAACATTTTCACTGACCTAGAACATATGGCAACCAACACCTTTACAAGGCACTTAGGACCATATGGTGACCTGGGACAGTCAGGAGCTTAGAACATAAGACCTGTATACATAGAACAATGTAATAACCTGAAACATGTACTATTACCTAGAACATATGAGACGAAACAAAAACAGCAAACCACATACCTAGAACAAAATGGACCAACATGGATTATTTATGGGACCTAGAACATAAGGCAACAACCGCCTTTCCAAGAAAAGCATAGACTCCATTATATCTACAGTCAGCAAGAAATGCATGGTATTGTTAAGAAATCATAAACACTTGATAATAACACAATAATACAGACATGGATATTAATAACATATGAGAAATTCTGGAAAATAAAATAGAAAAAGACCAGATACCTAGAACAATGGACAAACATGGAACATTTACACTGACATAGAACATATCAGATGAAACAAAAATAGCAGACCAGATACCTAGAACAAAATGGACCAACATGGATTATTTACGTGGACCTAGAACATAAGGCAACACATGCCTTTTCAAAGGACCTAGGACCAATATGTTTACTTGTGGCATTAGGGAACCAGAATATAGAAGACTTTATACAGAGAACAAACGAAACAACCTCGAACAATTATTGAGGACCTGGGACAATCAGGATCTTAGAACACTAGAAGACTTGTATGGCTAGAAACAATGAACCAACATGTAACATTTGCCATGACCTATGATATATGAGACACATGAAACTAAAACAGAAGAATACCAGATACCTAAAACAAGTTGACAAACATGGAACATTTACTATTACTTAGATCATATGAGAACATACAACTCTCGAAGGACCTGGGCTATATACTTCGACATGGGACATTCTACAACACATAACATAGAAAAACCTTATTCTTGCAACAAACAAACCAACCTGATGAATGAGCAGAAATGGAATTGGTTTTCCCTCACTCCCTTCCAAGAGTCTATATGTAACAAAAATAATGTTGGAGTGAACAACTCCTTTAAATGGATTTGGTTTTCTGTCATTCCCTATACTTATATAAAGCCAAATACAGTCCACCCAACATTCAATATCATAGAAATGAAGTCTAAGTGAACACCTTTCATTCACTAACAAGTTAAACCTAATCGCCATTCAACTTTACAAAAAATTACAACAATTTATAACATCTTTTTTAATACATCAGACCATTCCATAAATTACAGCAAATTACAAACTAGTTACATAAGACAATTTGAATACATAGTGTGTTGGACTATCAAAATTTAAATAATGCAATGTTGCTGTTAAGGTCCAACATATAGATTTTAGATCCTCATGAAATGATCCTTTGCACCTGGGGAACATATAAATACATAAATAAATTAGAGGATAAATTCAAATTATGTAAACTTGACATTTCATGTTCAAGCATAAAGTAGAAAAATTAGAATGCTTCATACCTGTTGTGATAACTACGGTTATTTGATTGTGTATGCATCTATCTCAGTCTCCAAGTCATTCAAGAAGAGAACTTGGAAGATTAACCTACTAATGTGTTCCCAGCAAGGATGGGTGGCACTATACTGAATTTGCTATAGAGATGAACTTCTTCAATATATTGTTCAGCATGATATAAGTCAACCTTGTCTCCTGCATCATGATTAGTGGAGTTAGTTATTGCATAAGCCAGGGTCATCACTAATCACATGCTCTTATAAGCCAAAGGACATAATGAAGTTTCCTCACAACAAGAGGTAAAATACTGAGGGGATTAAAGTGAATTCCTACCTATATGTCCTCTGAATTGACATATGTCCTATGGACATATGGTAGTCATAATGACCTCATCACCATGTTCTGTGGACATCGGTGGTGTGTGATATGGTTGTTGTATGTTGAGTTCCTTTAATGGCAAAAAAAAAGTAAACACGTTTTGTGAGAATGAATTCAAATACAGTGCATTTAAGTACCATGTGGAATGTAGAAAAAACAAAACATACTTGTATTTGCAAGTGATCATTGCTTGTGAAGGTGTGCTGTGACATCTGCTATGATTTGCTCCTTCAACTTGTTTCCACCCCATAACAATAAGGGTGCCAGCATTCTCCATCTGTGGTGATATGAAGCCACCTGTACGAAATAAGCAGACTCCACCATGAATACGAATATGATTATTTAACACATCATAAGATGTTATGTCAATGTACATGATGGACATACCATGTCTAACATATCTTGCTTAAAATCTAATGCTTCCATGAACTTCATCACATAAATCCCATAGTTGTTACTACATATCATGTAAACATAATCTTAGGTATACAAAATATAATGCATGCAAAGGGATTTTATTAACTGAGTTGCAGACATACAAGTCGTTGTGGTTCACTTGGTTTGGAACGTAGCTTGGGTAAACAAACTCCCACTGTTTGATGGTCTCATTCCATGTATCCCCTCGGGCATGTGGGCCAGTAGAGGTCCATACTTCAAAGAGTTTATTTAGTTTTCCAAGCTACGAAGATCAGTTGAAAGCAATATGAACAATGTTTATTCTATAATGCAATGACAAAACTTAAAGATAGACTTGAATATCAAATGGCTCACCATGTTGCGAAGTTCTCTCTCTCTGATTGATTTCTTCTATCCAGTAGGATGCATTGTGTCAAAGACGAGGATGCACCGTTGACGTAAGCACAGCACCACTGCTATCCAGTGGTTCTCATCCACATCAACTGGGATTAAAATCTAAGAAAATATGATGTTTGAGAAGATACAAAGGTAATGTTAACCGCTTTCACTGTGTGTAATTGCAAAAAAAAAAAAAAAAAAAAGGTTTTTAGCCTATCTCATGGCATTTGTCCATATCAGCCATAAACCTGCCACTGTAAGCCGTTAGGCACGATAAGAAACCACCACCTGACTGTGCAATTTGCTACACAAATGAAGTCAATTGAATAAGGGGATAGTCAGAAAATGCAATGAACATAGAAGGAAGATTCCATAGATGGTCAATGATGTTCTCACTGATGCAAGCTGGGGCAACCGAGCAAGATCCACCTTTGCTGGAAAGGATCTAATACTTACAACATACAAGTCTGTTCAAATGCAAATGCATTGATAACCTAGACATCATAAATAGGTTGGAACCCGTCAACAAAGTAGGCACACAAGTAAAAGGAATGACAACGGTCACATACTTACGCTCCCATTTATCTAGCCATCCATCTTGAAGCATCTTAAGTCTGACCGATGTAATTGCAAGAATTCCATATCTACGAGTATCTCACTAGCAAAAAAAAAAAAAAAAAAAAAAACAAGTAAAACTAGCCATGTGATAACCATAACAGTTTAAAAACGGGCATATGATATTACCAGCATGGCATACAATAATTGAAATCGAATGAATAATCCAAAAGAACGGAGGTGGCACCAATTAACCCACAACATATTAATACAACTAGGGCATTCGACTAAGGCAGTAAATAAACCTATGGCAACTTCAATCTACTCCTGGTACTAATAAAAAAAATTGAAGATATGGCTTGAATATAGACCTAGGACTAACAACCTAGAACATATTAATTAACATGGGACACACTACGACCTAGGCGGGTAAATAATCCTCGGACAAGTTGAATCCACACATGGCACTAATCAACCCATATCATATGACTACACCTGGGTCAAAATGAACAAGAAAGGACATTACAATAACAGTGTTACCTTCCCGAGAGGCTGTTGTCTAGTGCATAGTTGATGAAGGCTATCTCCTCTAGGTTCAGCATGGGGAATAGAGGATGAACCTCTCCTTTCGGAAAATTTTCCCTAACAAGCTATGTGAAAACATCACCAACAATCAATAGCATACGTGTTAAATCCAATGGTGGAAGACCAAGTGATGATTCACCACAAAAACATACCCTCGGATACTGAGTTACGAGCCATTTTCTTACTGGTGGTAACTCCGGTGTAATGGGGGCGTTCAATGGTTGAGGAATTATCGGTGATGGAGCTGCATTTTTTCCTACATTTTTCTGTGCGTAGGTATGTAAACGGTGACTTGAGGTAGTGGCTGACCCGATGCTCGGCGGTGTTTCATGTAAACTTAACTACCAGTGGTTTTGGAAGAATAGACGATCCCGATTGTTCTACGTCCTACAATGAATGTGATTCAATTTTATGCGTGGAACATTTGACGATCACGAGAGAAGAATATTCAAAGAACATACCCTTGTGGACAAAGGGGGCAGCGAAATTTGACGTGGCTGGTTGGTTTGGCGAGGGGGAGGGGGGGAGCGAGGGGATCGCATAAGCTTCATAAAAATATCCTCTTCATCGTTGGACACCACCAATGCCCTACGCAGACGTCGAAGGAGACGGAACCTTCTAAGCGCTTCAGCACAGTAAGTGGAGATATTCTTGCGAAGTGTTTCAAAGAAAGTCCTTGAGAAGAAAGATGAGTCATTTATCAACTCACTGAACTCTGATTGTATGTCCGGAAAATCATCCTGCAAGTGTAAATGTTAAACCCGCAATAACTCTTGATGAAAAACGTCCAAATGAGGAAGGTGAGGAAAAAAAAGAAAAAATAACAACGTACCTTCATGGTATCTTGGTTGTGTGTGTGTGTGTGGGGTAGGAGAAGGGTAGACTACAAGCGTACTTCGGGTGTAGGTTTGTAAAGGGAAGAGGAAGAGTTTCCCTCCATTGACGTAAAGGAGGGAATTTATATCTTGTGAAAATGGACTCCATTTAATGGGACGAGACATCCGAAAAAGGAAAATGGGTTAATCCACCTACCGCTTTCACTTAGTAAAAAAACAAATACCTAGATCGTATTATATACACATAGAACATTATGACCCCAAAACAAAAAAACTAGACTGGGACAAATATGTGAGCCAAGTACATCCAAAAACGCAAAATGGGTATAATGAACCTTCCACTAACACCTAGGAAAAAAACAAATGCATAGAGCAAATTATATATACCTAGAACATAATGACCCCCATAACAAAAAAACTAGACTGGGATAAATATATGAACCTAGTACATTTGAGAAAGCACAATAGGTATGATGAACCTTCTACTATCCCTTGGGAAAAAAACAAATGCCTAAAACAAATTATATATGCCTAGTACATTCATATTCCTAGAAGCAAAAAAATATCCTGGTACAAAAAGTGAAAAAGAACCAAGTAAATGTCACATGTATACTGACCCAGAACAAATTTATGGACCTAGAACAAAACATCTGAAGAAGGGAAAATACAATTACGTTAAAGGCACGGTATGGTTCATGAGTGGTATGCAATCGAGGGGGGAGACTAGGACTGGTCATAGATTCCAAAAACCGACTCAGTTCCTTATTCGGTTCCCTATTAGGTCGCTCAAATCCGATTGGATACTCTATATGGTTTTATGTACAATACCTAAACCTACTTCTATAAGGTTATGATCTCGACTCGATTAGTCCCCACACCCCATTTTGATATTATGAAAATATTTTTTATTTTTAATAAGCGTGTCGATTTGATCCTACAAGGTGATGACTACGACCCGAACCGAACCCATGACTTTATAGGGTAGAACAAATTTTTACCAAATACATACTGTAACTTTTTAGGGTCAAACCCTCTAGGGTTTTTAGCGGGTCGTTATAGGGTTAAATTGTAAACCCTCGAATTTTTCGTAACTCTTAGAAAACAATCCTTGGATTAAAATACCAAATCGAAACCCTAAAAACTAACCCAAGTTCAAACCAAACGCTAAACAATATTAAATACCCTTAAGAAAAAGAGAACCTTCAAAAACAAAAATAGAAATTCAACAATCGTTTGACTCAAAACCCGAACATGAGATAATTCATTTATCTGATCCCTAACATAGATCGAGATGGAATATCCAAATAATGTTCAACAACAAAATTATAAAACCTTAAGCCTCTCGATTAATTTTGAAATAGAAAATGTAAATTGATATCGAAAGTCAAAGTGAGTCAATCACACAACCCTAGATTGAATTAAACGATCCCGGTAACTGAAAAATATTAAAAAATTACAAAGATAAAGTAAAACATAAATTTTGAACAAAAAATATAACACTGTCAAAAACACCAAAATTTTATGCTCCTACGAATAAATGAAAAAACCGTAAGTCAAATAGGATTCCTAAAAGACAACAAAATATAACAAACCCTAGTGTTTAGATCCGGCAATCCTGCTCTCTTAAACCATAAACAACAGAATCGAGATAATTGTGGATAATAGGTCGTAATAATATAAGAAAATTTGAAAATATAATATTCGCTAAATTTTTAGGTATTTTGGATCCAAACAAATCGGTTTTCGAAAACCGTGCACTGGTACATTGGTCTGTAAAAATATTCCGATAACATCGTTAAACTCGTAAAAACATAAGAATTTCAAAAAGTTCAGTTTTAGATTTTTTTCGGAATCTAAAAATATCTAATATAGCTCGTTCACACGTATTATTATTACTACCAATATTTTATTTGTCTAGTCTAATATTCATAATACTATTCTACTATTCATCTATATATACTTTTGCTACAACCTATTCTTACTACCTATATACATATTTTTCTTACTTTTTACATAACAAAACTCTCTCAAATTCACTCCATAAATTCTCTTTCTAATTAATTATAGGATTTCTTCTCTAACTCCATAACAAAAATGAAGAACTAAACTAGTTTTCAAAGTTAATGCAAGAATCACACAACTAGTATGATAAATCACTTTAGAGAAATAAAAGTTTGTCAAGTTTCTAAATGATAAACTCATTTTGAAATAAATAGAAGAATATAAACATGATAGGTTTAAAAAAACAATAGATAATATGAACAACTTAAGAAAATATTGAAAGTGATTCTTCTAAGTAAAAATTTCGAACATCCCCTTAAAAGATGAAGTTTTTGAAAATAAAATCTATCTTTAAAGAAGTTAGAAAATAGAAATATAAGAGGAAAAACTTATTTATAATTTTCAATCAAAAGCTTTTTTAAAATAAGGAATATAGGTAATACAACTCAAATTATTTGAGGCTATCAACAACTTAGGATCAATCTTGTGAACTTCATTCATTACCACTAAAGATAAATTTATAGATATCCTTAAGGATCAAAGTCTAGAAAATATTAATTTGACTTTAAAAAGAAATTACAAAACAAAATTTATAAGAATATACTCATTTATAATAACCCAAGAATTAATAATGTTCTATCAAAACACATAGAAAAGAAATTGTTAAAGTTCAAGTTTTTAATACCCTTAGACAAATCGTTTTACGAAATATAATATTTGAGACAACACCATCAAAGTTTTGCATACCATATGAGTCTATGTATATACATATGTATATGTATTCAAAGGGTTTTTCAACGATATATATATCTATATTTTTGTTTAAGGAATTTTGGATGAAAGAGAGTTTGAAAAAAATTGTGTTTTAAGGGATTGGAATTTCGTAATGATTCTATACCCAATCGTTTCCTTTGCCCAAATGCCTTTTTATAAACATATGGTTGTTGCATTTTATATGCTTGCTAAATGGACTTGTTTGATGGCCTTGTTATGAGTATATTTTGTGTAAGGAATATCTCACTAAGCTAGTTATGCTTATTCCCCAATAGATTTCTAATGTTGCAGGATCATTTTTTTTTTTTTTTGCCCGAGACTATCATGACCGTTCAGGTGGAACCTACATTTTTTTGGGAGCTTTTGGAGAAATTCTATTTTGAAGAATTTAGATTAGATTTCCTTCAGAAATCTTTTAATTTTAGTAATTTCATTTATGAAGACTATGTTATTATAGAGATTTATCAGGGGAATGCCCCGTAGAAGTTGTAAGACCTTAAATTTTAATGAATTGTAATAGTACTGCTTTGATTATTCTGCTACTATTATCATAAAATGCATAACTTCATCGGCCTACCTTGTTATAAAGGTACACCTTGTATCAATATGAAAGCTTCCGAGTGAATAAGGCAGTCATTCTCAAGTTTTAATATTATGTACGGAAGGTTTGATCTTCTATTGTTCCCAAGCTTGCATATAACTTCTCCATTTGCTTGTATTCGATTCCAAGACCCGAAATATAACATTTAAGAACACTTGAGTACCAATTCCTATTCATTTCTTCAAAATTCATAACAAATTGACATGATTTGTTCAATGAAAATTGAGTATAATTCATCTTAACAGGAGGGTCTAGCGTCATGTGAACAAACTAGATGACAATTAATGCCACTCTTCTGATGAGACTAAGGCAGATCGAAAGTAGTGTAAGATAGTTGAACCTCGTAAACATATGTAGGATCATGCCAAAGCCAAGAAAGTGCTACTTATGAGAATGTGGGGCTACAAAAAGACTTGACAAATCATGAGAAACTCTTGTCTAGTGACAATGTACTAGAAAATGCGTAAATGCTTATAATGATTGGAAGCTGACAATCGAAGTTGCTAAGGCTTATCTTAAGAAAGCTTCCAATCATACGAACAAGTGGGCAGATGAGAAGCATAGACCCAGAGACTTCAATTTTAGGTATCAGGCTTTTTTCTAGATTCATACCACTGAAGAACACGAACAATAGACTCATGCATAAGTACATAGGTCCAATCCTTATCATTGCCAAGGTTGGAAAAGTTGCCTGTAAAGTGGAGACACTCAAATAATTGAGATTTCATCATTTCTTCTACGTAAATGGTTGAAGCCATACTACACCATATAGAAGATCCAACATGCAATAAGTCAGCGGTCGAATTTGAAGTTCAACTTCAATGTTGGCGAAGCTGTCGAATATATCCTTGTTGAATGAAGTGGGTTGGGTTTATGAGTTTCATGCACTTGTTGGAGTAGATTGAGTAGCCCCTCTCATCTTAGATATCAATGGATCTATTTGGGACCCTAAACCGAAAAGTATAGGTTAAACTGAATCAAACCATTTTCTGAGGTCAAACCCTATAACGTGTTCAGCAGGTGGGGACACGCCCAATTGCAACTTCTAGTGTTAGGTGCTAACACAATGATAAGTGTAACTACCAGGTCACTTACAAATGTTTAAGGCCCATGCACATGTCTTAGGTAACTTTTTGTGTCTTGGGTCTTTTCATTTGTCCTAGTTCCCTTCAAAGTGCCCTAAGCAATTCGTTCTTGGTGCTAAAGCTTTCCTAAGTTCATGTCCCAGGTCGCTTATAAATGCTATAGGCTATCCTTATTTTTTGTCCCATGCAACTTATAAATGTTCTAGGTTAATGCACATATAGTAGGTCACTTCCTGTGTTCTGGGTCGTTCCACTCATCCGAGGTCATTGCAAATGCGCCATGTTCTAAAACATTCCTAAGTGTATGTCCCATGTCACTTATAAATGTTCTAGGCCTATGCACAAGTCTAGGTCACTTTTTGTGTTATGGGTCTTTTGTCCTAGTTCACTTTCATTAGTGAAAGTCCTAGGTCGCTTATAAATGTTCTAGGTCATTGCACATGCCCTAGGTTCCTTTTAATGTTCTGCATCATTTTATACTAGGTTCTTTAATAGTTGTTGTAGGTCATTTTTACTAGGCAATTTATTTATGTGCTAACATATTCCTAAGTATTTGTCCAAGATCAACTATAAACACAGTAGGTCTTGTTGGATCACAACCAGTCTTCGAATTGAGCACGAAAAATCATTTATTATAGCATAACTACCATTGGTTTTTACAAATTACAATACAAAAGACAATAACAAGAAGAATACAGTCATTTCATTCTGTCTAACAGCACACTCAGTGAGGGGTCTAGCTTATACGTCCACAAGTGATCGGTTGATCATGATATGATATCATCTCTCACTTCATTTTCCGTCCAATCAACAAGAAAAGCCAGAATTTCAAACCTTTTGTAGCAGTCAAATGCTGCATGGAGGGGAAATTTCATATATACCAAACCTATAATATAAAAAACAAAAGAAATATAGTGTGGCAGTGTCCTACAATTTTTGGCACCTTCAGCTCCAATTTTACACATTGCATAAATAATATAACAAGCACTGCAAACTTCTACCCTGTAAATGACCTAAGAGCAAAGTTAATGATCACGTGTTATACCACCACGACAACGGCAACACCAAGGCTTACCCATCCTCCTTTACATCGGGCTTCGGTAGTGGAGGACGGAAAACGAGCGGCCATGAATCCATACCTAACTAGCTAAATTCGAAGCCATCATCATGAAATGCAGATGAGCGAGCACTTGTGCCAAGCATTTCATTTGTGGTTTAGGATTTTTAGTGCTATGATTGTTAGGGGGAGTTTGTGGACAACACTACGAACAAACACAATCGAATAATGTACCACTACATTAATTTCCCTCTCTTTACGCCACAACCCCCATGTTTTCTCTAGATCGAGGACGAGCAACTTCGTTTCATGTACTCTGGCAACGAAGGCAAGGAAACTTGTCCGGAGGGAAAATAGGAATATAAATCTGGATGATAAAGGGATGATGGCAATCATTTCAGAACTATAAGAAAAAGGTTAACGACTCGAATATAATGGGTGCCTACTTACTTCATCCAAATTACGTATTTGCCCTATAAATTTTCGCTTGTGATGCAAGTCCATGACAGCTTCACCCAACTTGAAACGACCATTTAGAACTTTAACCTACAAGAAATTATGCAAACTAGTGTTGGAATGATGCTTGTAGCAGCATAACATATAATTCTAGCATCCATGTGAATTGTATGAGAATTTTTGAAAATTCAGCCGGAAGGAAGCACTGACGGCTATCACTCTCTCTCCTTCTAGCCTCCATGGATAGTTTGTGTGCAACCATATCCATAGCCTGCACCAATACCATTAGAGGATACCTAAAACTAAATTACATAGTATAGTCAAAATAGTTGAAAACCTGATGCTCAACACAATGCCTGTAGTTCAGCGACATTGCATTTGCTCATCGCAGCTCCTGCTGAGGAGTACGAACCAGCGCCTCACTTCAACAAACAATGCCACATAAGCCATGCAATGTATGTGTAGGAACAGTTTCATATTAGATTATATGAAAGTTCTTAGTAAGTGTGTACTCACGAAGCATCTAAATTGAAGGCGAAAGTGTAATTGCATATGGCGATGTGCTCGATAGACAGTGGGCAACACTCAACATTCTTCACCGTTTGGGGGTGTACCCGCATACATACTGAAGTACACATCAAGTGTTGTCGGATACATAAGACTATAATGCACATCTAAAACAACGTCTAGGGAATAGGATTACCACTGTAATTTCAGGAAGTTTAGGCTTCTTTAACCTTTTATCTTTCTTCTTCGAAGGTGCCTTATGTTTTCCTGGTAAGATCTCCACCTTAGCCTGGGCACGCGTGACCAGTTTATTACTTATATCCGAGGATATCGGAAGTATATCTTTCACCGTAGGGCGAACAACTTGCAAATAAGTAAAATTTTAATATGTCAAGTAATGTAAAGCATCTGCAATTCTTGTGTTGAAGGTAGTTTTCACATACTTGAGCGGCTTCAGCACCACCTTCGATTTGATTTGATTGGCTATTCTGCATTTCTTCCCCGCCTACCTCGCGCACAGTCTGATGGATAATTTTTTAAGATCAACCATGATCCCAACAGTAACATTGGAAAATGTCTCTTTAAAGTGTTCTTTAAACCAGCTGATATTCTCTCTCATGTTGCTGTACTTGACCATGTAATCCTAGTCAATGTTGGAAAAAAAAACCGACGTTACATATTTCATCCATGCTAGCTCCATTTTACAAGTGTTCATCCGTAATAGGTATGTCTGTCTATCGAAGCTCCAAGTCATGTGTGACTAGGAAAGTCCAAATGTGATACCTTTCTTAATTGATTGAAATCCTTCCGCTTTTGCTCTAGCAGTTTTTCCTTTTCCTCGATCATCTTCAGCCTTTCCTCGATATGTTTGTCCCTTTCCTATATAGAAACGACACCATAAAACCACAGTACATACATTCAAAATGAAAAAGCAAAGAAACACTGAACAAATGTGTCCTTAGGTGTGTCCAACAGAACACATGTGTGCATGTATGTCTAGCACCTTTTCCTTTTCCTCCATCGTCTTAACTTGTCATCTATATCTTTGTCCCTTTCCTGTGTTAAAAAGACACCATAAAACAACAATAGAAACATTCAAAAAAAAAGCAAAGAACAACTAAACAAAGACAGAAACCTATACCTCTAAGTGTCCACACAACGAAGCAAACTCTGCCCTTATAGCACTGATTTTCGATCCATTGTTCCATTTGGGAAAGTACATCAAATATGAATTATATCGATAATAAAGAACAAGAAAATATATGAAACCTCTTTGCCCATCTCTGGTGCCGGTGTTAGTCCTGCTGGTTCTGGTTGTGCAACCGAAAAATCCATTTGGAACTTATGGATTGTGGATTGCATAAATTCAGTAGGTGAAAACACTATTACAGAACAACGATCGAATTGAACAGAGTACATATGAAATGCATACAATCGTGATGCGATGCAAACACCTCATTTCTTTAACGCTTTCTTCTTAATCTTCAGGTCCCAATATCCACAACTAGGAATTAGTGGGGCACCGCTAGTCAATAGACTGTCATAATATGCCATTTGCACAAAAATATCATATCATAGGTGAGCATATTTTTTGTCGGGTTGGTATTAGGTGAAGTGTCTACACATGGAATATAATAACCAAGAACATCTTTGACTTAGAACGAAATACAATATACGTCCTAAATCATCTGTTATAAGTTCTCTTATGAGCTCTAGGTCATTAGTTTGTTCCAGGTCCTCTTATATGTTCTATGTCATAAGTTCCACTTACAATGTATTCTTGCTAGGTAGTGTATTTCGCCCACGTTCCAATGTCAATTCTACGTCGTCAGTTTATTCCAAGTCAGCACATACATTACGGGTAAAATGTATATATCCTAGGTCATCTGTTCCCCAGGTTTTTTATTAGATCTAGGTCATCGTTTGTTCTAGGTCTTATAATATGTACTAAGTCTTTGTCTAATGTCATATGACCTTACCTTACCTAGGTAGTGTATTTCGTCCTAGACAGTGTATTTTCTTAGGTAATATGTTCCATGTTCACTCTTCGTTAGAGGTTTGTTCCAGTAATGTCATAAGCTCCAGGAAAAACAATTTATTCCAGGTCCTCTTATAGGTGCTAGGACATGAGTTTCAAGTACAATGCATATGTCATTGGTCATCAGTTTAGGTTCTCTTATTAGATATAGGTCACAGTTTATTCCAGGTAAAATCATAAGATCCAAAATAATGTATAAGTCCTAGGTTATCTATTCTAGGTCGTCCTATATGCTAGATCATGAGTTACAGGTTCTCTTACAAGTTCTAGGTAATCTGTTAGTACCACGTATAATGTGTTAGTACTAGATAGTGTATTTTGTCCTATGTCACATGTTTGTTTTGCCTATGTCATGTGTTCCAATTACAATGTATTTGTACTAGGTCATATGTTCAAGGTTCATTATATTTACTAGTCATATGCTCCAGGTTCTCTTATATGTTCTAGGTGATCAGTAGCAGTGCAACATCATAACTTCTAATGCAGTCGACATGTCTTTCTTCAGAACAGAGGCACAATGAACCAAAGCAAAGCAAATGACAATTGAGTCGATAACCATACCTCTAACAACATGATGCATCCACTGACATATAGCTACTCGCCTTGTCTCCAGCGACTAATTCGTTCACACAATAGATTTAGAAGATGTTTCGCCCAATTCATCTTAGGAATGTTGTCTACATCCCTAGCCACATGAAGTAGTTTCTTGGGACTTCAAGGTCCGAAGTTGGAGAAATGAATATGCTTACTAGATAGAGCATTAGACGGCTTTGAATTGACTAGGTGACTCCACATGCTCCTTTGGTATCAGCTCCCATATACTTGCTACTTTGAGCCCTTGTCTTTTAAAAAAATCTTCAAATGATCCTCAACTTCTTCGCCAATTTCTTTACACTCCACATCCACCCCAGTGTTGAACCCAAAAATGTCATTCACCTTTGCAGGATTTATTATCAACTCACGTCTTCCCATGTACATCGTGCTCACGTCTTCATCAAAATTAACAAGCAGTTCTTTCAGCTTCCTGTTGATAAAAGTGAGCTTCAAACTCAACAGGTCACCGAACCCAATTTCCTCAATGAGTTGCCTTTTTTTGCTTCCATAAGGGCACGCTTTAGCCAACATAAATACTTTGTTTAGTGCACACTTGTACCTAATGCACTGTATGCAATTTCAATCACTTATTACAAACATAAGCATATCCCTCAGAAAGACCTCAAATGAAAGATAGCATAACATCTTACCGTCGCCTCACGAGCATTGTCTCGGTGCTGGGATCCACAAGGTTCTTCCGTTTGGCCGTCTTCGTAGCTGGTGTTTCACTTTTTACGGTGAGAATCTTCAGCTTGGAGGTCTTAGGATATGATGCTTCAACTCTTCCGACCATCTTCTTCAAAAACCAAACTCCTCGCCGCTGTGGGTAGATTGGTGATTTCTCGAGATGGTTGAGGTTAGTGGCTGAGAGGCAAGGGGGAAGTGGGTTAGGATTTCTGGCAGGATTTGCATGCATGACTTTTTCTCTATACCAACTTTGTAACTAATCTGACGATCAGTGATTTTTTCTTCTAATCCAACGATTGCAGATGGTATCTATACACAAGTCGATTTTAAACGGCTTGACGCAAGTGCATCCCCTTTGTAAAGGGATGCATGTTTCCACTCAGCTTGTTAAGTAAAAGTGGGGCTTTTTGCATGCTGTGTCAGCATGTCCTTACATTCTATGCCACACGAAAGTCGAAACAAATAAAATTAATATGCCCCAATTTACACTTTGGCATTTCCCAAACCCCAAGCGGAGGCCAGACATCCTCTCTCTCTCTCTCTTCCAGAACCTTCTTTCCCTTCTTTCCTTTCTTCAAGGGTTTCGTGCTCCCCTAAATTTCCTCCGTTGACTGTTTCATCGACGAATTTATCGATCCATATTTTCAATTTAGGAGAAAGCAGATTGCGTGGAGATTCCTATCGGATTGTGTAACCTTGAAATTAAAACGAAGGAATTGAATTTTTATTGAAACTGGATGGATTGGGGAAACGTAACAGCGGAGGATCTGTTAGACGCGCTTCGAGAAGTGGACTGGTCATCACCTCCGAGGCCGTTGTCGGAGTTCTTCTCCCGATTTACTATCCCCAGATCCTACGCCAAATGGAACAGCCGTCTCAAATGCAATCTCTACTAGTACGTAATGTTTATTTATCATTATTTGTTCTGTATTATATCTGTATTATTAGCATAGATGGGCTGTTCCTATTTGTTTGTCGTTAATACAAAGAGGATCATTTTGCAATTCTATTGTTTACAACAGTCTGTGGGATTATAGGGAGACAATTTGAGCCCTTTTAAAGGTTTTGGTATTCCCTGAGTGTCTGAAACGTGTTTCTGTTTTAATTCCCACCACACGGGCAGAGGTGGCACTTTCTTTGACAAATTTTTGGCGTGAGTAAGAAATGAGTGGAAATCTAAAAAAATGAAAGGAAAAATAGTAGAATTGTGATTTCTGTGTTGTGCTTGGATATGTAAAGATGAGATGCAAGGAAATGGAGAGATTTTCCTATTTTGATGTTTGATTTATTTTACTTAAAGAAATTATCAGAAATAGATTGTTAATCACCTTATTTCTAACGACGAACCGAGGGATGAGGGTTTCATTTTTTTTATGTGATTTCAACTCATTTCTACCACCTTCTCTCTAATTTTGGGGAAACATAGCGGCATTCAAAGTGGAAAACTTTCCATCCATTTTCATTGATTTCCACTTATCTTAAATCACCAAACACACCGTTTTCCAATCTTTTCCACCATTTTTTTTTCAATTTCCTTCCATATCTACCAAACCAAGGACGTGGGTGTGTGTGGTCTAAGGGTACTTTCTCTGCTTCTCAGTTCTAGGCTGAGTTCCTTTACTCAATCTCATCATCTTTCTACTTAATTCTTTATCCAAAAGAAAAAAAAAAAAAATTAGTGGTCTGAAAAGTGTTTTACTTTTGATGCTCTCATTGGAAATTTTCACACCATGAAAGCTAAGTCCATGGGTGACTTAGTAATAAGTGCTCTACCGTACTCTTTTTAGTGACAAAAGTGATGGCGATGAGTGGAAATGAGTTTTGGTTGCATCCAATGTCATCATGGTGGTCACAAATGAAGGTTTCTACATGAATTTTATATCATTTTATTTATTTTAATTAATAGGGCTTGATGGAAAAGTAGTATGTGTTCAAGAACTTCTGGTGTGCTTATCCCATCACCATGTCCTCTCACTTTGTGATTATGTGAAGAAGATGCTCCAAACTTCTGTGGTGTCCAACTTTTAGCTTTTAGGTAGTGATATTTGCATTGTAAAATTTCTCTTCCACATTGACTGTATCAGCTTATGATTTCCCCTGCAAAAAGCAATGGAAAATTTCTGTGTTGCTGGCTTGCTTCTTTGGAAATTTTGCCTTCTGTATATTCTTAGTTGAAGCAACTTCATTCCTTTGGATCAGGTTTTATATTATAGAATCCTTATAATATCTGTGCCATCTTTAGGATGTTGACTGCCCTTTGTTAATAGCAATGCGAAGGGTCAGGTAACCCATTTTTAAACTTTTTTCCATCTTTTTTTTTTTTTTTAACCCATTGGTCCCATTTTTTCAGTCTCCTCCTTCTTTAATAATTCTATGAAATTATCACGCATTGATTGAAACTTTTTTTGCCTTTGAGAGATCAACTCTCGTGAATTTTAACTTTTAAGAATTTCACTGAAAAGGCATTTATATTATGGTAGATTCTCCATTCTCACTTATTCAACATAGCTATGTTGACTAAATGCCAATTGTGAAGCCTGGAATACGCAAATTTAGCCAGCGTTGCTCCATTCACTTATTTACCAATGTGGACATACTTTTTTTCGAGATTTCTGTGTTAGTTTGCTTTGTACTGGAAAATTATGGTTGCAATATGTTACATGCTTGATTTATCCCTATACTCTTTAACATTTTGTTTGTGCATTTGCAGCTACAGGACCAACTACTTCATTATGATAGTGGTAATTCTAGGTAAGTTTTATGTGAAATATTTGATTTTTTTGGTAATCTTTATGTGTGCTCTATGACTGTTTTTGTGCAGTTTTGTGCTAAGAAGGATAGATAAAAACTCGTTGCAGGGCTGGGTTTCCTTTGGAGGCCACTTGCTATAGTTGCTGCTCTTCTTACAGCACTCAGCATTGCATTTCTCAATGACAGGTATGATGTTTTATTTGTTTTCCCCTCCTCCTCGCCCCCTTCCCCATTTCCTCTTCATGTGTGTTGGAAATGTATACTTGTTGGCAGCGGACATTTGTGATTTTTTTCTTGAGAATGGCCTCATTTGTTGTTTTGGTCTCTCCTCTTTTGCATCCACTTTCTATTGGTACTCTGCCAGGCAGTTGAACACCCAATGATGTTATAGTTGAATTTGTAGAGCAGTTAAAGATAATTGACGTTCTTCTTTTTAGTTAGTTTTGTGTCTATCTATTGAGTCATTTGCACCACATTGATGGGACCCAGACTGGCCTTCCTGCACAAATTAGTGACACCTTATGGTGACCAGCGTTGAGTCATTAATTGCTTCCCCTAGTAGAGTCCCAGCTCCTTGGCTCATTGGACATGAGTCAGGGGGCCTGTTCAGGAGATTGATCCATTGATGTGGATTCACAAAGAAAAAATTGCCAACATTTTTAGACATATTGAATGTCCTATCCTTTGTTGATTGCATTATGATGAAGAATGGTCATCAGAGGCATAGAAATAATGAAAAGATATCCATGCATTTCTTTTGGTGCTGTTGTCTTTGCTATTGTTGGGTCAGCTAATCATATCTATGGGTTGAGGGGAGCGGAAAGTTGTTGGATCCTTTCCATTTTAATGGGAGAGCTGGGACACAGTAATGATAGCCATAGCTGTAGTTAGACTGTGATCTAGCGTAGTCATAATACTTTAGTTTAAGTGTGGCCTTCCAAGTTATGTCCCCCAACAAGAAAAAAAAGGAGGGGGGGAGGGGGGAGAACTTGGTCTCAACTTAACTGAAAAGGAGCTTACTCTTTGATGCCTGCTTGATTGCCTATTTGTCTCCTATTTGGCTTTATAATTCAATGGTATGAAAAATCAGATATTTTCTTTTGTCCTTGGCCTTTTTTCTTCATCAAACTCTGAGCTCAACTCAGATATGAGCTTGGGTTAAATAAGTGCTTTTTGAGCTTTAGTTGCATTGAAATTCTAAAGTAGGCCTCATGGTATATGAGGCTATCGTTATATGAGGGGGAGCTTGGTCTCAACTTAACTGAAAAGGAGCTTAAACTTTGATGCCTTCTTGATTGCCTATTTGTCTCCTATTTGGCTTTATATTTCAATGGGATGAAAAATCAGATAGTTTCTTTTGTCCTTGGTCTTTTCACTTTATCAAACTCTGAGCTCAACTCAGATATGAGCTTGGGTTAAATAAGTGCTTGTTTGAGCTTTAGTTGCACTGAAATTCTAAAGTTGGCCTCATGGTATATGAGGCTATCGTTATAGTATTAAGAGTTAATTTCTGGTTATTATTCCTATAGATGGATCTCCAATTAAATTCAACATAACTAAATCAGACACAAGTGTGGACAATGTTGGCGAGCTCATTGATAGAGTTAATTTTATCCATACAGTACTTGAACATCAATACCTCATGGATTTTCCTACCTTTTACATTTGTTTAATCTGGTAAATTGGGTACCTTTGCAGCATTGGTTTGCTGTGACTCTTTGACAGATTGATTTTTAGCTAAACCAGACAGGCATCAGAGTCCCTTTGGATGGTTAATTATGTAACGTGCCATGCAGTGTGGTATCTTTTTCATACATTATTTGCTTATATAGCTTTCGCACTTACCAAAATCGCATGTCCTTTCTCTTTTTGTCTATCAGAATATGATATACTTTTTGCAAGCAAGTATTAAGAAACCATTAATGCAGTTTTGCAGGCACCTTTAGCGAGAAAGTTACAAGGACCGTGAGGCAATTTTCTCCACATTTAGCTGCGAAAATGAGGCCTCCTCTTACGTAAGTTGCTGCAAGAAGTCTAATTCTAGAATGGTTCGACTGTTTGTAACTCTAATGCTGATTTGCAGACCTGTTATTCGTGGACGTCCTTCAGCCAAAAGAGCAGTTCATATTTGTGGCCGCCCTCGCTGGGTGTTTGTCTTGTTATTCTCCTCTGGTAACTTGTCATGTCCCAACAATTTCATGCAGTTTTTGTCAATAACAGGAACTTCTTTCATGGGTCATGACTGATTGTCTTTCTTCCAATTTTTGTTTTCCGCCTTTGCAGCGAGTCTTATTCTTTGGTTTGTTTCTTGTGGCCTCTTAACTGTTCTTTGGGCCTTGGCAATTGCACTTGCTGGTATGTCTTGCACTACTTCATTTCAGATGCACCTGGAGCTTCATTTGGGTTCTAATCCATTATTTTTGTTATTTTGATCTCACTTTCAGCTACTATCCTCCATGCAAGTTTCAGAACACCTAATCTAAAAGCACGGTTGAATACGTTCCGTGAAGAATTTCGTGCAGTTTGGCGAAATTACAGTGAACTGTAATGTATGTGGTGTTGTTGCAAGTAGGTTCTATGGCATTTGCAGTAGGTATGCTTGGTTTGATAATATACTTTCATGGCTATCTTATATCGCTGACTTTCTTACGTGGTTAAGTTTTTGCTGCATGTAGTGCATTCCTTCAGATTTCTGCAGTTGCTATGAGCTTTCTTTCCACGTAATGATACTAGGTAGAAGTAAGAGTAATAACATTATCTAGAAGTGGAATCTTATCAAGAATTTAAATGTTTTATTTGAAATTGTACATGGATGAGGTAGGTTGAGCAACCTGAGATTTAAAGTTGCTTGTTGGTGAATTCCATTTTTGGGGAATTAATGTTTATTTTTCTTGGCCATTAATCAATTCTTATTGTGAAGAGGATTGGTTAGGATTTTTCGGATATAAGGTTTGGGTTGCAAGATATAGACTCTGATTAAAGGGATCTTCATCTAAAGAAATAGCTTTCTTGAAGCTCCCATAAAGAATGTAAATTGACAACAAGTCAACAAGTGTAGTTAGATTATCTTTATTGGTTTTATTTTTATTATTATTATTATTATTTTGTCCAAGCTTTATTGGGGGCTGCTTCTGGAGTTCTTTTAGGATGTCACATCTGTATATTAAGGAGCTTCCCACATTATTTGTAAGGTTTTTAAAAAAAGTTTCTTAGTAATTTCTCAAAACTTTGTGGGTGCCATATTGTTATTACTATTTTCAAACTAATACTTCTCATATTTTTCTTTCAGTACTATTTAAGTATGAAAAAACAGATGAATATTTCACTAAAAACAATGAATACAATTTCTAATTTATATTACAAAAGCACATTCGTAGAAAGAAAAGGAAAAAGTAATGTACAAAATTATCTTTCATTTTAAATGGTGAAATGGCAATGGCAAAATAAATTTGACAAATAAAATTAAAAAAAAATTGCTAAGGAACCGGTGCTTGCTGGAGGAACCTTTGTGTTGGTTTGTGTTAAAAAATTTGCTTTATTGATGATATTGGGTTCCTTACCATTGGCTGTCATGCCAAGAACCTTTTGGTAAAATTGCTTTTACGCCAACTGTGACGACACAAGGTTCTTAAAATGTTACATCAGCAACCTAAATGAATCCATTTTGAGGACCTTCTCTTACTTTATTCCTATGGTCCTTCAGCAGGTTCTTTAACATTTTTCTTCTGCTATTATTACTTTTACCTAATATAATGATTTTCCAAGCTATTTTAGTGTGTATATGTAAAATTTCCATAGAATTTGGCTGTTTGGCTTCTGTTTTTGTTGGGGGGTTTTTTTTGGTGGTGGGTGGGTGGGGCAGAGGAGAGGGAGGAAGGGAGGGAGATAAAAAAGAAAATGAAGAGTTTCTTGGTCCTT
The DNA here is from genome assembly GCA_024138025.1 of Combretum micranthum. NCBI lineage: Eukaryota > Viridiplantae > Streptophyta > Magnoliopsida > Myrtales > Combretaceae > Combretum > Combretum micranthum. The sequence goes on from JAMXBD010000047.1 coordinate 1,814,573, forward strand.
GTCAGAGAAACTTGGAAAAGTCAATGACCCTCGTTTAATGCTGAAGAATCTCTGCCCCCATGTCTTAGCCATTGGGAGTGTCCTTAGGCAACTTGTGTTAAAGTTACTCATAGGAGTTGAAAATCGTTTATTCTGTGATGGTTTGGCAATAGCTGATTATATAACCTTGTCAGACATTGTCTTAGTTTTGATTGATATGTGAATGTCTCTCTAATTTGGAGCAGATAAAGTAAACAAGAAAGTAACAATCTCATAAAGACAATTTGCAACTCTATCTATACTACCTCTCCAATTGAAGGGTGAAAAACACCCTGAAGATAGGTCTTAGTTAGAAGCTTTCCGATTGTCTTAGGTTTGGACTGCTGGCTTTAGTGAGAGATTAAATCATGGGAAGGTATCTAACCTCGAAAGTGTCTAAAATAATATCATCTGCCTATATCTTAGGATATGTAGCCAAGAAACGATGATCATAAAACTGGGTCTCTTAGCTAGAAAGGAAGCAATAGAAACTGAGTCCTACAAGGTGGTTAATGCAAAGAATTTGAAGATTTTTTAAAGCTCATGCTCTCTTTTCCTTGTAATTAAAGCTGGCATCCCCCTCCGGTACTTATGTTAATAGTTTGTGCTTTTAAGAGTAAAAAATAGCAAAAAAAAAAAAGGTTGCTTTTGTACTTTCCATTTTCATTCTCTTTGACCATGTAAGCCCTCTATCATGGGTCCCTTCACACTCAAAACAGTAAAACTTAAAGGAAATTACAAGAATAAAATTAGGCCGCTTGCATGACTTGTTTTGTTTATCTGACATTTTGTTGAGTATATCTGTATGCCACTCAGCCAGCAAAAGAAAAGAAATAACCTTCAATATGGTTGAATTTTTCTTTTTCCTCTTGTGATTCTATATTCTTACTGATTTGGTTTAAAACAAAAGATTGTAAAAATGGAAAAAGAAGGACCTCATTGAAGTAACGCGCTAGGTGATATGGTAACAGCTTCTAGTGGGCCTTAACCTTTGTATGAGTCATTTAGAAGTGGTAAGTAGAGTAATTTGTGTTAGCTAAGCATTTGTTCTAGTTTTAGATATCACAAACTTTTTTTTAACCTTGAAAGTTTTAAACTGATTTCTTGTAACTTAAATGGGCCAGTCGTTTGCAGGTGCAACTCTTATGCTAGACTTTTGTTCTAAAATAATCATAACTATACTTTTTGACAAACTTGAGTCTCCTTGCTTTGATTTGGCTTTAGTATAGTATGTACTTATTTCAAAAGGTTGACTAAGGAAGTGGCCCTCTTTTTCATGGTCAGGTATCATTCTGTCGCTGCTTCAGCAGTTCAGCTAATATGGCTTGTAATGGAGACATCGTCTCGGCTGCTGCCTCCCCCGCTACCAGTACATGCTGCTATTTTGTTCTAACGAATTGGGTATTACTGGATGAAGGCTTTAAAATCCTTGCAAGGTCACTGGCAGGTTTTAGTGTGTGGAATTTCTGGTTGTGTAAAGCAAACTGCTGTTTCCCCATTTTCTAGCAAATAATGTAGAAACTACATATGGAAGAATTAACTTCTCGAAAGTTCTTCGTGATACTTTTAATATTTTTTTCAGGCAATAATGAATCGTGTTGAATCTTTACAAGAGCCTCTACCTTCTTGTTTTTATTTTTTCCGTTTCTGTAGCATGTGCACGCTGATGCATGCGGTGCATACGGTGAAGACAAACCCTTTGATGAAACGCCATGTGAATGTCAAATGGGAAGAAAGTGTTCGTAATGTTTGAAAACAGAGACAGAAGCGCTGGGAGTACTTTTCTAATAGGGCTGTACAAAAAAAATAAGACCGAACCGGACCGGACCGAACTGAAATTTCGGTTTTTTTTTTTTAAACGGTTCGGTTTGCGGTTCGGTTCATTGAAGAGTAAACGTGTTCGCGTTCGGTTCGGGACCATAAACCGAACCGTTTTATATATTAAGAAAATTAAACATATTATTTTTACTCTTAATTGTTTTATTAATGGTACATATTTATGTCACAAATTTTAAAAACAATTAATTTTTTTAAATAAATTAATTATTTTTAAAATTTTTTACTTAGATATGTGTTAGTCATTAGAATAAAATTAGATTTTTCATAATATGTTTCAATTGTTATGTTATCTATAAGTAAGATAGATTTTAAAATTTAAATTCTAGTATTCTAACTTTAAAAAATTAATTGTTGTAAAATTTTTTTACTTAGATATGTGTTATTCATTAAAATAAAATTAGATTTTTATAATATGTTTTAATTGTTATGTTATCTATAAGTAAGGTAGTTTTTAGAATTTAACTTCTAGTATTCTAACTTCTGCATATTTCTTTTCCATTTGTCTTATTAATTAATCTAGTTTTATTATTTAGTTACTTATTGATTTATATAATTGGTAATATATTGTTAGAAGTATACAACGAATTACATTTTATGTCTTATATTGAGATAAAGTCTAGTATATTATTATAGTTTAAGATAATTCAAAAAAATGAGACTAGCCATAGTTATAATTTTATAATTGATGAAATATTTTCCTTCCTATAAGTTTTACATGTTTATTTGATAAATAATTAATTTTAAATATTATTGTTTATATTTGCATTAGTGATAAGAAATATGTAATTAAACTTTTTCGATAGAATATATTTTTTATTTTATGAAAAAACGGTTGAAACCGCAAACCGAACCGTTTTTTTTTTTTTCGGTTCAAAAAAATTACGAACCGAACCGTATAGTTAGGTTCGAATTTAAAAGAAAAACCGAACCGTAAATTATGGTGCGTTTCGGTTCGAGATGCAAACCGAACCGAATCGTACCGTGCACACCCCTACTTTCTAAAATACCAAGATCATATTTCATAAAAACCACGTGTTAAAACTTTATTTATACTTGCATCTCAAGATCAATTCATGTGACGTATGAGTATACTAAATCCTATCCTCATGACAACGGACGCAATTTTTATTTGCTGCAAATATAGGTTATGTTGTCTGAACTTGATGCTCAGGTCCTAGGGCATGCATCTTTTGGTGAAAGATTTATATAGACCGGATTGAGTCTAGATGAAGCTATATAATATTGAACTTGAACTCTAACTTGATTTGAATGAGAAACTTGAAACTTGTGCTTGATTTAAATTTGATTAAACTTCAACTTTTATGCTGGAGCCCAATTCAAGATGATATTTAATAAGTTGGAACGTGATTGGATTAGGTTTGATTGGATTAAAAAAAAGTTATTTCTTTTAGCATAAATGTTTTATGACCTAGTGCCTTGTCATCTATCGTTGGTTTTCTTTTCAGTTGCCTGTTGCAGATGGTCCAAGCTTTGCAGTTGGCCTATATCTTGTAAGAAACTTATCGATTTAATAAGCACCTAAACTAATATTATTTACCAAAGGCATCGCTAAGTTAACGAGGAAACCTTTTGCATTCCAAATCTTAATTCCTTTTATTTCGAAAGATCACCGGCAGTTTTCGGCAATGGGAAAAGCGTGTATGTACATATTTTGTCGGTTATGCTTTGTCCTTCAACAGAGATATGAGATCTGCTTTCCGAACATTTCATATTGCTTTACGAAAAGTCTTAACTATAGAAAAAGAACCTATTTGCTTTTGAAAATAGGGAGGCGGGGAAATTCTCGACCTGATTAAAAGGGGAAAAAAAAAGATACTATGAATTAATACACCAGGTGGTTGTATAAGTAGTGGGTAAATATTAATATTTTTTATTCATGTCATGTCACAACAAAGAACGTTCTTCATTTTCATCCTTTCAATTTTCATCAATTTCATATTTATAGATCATTGAATTATCTTAGGAAATTAGTACTATATTATCTTTTTCTTTATGATCTCAACTATTAACTTGAAGGAGAAAATGGACTATAATTGAAAGGATGCAAATAGTTTGAGATTGCTTGTGTGTGTATTTTGGATAATGCCATGCTCAAATTAGGTATCTGAATTTTGAAATTAATCGATTCATACATGAAAAAATTTAAAATTAATCCATTTAGTATCTAAAAGAACTTAATAGACTACTATTGGCGTGCACAAAAAATTTTTCCAAATACTAAATTGACTAATTTTAAAGTTCAGTACTAAATTGATTAATTTTAAAATTTAGATACCTAATTACATATTTTATAAAAGTTTAGGTCAAAAGGTTAATTATAAATCCATAGCGAAAATGATGGCACACACTAATTCGAGTTCTCTGTGGGTTTTCCTCTGTGATTTTCCCATTAAAAACACTCTTGTTTTCGCTTTCCTTCCAATATGGCTCTTTCTTTCAAATCCATGGAAATAATAGGCGTTTGTACTGCTTGGTGCATGCCAACCACTTTATCTCCCAACACGGTTTCTATTATTCGGCGTTTTATTATAGGCCATTTGAAGTGACTTTGGAATGTTTGGAGCTTCACATGTCGGATTTTGATTGGTCAATTAGTTATTGCTGTTGCTTTTGGACCATGGCATTACATAGAAGAAAAGAATAAAGGGTGGCGTATTTCCTATACCAAAATAAAACCAAAGATGCATATGTTTCTGTACAACTTCAAATTCTGCAATGAGGTCAACTATGGTTCTAGCCGCGCACACTCACACCCACATATTAAGAGGAGATTCCAGTACTTTTTTTTTTTTGTATCGTTACTATAAATTCATGCTTTGATCGCGAAAAGGGTTATTGAAGAAATGAGAGAGAGTTGACAATTCGATTGAAAAACAGATGGAGAAGTATCTAAAATGGGCAGAAGCATTGGCTACAGCATGGGGATTCATGTTGGTGATAGGTGTAATGTGTTGTTGCCTCAGCGCTAAGCCTCAACATCGAAATGATTTGAGTGGCGGCAGTGGAAGTTGCAGTTGTGATGGTCCCTACGCTGGTGTTTGAAGAAAATAATCACCTTTCCCCTTTCTGTACAAATACTATACTTTCTCCTTCTCCTTAATGTCTTGCACTTGTTCTTCTCTTTGAACTAAAGTGATTGATTGGTTGATCCGTTCTTTCATGTATGCCAGTGTGTTACAACTTACTTGAGGCTTGAGATTGAGCATTAGTTATTGATTCGTTCGCCTTTCCTTACTCTTTTAGTCCTCAATGTTTCATCATCATTGCTTAGACACCCAAGACTTTTGCCTGATTCCATTTAAAATACCGTTTATGATAATGGGGTAACTTGTAATAGAAGAAAAGTTGGTAATTGGCATTGTTACACTCTCTGTGGAACGAGCTTTGGTGTCATAAACAAAGCCATAAATCCAGGGAGGAGGCTTGTTTTTCTTAGGAGATATTTGACTTATAAGATCATGATCAGGAATATTTGATGAACAAGGACCAATTCCATCTGAAGAAACATCTTACGTTTGTAAAGTCTCACATGAATTGTAAGAAAGAAATAGTATTGCTATATTGATGTATAAGATCGCGATAGTGAATATCAAATCAACAAAAACAAAAACGAGTCTATATTATTAGAAAAACAAAATAATATTAGACTCGTTTTTGTTTTTGTTTTTGTTTTTGTCTTGTATTCTAATCTCACATTGCGAATGTGCTATTGTATAAATAAATGACATCTTCAATCATATTTTCAATAAATGGGTTAAAATCTATTGTTCTTTTGGTTTAAAGTTTAAAATGTGCCTTAGTTATCTTTAAATTTGTCTTCATTTTATTTTTTATTTTAATTTTATCTTTAAAAAAATTATTTTTACAATTTTTTTCTTAATTTTTTTTTAAAAGTTATTGATTAGTTCAACGGTCTATAAACTGACTCATGAACCCACGGATGGCTAAAAACTAGCCCAGCCTAGACTCGTGACTTGGTGGGCTTAAACTGATTCAAGCCCATCCTATATCTACATCTAATATATCATCTCCAGTCTTGACATTCTTAAAGGGTTAGGGGGAAAAATTTTCAAAAAGAAATACAAAAACACCACCGAGTTGAAAATGATGACAAAATTAGAAAAGTTAAATGAGTATAAAATGTACTAAGCCTGTCTCTTCAAAAGACAAATTAAATGAGTTCAATACAAAATCATGTTTTCTCCCTCTAACCTCTATTAACAAACTTCCAAACTCTTAAATCGAAAAAGAAAAAAAAAATTCAATGAAATATGAAATTACACACTCCACAAACATAAAATAGCTTGTTATAGGCCTTAAACAATGTTTTTCAAGGTTAAAACAACCTCAATCAGGCAAGCCTAGAATAATACATTATATGATCCCAAAATCAGCTATTGAAATGGTGTAACAAGCTTCATAACCCCTGTCGGATCAAAAGTTACTCTTATTTAAGCTGCTACTAGAAAATAATTTATTTTTTATTTATTTTTGGTATATTGTTTGTCTCACGAACCCATATAATTGTATTAAACTTGCAAAGTCGAGTTTAATACAATTACACTGAAATCATCTCTTAGATAGATGTATTTGACCATGACAATATAAATTGGTTTGTTTTAATTTGCCTATTTTTTTAATTATTTTCGATCCAATGATATTTTTGTATTTTTTATCAAAATGTTCTTTCTTTTTCCATATCTCATTCTTAAATATATAATGAAAATGATTTTTATGTGCTTTTTAAATCTCAAAATGAACAAAAAAATGTGTTTAGCTCAAGGAAAAAACGTTAAAATCAAGTTTTGAAAAGGGAAAAAAAAATAAGGTAGCTTTAATATCAAATTTGATATAGGACGATGGAAGTAAAATTGTAAAGGGATGGAAAATTATACAATACCTCAAAATCAATAACAAAACTTAATATAAACAATAATTAATTAATAATTCTAAGAAATCAACAAAGACAAATGTAAATGGGATTAAAAATATAAATAATATTATTTATTTATATTTTAGGCTTAACTTGTGAGTTGAGTGACATGGCCTAGGGAGTTTAGTTCAGTTATTGGGATAGCTTGGGGAGATTTACGGTCTGTTTGGATTGTCTGTATTTCATCTGTATCTGTATCTTTTTTAAAATGATATGTTTAAATATATCCGATTTGCATCTAAATTTTATCTATTTTTGTTCTATTTGATCTTTTGATGAGAACTGTCAACTTTTTTTTATATATTTATTTCTTGATAAATAATTTGTTAGCAAAAAGTTTAAAAAGTTTCTGTATCTACCGAAAAAAAGCCAATCCAAACAGACCCTTAGCTTGGTGCGCTCGGAATAGGGATTGTTGTACCGGTTCATCACATCTAACTTTTTTTAGGTAAGGTCATGCACACAAAAGATGACTAATGGCCTTGGCCCATGAGAAGCTTATTCGAGATAACCATGAATTGAGCTTACTCCATCTCATCTGTCAGTCACTAAGGTGATCTGACGATTATCATCCAGTTAAGTGCCTATAAATACTCAGTCACTCCTCCTCATTGCCAACTTTTAGAGAGAGAAGACAAACGATAATCTATAAAGGAGGCTTTGCTCATAAAAATCAAGTAAGGCAACTTAAGTGATTTCTATCCCAACTGCTCAAGAACTGTAAAGTTGATGCACGAAGTTTACTCAAACTCCCTTACCTGTCACTTGTGCATTTGAGATACTGAGACTGCATGTTCCTCCTCCTATCATACTCTTCAAGCCATCTTATCACCAAGTGTTATCTCCTCAACAGCACTCCGAAGTGACGTGCTAAGTGTGAGATCCACGTGACGTGTGTGTGACTACTATAAGCAAGAACCTTGCACCTACATTTTGAAATCTACTCAAGTTCTCTTATCTATCACTTGTGCATTCGAGACACTGCGAAGTCTATTCCTCCTCCTCTTTATACTCTCCAAGTCATCCTATCATCAAGTGTCATCTCCTCAGCAGCACTTTAAAGTCATATGCCGGGTGTGAGATCCATGCAACGAGTGCATGACCACTATGAACAAGAATCTTGCACTGCAACAAATAAAATAATCTTTTCTTTTTCTTTTTACTTTTACTTTATTATGAAAGAAATGATAAAACCTAATAAAAAATAATTCTAATAGTCTAAAGGAACAAGGGAAATAAACAATATTGTAATATTTAATTACAAAAATGTCACCAGGAGGAAAATAATCCCATAAATAAAAAAAAACTAATTAGATACAAATAAATATAAATTAGAAAATAAGGAAAATACAAAAAAGTAAAAAATACTAAATATTTATACCTTTTTCCATGTTAATAGAAATTAGTTATTATCTATTCATGACATTTAATGTGTTATTAATAACAATACATTAAAGAAATATAATTTAAAAATATGTTTATTTACGTTATATATGTAAGCCCCTAAAAATTTCAGTAAATAATTCCAAAATGAACTTCGAAAATAAACCCTAAAAATGACTCCAAATTAAAACCGAACTTCAACTAGTCATAAATCACGAACGAATCCAGAAATTTCTTAATCTTGAGAAAATGAGATTTCCTTAAAAATAAGATAAGAACTCAACAGTCTTCAAGTTCAAAACCACTACGTACGAAAATTCTATAGTTAACTCCAACTTGTAAAATCAAGTAATATAGAATCCAAAAACAAATTATTAAAAAGTAAATAACGATAAACCTTCGTAAATAAAACTCAATTCAAGAATTCCAAAAACATTGAGAGATATTAAATACTTACAAAAATAAAATTTAAAATAATTTTCTCAAACTAAATATGTTGTATAAACATAAAACATCAGTTTCCAAATTGACAAAGATCTAAACCGGAAAATCACTCGAAAACCCTAAGTGAAATACAGTAGTTAAGTCCGGCAATCTCGCGTTCTTAGTCCTAGAGGCCGATGTATGGTTTAAGTGTGTAGAGTAGCTCGTAGTAATATAAGGTCTCTTAAAAATATCAGATTGGTAAATTTTTTACCTATTTCAAACCCATTTGGATACAGGCTTTGAAAAGCGTGTCCCGGGGCTCGAGATATCAAAAATATACCATTAATACCGTTAGACTCGTATTTTCATAAGGATTTCAAAAATATCAGTTTTATAATTTTTTTGTATAACTAGAAATATCTGATTTTCCAATTACATTCGTATTTTATTACTATCAGTAATTAACTAGTCTTTTAGCACTATTCACTACTATTCATTACACAATTTTATTATTCTTATAAACCCTTATATTTTTAGAAAAATATTTTATATATCAAAGAAAATTCTATTTTTTCAAAATTTAATTCGTTTCGGTTTTTGCAGGATCAATTTCTGTTTAAGATACTAAAAATAAAATAAATTAATTTAATAATTTTAAAATATTTGAAAAATATTTTTTTCATAAAATAAATTTTTATAATTTTTCGGGTTATAAAAATATCATTTATAGCTCATATTCGCGTATTTTGATCATACCAGTAATATATTTGTTGAAATACTAAAATAATTCAATTAATTATTTAATTTTATTTATGAAAATTCTGCCACTCATTTAAAAATATTTTTCCTAATTTTATTTTGTATATTTTCTTAATAAAAAGTAATTTTTCATCACATACTTCAAGTACACTTCATTTGTCACTTCTACAAATTATTTATCACATCCTGCCCCCACAGACGACGGCGATGTGATGCCAGGGCAGAGAACCACCACTGACCCCCTAGTGGTAATGGCCGACACCACCATTGCATCATGGTGACCCCAACCAACGCATGCTCCGCAGGGTACCACGGGCACTATAGGTATTGTTACCCTCAGGATGGATTGACCCCAGTCTGCAGCCTCTAGGGATCGAACCCACGACTTGAGGCTTTTGCCTGCCCCAAAGGCAGCACCTCTTACCAGTTGAGCTATAGCAGGCAAAAGCCTCAAGTCGTGGGTTCGATCCCTAGAGGCTGCAGACTGGGGTCAATCCATCCTGAGGGTAACAATACCTATAGTGCCCGTGGTACCCTGCGGAGCATGCGTTGGTTGGGGTCACCATGATGCAATGGTGGTGTCGGCCATTACCACTAAGGGGCCAGTGGTGGGTTTGCCTGCCCTGGCATCGCATCGCCGTCACCTGTGGGGGCGGGGTGTGACATAAAAAGATGTCTTTTATTTTTTGCCTTTGTTTTATTTTTTTTCTTTCAATTAATTAACACACATTAATACACTCCTCTCTCTCTATTTAATGCCTCTTATTTACACCCTTCCTTCTTTGAAACTCTACAACATTTACTCTCTCTTTTTCCTCTCTTTATTTCTTTCTTAGCCTTATTCTTGCAAAGAAAACAAGCTGACTCCATCTAAAAAAATCACTTCCACACTCCATTCTTGAAGATTCTCTAATTATACCTTCTTCTTGAGCTTCCATAGATGATATAGGTAAAGTATAGTGAGAGTTTCATGCATCAAATGACCTTCCATAAGCTTAAAAGCTAAGGATGATGATGCCAAAATGAAACACTCTTCTTATCCATAATTATTCTCTTGTATCATTATTATTTTCTTGCTAAAAATAGTTATATTTTGTAGATCTAACTTTTTTTGTAGCTTTTTTTGTTTATATTTTAGATCTTGTTATTTGAGTTATTTTACTATTATTTTGTTTTATTTCCGAGTTATGTTGTTATTGCTAAGATTTATGCATATATTCATCATTCGCATAACCTTCATAGTGTTCATGCATTCATAACTAGTATAATAAACTAGATCTAGTTGTTTTAAGTTCATACATGCATTAAACTTTTGTTTTATGTTCTTAAATAACTTGTAATAGCTTGATGGTAGTAGGAAGTTATTAGAAAGTTCAAGATCTATTTTAGTTTCAACAAAAATCATTTTTGAAAATTCTGATAAAAAGGGAACCATATTTAGAAAAGCTATTTTAAACTTCAAAATGTGTATTTTTCATTTAAAATGAAGGGCTTATGGAATAGATATCATAAATGAATGATCTTGATGAGTAAAGTTTAGATCTATGAGTTTATGGTTTACTACCATGGATTTCTTTTACATTTATGTTCATAGAAAGTGTAGATCTTGGATTTGAACTTGCATAAAAATGGTGAAATTCGTATCTAAGTAAGACCCATTTTTAAAAACCACTTTCCAAGTGTCAAAATGGAATTTTTACTTGAGATAATAAAGGCTTAGTGTATATATCATCAAGACTTCATTTTATATGGTTCAAAGGTGATTTTCGAAGATTATTTTTCAAAACAAAAAAATTCTATTTTCGGATTTAAGCCAAGACCTAGTTTAAAAACATGTTTTCCAACTCAAAAATGAAGTTTTTATTCAAGATATGGAATGCACTTAAGATAGGATATGTAATGGATGAATTTTCATAAGTTTAGATCGATTTTATCAAAAGATATGTCCAAAAATAAATTTGGTAAATTCGGATCTCAACCAAGACTAATTTTGAAAACCTATTTTTCAACACCAAAATGAAAGATTTGTTTAGAAAATGGAAGGCTTATGGAATAGGTATCAATAGGAGATGTTTTTGATAAGTAAATGGTAGATCTATTAGTAGAGGTTCTCCAAAATAGGAAGAGATTACAAAATATGAAATTTGAGTTTTATCCAAATTTTGTAAATTCGGATGGTTCCAAAATTATGCCTTAAAAACCTTTTTATCAACTTCAAAACTCGTGTTTTATATCAAAAATGAAGAGTTTAGATCATAGATATCATCAAGTAATGATTTTTGTAAATTAAGATGAGATTTTTTAAGAAAAATATGTAGAACAAGGAGTAGAAATAAAGTAAGAGAATTTGAGTTGTTTGTCGTTTTAAGAAATTTGTAATAATGGAGTAATGGTATGAAAACTCCTAACTTTTAAACTCAAAATAGAAGTTTTATTAAAGAAATGAAGTCCTTAGTGGCTAGGTATGGTTGAGCCTTAATTTTCTAAGTATCAAATGAGTTTTCTTAAAAGAATCACTACAAAAACAATTTTTACAAAATTCGGATTTTGGGATGAACCAATTTTAAAAATATGTTTACAAAGTGTAAAATGGAAATTTTTATTGAAAAAAAAAGGCCTTAGGGAATATACATAATGAAAGCTTAATTTTAACAAGAATAAATGAATTTTATCAAGGAATTTTTCTAAAAACAAGTGGGAATTGTCAAGACTATAAGACTAGCCTATCTAAGTTGATTTTTCATAAAGTCTTATAAAGAAAAAGTTTTCTAAAAATTTCCTTTATTAAATATCATCAAGAACATGTATATATATCCCATGACATATCATTTATGATAGAAATTGTTCATATTGCATGTATACTTGCTTTGGATAGTAGAAACATTACAAACTTTCACAAAATCAATGTTTCCATTTGGTTTTCGCTACTGTTCTGATCTGATCTGATCCTATCCTTTTGAAGCTTCAAAGTTTTCAAAACTTAAATATGATATTAGAATTAAATAGATCTTTCGAATTAGATCGAAATCGATATATAATTTGCTAAATTCCGAGTTAAAACGATCAAGTTATGGCCGTTTTAAGTTGGAATTCCCGCTTAGAACGAGAATTATGAATTTGATAGTTTGTGTGAGATAGAATGGATTATTTTTGTGTAGAAATACTCATTTGGGTATTTCTTCCTTTTTAGGTGACCCCAAAATCGACGATTCCCTACTACAGGATTACTTTTACTAAGAGACCAATGATCCAATGGCCGAGTGATTTTTCCTCTTATTTTGTCACCTAGATTATGTTTGTAGCTAGTTGCATTAGAATTAGGAAAAGATAAAATAGTGATGAGTTGTGATATAATCTTGGTTGAATGAATGATAAGTATATCGAGACGAGACTTGTTGTAAAATCATTGTATGGGTTAGTATAGACTTGAATTGTTTGAAATTCTCTATGATCGCTCTTAACCTACTAATTAACATGCCACGATTATATGAATAAACTGTACATGCATATCATACATTGTGTCACATTGCATTGACTAATATACCTTTGGTGGGACAAAAGTATATTAGCGGATGGAGAGAGGGCCAATGTTAACATTAAGGATGCGAAATTACTTAAGTTAATGGAAGTGGTGTAGGCACTTGAATCAACTACATAAAACAACAGATGTTGTAAAATTAAGAGAAAAGATTGAGATTATGGTTGCATGACTTATGGACCACCCCACTCAAGATTGGAATTATGGCTGCATGTCTTATAGACCATCCTAACCCCGAATGAAAGGCGTAAATCATTCACATATGGCTACCAGAAAATCGTATGCTTGTCTACTAATGTGTTTGTTCATACATAGCATATGGATGAATTATAACTTACTTGTTATGGTACGAAATTAAGGGAACTCTCACTAAGCTAGTGTAGCTTATACTCCAATAGATGTTTGAATAAACAGGTTGACAGGAGAATGCTACTTGAGGATCGAGATGGTTGGAGCCGAATATAACTTCGGGATTTCGGCAAGAAGTAAGAATGCTTGAAGATATTAGTTAGGTTTTGTGGAATGTTTTGTAATAGTTTGTGCAGTGAAATTTGTGGATAAATTGTAATTGAAGTATAGTGAATTGTATTTCCTTTACATTGTTACTCAAGTTGTATCAATATAAAATGTATCTCTCCGATGTGTCTCCTCTATGTGTTAGACGCCTTGTACATAGTATGGAAGCCTTCGCATGACTGAGGTGGTCATTCCTAGGCTTTAATATTGTGTACGACAGACTGCCACGTTTAGGATACGCTTTGGGGCGTAACAATATAAAGTACCACTAAAAAACAATCCATTTTCTAAACAATATGAGACTTCTTTTTCTTTCAACTTAAGTGGGATGTGCTTGTATATAGAGCCAAAAAGAAGTTCGGTATTATTTAGAAGTGAGATTGTTCTTTTGTTGGTACTCAATAAAAAAAAGCAAATAGACAAATTTTTAAATTATATTTTTTTAGTATGCTGCCATCAATAGTATATTAAATACTATGAATGAATAAAATTAATTTCTCTTCGAATGGAAAATAGTATAAACATTTAATGCTTTTTATTATTTTGCATTATCTTTTATTTTATATTTATTTATAACTTATTGAATTCTTTTTTATTCCCGTCCAAACTCATTTCTTCAAGGAACAAGGTTGGTATAATTCTATCAATCTCGTCTTTTGAAGAGTCGAGCTTAGTTATTAATGAACTCATCTTTGAAAAGAGAAGTTCAAGTTGCCCAAAATTTGGATTATTTTCAACTTAGTGGCATTTTCATAATTAAATATTAAATTATTATATTTGTTTTCTTTTTGCCAATGGTCTCATATACCCATGTTCAAATGATACATTTATAGCATCAATGATTTATATAGCTTCACACTATCGATCAGAAAAAGGAATTGCACCAAATTTTAGGTAATTTTTCATTTAATTATTCATTCATAACTCATAAATTGATTACTTGTTTGGCTTATTTATATGTGTAATGAAACCTCATATCTGAAGAAATAAATCTACTAAGAAATCTAGAAAATAAAAAATAAAAAAATTGCTATCTTAGAAGTAAGATACTAATGTATAAACATCCTACAAACAAGAAATCAAATCTCTATTTATAGTCAGATTATATGTAATAATCTTTAACAAATTAATTAACCACATATTTTTCGATTTCCTAATTATCATGAAGGATACGTATATATAATGAAGTGATCCCATAATACGAACTTATTTGAAAAGTTATCTAATCTAGTTCATGAGAGATGAGTTAGAGATATTAAGATTAAAAGATAGACCAGAGAAAATTGTTGGTTTACCAATTAGTTGGAAAAATATTTATATAAATATCAATTATATAAAATAATTATTAAAATATTGATGTAAAATCATTTTTATAAGATATGATTTTATCTTTTCTATAAATGTCACATGTCTTACTTGTGATTTTTGCAAAAATAGTAAAATTTTCTATCCATAATAAACCGCATATTAAAAATGTGATTTTACTTTCCATTTATAGCAAATTACATGTTAAACATACAATTTTGTAATGTGCTTGTTAGAACCAAAGTTGCATTTCTTAGATGCGATTAGTGTTTATATTTTGATAATTAAAATTATGTGATCTAAATTTAGGTAATTTATAGGGTTGATAAAGATGTTACATTCGATAGCCTAAGTGGTAAAGAATGAATAGATAAGAGGGAGAAAAATTCAATATTACTTCAGACTAAAGAGAAATTAAGCCACAGTAAAAAGAAAATAAAAGGCCATAAAAATTGAGCATATAATATCCGTTAGGGTTTTCACTTTCTGTAGTGGACATGGTTTTAAGCACGTATTAACTTAAAAATATTTTATTTTATCATATTAAATATTGTTAATTAAGAATTCTATACGGTAGGTATGGAGTATTTTAGGACTTCATAGATTCAAGTATAGGATCAAACGCATGTCTACTATTCCTAAAAAAAATACATAAATATAACTTAGACAAAAATAATTATCAACTTACCATTGTTATATCACATTTTGAAAATGAGATACACTATTTTACATATATATCACTTCACCAAGATACCATATAGCAATGTACTCGATCAAAAATTTAAGTCAGATCGTATCATATGTTAGTCATACGATATAGCTTTGTATATGTATCGCATGACCAACATGTGATACACGTCTAAATAGTTTTGTGTGTATCACATGTTGGTCATGCAATATAACTTTGTATGTGTATCGCATAACCAACATGCGAGACACATCTGAATAGTTTTATATGCATCACGTGTTAGTCATGTGATACAAATACAAATTTTATACCAACATGCAATACGGTGATAGTAATTTGGTAATTATTTTTATTCTAAATTGTATTTGTGTAATTTTTTAAAAAAAACAATGGTTACCATATAATAATCTCTTCAAGTGTGGGTATAAATAAGGAGATGTAGTACGCCATATCCTACCTTATGGTGTAGGATCTAGAAAATTCAGGACTGGATTATACTCTTTAATGTCTTTCTAGATATGGATGCAATCGGAGTAGATCTAGGATGAGTCATATAAGATCCAAAGTCACCTCGCTTCTATGTGGAGTTGTCCAAAACCTCTTATCCTAAACATTGTAAGATTTTTATCATCATATCCAAGTGGTCTCTATAAGTTTGACCCGATATTTAAGAGTGATAATGAATTTAATTATGCTCTAGTAACCAGATTTAACATAGATTAAGTTTAATTGAAAAGACTTAAGTGGATGACGGAAAAATATTTCAAGGAGGTAGTAAATTGACAAAGTTGGGAAAGGGAATCTGGGTATGTTTGAGTTTAAATTGAATTTTTATTTAATGATTATATTTTTCCATATAGAGTCGAGTCATAACTACAATTCATGACTCAATCTTAAACTCTATATGGTTATAAAAAATTTCCCAAACCCATCCTAGAAGTTTTTGCGGGTTAAGTATTGTATAACAATCGGCATTATTGCATCTCTATATCCAGAACCTATTGTTGCATGTCTATATCCAAAACCCATCAACTTTATGAAAATATTTTCCTTTTCATATTTCCTTCTTGCTTGTTAACTGTTACTAGATGGTGTCGACTGTTAGACTTAAAGCCAAAGCCTAAGACTTTGGAATATCGATGCATACAAATATTTTTAAGCACTCAACCACAAATTAAGCTTCACTCTTGATAAATTCAAGTGAGTAGTATCTAGACATCTTCTTGAGAAGGTTTAATCCGACTTGTGAACCTTACCTATGGGTCTAGGTCCAAATTATAGGGACCATAACCAATCCGTAGAGGGGATAAGGTGGGCTCAACCCGTGGACCCACTAGATCCCGGGGCAGGTCGAAATGGGTCCAACTCATCTTTTTAATGTTATATTAATTTTTTTATTATTTTAATAGATGACTCATTTGGACCTGCTAGATTCCTAGATCCACTTGTGGACCCACGGATCACAGCAAGTCCGCTTAGTTGGTCATACCTGTCCTGTCGTGATTAGTTTGGATCGGATCTTGATTCCAATCCAACCTAGAGAGATGTCTACTAGTATCTTCTCATTGGATTGTATTGAAGTGAATATTGCATTTACATCTTGATTTTTCCGAAGGTTATCTTTTTTATTTTTTTCCCCTCCAAAATTTAAAGTTTAACCTCGTTCTCTTCTATTCTATCCTGCTTTTACCATTTCAAAAGAAAATGAAAGAGTTGAACCAATTCCCTGATTTGACTTTTATGAAAAGTGCCTACAAGCGTCATTGTTTGCTACATTCCTCCGTATCTTTTTCGTATATTTATTTCATTACAATATAACTTTCGCATTAAGAAAAGTTAAACCAGGTTTCGGACAACCGCGTTTTGCCATTGTGGGAAATTTAGTTAGAGGAACTGCTCATGCTGTCATGCAAGACATCAACTCGGTTCTAGGTTCCAAGTTTCAACATTAGATGTCTCCCATTTCCCACCTGTAATTTCTGTCCATTACGCCCTTTGAATGTTCAAACGAGCCCACAGAGGTCATGGACACGTCTTTCTTAATAAATAGTTTTCTCCTTTCGTTCTTGAATAATTCTCGTCTCATTCTATTTTAAAAACTATATATATACACACACACACACACAAAAACTCGATTACACAATAACATCTCAATACGTTTTTCCAAAATATACTCTCCTTTTTTTTCCTTCTAAAGAATAGAAAACGCAATCGTTTTAATACGTAAAAATGGGCTGTTTTGGCAAGGGAAGTCACAAGAAGAAAGGAACCAAGCACTCTGCAGCCAATAATACAGGTGCTAATACAGCGTTTCTTGCATCTATTGACGCGGCTAATGCTGCTGCTGCTGCTAATAATGCAGCGGCTGCGGCTGCTGCTGCTGCTGCTGTAGCTTCCACTTCTGCTGGCGCTACTGCATGTGGTGGTGGTGGTGGTGGTGGAGCATGCACATGTTGAACTGCATTTCTTTGATATTTCCTGCCTTCATTCCCATTGTAGCATGTGGATATATAATTGATTTTTATTCGTTAGATGTTTAATGTAACAGTTGTCCAGATTATCCTTGTTTATGTTGTATTATTATTAGTTGTCTTTCTATTAAATTATGATCAATATCGATTTGAACTAGTCACTCGTATTTGGAAAGTTCGATTATTTACACGAGCTTAAATAAATGCCATAAACTTTTTCCTAAAAATAAACCAACTCCAAGTTTGGCATGGTTGAAAAAAAATTATGATAATATTATACTGAAAACAACAGCCTTCTAAGTAAGTATAATAACACGTCTATACTAAGAACATCATCACAAATTCCGAATCATTAGCTTTACGCATAACATGTTGGTCTTCTAATAAATTGAATATATGATGACGAATAATGTTTAAATTTTTATGTGATTCAACTTTATCTTGAAGCTACAATGACTTTTACTTAAAATGAACCTAAAAATCGCACTCGCACAACATGAACAATTTGCACATCTTCTGAAGAAAGAAATGAAGCAACTCCCACGGAATGAGTCAATCCCTTGCCATTTTTTGCAGCCATTCTTAAATTTAAGAAGTGGTCCAGTGAGTTACAAAGGAGGAAAACTCTAGTCTCACTTCATGTTTAATGGACTAGCTCCCTAACTTATCTCATAACTCAAATTAATTTTCAACCGTGATTATAATATTGAAATAGTTATTATATAAAAAAAATTATTATCTCTATAATTATTTCATTGATTGGATGACAACTCAAATTAATTTTCAACCATGATTATAATATTGAAATATTTATTATATAAAAAGTTATTAAGTCTATAATTATTCCAATGATTGTATGACAGGCCACATGATACAGCTTATGGGACCATAAAAGTTCACCACTAGAAAAATCAAATGACTTTGATACAATCCTTAAATGCCAATAAATTTCTAAGAAAATGAAATCAATTTTCTATTCAAATCTATCTAGAGTATTAGAAAATCTAGAAGTTCTTGGATTATACACATCTAAACCAATGAGTCTAGATAAAATAGTGCGTTGTGCATCCTTCACAATCTGCGAATTATGCAAATACACATGGTTATGAAGTGCAGTGTTCATGACGACGTTTTCTTCCGACAAGCCCTATTATTGCATCCATGTTCTAGTAATCATTGACGAACCTATCAATCGAGATTTAACATTTGATTACCTTTAGCAATCGATCCCATTCGAATTATGATATACGTTTGACATGTCATAGTTACTTACTTCTATTGATCACGTTTTACGCGCGTTCATTTCCATGCAACGATCATATTTTGCATACGATCGTTCATCCATGGTTTTAGGTAACTCAGTCCGGCTAGCGATAGGCGATCATGAGCATTGGGCATGAAAGATGGATCCAAGTTAGCAAGGCACCCATGTAAGTCACATTCAACAACCAAATTCTAACCAGTGTTCAGAACCACATGCAGAAGCAGAAATGCCTTATACACAAGTATTTTTAAATGCATTGCATCATATGAGCCTCATATAAATCCATTTCTCAAGAACGGAATTCCTAAGCTCCATCAATCCTTATACCGAACCCTCATAGAAAGTCCTCTTAACAATATCTGAATGGTGTAGAAGCCAGTCTATTCTACAGCATACTTGTGCATAATCTAGCAGACGAGCTATCCAATAATTGTTAGGATCAGAGATTGCCTATTTTATGTTGAATATTTTATAAGCACAAAGGATCTCTGAAATCTTACGCTGATCCCTCGAGTTTTAACTGCTGCAATGCTCTTTTCCTTAAGTGTCGCAATTCTAATAAGATAAATGACACAGGTTCTTCCACATAATAATGATGTAAGTACAGGCAGCTTGCACAGCTGTCTTCTCTATATATTTTTTGTTTTTGAAGTTCATTAACCAAAACATCACGGGCAAGAAACAAAAATGAAAGAAAGATGGGGGACCTAAGCACAGCTTTCTCATCAAAGATAGCATCAAAATTTCAATAGAGCATTGGTTGAATTTCCCATAAATAAAAAATAAATTACTTTTTATGTACCAAAGCTGCGATCTCCAGCATCTCCTAGACCAGGAATTATAAATCTGAAAAATGGAGAAAGTAAATTATTGTGTTAGTAAATACTTGAGATAAATGGTCCTTTTAGCTATGATTAAAGATTCACTTACCCTTTTTCGTTTACTGTTGGATCAATAATGCCGGTGTACACATGGAGCCTGCATGTGTCATGACATATATATTTGAGATTTAGAGACCAATATTCATACACATGACCTCCATCAAAAATGAAAACGTGACATTCTTACCCAGGAAAATTCTCACTGAGCTTTTGAAGAGCTGGGGGAGCTGCAATGGCTGATATCTGCAAGATCAATTTTTAACATCCTTCCAGTCAAAATCACAAATGGGAACACAGCGGTGTGCACATGACAGTGGAAGTAGGAATGTAGATACTTCACACTAGTTGCAGTTTACAAGTGGATTCCCATGCATCCCTCTAAATACTAGACCTCACACCCACTGCAATTTCTAATTATCCCATGAGATACCAATTCAGGGTGTAATAACACTAACCTATTTTATTCACAATGAATTTTCCTTGTATTAAAAAGAAAACCATTTTTTGCAGAATAATGAGGCAGATATATATTTTATGAGAATTGGTAAACCTAAGAAATTAAAAATGCATTCATGATAAACTATCTAAAGAAACAGTTCCATGAATTATTCCAAGTTCAATGCATACAAAAGTTAAAATGTTCTTTTCTCAGCACTTCACTCCAAGAGCCTTACTACTAACTCTGGCCATATCTAGAATCATCATGGTTCTAAATTCTAAAGACATGCAAAGATGCCTATTCCAAGGTCATGTAGGTCCACAAAGAACAAAACATGTGATATTTGAGGAATCATCTAATTATAGCCCTTTAAATCATTACAATTGTCCATCAACAACTTCCATGTAATATAGAAAACTAAAATAGATAAAAGTATCAAAAAGCATGTTGATTGTATATTTACCACTTTGATTTGCTTGCTACTAACACCACGTTCCTTTAAGAGGTTGAGTGCTGCTACTATTGTTCCTCCTACATTGGGGAAAAAAAACACAACAAGAAGGAGAAACAATATCAATTAATTAAAAAAGGAAGGGGGAACATATAGGATCAGCATAGACAAGTGCATTCATGGTGCATATAAAAGGCTAAAGTTGACTATAGACAAATAGGAATCAAAGGACACTGATATTGCTCATACACGTAGATTCTCCCAAAGGGAATAAACGAAAATGCTTGAATAACCACTACAACCAACCAACTCTCTTATGCTCTTAATACCTCTATGAATTGCCACGACAACAAACAATTGGACAATTACCAGCTGAATCCACTAATTGGCTTACCACGTATCGAACCCCAAAAAGTTCACCTTGTCCTTGCTGACTTTAAGGAGATAGAGGACACATCTGAGGCTGTATTCAAAACTCAGTCTGCCATACCAAAATCCTCCTGCACGAATAAACCATTCTATCTCACTTACAATTCACATAAAATGTACCAGATCTCTGAGCAACATGTGATCCTCCGGAAATCACACCCATCTCATCCACATAATCAAACCATAACCCATAGCACATGCAATGATTGTAGAACATCAATATTCTCTCTTTGTAAAGCTTCTTCCTTCAAGCCTATCAGGAAAAGTTTCCAGCCATTGATCTCAGAGAAACTCTGGCATTTGTGCAAGTAAAATTTCAAATAATTCTTCAAATTCTTGAAATACTTTTCTAGCATCACTACACCTAATCATTCATATAAAGTAAGTAATCTTCTTCCATCATCACTTTATTAACTCTCTTGCCAACAATGTCCACATCAAGTTGGGGTTTCCTTTTCATATTAATCAAAATTGGTGCACTCAATCATGGCTGAAAATGCCATTTGAATCTTTAATTCAAATAATGTGCCATGAGCCTCAAAATTCTGTTCTACTCTTACAGACCAACTAATGAAATAAAAAATATCAAAGATAGAAACGACCACTTTATTTTCCACGTTCTTCTTCCATTGGAAAACTCATGAGAGCCTCCACTGGAATGATTAGACCAGCTGTAGCCTCTTCCTGATGTAAGATCTCCACCACTCCATTGACGTGGACTACTTGAGACATGTTGGAAGATGAGCTCCCATATCGGAGATCAAATAAATTCTGTTTGACACTAGATGTGATAGGAGTCTAAGCATGAAAATCAAATTCTGATTCCGCATCCCTTGGATTGCCATTCCCATCAATGTAATTTCCCTCCATCTCTTGCCAGAGGAAATCTCTCCATCAATGATTTTTATTCATTCATCATTGAAGCTTCTTTTGGAAAATTAGATTTCAGAATCAACCAATAACACCAATGTACGTGACTCACTTTAGCCTTCTTGGGTCAAAACCGAGCTTCTAAAGAAGAAGAATTTCTAGTATACTAAAATCCCTTGCATGGTATCTTGGTCGTGGAGGAAGATCTTACATCTTCGACCTCTTGCTCAATCTTTACTAAAATGGGAAATAGGAAATGGGAATCATATCTCTTTGTGGTATGATGAATGGCATCCAAGAGGAGCATTGGTGGATTGGTTGGGAGAAAGGGAGATTTATAGACCAGGTATTCCAAGAGAAGCCAGACTTTGTTGTATTATACATGAAGGCAATTGGGAACGCCCTGATGGTGACATCTAGAATTGCATTAGAAGTGATCTGGCAAATGACTATATCCTAAATTTGCTCCAAGAAGATAAACTAGTGTGGGAATAGAATGCAACTAAAGGTCTAATTATAAAAGAAGGTTATGATTTCATTTGAGCCCATGGGGATAGAGTTACATGGCACAAAGAAAATTGTCCCAAGCACTACTTTTTTCTCTAGTTGGCAGCTCATCAGAGATTCATTACCCAAGACAAGTTATTGTTGGGGTGTCATAAATAGTAATTGTTGTTTTTTGTGTAAGAGAGAAAGGAGACTCAAGATCATCGTTTTTTCAAATGTTCTTTTATGGTAGAGGTATGGAATATATTAAAAGTAAAAGAGATTGACTACATATATTTTTCTTCAGAGGCTACAAATCTTCAAGAGTTCTTTGTGGATGAGAATCAAAGAATGTCAGTAACTTGGAAGATTATCACCAGCTTGCTTTTTTACTTTTTATGGCGAGAAAGAAATGAGAGAAGAATAAGAAATAGATTGTGGAATCCTGCAAATATAGTTATTCCATTTGTTCTTGTTTTTTCGCTTGTATGAGCCCTAATGTAATGTAATTGCCAATTTTTGGACCTCAGTACCGTTTTGGCTGCTGGTACTGTCTTTGAGTTTTCAGGTCTCTTGTTGTATAGATGGGACATTTTGTGTTGTTCAGCGTCTTGATGCTTTTCTTTGTAAAGTATTCTTTATGTTTTTTGAAAATTAATGAAATTTGACCATACCAAAAAAAAAAAAAAAATCCCTCATTTGTGTCAAAGATTGGGTTGCAACAAATTAAAATTATTGCCATTGGATTAGACATCATCACGGGTCAGTTCCGAACCGAGAAC
This sequence comes from Combretum micranthum, assembly GCA_024138025.1. Classification (NCBI taxonomy): domain Eukaryota; kingdom Viridiplantae; phylum Streptophyta; class Magnoliopsida; order Myrtales; family Combretaceae; genus Combretum; species Combretum micranthum. The sequence continues at coordinate 1,838,072 of JAMXBD010000047.1, forward strand.
CGACCTGACCCGTCACAGGTAGTTCCTGAACGGAGAACTGGCTTGGGAATGGTGGGTTTGAGCTAGTAAAAGACCCGTCAGAACGGTTCCATCCCTAAAAACCGCATGACCGAGCGGTTTTGGAACCGCCAATTCAAGAACCGACAGAACCAGCGGTTCTACACCATAAAAATTATAAAAAAAGTAAGAAAAAAAGAAAAGAAAATTATAAATAATTATAATTATAAAACAAATATTTAAAAACTTTCGCATAAATAATAAAAAATTTATTTCCTATTCACAATATTTAATGTGTTATTATTAACAACACAAGTAATAAATCCATTTGAAATCATATATTGTTAAATTTATGCAGACTTCTAACTAAATTAGACTTTCTTTCTTAACAATGTGTGATTCGTTTTTTATTATTAAGAATTATTTGTATATTGAATATTTTATAGTATCACATTGCTAATATAACAACTAAAAAAGTGCAAGTGATTGTATGTAAATAAATACATAATTATAAACTTTCTTTTAACTAATGCTATGAACAATTATTGTTAGGCTCAATATTATTTCAAGTTAAAAATTTATTTTATATTTTTTCTTAGTTAAATTAAGTAAATTATTTAATTGGTTTTTTATTTTTTTTTCATGGTTCCCGGTTTCTCTAGAACCGGAACCAAACTGTGGGAATCGGCGATTCCTAAGAACTGGGAACCAGACTGGCTCTCATGGGTCCGGTTCCAGTTCCACCACTTTTGGAACCAAGAACCAGCGGTTCGAATCCTGTTCCAGACCCAAACCAAACCGTGACGACGTCTACATTGGATTCAGAGTCCCAAATCTCATCAGACACCCATTTACATGGCATAGAGTTGTCACTGGTTGGTTCTTTTTGAACAGAGAACATCAACAAGCCATTTGCCCAAACCAAGGACTGGCGTTTTTTCTGACTTCTTATCACTAGAAGCTAGTTTTGACTTCCTACCTTTCAACCTTAAGGTAGATACTTTTGCATCAATATCTTCAATCCATCAACCTATTTTCAACTGAATCTTCATTGAGTTTGATCACATCTCTTTTACATCCATATTTTAATCCTTCATAAACTCTATTGCATCACTGATTTCTCCATATTTTCTACCCTAGTCCCTATCTTTGTCTCCAATCCAACAAGCCATATAGGGAAGAAATGAAAATCAAATAGAACCACAATTGGCAAGATTAGAGATACCGCCTTTTACCTTCTGCAAAGTTTCTGTTACATAAGACCTTAGAAGGATGATCAAAATACCTAGGATGCTGTACAATTTATTACACAGCATGGCTATGAGTACACATTACATTGCCTGCCTAGGTATGCAGTGTGTGGGATTGCCATATAAACTTGTATTTGGAATACCATGCAATTCATACTGCCATTGAAATGTTTCATACTATGTCTCATAATAAAGCGACTAGATATAATTATACAGACACTTCTAAGCATACATATATTAACTAATTAAAAATTATTTATAGATTTGCATTTTAATCTTTATCAGAACTCATTGTTTATATGATCAAACTGGTGTTAATTATATACATATAAATGATCTGTCAAACAGTCAAATGTTCCTTCAAAAGGCATCGCACAGAAAATGTCCAATGCTAACCACGTAAATGCCCAAGACAGTAATCAGGCAACATTCCATCCTTCTTTCCTCAATGCAAATGAACACACAAAGTTTCCATACTTTTTCTTCTCACCATATTTCATGATTCACCACTTTTGGGAAAACAGAACACATGAACATAACTACGTAAGTGTGGTTCCATGGCATGCCAAGCTAAAGCAAACTATGGTTGGATAGCCTAATCAAAAAATGACACACAAAACCTAAGGAGTTGGATTTGATTTTTTCTCTACATTGAAGTGGTCCTAAAATGAAAGAGAGAAATTTTAATGCACTTATGCCATGACATGCTCATGATAGAGGTATCTTTTCTTGGGACAAATAATTCACATGCAATATATGTAAGAAAATATAGACTACTCTAGGCCTTTTTATAAAAGGGGCAACTGTTTGAAAACTCGAAATAAGCATTTTAAATATTAAAACATTGCCCCATTTCAAGACTTTCAGTTGAGTAAGCAGAACTCAAATAATGGGTACCTGTTGCCAGCATGGGATCTACAACAAATACTCGAGAACCCTCAGGAAGTTGTTCAGGTAATCTGAACACAAAAGTTAAGATGAACATTAATGCCAGAGCAACATGAATATAGACAAGCATGCATGTCTATAGTTGGGTAAGATTCAAACTCCAAAAAAAGTTGTACTATGCCTATTGGAATTTGTGAAGAAAGGCAATAAGAATGAAAATATGCTTATGACTTAGAAACAGAAACAATATATCAAGCTGTGTAGAAGTTTCAGAAGATACATACACAGAGAGAAGTGACAAAGAAGGAAGGAGATAAGGTGAAATCATTTTTGTAAATATTGAAGACTTACTTGTTTAGATACACGGTTGGTTGAAGTGTCTCTTCATCCCTGCTTACCCCTTAAGTGCAAAACAGGAATAACAAAATCAATAATGCAATGAATGGCTTCAAACGATACAGGCAAAAAAGAATTTAGATTTTCATTTCTTATACGGCTAAAAATAATCAGGTGGCTTCTTGAGCCAATGAGCATGATGCTAACTTTTTGGTGCTGTGAACATCTACTTACCTAGATGGTATGTTTTTGTTGCTGGCAAGATTGATGATGCATGTTCAACAAGTGCAAGACCAGCTCTTAATATCGGAACAACCTGCAAGAATGAATGATATACCTCGTATGTGGTAAAAACATAAGAGTATTGGAAGGAAAATACCATTTAAAGACCATATTAATATGAGGAAGCAAGACAATGTAATGACAGGGAGTTAAGCCTAGAAATAAGAGCTTTCACTGGATTTGAGCCTAAAACTCCCTTTTTTATATTTAAAAAAAAAAAAAAAGATCATTTTCACTCTAATCATCCTATTTCCATACTAGAATTTAAGTTAGATATGACCAGGCATAAACCAACATACATATGCATAGGGAAACAGCTAGTAAAGTAATCGTATCTCATAATTAACAAGCTTACAAGCCCAATACAGAATGATTTCGATAACATCAATATGTTTGCTCAGACATTAGAAAGCGACTACTAAGTGTGTACTAACCACAACTGGTTCTCTAGGATCAATGAATTCAACTGATGCTACACCCATTGGTGACTGAATCTCCCCAGTGATTGTCGGCTACCATCAAAAGTGAAGCAGGAAATTAAAACAAAGCTCCAATCAGAATCAACAGAGAATGAACAAGTATTAAAGTCATTACTATTAGATGACTGCACAAATCATCATGAATACTGTGTTACAAGACATGAGAGCTAGTAAATAAAGACAACTAACCAACCAATCTCTTGAAGCTTCGTACATGAGTAGCCTCCCAAGTTCAGCCATTGCATTTCCTAGCAGTAATTAGATTCAACAAACAAACTAGCACCTCAGAAACAAAAACTACCAAAAAATAGGAAAAATTCGAGACGTTTGAGATGCATGAACACTGATCTATGATTAATTTGTCAAAAAACAATATAAAAATACAAAGAAAGGTATCTGTATGATATTTTGAATCGCTTGTTAACAAGCATAAGATACCAGTTATGTTTAAGAAATAGAAATGTTATAAACCAACAGTACAAGTTTCTCCAAACAATCATATACATAAACATCCGTCAACCTATAGAAAATATCGAAGAATAAAATGTAAGTGAACATTAATTTGGTTTAACCATCTGCATTTGGTGAAAAAATAAATATTGTGTAAGCTTTGAAATCATCATTTGTTTTGCATGACAATTAACAAAACAGAAGAACGACAGACAAGGAAAAGACACTTTAAACATAAGACAGAATTGTATCAAGATAAGTGATATAACAATGATGTGGATACTGTTAATCAGTTAAAAAAAAAGGAAGGGATGAAAGTTGCATCAATTCTAAAATCCAATCACTGAAAACAGAAACACGCTAAAAAGCAGGTAATTAGTCTTTTTCTGCATCATATATATATATATATATATATATATATATATATTGTCTTGAGTGAATGGCTTTTTATCAAAATCCCAAACTTTACATGACAAACCAAATTATGATGCCAAACAAACTGGGTCAACAGATAAACCATAATATAAACTCATAATCCTCATTTTTCGCGGAATAGTCAAACGCAAAACATGATTTTCCAGATATAATCAGTAGATACTCAGTTGCCTAATAGCAGTACCGAATTTTGTATCAAAAGCAAATTAACGAAGAAGAACTTACGAAAAATGGGGCAAGGAGTCTGTTCATTACGGAGAATCGAAACCCAGTGCTTGATCAAAGGATGTGGAGGAACAAACACCTGATTCGATTAATTTAATTCAAGAAGGTAAGTAAAAAAATTCAATGCATGTATATAATTAATCAATCCAAATGTAACATACTACTAAAACCCTAAATTAACAAACAAACCAGCATTCTATCTTCCGGGACAGTCTTGGGCTCTGCAGGTGCAGCCATGTGAGAGTTCACCGTCGTGTACATTCTTCTTCTCGAACTCGAAATCGAGATCTGCAAGCCAACAAATACCGAAGCTATCAAACGTAGCAAGATAAAACGTCACTGTCGGACATAACAACACATTTCCATCTAACAATAATGATATCTGAAAGACAGAGAGAAAGAGAAAAGGAGATTGATTTGATATAATCTACCTTACGGGGAAAGCGGAGACAAGAAGAGGAGGAGGAGGAGGAGGGAGGGAGAAGGAGGAGGAGGCGAGGATTTCGGAGAAGAAGAGGCGAGGACCCGGAGTCTGAGGAGAGAGAGTCGGAGGTAGTAGGAGAAGTGGCAGTATATAAGAAGGAGCATGAAAGCGAAGCCATCCTTTGGTTACTTTACTACTACTACTAACGCTGACTGGAATCTTTTCTTCAGTTGATGTTCTTCGAGTTTTGTGCTCCAACATATGGAGCCATAAGGAAACTGTCGGACGAATGGACGGATGGATACTAGCAATGGGTATTGATATGGATATTGGATCGGATTTTTGTTGTGTGTTCTTATAGGGGTGCAAGTTGACCCAAATGGAATTTGGAAAGAAATTGTGTACTTACTAATTTTAGCAATAAGCAATTTAAGCATAAAGTGGGGAATATGAAAAAAGAAAGGGAAACAAATGGCTGGAAATGTTTTTGGTTTTTAAGTTTTGAGGCTAAATGCAAAGAAATTGTATATGAAATGGAAGATATATAAAAAAAAAAGTTAGTTGAAAAAATTTTGTATCTTGGAAGCTAAATGGAAAGAAATTATACATTTGACAATTTAAGAAAGAAAAAAAGCTAAGCCATTATTTGCTGCTATAAGATCTTTTTGTCTATGGCACTTTTAAATTTTTGTTCTCCAAAATAGAATCCAATGATATGTAATTTAATAAATATGTGGATTGATGGATTACAATTAAATATGCATTATCACAAAACAAATTTGAATGGATAAATCATGGGATGATAAGGGACATCCTCATCATTAATCAAGATTGTTAGTAGAAATCCATATTATGCACAAATCTAATAAGGTGGTTTAGCATAATTGATAAGAACTTAAGAAATAAAGAGCAATCATTCTAGATATTCAATAAATGAACTCAAAGTTTGAAAGACAAATAAAGTCAATAAACACACTTGATAATAAATGAAAATAACAATAAAACCCATTAAGTACTCTCAAGGGCACACGAGGGTAAAATTGGCAAAAAACAACAAAATAAATGTAACAATTGTCCTTAAATAAGAGGTGTTTAATTGTTTAATGTCATCATGTAATGAAATAGCAATCTTTACATTTGAAAGATAAGGCTCATGGCTTCCTAATGTCTTTAGGTTTGCTTTGAATGTTGGTTTCGTAGGCTAGTGTTCAGTGAACTCTAGCAAAGGCTTCCAAACTTGCTTCACTTCATTTTATTCAAATACTTGAAGGAGTATTTACTTTTCTTTTCTTTTATTTTTATTAAAATCATTGACCTTATTTATAAAACATTTCTTGGGAGGATAACCCCATTACAAGTCGACATAGCAAGTCCTTTAGTGGAGCCATAATTTGGCCTAAAAGACATAATGCATATAATGTTCATATTTATTACTTTAACTTTAGACATAACAACTAAATTACTAATATTGGATCAAGAGGAACAAAAGTAACTAACTCTTCCCAATGCCATTGTGTTTGCCATTAATTACAATTAACCATGCTAGTAGATCTACAATGCCATTGTTATGTTTAGGCACACATAAAAAAAAAAAAAGTAACTTTATCAAGGCATCATATCCTTACTTAGTAAAAATTAATAGCTTATTGAAATTTGCTTTAAAGATTGAAAATTTGTTGAGCATCGAAGCTACAAATATTTCCTAGATTCTCCAGTACATTAATTAAACCTCTTTTTTTAAGCACATAATCTAATCAACCCACTCGTCACTTAGATAACATCCCATGGATCATGGATGTCATATTTTGATTGACAAATGCATCTGTAAATAAACAAACTACTCAAGTATTGTCAATAGGTGGGAAATTGTGGGTGTACCACTTGATAGATTTCCACAATTTGATTTTTTTTTTTTTCATGCAAGTCCAATATGCTTACGCGACACTTTGTATCTGTCATAACAAAGAGGAGTTTGAACCTTTTGATTAATACCATATTTCATTATGTTTTTTTTTTTTTTATTGATGAAGAGTAAAACAAATGAGAAAAGAATGGGCTAGGGCACTTTTTTCATTGTAGCCATGTTTATTGAGAAAATATTGGTGCTTTTCACCTAATGTTTCAAATCAAGATTTGCATCATTAAGTCGATGTTTAGCCATGCTCACTACCAAATAAAAATTAGGAAATGATCTTAAGGCATCCTCAACATCTTCCTATCTCTCATAGCATTGTAAGCATACCATTTGGAAAATTAGTAGTATTTGATTAAGTTTTTATACTGTTAGAAGGCTCTCATTGAGAATTTCCTAAATGAACAACTTACCTTTTAGGCTTAATGGTGAGGTCCAAAGCCCTCTAAGCTAAGATGTAATAATGGGTTGTGGTTCAAGCTTCTTGTAAATCTCTTATCAATTTGTTCAGGAACTAGATGAATGAGCCTTATTTGATTCACTAACCATCTTCTAAGACTGTAGCCAATATGATCCTCATTTTGTTCCACTCATAATCTCCAACATTGCTTGACTTGAAGTTGCATAGGTTTTTGGGTTAGAGGACCACAAAATATATATTTTAAGACCCAAGTAAGGATCATGCATCTATCTAAAATTTACATTTTTAGCCATTGCCTAGGATGTATCCACCATTGTCTTTTAGCTAAGAATGACTTTTCACTAGCTCCTTCCATAAAGAGGAATTCGATGTTTTAGCCACCCAATTATTACCACAACATCAGTTTTCGGGTTTTTATTTGAGAACTTTGCTCCATGATGTTTCTCAATTTGTTAGTTCCCATGTTCTTTTGATTTATCAAGCCTTATCTCTTCTTTGTATATTGTCTAGTGCTAAGCCTCCTTTCTCCTTAAATAACGAGAGTTGGTTCTATGAAATTCATTGGATTTACCTATTGTTATTTGTTTCTCCCCACATAAACTTTCATTTCATTAGGTGTATGTGTAATGGTTGTGCTATGGGTGTATTGGAGAGGCTTATATGCATGTAAAAAGGGTTGGGTGTAAGTCATGTGGGCTTCCCCAGCGTTACCACTTCACAGTAGCATCGCCCTCATCTGTGGGCCCCGGAGTCCTTACGGGAAGACTCTCTCGCGCACAGTCTTTTGGGGACCACTGCTACGCATGGGTGAAGGATTGTCCCATATGGGTTTGGCTCAACCCTTTTTACATGCATATAAGCCTCTCCAATACACCCATAGCACAATCATATTGGAGAGGCTTATATGCATGTAAAAAGGGTTGAGCCAAACCCATGTGGGACAATCCTTCACGCCATGCATAGCAGTGGTCCCCAAAAGGCTGTGCGCGAGAGAGTCTTCCCGGTAAGGACTCCGGAGCCCACAGATGAGGGCGATGCTACTGTGAAGTGGTAACGCTGGGGAAGCCCACATGACTTACACCCAACCTTTTTTACATGCATATAAGCCTCTCCAATACACCCATAGCACAACCATTACAGACTATATGTAAGCGATAAGTTTAAACAATTATAATAGGATCGATGTTATACGAAGCAGCTAAAATAGAGGACTAGACTTTTAAAGTAGATATAATAAAGGATTTAAGATATGCCAAGCAATTCAAATAAATGATATATTCATTATACTGTAAATGTATGGGGTTCGCTCAATTCATTGATGCAAATCAAGAAAGAAAAAAAGATAAAATTGGTACTTTAGTTTTAAATATCAAATCTTTTAATTTCATTACGGATTAGTTCCTCTCCTTTTTATATTTTTTTGCCAATTTCAGGGGGCTTTTATTGCTCCAGTCACTACCTTAGAAAGTAGAGAAACGTACCTTTATTTTTTAGCGGGGTACTCGATTCTAACACACCATACCTTCTCTAAGTGGGGTATGGTGACCTACCAACAAGGTTCTAATTTTAGCAGTAGACATCAAACCTTACTCTTTTGACAGACCAAGGTCTACGCTTACCAACTAAGTTAACCATCATTAGCACAAATTAGTTTCCAAGAATATCAAGTTTTGCTATACCTATAAATAGACATATAGTCAATTTAAGATGTATGAATGAAGCAATTTTATTATATCTTCATGTGATATTTTTCCTTTTCTTTTTTTTTTTTAATGGTGTTCATTCTGGTTGAATCTTATCGATATAATTCCATCAATAATTTATTAGTGTGAGCCTTCGAGAAACCTATTAATGTATGATGTATAACAAGAAATCTAAATCTAGTGGTGTAAAGATAAGAAACATACCTTTCCAAGTTCCATGTATTTTTTACTTTAAAAGAACTTATTCTAATATTTTCCTAAATCTTTCTTCGTTTTCTATAGTTTTCCATTCTCTTTATAACTTCTACTTTCACTCTCCTATATCAAATTTTAATATTAAAAACTTGTTGGTGTAAATCCTTCAAAAATCCCATTATATTGCAACGTCATAACTACATATCTAAATCTATTGCTATGAGACTACTAGACCTATCTTTCTAGGTTCTTTTTGGTTTTTTTTTTTTTACTAAGAAGCAAAATTTTTTATTTTCATATTTGTCCATGCCTTTCATATTGTTCTATAGATTTGCATATTTTCTTTTTCTCTTTACTCTCTACTTCTACAGACTTGCATCATTAACAAAGTAATAATGGTACTGATATCCTTGTTTAAACCATTTAATATAAGGTTGATTGTGTTAGACTTCAACATGGGTTGGCCCGAACCAACCCAACACCAACGAGTTTGACCCATTGATCCCACCTAGTTGTAGGGTCATGACCCATCTTAGGACCTAGTAGATAGTTGGGTCGTTGGTAGCTCAAGACTACTGACCTGCCAACCCGCTGGGTCATGCGGATCAAAGAAGAAAAAAAAAAGGAAGAAAATTCATCCCTAAAACTGTGTGTAGACTAATGTGTGCAATTAAAATAGTGGGTGAGGCAGTCAAAATTAAAACGGTGGGCTTCTTGCAAATATAATATGCGTATGGTGTGTGTGATGTGTGTGTGTCACACATGTATTCGATAAATTACCGTCACACTCACACATGCATTTAATAATAATATTATTATTTTTGTATATTTTAAGTTTGTCTTCAAATTGTATATTTAATAATAATATTATTTAACTTATAACTCGAGGCCAATTTTTTTGTCTTAATGTATCAATCTAGCCTTCGTACATGTATGTATAGATATATATAACTCCGAATTAAACTTTTGTATATGTGACGTTTTTGCTTTATGTGCTTTGAGAAGAAGCTAAAACTTGATGCTTCAGTTTTGAAATATCATACCAAATGGACATGGTGATGGATGCTCGAAGTAGCTGGAGTTCATGCTTTCCTTTAGCTTATTTGGATGTTGTCCCTTCTAGAATCTCCAATCGAGTAGGACTTTGTCTCATGCTTTTTCTAAATTGGCCTTCACACATGATCAACATGTTTTTTATGAATCATAGCATGTACCACGATGTCTACATGTATTGACAAATTATTTCATTCCCTCTTGTGAAACAGAATAGGATAAATGAAGCAAGAGAGATCTTGGCCAAAATCTATCCTGTCAAGGAAGTTGAAAATGAGATGACAAGATTCCATTGAGCAATAAAGGGCTAATGAAAGTGCTATCGGAGAAAGCTTGTAACTAGAGGAGTAACCAGGTATTATTGGTCAAAGGGCCATAAACTGGCTTAGCACAACCCATGTTAATCCAGACTGGTTTCGGGTTGTGTAATCATCAGCCTGTGAACTGGCAATTAGGATTGTTTCAAATCGTTGCTGATGTCTAAACCCCACTAACCATCAATTAAAATTTTTATTTTATTTGAATTTAATCCAAACATTGATTATGTCATTTTAATTTTGTAATCTTTTTAATACCAAATTTAACGTGAGCAATCATTTATATCTTGTTTTTTAAATTTATCCATGGTGTTTTTTTCTTATATTCACAAAATACTCACCTTACATGCTCACACATTATAAAGACACTAAAGTGGTTGCTAGAAAACTCTTCAAATAAACAAGTATGTTTTAAATCATTCATCAACTCTTTTTTTATTTTGGATTTATTTGGATTATTTGATTTTAATCTGTATCATATCTTATCAGATTGCATCTGTAACATATTTGTATTTATCAGTGTAATTCCATCATTATTTATTAGTGTGAGCCTTTGAGAAACCTATTAATGTATGATGCTATAACAAGAAATCTAAATCTAGTGGTGTAAAGATAAGAACATACCTTTCCAAGTTCCAATGTATTTTTTACTTTAAAAGAACTTATTTTAATATTTTTCTAAATCTTTCATAGTTTTCTCGAGTTTTCCATCTCTTATATAACTTCTTTTCACTCTCCTTTATCAAAATTTTAATATTAAAAACTTGTTGGTGTAAATCCTTCAAAATCCCCATTATATTGCAATGTCATAACTACATATCTAAATCTATTGCTATGAGACTACTTAGACCTATCATTCTAGGTCTCTTTTGTTTTTTTTTTTTTTTTATTAAGAAGCAACATTTTTTATTTTCATATTTGTCCATGCCTTTCATATTGTTCTATAGATTTGCATATTTTCTTTTTCTCTTTACTCTCTACTTCTACAAACTTGCATCATTAACAAAGTAATAATGGTACTGATATCCTTGTTTGAACCACTTAATATAAGATTGATCCCGTTAGAGTTCGACATGGGTTGGTCCGAACCCACCCAACACCAACGACTTTGACCCATTGACACCATCTAGCTGTAGGGTCATGACCCATCTTAGGACCCTGTAGGTAATTGGGTCGTTGGTAGCTCAAGACTACCGACCTTCCAACCCGTTGGGTCATGCGGATCAGAGAAAAAAAAAAGGAAGAAAATTCATCCCTAAAACTGTGTGTAGACTAATGTGTGCAATTAAAATAGTGGGTGAGGCAGTCAAAATTAAAACGGTGGGCTTCTTGCAAATATAATATGTGTATGGTGTGTGTGATGTGTGTGTGTCACACACGTATTCAATAAATTACCGTCACACTCACACATGCATTTAATAATAATATTATTATTTTTGTATATTTTAAGTTTGTCTTCAAATTGTATATTTAATAATAATATTATTTAACTTATAACTCGAGGCCAATTTTTTTGTCTTAATGTATCAATCTAGCCTTCGTACATGTATGTATAGATATATATAACTCCGAATTAAACTTTTGTATATGTGACGTTTTTGCTTTATGTGCTTTGAGAAGAAGCTAAAACTTGATGCTTCAGTTTTGAAATATCATACCAAATGGACATGGTGATGGATGCTCGAAGCAGCTGGAGTTCATGCTCTCCTTTAGCTTATTTGGATGTTGTCCCTTCTAGAATCTCCAATCGAGTAGGACTTTATCTCATGCTTTTTCTAAATTGGCCTTCACACATGATCAACATGTTTTTTATGAATCATAGCATGTACCACGATGTCTACATGTATTGACAAATTATTTCATTCCCTCTTGTGAAACAGAATAGGATAAATGAAGCAAGAGAGATCTTGGCCAAAATCTATCCTGTCAAGGAAGTTGAGGATGAGATGACAAGATTCCATTGAGCAATAAAGGGCTGATGAAAGTGCTATTGGAGAAAGCTTGTAACTAGAGGAGTAACCAAGTATCATTGGTCAAACGGCCATGAATTGGCTTAGCATGGCCTTTATTAATCCGGGCTGGTTTCGGGTTGTGTAATTATCAACCCATGAACTGGCAGTTAGGATTGGTTCAAATCGTTGTTGATGTCTAGATCCCACTAACCATCAATTAAAATTTTCATTTTACTTCAATTTAATCCAAACATTGATTATGTCATTTTAATTTTGTAATCTTTTTCATGCCAAAATTTAACGTGAGCAATCATTTATATCTTGTTTTTAAAATTTATCCATGGTTTTTTTTCTTATATTCACAAAATACTCACCTTACATGCTCACACATTATAAAGACACTAAAGTGGTTGCTAGAAAACTCTTCAAATAAACAAGTATGTTTTAAATCATTCATCAACTCTTTTTTTATTTTGGATTTATTTGGATTATTTGATTTTAATCTGTATCATATCTTATCAGATTGCATCTGTAACATATTTGTATCTTATCTGTTTGGTCTGTTTACGAGTAAAATTATTAATTTTTCATCGGTTTTTATTTTTTAATAATTATTTATTTAAAAACAACAAAAATATATGATGCTAAAATAATTATAATATGATGAAACAAGCAGACTCTTTTAAATTAAAATATTTGACTCAAGCTTTATGAAATATAAAGTTCACAAAAATCAATTATAACACATAAAAGTTACACATAAGTTAAGTTTTAATACCGTAAATTATAGATTTTGAACATTGTCAACTACCTACTACCACCCGGCAAATGAAGACATTATTTTACAAAATTGCCAAAATTTTAGACATTAAATTGATTTTTTCCCTATTCTAAGGCATCAAATTACTATGTATAACCTTTTTCCATATTTTAAATATAAGAATTTGAGAAGCTTCATCTAGCCAACCATGCATTTTACTCTTCGTTTTGAGAAGCAAAACAAATAGACATTCCCTCAAAGACACCTACAAGGATCTTCGTCTCCATGATTGCTAACTATTCAGATATACCGACACAAATTACTACCCGGCGACTATCACACATCTACCATAGTTTGATACTGAATATGTTCCTCTTAATTTTTTTCTCTTTTCATTTTTCCATCATTTACAAAGCAAATAACTGAGACTACCTAGATTTTTCAATGAAAAATCTTATAATATTATTATTTTTTTGTTTTTTTTAATCTAAAATACTAAATATAGGTGACAGCTTTTAAAGAGTCAAATCAAATAAGTTAAGAGAAGTGAACGAGAAGAATCGATTTCCTTCCACGACATCTCTCCATCGAGGAAATTGGATAGCTAGATAGAGGTTTATGCAGTTAACAAATACAAATATCCAACCAAGTTCAGTACAATCCGGCAAGACAAGAACACAGTTGAAGTAGTTTATTGTTTCGATAACACAATAGGAAATTAGTTCACTCCCAACTTATTAATGACAGCCACTCCTGCTCTGCCTTAGGACACCACCTGAGTCTTAAATCTCTGATAGCAAACCGGTCTGAAAAGAGGCTTGGCAGAGTAAATTATATCTCCCCATCCCAGAATTCCTCAAGGGTCTTGTAGGGACTGAGGGTTTCATGAACAAATGGAGTCGCTCTAAGAAGTCTAGCCTGCATACTCATTAAAATGTAGCCACATTACAAGTCCAATTGAAAAAAATAGATCTGATAATCAACTTCTTAAGCTAAATCACACAACATAATATAGTTTATCCTGGTATTGTTGTAAGAAGAGAGGGCAGCAAAGCTGGCATGAGCATACCTGTTCAATCTCACTGAATTTTGCAAACAAGTCATCGGGTATTGACCAGTCGAAGACATCGAAATTCTGCTTAATCCTTTCTTCGTTTGTACTTTTGGGAAGAACGCTGTGACCCTTTTGAAGACCCCACCTTAAGGCAACCTGTGCTGGACTCTTTCCTAATTTCTCTGCCACCATGGTCACCACCGGATGTCGGAGAACTTCACTTTTAAGAAACGTCGAGCCTGGAGAACCCAATGGTGAATAGCCCTATGCATCAATAATGAAAATGACTTAGTCTGCTGCAGAGCCAAGCAGCTTTTCAGGCTGAACTATAACCATGTTTTTATCAGCATGTGCCTATACGTACGTTTTTAAAAAGTATGTATTAGATTGAATTTAGGGTTTTGTTACTCACAGTTAGGTGGATTCCCTTTGATTTGCAGAACTCGTGGAGCTTAGACTGCTGCCATGAAGGGTGACATTCCACCTGAACCACAGCTGGAGGAATGCGTGCGGTTTCCAGCAGGTCTGCCAGTTTTTTGGTGGAGAAGTTACTGACGCCGATGGCTCGTGCCTTACCAGAATCATAGAGTTCTTCCATTGATCTCCATGTGGCAGGTATATCTGGGGGAAGAAGGTCTTCAGGATTGAAGCCAACTGATCCCTTCTTCATCCGCACTGGCCAGTGGATCTTCAAAATCATCGCAATAAGAAAAACCATAAACCAACTTATCTAATAGACTGAATTAGAGATATTACTAACAAGTGCAAGCAGTGGCCCTATCTCTTCTTCGTTGAGAAACCGATCAAGAGGTTTTTTTATCCTTACGCATTTTCCCTTTTACATCTAGCTTTATCCTTATACAATTCCCCTTTTGTATCTAGCTTTAAGTTGGATACAGAATACGAATATGTAGATCGTAAATGCAAACGACATGATCACGACTAAACAGGATATAAAAATTTCCTAACAGTGTACACATACAAGGTACAGATCAACATAGTCAATCTGCAAATCTCGCAGAGTTCTTTGGAAGGCCTCCTTTACATCTTCTGGGTTATGATCTGAATTCCTGAAGGAGAAATTAATGTGGATAGTCAAATGCTGTCATTAACTTCAATAATACGAGGTTAAGAAAAGCAGAATATGTATGATCCAAAGGGTAAAACTATGTGAAAAAGACCACGTTTAATAAAAATTTCAAAAGATTTCCCCCTGTTCCAACCTAATGTCGTAGAATCCCAACTAACCAGAGCTTGGAAGTGATAAACAAATCTTCGCGTTTGACTACCCGATCTTCAAATAACTTCGTAAACACTGCTCCAATCTGAATATAAGAAAAGCATAAGTATATATCCCCATCCGAAAGTTCATTTCAAATTCATAAGCTAAAGGACACGAGAGGTTGATAGATGAAATCCAAAAAAGGAAAACTAAAATTTGATTTGGTTCGATTTCTGTGTTATCTAGTTGCGTAAATCACAAGCTTAGTCTGTTGTATCACGCTAACTCAATGATAACTTCTGCAATTGCAGCTTATTCAAGCATGATCCTCTGGAAAGACATGAAATTTGAACGTCTGCTTTCAAAAGTCATTTGGTATAGATGGGTAAGAATCAAAATGAAAAGCTAATTAAAGTACCTCAGCTTCATTTGCATAGATTTGAGCACAATCAATATGGCGGTATCCAACCTACATAACCACGAAAAAGGGCTTCTTCTCATTAGTTTATCCACCATAACTCATAAGTTGGAGGGTTTGTATGTCTAGTTTTTTTTTTTGTAAATACAGACACTTTTTTTAACTTTTTTTTTTCAATAAATTGTTTATAAAAAAAGTAAATATAAATAAAAAAACGTTAACGAATCTTATGAAAAGATCAAATAGATTCAATATAGATAAAATATATACAAATCAGATATATTTACGCATATCGTTTCTATATAGATACAAAAGAAAAATAAACCATCCAAACAGACATCTTTCGAGCTATAGCACTGGGATATTAAGACGAGCACTATAATTACATGATATAAAAGCTTAAATTTATAGATTTTATGTTTCTACTAATTTAAAAATTTAAATTTAAACATTTAATATGAACTAAAATATTTATTGGGACAATCAAGATGGGATACCGATAAATGTTGTAAGCTATGAATTTTTTTTTTTTTTTCCTGAAAGAAAAGGTTGATATTAGCATTAAACCATCTCAAATGTTCAAAAATGATTGTCTTTGTAGATTAAAAAAAAACAGAAAAAAAACCTTTTACTCTAAATGTTTATTATCAACAATGGCCAGCGAGAAATAATAGTATGCAAATATTGGATATACTGGTTTAGTATCGTTCTGACATCATTTTCAAACAGAACCGATCCTGATATGATATCAATAAAAACTGACGGTTTTATTTATAAACTGATCAAATTGAACTTATACTGATATGATACAAATTCTGATCCGATATAGATCCAATATCGTTAAAATCCGACAATCCAAACAGGAGTAGGAGTACTCAGTATAAAGTAGTCAATCCATGGCTTAATATAATTGAACATGCGGTACACCGGTTAATATAAATTCCTTCTTATGATTGAGTTAGTTTAATTATAAATATACACTATTTTTACTAATGCATAATAACATTTATCTCTTATTTGAACTCAGTAGCAAATGTGTTTCGTTATATAAATTATCTATTGTAATTTTTATCGGTAGTTTGTATCATTTAAGATAAATATCCTTTATTCGTATTTAAATAAAATGGTATGACCTTACCATTTATTAGTATTTTATTATAAAAATGATTTCCCCTAAAAAAAATAAAATCATTTATTAAATTTCTAGCGATTGTTGTCAAAATTGTGATTCTACTATTCACTAGAATGTATAAAATTGATAAAATTATATAAAATCGTGTAAAATTGATAAAAGTATAAAGGTGTAGAATCTTACATCTAAACTAGTACTTATACCTAAAATTTATACCCAACCAATTTATATCTATTTTAACTAAGAGAAAACACATAAAATCATAAACTCATAAAATTGTATAATTAACCCACGATTTTGATGGGCATGTTTAAGTATACCGATTTGGTATCATTCTGGTATTATTTTAAACTCATTTGATACTGGACCAATACTAATATGACATCGATGAACAATTAACAGTTTTACTGATAAACTTACCAAATTGAACCAATACTAAGCTGATACAGATATGATACTGATAGATTACAGATACTGATCGGATATAAAAAAAAATCTAACAATCCAAATATCTCTAACACTATTTAAAAAAAAGTTTGAATTAATATAATAGATTAAAGCAATAATAACTTGTTTTTTCCTTTACATTTTGAGATTTTACTATTACTTAAAACACATAACCGAGCAGTGAAAAATAGAAGAGAATCTACACAACCAGTAACTAAGGCACCAATTAAATTTTAATCAAATATTTCGTTCATTAATTCAGCATGCAGTCTCAGCTTGAATAAAACTATGCAAAAAAAGGTTTTAAGGACCTGAATCAAACTATGATAAGTGACAGTTTAAGCAGCCAAACTAAATCAAAATATGTAAGTGTCTGTTTGTAGAGACGTGTATAGAAGAAAATGGAAGAGAGAGAGAGAGAGAAATACTATGAGAAATAACAGAGTTTCAACGGTAAATGCTAATTTTATGGGAAGGGAAACTAATAGGAATATAATTTTCTATATTTTAACTTATTAAATTCTTTGAAAAATACTTAAATTTTTCCTATTTCAAACGAAAAAAATATCCAACTACCAACCAATGATAAGAAAGCGGAAGAAAGAGACCTTTACGGCCATTTCCACGGCCTTGCCAACGAGACCCGGGTCAGACTGCCACGTTCCCAAACCAACGGACGGAATCTTAGCTCCAGTGTTCAACTGGAAGCATCGTATTGGGTTCGCCATTTCCGCGGAGAGCACAGCACACCGTCTTACAATGAAAACCGGCCCACAGTTACGCTAGGCACACTCGCATAAGAGAGCTACCAGCTTCATGAAACGACTTGTATAATGTTAATAATTCGATCAAATACAGACATTGACTTTATATAATTGTCTTTTTGTTTTTGCTCAAAATTAAAAATATGGTTCTTTTATCTGGCCAAAAATAAAGGAAAAATAATACACAGATTTTTTTTGTCTCGGAAGTCGAAATCTTTGGGTCCGGAATATGAAGATATTTTATTATGAGGCCAATTTGAATACACGTTCTCCTTCTCGCTATATTTACTAAGGTTGCGTTTGGTTAACGGAAATAAAATTAGCATTTTGGGTTTAGTATCATAAAATAATTATTTTTCTATTTTAATTATAATAAATTTTATTATAAAAAATATCTATTCTGTATAATATTGAATAGATGAAAAATTTATATTCCTTTCCTTCAATTTCACCAAAAGAATTGTTGTTTTTTATTAAAAATATTCTTTTTTAAAAAATAACCTCATCCATAAAATAAAAAAATTACTATTTATTTCTTTATTTCTAGTGTTAACTAATTCCAGTTAATGTGGCATTATTTTTAGGTAAATTTGGCACAATCAAGCACGTTACATTAATGTTAGAAATATCCGTACTTGAATAGATACCTTAAAAGGATATTAGGTTATATCCATCGCTCCATCCATAGGAAGTAGTGTGGTTAATCTTTAAATCTAAAAATATTATATAATCAATTTATGGAACATCATACTTTGGTACTAACAAAATTTTACTTAATTATATATCATTATCAAGTTGAATATCGATACGAATGAATGAACTTATGGATAAAATCGTGGTTGTACTGTTAACTATAATGTATAAAATTGATAAAATCTTATAAATTATGTAAAATCGATAAAATCATAAATATGTAGAATTATACACCTATAATAATTTTTTTCTAAAATCTTCATCTAAATAATTTTATATCTATTCTAATTAAAAAAATATATAAAATCATAAATTTTTTAGTCGTATATTTGACTCACGATTTTGATAACTATACATAAAAATGAGTTAAGGCGGGATGGTTTGATGTCATTTTTAAAGATTACTTATCCTATGTCACTTGGCTATAAACATATGTGACTTGGAAGTTTGTGGTCGGGGTAAAATTAATGGAATCTAATTTGTTGCTATAAGCCATGAGAGTAAAGGATAAATTTGTGTCCACATGTTTATGCACGAATTGACTTGACATATTGGAATATAAAATGAAATAATAACAAGTGCAAGATCAAAGTAGGTCTAAATATATATATATATATATATATTATAAAACATAAAAGAAATTTCTTTTGGTGAAGATAAACTCCAAAAACATAGTAGTTTTTTTTTTTTTTAATAAATGACATTACTCGCATCAGGGTTCACAATCTAATTTTATCAAGCGCACGTAGGACTGTAAACGAGTTAAACTACTCGTGAGCTACTTGAGCTCAGCTCGCTTCAAGCTCGAGCTCAATTAGGAAACAAGTCAAGTTCGAACAAAAAATGAAGCTTGTTTATCTAAACAAGTCAAGCTCATTGTTAGGGATCGAGCAAGGAAGAAGCCAGGCCAGCCTAGCTTAGAGATTATATCATAAACTAGATTGTAACAGCATATAGCATGTACTTAGGACATAACAGAATTGTAACCACATGTAACTACAGTTAGTTACACAACAAATACATGTAACAGCATATAGCATATTCACAAGTGTATAAATACAGAAATGAAATAAGAAAGGGGCATGCAGTTTACAATCCAGAAATACTCTGTTGAGTAAGGAGAGTGGCTTCTCGAAATAGCCAGCAGTATAACAACCCATACCTGCAAAATCAAATACAAGAGTGAGTTAGAGAGAATGGAGAGGAAAACCCTAAATTGATTAGTAGAAAGAGGGGTAAGTACTTAGCTGAGAGTTAGGGTTTGTGAAGTGAGTTCGGTGGAGCATTGGTAATAAACATTAGGGTTAGGTTGAAGTGGACCGGGCCATAAATCCTAACAAGTTGGTGCTCTCGTCTTCTTCATGGCGCCTGGAACAAGATCTCAAGAAAATCCATCAGAGATGGAGTCAGTTAAGGCCATGTTTCTTGCTATTCAACAACAACAGAATCAATCAGAACAACATTCTCGTTCTGTTCTTCAAGAATTATCCAAAAGAATGGAAGCTGTGGAATTACAATTGAATCAGACTCATAAAATTGGGGAATCTCCATCGAACAATACTACTGAGTCATCATTTTCTGGATTTTCAGACAATCTTGCGAGGAATATCAAGATAGAACTTCCAAAATTTTCTGGACAGGGTGTCAAGAAATGGATTTTTACTGCGGAACAATTTTTCAACTTTTATAAAGTTGAAGAAGCTCAGAGATTACTTATCTCATCATTCGCTATGGAGGATACAGCCTCTGAATGGTATCGATGGATGCAGTTGAACAATCACATTACTACTTGGCGTGCTTTCTTGCTTGCCTTGGAAACCAGATTTGGTCCTTCCCAGTATGATGATCCTCAGGGAGATCTATTCAAACTTAAACAACAAGGTTCAGTAGCCCAATTTCAATCTGAGTTTGAAGCACTATCGAATCAGGTAATTGGTTTATCTGAATCATTCTTACTATCCTGTTTCATTTCTGGCCTTAAGTTGCATATTCGTCGAGAATTGCAAGTTGCTAAACCCTCCTCTTTAATGCAAGCCATTGACTTAGCTAAAATGTATGAAGCCAAGTTCAATGATTTCTCTCCTTACAAAACATACCATAATACATCTCCTGTCAATTTTTCAAAACCTATTCAATTTCAAAAAAACTCTTTTCCTTCATCGAGTGCTTCAAACACATCACAATTATCCACTACTAAAACCACGGTTCCAACCAAACATTCATTACCTGTCCGAACACTTACTAGGGAAGAAATGAATAAACGCCGTGAACAGGGTTTATGTTATAACTGTGATGAAAAATATAATAAGAATCATAAGTGCAAAGCAAGGTTCTTATTGCTACTAGAAGATGAGGATGTAGAGAGTGATGATGCGAAAATAGAGGATTTTCTGTTATCAGAAGAGAATGCTTCTGATTGGAGCAAATAGACACGGCTGCTGTCAGTTTTCATGCATTATCTGGGGCACCAATACCCAAAACATTGAAGTTTCAGGGGTACATTAATCACAAACCAGTTTCAATTTTAGTAGATTCGGGTAGCACCCATAATTTTTACAACCACGATTGGTTAAATTTTTGGTTTCTATCCTTCAGCTCCTAAATTTCAAGTTTTGACTGGGAATGGAGATCATTTGGTTTATCAAGGCAAATGTGAGGATGTGACTGTACAAATTCAAGGGTTTCCTTTGTGGATACATTTTATATTTGCCTATCCATGGTGCTGATTTGGTTCTAGGGGTTCAATGGCTTCAGAATTGAGGACCAATTACCATTGATTATGGGCAATCTGTCATGCAATTTCAGAAGCAAGGTATGAATGTTACATTAACTGGACAAGCTGCCAATGTGGATAATATTTCCCTTCACCAACTTAAACGAATGATATCCTTAGATAGCATTCTATTTTTTTACAAGTTAAGGCTTAGTTATTGGATACTCATCCTTCACAGAATTTCACCAGTAGTGCTTGCATTGAACAAGTACTAGGCAAATATTCTCGAATATTTGAGGAGCCATCATCATTGCCTCCTCTTCGGTCAGTGCAACATCGCATTCATTTGGTGAATGGAACTCCGCCAGTTAATGTTAAGCCATATCGATACCCACACTTCCAGAAAAATGAGATTGAAAAGCAAGTTCAGGATATGTTGAATCAGGGAATTATTGAACCTAGCAATAGTCCTTACTCTTCTCCAGTTTTATTGGTGAAGAAAAAGGATGGGAGTTAGCGATTTTGTATTGATTACAGGGCTCTTAATCAAGTCAAGTCAAGGATCAATTTCCAATACCAACTATTGATGAATTGTTGGATGAATTACATGGGCTTCTTTCTTTTCCAAATTGGATTTAAGAGCTGGTTATCACCAGATTCGAATGCATCAAGAAGACATTGAGAAGACAGCATTCAGGACACACGAAGGACATTACCAATTTCGGGTAATGTCTTTTGGATTAAGTAATGCACCAGCAACATTTCAATCCATCATGAATTCTATTTTTCGACCATTTTTAAGGAAATTCGTCATTGTTTTTTTTTACGACATCCTCATATATAGTCGTACTATGGAGTCACATGTCGAGCATTTATCAATGGTATTACAGATATTGCTAGATAATACCTTTTTTTCTTAAGAAAAATAAATGCTCTTTTGGTGCTTCTATGATTGAGTATCTAGGACATGTGGTATCATGCGAAGGAGTAGCTCCTGATCCTCAGAAGGTTGAGGCTGTTCAGAAATGGGAGTTACCAAAAAATTTGAAGCAATTACGGGCATTCTTGGGGCTCTCTGGTTATTACCGTCGATTTGTTAAAGGGTATGCTTCTATTGCATCACCTTTAACAGATATGTTACAAAGAAACAATTTTGAGTGGACTGATCGTTCCAAATTAGCTTTTCAAAAGCTTAAAGAAGCCTTAATTTCTGCCCCTATTCTGGCTTTACCAGATTTTAACAAGACTTTTGTGGTCGAAACTGATGCATCAGGGACAGGTGTGGGAGCTGTCCTATTACAAGAAGGACATCCCATTGCTTATTTTAGCAAGAAACTGCCCCAACATGCTTAAGACTTCTACATATGTCAGGGAGTTATTTGCGGTGGTTGAAGCCATTAAGAAATGGCGACAGTATTTGTTAGGATCTCATTTTCAAATTAGAACAGATCATCGAAGTTTGAAAGAGATTCTCACACAAGTGATTCAAACACCAGAACAACAGAAGTTCTTGGCTAAGTTGATAGGCTACGATTACTCCATTACTTATAAATCAGGAGTAGACAATCAAGTTGCTGATTCACTTTCTAGACAATTTGAACAATCTGAGTTGCTTGCCTTATCGGGACCCGTATTTCAGTTAGTGGATTCTTTGAAACAAGAATATCAGGAATTATCTGAATTCCAGGATATTATCACTGCTTTGGAACAGGGTCAATCACTTAAATGGCACCTATAGTAGACAAATGGTCTCTTGTATTTTAATAATCGACTTTTTCTGGTACCTCAATCCCACTTGATCCCACAATTATTACAAGAGTACCACTCATCACCTACTGCAGGGCATTTTAGAAGGGAGAAAACATTTAGACGATTAGCAGCGGATTTCTATTGGTCTGGCATGAGGGCATCTGTGGCTGAATATGTCAGACAATGCCAAGTATGTCAGCATATTAAATATGCTACAAGGTCTCCGACAGGATTGTTATCTCCACTTCCTATTCCTGATCTCATTTGGGAAGACATTTCAATGGACTTTATTACTTGTTTGCCTAAGTCTCAAGGATACACTGTCCTTTGTGTGGTGTGGACAGACTGTCCAAATATTGTCACATTGGGCCTTTGACTCAACATTTTACTGCAGCTAAAGTAGCCACATTGTTTATTAATATGGTGGTTAAATTACATGGGATTCCCAAGCGAATTGTATCTGACAGAGATTCAGTGTTCTTGAGTCATTTTTGGCAGGAGCTTTTTCGACTGAGTGGACAAAGTTGTCTATGAGTAGTTCATATCACCCACAAACGGATGGACAGACGGAGGTACTCAATAGAACTATTCAACAATATCTTAGATGTTTTGCTATGGAGGCTCCTCAGACTTGGGTTCAGTATATTCCTTGGGCAGAATTTGCATACAATACATCTGTGCATAGTGGTTCTCAATTCACTCCCTTTGAAGTTGTCTATGGTAGACCAGTACCAACATTGACCACTTATATAAAGGGAGATACTCAAGTTCATGCTGTGGAACAGGAGCTTATTAATCGGGATCAGATGTTAGCTCAGTTGAAATCTAATTTACAACGGGCACAACAGCGGATGAAGCAATTAGCTGACAAACATAGGGTCGAGGAACATTTTGTTCCAGGAGATATGGTTTTTGTCAAGTTACAACCATACAAACAAATCTCAGTCTCAAAAGAGTATACCCATAAACTGTCTAAACGTTACTATGGACCATTTTCAATTATTAGACAGGTTGGTAATACGGCTTATGAGGTGCAATTACCAGAAGGGGCTAAAATTCACAACATTTTCCATGTCTCTCTTTTGAAACGAGCACATGGGACATCTATACCCTCATTGGACCTACCAGTAAACTGTGTAACAGTCATCCTTTACTGGTACCAAAGTGTATTGTTGGAAATCATACTGTTTCCGAAATCAGGCTCCTATACAACAGGTTCTAGTCCAATGGGAGGGTTTGCCAGTTGAAGATACCACATGGGAAGATTGGGCACAATTTCGTCAGATTTATTCTGACTACAACCTCGAGGACGAGGTTGTTTTTCAACAACCGGAGGAACATGTTAGGGATCGAGCAAGGAAGAAGCCAGCCTAGCTTAGGGATTATATCATAAACTAGATTGTAACAGCATATAGCATGTACTTAGGACATAACAGAATTGTAACCACATGTAACTACAGTTAGTTACACAACAAATACATGTAACACATATAGCATATTCACAAGTGTATAAATACAGAAATGAAATAAGAAAGGGCATGCTTACAACCCAGAAATACTCTGTTGAGTAAGGAGAGTGGCTTCTCGAAATAGCCAGCTATAACAACCCATACCTGCAAAATCAAATACAAAGTGAGTTAGAGAGAATGGAGGAAAACCCTAAATTGATTATAGAAAGAGGGGTAACACTTAGCTGAGAGTTAGGGTTTGTGAAGGAGTTCGGTGGAGCATTGGTAATAAACGTTAGGGTTAGGTTGAAGTGGACCGGGCCTTAAATCCTAACACTCATGCTTTGATTTAAGCTCGCGAGCCAACTCGAGAATAAATTAGTTTAGACTCGTGAAAAAGTTCGTTTATGCTCATAAACAGGCTCGCGAGAGTAGGCTCGTTAACATACTTCTTAATAAACTCGTTAGTATTTTTATGATTTTTTTTATACATGATACATTATACATAACTACGCAATTAAAATAGCAAAAACTAAATTCTATTTACGGTATGTTTGATTTAATAGAATGGAATAAAGCTGAAAAAGAATAACAATTCATTATTTTATAGTTAAGGGTATTTTTGAAATAAAACATACTTTCTAGCCAATAATAGTTATTTCTCCAGTAAAGAAAATGAATGAAGATTCATTATCCATTCCACATCAACCAAACATAGTATTAATATTTTGTATATATATTTATAGCAACACTGATATATTATATTTTAGGTTTGAAAAAAATGAAAAATGGGCTATTTAAACATGTTGATTTCGAGACAGCTTGATAGGTTTGATAAAAAGCTCAACTCAGCTTAAACTCATTTCATAAACGAGTCAAGGCCAAGCTCAAATTAAAGATCATTTAGCTAAATGAGCCAAGCTCGAGCCTAAATTTCTAGCTTGATAAAAAGCTTGATTCAAGCTTGACTTCGATAAATTTTAAACGAGCCAAATCTCGAGCCTTTAAAAAATCAACTTGGCTCGGCTCAGCTCATTTTCAGCTGTGGATGCATGATTTCCTCGTTGTTTGATTATACACAAATGATCCCTTCCTCCTATTTTTTCAATGTGGTTTGGCTTACTTTTATTACTCTCTACCTAGCTATGAGCCATCCTAGAAGCCTAATAGGAGCCACACTCAAGTAATCCTTCCCAACCTCTTTGGGCCTCTTCTCTTGATTTAATGAAATAAGCTACCGGTGGTTTCTCCTTTAGTTTGTCCTGAGTTATTATACACCTACTAGTATGAGGTCCGTATTGATAGCAATACTCCGGTTCAAAAATAATGATAATAAAATTAACAAAATAACTAATAGGCAACTACTGATCTAATTCTAAACATTTAAAGTTGAAATTGATTTACAGTTATCTTATAAGCCACAATTAATTTTCTCCAAGATTTCATGTGAAGTTTTTATTTGTAATGGGATATTACATTAATCTTTGTAGAAAACTTAATCATTTCGAGTTTATGCCGTCGTTCCATTGACATCCATGCTTTAACTTGGTACGCACATGGCACCTTGATGTTTGACAATATGAGTTCTGTTCGGTGGTGAAACTTAATGAACTAAGTCACTAAGTTATTTGAGATGATATTATAGCTTTTATTGTAACTAAAAATGACCATACGTTTATTACGTAGTGAGGAGATATGAGTCTGTTTGGATTGTCTAATTTTTATCTATACGTGGTCTACATCTGTATCTTATCTATATCTGGTCTATATGTAAAAACATCTATTTTTCATTTATATCTATTTCTTAACAAATAATATGTTTAAAACTATCTGTGTGCCATATGCATGCCAACATAATAAACAGACCCTATAATCACACTGAATCAGGTTAGGTGTTTTGCATTGTAATGTAGGTTTTTGCTTTATTGTAAGATCAAGTAAAACCATGAGAGAGGGGGGGAGAGAGAGAGAGAGCCCACAAATTATTATAAGGCGATCCATAAAATAAAATAAAATAAAGATTATAGTTTTTTTTTAAAGAAAAATTTTTGAAAACATGCATGGATGCATACTTTTAAATAAACCTAAATAATGTTTTATAAAAAGGAGAGGGAAAAATAGTAGTTTACTTTAAAATAAGGGCAATTTTGTCCATACATATAAAATTTAAAAAGATAGGTTGGTTGAGTAACATATTTAAACCTTTGAAGTAACCTTTGTTTTCCTCTTCTATATGTTATAGAAATTTCTCTCTTTCGTTATCAACCAGCCTTTGCAATTCTTGATGAATCCCAACGATTTTTTGGTAAATAATAGTTCATCTCCCTTCTTCTTGTTATATTCAATGGAAAAATCGCATAGATGATAAAGTCTTAGTGATCTCATGTTGACAATATGATAATTCATAAGGGGAACAACGAATCATGGAGAGATTTACGGAGATATCTTAAAGGCAAGGGTTAAAGGAGTTATAATAAAGGAAAGGTGAAAAATTGTGAGGAGGTAAGACAATTTCGATACTTTTAATCTTGTTGAATGTTGTTTCCATTAAAAATATGTGGATTCTTGTTTACTTCAATGAAGGAATGTTAAATATGTGTGTGGAAAGGTGTAATAATGTTTTAAGCAAAAAGCAAGACAAGAACTCATGAGAATGACAATTCTAGAAGTATACGACCTAATGCATGACTCATGTATAGATCGTGTGAAAATCCTTGATAGTCAAATTTCAAATGGAGTTTTCTTGAAAGTGCATGGCACTTGCATGCGTCCATGCTTAGGTTATGCAAACTTTCTATAAGTCACACAACCACTTGCACGAGCCTATGTATAGGTCATGCACTCTACACCACCTTCCACCATGGCCGTGCACTAGTCTATGCACTTTGAAACATCTTCATATTCACCTTTGTCCTTCCCAAAGACAATTAAAACTTATTTAACTCCTTCCTTTAGGATTAAAGTTCACTATGTTACTTTGAAACTTAAGTACTAGTGGGAAAAAGGGGCGAGAATTATAAAAGTATAGAACATAAGTGATCTTAGAAATATAAAATGTTTTGAAAATCTTGATTGCTTTATTATTCAAGGTAAAGGACTTTAGTAAAATAATTTGATTTAAATAACTATTCGACTATAAAAATCTATGTGCTGATTGTTCGTAGCTACTAGTAGTAAGTGAGAAATACCTACGCTATTATCATGGCATCTTGATAATTCTTGTATGGTGTTGTCCTGAATCGAGTTTTACGTAGAAATAACTAGGGTAGATCTAGGTGCTTCTGGTGTAATGGATACTGGGAAGCACCTACCACTCAATATAAGTATACACACACATATGTGTGTGTGTGGCGAGATATTATGTTATTCCTTTGATACGTATATGCATGTGATTGAGATTTCTTTTTTTTTTTATTCTTCTTCTTGAGACTAGACAGCTTTACTATTGAAAGTTTCATCATAATAACATAAGAGAAATTCTATGGTTGTGTTGATAGAACCATCCAGCTAGTAATCAGACAAATAAAATAAACATGATAAGTGATATATAAAGTATTTTAATAGTAAGATAATAATTAAGTATGAATCTAAGTCATTAACTAATTGACGAAACTAATCCCATTAAAAATATGATTAAATTATAGATATTTCCAATAATATATATGAGATATCAAGGAATTCCCTTCCCTAGTAATGTTTTTTCTCTTGCCCGCATCTTTAGTAACGTTTCATAAATGAATTTTTTAACCATTTCCAAATTTTGTAAACTAATGTCAACCAAATTGGAGTTACTTTATTGAATCAGTAAGTAACAAAAGCTACTGCAAATAGATCATAGATGGCATCAGTTTAAAAAGTTCTAGTTTCTTCCTCTTACAAGTTTCAAAAATGGGTAAGGAAAATCCATGGTACACACCAGCTTGTTTGCACAAAATTCTTTGTCGGGTACACAAAGGGCGACAACATTTCCTATATAGTCACTACATTAATAAAGCCTTTGCAATGTTATAAACGGTGACAATTCACCTTAGCAAATCAGTTAATGCTACGTCATATAAAGATTTCATAATAGAAAAAATAAAATAAAATTGGATAGAGATTATAAATAATAACTTTATATCAAAATTTTGTTTTTTTTTTTTCCTTAAGTATTATAATCTTATCTTTCATGTAGTAGTACATCATACCAATGTCGTATTTATCTTTGCATCCTTGTTCCTATAGAGTTTGTTCTCGTGTTATGTATCGAACTGCATATTATTGCCAACTTGTCTTGTAATTGAATAGCTTTTTCGTTCACCCTACGACAACATGGCTACAATTTATTTAAAATATTCACATCGCCAAAAATGTAAGTGAATATGTTTTCCATGTCTTCACATGGATATAAAAGCCATGTTCCACGGTGAGGGTAAGAGTTGGAATAATTATAAGGGAAAATATCATAAATGGTACCTAAATTATGATAAAATATGTAAAAATATCTGAATTTTAAAATTGATTAATTTATTATTGAAATTTTGAAATTGATCTATTTATAACATGAAAAAAATTAAAATTGATTAATTTAGTACCTAAAAGAATTTAACAAATGTACCGTTGGTGTGCATGAAAAATTCTTTCAGATATTAAATTAATCAATTTCAATGTCCAGGTATTAGATTAATCAATTTTAAAATTTAAATACTCGATTATATATTTTATCAAAGTTTAGATACTATTTTATAATATCGACCCTTGCTAGCTCCCATATGATGGGCCGCCGGTTATCATTTGAACAATAATGCTCCCGAGTAAACATAAATTCTGTTTTTTTTATAAACAGAAGAGAAGATAACTATCATGAGGCCTAGAGCTGGGCATATGGGCCAAAGCCCGCGGGCCGGCCCGTTGACCCACTAAAAAAGCGGGCTGCGGCCAAAAAAATTTGGCCCATTTAAAAACGGGCCAAAATTTACCCGGCCCGTTAGCCCGCGGGCCAAAAGTTAAAGCTTTAAAAAAAAAATTTAATGTTCCGTCAATAACCCTAAAGGTAAACGCGCCTAAACCAGAAATAGTAAAATAACAGTAAAATGCGGGCCAAATGGGCCATATTGGCCCTTTTTGGCCCATGTGGGCCAAACGGGCCAGCAAATGGGCCAGCCTGTTAGCCCGCGGGCTAAATGCGGGCCAGGCCCGGGCCAAGTGATTCTGGCCCGTTTTTAAAACGGCAAAAAATTTCTGACCCATTTAGCCCGCGGGCCGAAGTGGGCCGGCCCGGCCCGGCCCTCCAGGCCTGTATGCCCAGCTCTAATGAGGCCCAGCAAAAATCTTATCTTATTTCATTTATTCAAATAAACGCATACAAGTATTCCAAGTAATACGTCTATCCTATCAACATCAAGTCCTGGCAAAGTAATGGGACTTAAGACCTTTTGGATTGCTGTGGCTGCGACCTTGTGATGCATGTGGACACATTATAAAAGAACAGTAACAGTGACTGGGACCTCATTGCTGAATTATTGCAACCGTGAGTGAGAGAGGTCGCGACAGTACGATGGAGACTGACAATGAAAAGCGTGAGTCGGTTTGGGTTTTGGTTAACCGTACGAGGATGTGGTCATTAATTTAGAGAGTATTTTCAACGTGGGATAAACAATGCACATGCTTTTCCCATCTTTGTTCGAGGCAACCAACGAAAAATGCTCCCGAATTGGCATTCCGCCAGAACGGACATAGATGTTTAGTGGAAATCTTGAGGATAAAAGCTTCTATAACTTGTTTCTTTTAACTAAATACATGGGAAGAAAGTATGCAAAAGAATCCCAACTTGCAATTTTAATTCCTCAGCATCTAAAGTTGATCTGGCTTCTAAACACGGGTTTTGAGTTCACATGAAATTTGGATTGTAGCAAAGAGAGTAACCAAGATGGGAATGGCTCACTATTCATTCATCAAATATAATGGATGGAGTCATGCTGATTGTGTAGCCTCGGTGATATCGTGACACTAGGGGTGGGTCAATAGGCTTGAAAAGGAAATTGAGTTTTTAGAATATTTTTAAGATGAAAAGAGAAATATTTATACTATTAAAGTAAAACCACTTTGTTTTATGTCTTTAGTATAAATGCTTTTAATATAACGTTTTTAATATATGGGCATAAAATATTTTTTATATCCCTAAAATCATGAAAATTAAATAGGGTTGAATATAATTAAATAAGGGTCAAATAAACATAGTTTTTTTCTTTAGCGCATAAAATATTTTTGGTATCCTTGAAATCATGAAATTAAATAATGTTTGAATAGAATTAAACAGGGGTTGAATAGATATAGTATTTTCCGTGTAAACTATATTTGGTATCCCTAAAATCATGAAATTAAATAGGGGTTGAATAGATATAGTCTTTTCTTTTTTTAGCATACGAGCGTAAAAATTTTTTTGGTATCCCTAAAATCATGAAATTAAATAGGATTTGAATAGAATTAAATAAGGCTTGAATAGATATAGTCTTTTTTTTTTTAGCTATCTTTATATACTGATCTAAACCTCTGATACCATATTTATACATGATAATTACTTAACATGGAGAAGTTATCTGTGAAAAATACAATTGTAATTATGATCCATAATTAATTTTCTAACTTCTAGGACTAATTAAGATTGTCCTCTTCCAATTTGTCAAAACAATATATTTATTTAATTTATATATGTTGGGTTGTTTTATTTACACAAGTATCATTGGTGCATCATTTGCTTATATATATTAAAAGGTAAAATATAACATAATATTCAGTATGGTCTAATCGCTAAATACATAGGTGGGAAGTTATAGGGT
This sequence comes from Combretum micranthum, assembly GCA_024138025.1. Classification (NCBI taxonomy): domain Eukaryota; kingdom Viridiplantae; phylum Streptophyta; class Magnoliopsida; order Myrtales; family Combretaceae; genus Combretum; species Combretum micranthum. Next base: position 1,869,609 of record JAMXBD010000047.1, read on the forward strand.
GAGTAAGGTATAATACCTTACTCGTACTTTATCATATAAGGCACAAGGTATTAATTTTTGAACTCAAAACCTACTTGATAGCATCCTATACCTACCCTATATCCTATGCCCTATAAAACTTACTGGGTATAGGATAAGCTATGAAGCATGTAATTTTTTTATGAAATCCTTGATTTTTTTTTCTTAAATTTCAAGTTTACGGTAATATATATAATTCCATGTGGTATGTAAAATTACCTTACTTTCATATATTTACAATAAACAGCTAGTGGAAAGTAATTTAAAAATTGATTTCCTAATATCACAAGCTTTGTATTATGGAAAATTTATTTATGTGTAAAAGTTAAAATCCGTAACTTTTCTTAATTAAAGGAAAAACAAAAAAAAAAAGAAAAATTTTAAAAGAGTGAATATATTTACAAAAAAAATTCATTAAAAATTTTGTATTTTAGTTTAATTATCCTTAGCTAATACATAAAATATTTTTCAGGTTAAGCCATAAAGTGCAATTAAATGAATGTAGCATTATTAAAAACTAAATAGTCAAGACAAAGAAGAAATATCACTACCTTAAATAATATTTATGTTAACAAAAAAATTAGTGGAAATGAATAATAATATTTATTGGTAATAACTTAACATTATTTTATTCAATTTTTATAGGCTGAGTATAGGATACTTAGGAATTTGTATCCTATATTTAGTAGAATACATATTATAGGGTAGATACATAAAATGGAGAACTCATACCCATACTTTACCTTATGGGAGTAGGTTTCAAAAATTTTATACCCGGAACCTACCCGCTAACTCTTAATACCTACCAACAATACTTGATCAAGCGGAGTTTGAGTTGGTACTATGTACAATAGGGTTACCTGCTCACCCTAGTTAAATGTTTGCATCTTGAGTTTAAATATCATAAGTAGTTTTTACTTTTTCAAGATAAATTTATTACATTAGCATTTTTTACCAATAGCATTAAATTCATCTATCATAATATTGCATTTACTTATATAAATTCTTATATACTTCTTTCTTATTCTTATTACACTATAAATAATATTACCTTGTTCATATCATACATGTTTGGATTTCATCACATAAAATATTAGTAAAAGACACTAATTATATGATTTGACTTAATAAAATTTTCTTTTGCAATTAACATTATGAAAATTGATGTTGATTACTAAATTGTAGTCCTATTTAAATATATTTTTTATTTTTTTATGAAAACAAAATTATTATGAATTTTATGTATTAATTTAATTTTTTTATAAATTAATAATTAACTTATATATATACGATCTCTTATGAAATATGCAGAACACTTTTAATCATTTTTAAAAGAATATTTTCATATCTATAAAGCTGCCAAAAAATATTATGGTACAATTATTGAAGAATTCTTTTGACATATATAAGATACAATATAATTGCAAGAATGAGTGAATATATATAAATGATTCTAATATTAGTTTAATTAAGGTACATCCTCCCCAATCGTACAAATCTATGTCTATCCCTCCTTGAGACAAAAAGCATGATATTCTTGTTGGGAATTTAAGTATTTGAAGTAAAAAAATTGAAGTGGAAGTAATTTTTTTATTAAAAAAAATCCTAAATCCCTGACTGGATCCATATGTTTAATTAAATCGATGAGGGACAAGAGTTTTACCTTATCAATAAAACAGATCTGTAGGTACTGCGATACCACATGCTCCTTCTACAGTATCCGCACGAATGAAATACATCATAATGAGATTCAGTGTGCTGGCACTCTCTCAAACTATTCTAGATTTATGAAGGAAAAAACTCATAAGAGCTCTCGTATTTTCTCTCCTTTTTTGGGTGTAGAGTTCCTCTACAATTTGATTTTGATAGCCAGCATTGTTAACCTTAGATGAGAGCCATCGGTGTCTTTTTATAGTGATGGCGATATCCTCACGAACAAGGATATTGACATTAATGGAATCCTTAATCCAATTAAGGTTCCCTAATTTAAAAGATACATTTTATTTCAATCATCCTATTCAGAATAGTGATTATTATTATTTATTATTCTTAAACTGTTTAAGAATAATAAATAATAATAATCACTATTTGAATAGGATGATTGAAATAAAATGTACTATTTAAGAATAATAAATAATCAAAAAATTCCTGCTAAGATTTTTTAAATAAGCCTATGATCCATTTGGTTCGTGTGATTATAGGTTCATTTAATGTTGGTAATAGGCCCAAAACCCTTTTTTTGACCCTCAAGATGTAAGTGGCCTCTAGTAAGATGTTATATCTATCCAAATTAAGTGAAGATCAGTTATTTGACTTTATCTATTAAACAGTCAATTATTTAGTTCTTTTTAATCGATTTCTAATGACTAAACATAAGACATGGATCATGTCACTCATATATTGTTTAATCAAAAGTTTTCTTGATTGAAGTGTTTAAATGAATAAGTTAAATGTCATTGATAACTCCTTATCAATTAATTTAAGTACGGCCTACATTTTCTTGGTCTCACTCTTCAAGAGGGCATTTAAGATATCTCCCTCAAATTAATGAGAGGGGCAAATTCCTTCATGAATGCTTACTTCTCTCAACATAATTTTTCTATATCCAATCAGAGTCCTATGACCATCTGATTAAAGATGATGAAGAACCAAGTTAAAACATGTAAATCGTTATGTAAGGATCCATAGTGTCATCACGTCAAAAGATTAAATAACAATATTATGAGGAGAAGTACTTATAACAAAGATCCATATGATACTCTCATGGTGAGTCGATCCAATATAATGTACTCTAACATATGGTTGTCAAAATCATTAGTCAAATATATGATTCTACAAGTTTATGATTTTATATGTTTTTTTCTTAATTAAAATGGATAAAAATTATTAAGGTGTAAACATTAGGTAGAATTATGAATTTAAATATACGATTCTACACGTTTATGATTTTACTGATTCTGTACGATTCTAGTGATTCTACATGCACGGGTGAATAATAAAATCGCGATTTTGATAACCATGCTCCTACATGCATTTATATGCTGACTTAATATCTCATAGCCATGATTACTGAAGATCAATCAGCTAATATACTTGTCTTAATTCATTATCATTTCATATAATGAGTGATAGAATAGTATTCCTATCACCTCTAATGATAGTTTTACTATTAAAGTCACACACTTTAATGATATAAAGAAGAATAAATTATTTAAGGAATCCTTTTAACATGTTAGAAGACCAACAATAATAACATGATAAAATAAATAGTTTATTAAATAAAGATAAAATTACAAATGATGGTAAATATCCTAATAACCTAGGGCACATCATTAGCAATTCTTACCATTCTTACTGTTGGTAAGAACCTGAAAGTTTCAAAAATCCTGTTGGAACACGCACATCAAGTTAAAATTGAAAAGTCATAAGTGAACGAGTGAGATGGAGATAAAAATAATCAACATGAGTAAAACGAAGAAAGAAGTGAATAGAACAAGCACAAAAGTAAAATGAAGTGATTAAGGATCAAAGCAAGTTGATCAAAGGATGGTTGTAACTAACTTAAGCCTACCTAAGAGACACAACCAAATTTTATAAAGCACAAACCAATCATAAGTCCGGCTTTGGCCAATTGCATAATTAATCCATTGGGATTCACTAGTTACCTTAAGTCGATTGGATTTAAGAAGCAACTACTTAATTTTTATCATTGTTATTTTATTTTAATTCCTTTAAAGTTTATATAATTTAGAGTTTAGGTGATAAGTCTATTTTACTCTATTCTTTTCATAGGAGTTTAAGCTTAATTTGACATATTATTGGATAAATTCTTATGAATATGGTGCTTTTAATGTTTAAATATTGTTTTGCAGCTCCAAGAATCAAAAGATGTAGAAACAAAGTAATTTGAATCAGATTGGAGCAAAACAACATCACTTATGAAGAAACAGAACTGGTTAAGCCCTACAAAAGTACCTGTCGAGGCCAAAACTTCAAGGCAAAACAAGGCAATTTAGTCTGTCATACCTCACATTGAGTCCTCGAGTGACCCTCGATGAATGTTTTGAGGCGATCAACCCTGGACTGGAAGAACAACTTTTGTTGAGTCATACCATCGTGCCTTAAAATCGACCCACAATGAATGCTGGATGGAAATCAGACCTTTACTTTGAAGAACAATTTAAGTCGAGCCTAACCGGTTAAGCCCTCAACATACTCAATTTACCCATCGATGGAAGAATGGACAAAAACTCTAGCATTTTAGCAAAATGCCCCGGCTGAGGTTGAGCCCTGACTTTCATGCAACGTTCAAGTGCTTAACCTATCACGCAACAAGTAATTTTGTGAGCTGGCAATATAAACACGTGGGAGTGAAATAAAGAACGAATTTTGTTATAAAGAATCTGTCGCGTTAGCAAATAAATTGTTATGATTTATGTGCCCCCCCAACCTATAAATAAGTGTGCACAAGCATGATAAAAGGGTATATAGCATAGGCAACAATTTTCTAATGTAGTGTAGAAAGAGAATTCTAAGGCAAAAGAATTATTTCTTGTTGCTTTAAAAATCTCAAGTTTTCTAGGTAAAACCATTTTAACCCGTTGTTTGTAATTTTTGCAAGATTATGATCTTAATTGAAATGTTCTCTTATTAATTACATTTTATTTCTTTAGAGTCCATGCTTAACATTTACATTCATGGAGAAATAATCTCCTACAACTTGGGATTTAGATATTTGTAATTAGTAACTTGATTTTATTTTCTTAGGTTTAAATGTGTGGTGCATCTTTTAAATTTACGTATGATTTTAATTGAATAGATTGATAGATCGTTCTTTTGAATAGATCTATGGCTACTAATTGAGTTGGTCATAATTACCTTGAAAGAGGGACGGTGAAACTTTCTATCACTTGTTTTTGAAATTCATTATGTCGGTTTTGAAGCAAATGATTCTTGTTCTTTATGTAGATTTAGATTGTTGATAGCTTGAGAAGAGATTCCAGTGGTTTGGTCTACATCTAGACTTACTGATCTTGAGAGAGGCTTTAACTTACTCTAGTGAATCTGATAATGCCAATACACCAGTATACAACTCTCTCGTCAAGTTCGTCAAGAAATCACATGATAAGGAATTGGTGAAGCAATCCCTAGGCTCTCATCTTGCATTTTTACAAACCTATCTTAAATTTTCCCCTGAGAACATTTGTACATTTTCGCTAATCTTAGCATAACTTTTGTTTTCATCATGATATTTTAAATTTTCTTTAGCTGGATAATAGATGAGAAGTGAGTAAGATAGATGTCAACAATCCCTTAGAATACGACATAATATTTTCTATGCTACTTCGGTAAGTGTACTTACCTGATGTTGGTAATTGATTCCAAAGTTGAACAGATCATATTAGTTTTATAAATTTTTGAAAACTTCAACTTCGCATTCTTTTAAAAATGGTTTTAAATCTAAGCAACTCATCGACACAACTAAGTTTTCTAGTGCCATTAATTATTGAGGTTCGATGTTGGATTCATTAATACGAGGCCCAACAAGGCATTATTTGAAAGCATTTCGTCTATTAGTGCAATCGCTAATTTTTTGGATAATGTAAATAGTTTTGATTTTTGCTTCGTTTTTGTTTTTTGTAATTATTTCTTTCTTTATAGTTTTTCTTTTCGTGAATATCTGTTTGTTTTTATGTAAATAATGGTAACCCCCTTTTTTCTTTTTTTCTTTTTTTCTTTTTGTGTATATGAATATAACGTATATATCTTTTCTGTTTTGTTCTTGTATATAGCATCTTCTTTGTTTGTAAATATTCTTGTTTAGTTTTTGTTTTTTTTTTTCTGTACAGTTCGTTTCTTCTTATGCATATTCTTTAATTCTTTATATCATTAATTCTTTTGTTCTTTTTGTACATTATGTTGCTTTAATGTTGTATCATAGTGCTAATTCATTGTTCTATTTTAATAAAGCTATGTTGTAGACTATTTCTTAAAAACATGTAGGATTATGACTAGAAGTCAATCTCATACATTGTTTCTCTTTACTCCAGAGCCCTAACAAATAGGAAGAGTATCCTGGAGAATGGCTAGAGAGGAATACATAATTTTCTTAGAGGACATGGCTGCTAGAACAAACCTTAAGAACAATGGAGGAGAGATTCAGGAAGAAGTTGACCCTACTAGAAATAATCAACCTAGAACCATGCCTGAGTTCTGCAGACCCAATTTGGAAGGGGCTAACACAAGTATAGCTAAGCCCCAAGTTGCTGCAAGTAATTTTGAGATTAAACCCAATGTCATACAAATGGTGCAATAGTATGTGCAGTTCGATGGACAGCAAGATGAAGACCCCAACAACCATCTGCAATAATTCTTGGAGATCTATGATACTTTTAAGATTAATGGTGCATCTGATGATGCTATTAGGTTGAGGTTGTTTCCCTTTCTCTTTAGAGGAAATGCAAAGAAATGGCTAAATAGCTTACCTAGGAACTCCACAAAGTCATGACAACACTTGGCTGAGCAATTTATGAGAAAATACTTTCTCCCTTCTAGAATAGCCAAACTTAGAGCTGATACTGCCTCCTTCTACCAACTTGACTCTAAAAATGTATATGAATCCTTTGAGAGATAAAAGGAATTGCTCGGGTGTTACCCTCATCATGGACTACCTGAGTGGACTCAGGTCCTCACCTTTTATAATGGATTGAACTATGGAACCACGCAGCTAATAAAAGCAGCAGCAGGAGGGATTTTGAACAATAAATCTCCTAAAGAGTGCTTGAACTTGTTTGAAGATATGGCAAATAATCACTACCAGTGGTCCTCTATTAAGGCTATGAAGGAGAAGGCTGGAGGAGTCTTTGAGCTCGATGTGGTGACTAATCTAACCTCCAAAATATATGCCTTCAGTAGGAAGGTGGATAACATGACCATCGGTAGTGGCTAGGTGAACATGATTGATGCAATCCTAGACAGATTGAGGGAATGACCTTTGAGAGTGTAGAATTTGTGAACAATTTTAATGACCAAAAGAATACCCATATTAGTAGCACCTATAACTCTGATTGGAGGAACCATCACAATTTTAGGTGAAGCAATAACAACTTTCAACAACTTACTTTGAACCTACCAAATTATCACAAACAATAGTGTCAAGGTCAAGCATCAAGTGGTCCTCAGGTTAACAAAAGCTCTTTAGAAGAATTGATCTCCTAATTCATTAAAGATTCTAAGAATAGGCAGCAGACTGTTGATTCAACTATAAGAAACCACTCAGCTGCCATACATAATCTAGAAATACAATTAGGCCAGATCTCTAAGCTCCTCTCAGAGAGACCCTAAGGATCTTTGCTATCCCATATTGAAGCCAATCCCATAGAGCATCCCAAGCCTTGAGAAGAAAGACTCCTAGGATGATTATCCTACCTTTCTTTTATGAAAGTTTTTAGGAAGAATGTTTAAAGTGATTTTTGTTCTTGTTTTAAAGACCTTTGAATGAAGTATTTTAGGAATGTTCTATTTTAGACGAGTGTTGTCTTGATGGAAATCCATGATTTTTAATGGTTGTAAGACTTTATTCAGGTTTTGAAACCTGCCGTAAATTATTTGTGATGATGTTTGCAGTTTATGAATGAGTTTTTCATAGTAATTCTTTGTTTGAATGAATGAATGGCAAGGATATGAATAATTTTGTGAAGTAATCCATATATTTGAGCAGTTTGAAGTGTTATATAGGTGATCTATCTAGTAAACTTGCCCTCGAGCCAAAGCTACAACAAGAAGAATTGAATAAATTTTTCAATCGAGCCCTTGACTTTAGGTCGCGGCATGTCTAATTCTTTATTATTTTTTGCAGGTTTAAAATAAAGGCATGAGTTTAAGCCTCGATGTGATTATTCTTTATTCTTTTAATAAGCCATAACTTATATTTAAGCCTTGATTCCATAATTCTTTTATTCTTTTGTTAACAAATTATGCTACGACCCAATTATCGAGCCTAAAATTTTACTGTCGATGCTTTTTTATATAAAATGATCGAAACCATTTATTCCTTCTCTTCATTACTGTATTCAAACAGTTTTATCGAACCCTATAGAGTGAAATAACCTCGATATTCTTGCACTCTTGAAACGTACAAAAATAAATTATTTTCTTTATTTCAAGCATCAAACTACTAAGGTAAGCTTATTTCTTTATTTTTTTATTTTTGTTGTTTTATTTGAGCTTAAATGCCAGATTAATCTATGAATTCTATAGAGAGTTTTGTACAAAATTTTTCAATATTTTATGTTGATAGAAAGTAACTGCTTGATGATAAAAAAAAGTTCATATAAACTTCTTATGCACCTTATAAGCTAAATTTTAGCTAATTGTCACAAAACAAATTTGTCGTGACTTTGAGCTTCATTGAAGTTCTAGAAGACTTAGTTTGTTTTATAATACTTGAGAAGGAAAAGTTTGACATTAAAGGTAGTAAAATGAAAAAAAATAATAATGCGTATTAAATTAATCCAAAATTCTTTTCAAAAGCTTCCATCTAAGTTACCCTGGCTCAAAAAAACAATTCTGTTAAAATTTTAAATTGGGGAAAAAGTTGTTTATTTCAAGTTTTAAATATTATTTTTATACAGTTTATTCTATTTTGTAAAAAATGGCACCAAAAAGAACACAACCAAAACACCAAAAATAATAAAAAGAGGGCTAGATATGAGTTTAGGGCCCCATCACAAGTAAGTAATACTCCGTAGACTCTAGTAGGCTTAACTGAGAAAGATAGGGAGAAGTATAATTTATGTCTGACTAGGAAAAAAGTGGTTGAGAAAGTTGTATTGAATTGGGAAGTGTTGAGAAGTTATGGTATGGAAGAAGATTTTAGGAAGTATTTTGAAGATTTAGCTTAGGAGAGAGTTTTTGATATTAGAGAAGAAGCATTTGGAGAAGCGACCATAACCTTCATGGCTATCTTTACGACTAGACAAAGTATGCCAAATATGGAAGATGTGGTCAACTTCTATGCTTTTGGAGAATACAGGGAAGTCACCATGAGGCAGTTCATATTTTCCATGGATTTGTATGATGAAGAAGAAGAATTATATGAACCAGAATTTAAGAAGCTACCACTTGAAGTGTCAAAGGTAGAATGAAGGCAGTTGTTGTTGAAGAGATTGAAGGCATGTTTGCTCCCTTCAAAACAACTGGTTCAAAGTTTAAGAGTAACAACACAAGGATGTTACATTATCTTCTCATAAGAACCATATATTCTAAAGCAGAAGGAGCATCTACAATAGCAGCGGCTAAGTTACACCTTCTCATCAGTGATGAGATGAAGGAAATTTAATGTGGGCCTATTAGTAGCTTGGAGGATCAAATATTAGGCTAGCTTGCAATGTAAAGGAATATTCTTGGGTGGGTTTATCACCAGGATCCTAAAGAACTTAGAGCTATAACTAGAGCAAAGGCCTACAGATGTAGTCTGCAAGTTTAGGGAACTCTAAAAGAGATCATTTAGGGATTGGCATCTGGAAGAAGTAGGAGCCCCATCAACTGTTTCACTAGCAGCTAGAGAAAGGAATGCATCTGAGCATGAGCTTATTAGCCAAGAGCTACCTGCTACTACTCAGATCTCTGCTCCAGCACCTACAGAGCCGACAATAGAGTACCCTAGTAGGCCTATTCAATCACCCCCGGCTCTCCCATCAGCAGCCAACTTCAACATACTTGAAGCTAAAGTGAAAGATGTTAAAGAAAAGCTGGTTGCCTTTGAGAATAAAACAAAGGAGGGTATGGATGAATTGAAGAAAACCATGAAGTAGATCTTAGATCCGATCTCTCATGAACCTTCTCAACCTACAAAATCCAAATCACCATCACCTGAATCAATCTTGGCTGAGTCAAATCATCTTGGTGGTGATGATAATGATGATGATGATGGTGATGATGATGGTGATGATGTCAGGCCACCATCACCTTTCACATACATTCCATCCCCTCTTATCTTACACACTTACCATTCCCACATACATCAACAGCTTATACACATTCATTACCTCATACACAATTACCCTCTTCTATACACACAGAACCACAAACATAACCTTTTCAACCAATAGCTAAGTCCTCTGCTCACAAAATCTATGAGGATAATGAGGCCAATATCCAAACACATGACCCATTCATACCCCAACCAGAATCAATGGAGGTTACCATTAATGAACTTGAAGTAGCAGTTGAAGAAAAGGATGAAGGAGGTACACATCAACAGAAAGGCATTATACTTAATTCTCTGCAACCTGAAGAAGAATCAGTTGCACCGGTTGACCAATTGCTATCTGATGAAGAATACTATGAGCTAGAAGCATAAATTGCTACTGCTATGAAATAATTAGAAAATCAGGTAATGGAGGAGAAAAATCTTAAAGTAATCTCCAATGATGTTGTCAATTTGGTGATGGAGTTGGAGCATACACCTAAAGAGACTCCTAATAAGCAAGAAGACAAACCTGTGTGCTCACCTCTTCAGCAGCAACAACATATAGAAGAAGAAAAACTTGTGTCTCCTTCCAATCATTCTATAAGGAGAAGATGTGGTAGAGTAAAAAGACGTGCGAGGAAGAAGGCCCTGGATAGGAGAAAATTCAAAATTCAAGAGGACGGTTCTGAGGAAAATGAAATCCCAATGACTCTTGATGTGGTTGTGATAGATAAAGGTGTACCCCTTTGGATCATATTCCCAGAAGCCACAACTGGTGCTCTTAAAGCTCCAAAGCAACCCCATAGGGTTGGTGTAGAAAGGAAGAAAATAGAAGAACAAGTAGCAACACTTGTTGCAATCTTAGAAACAATACTGTGACAAAAGAAGGCATAGGAGCAAGCAATGAAAGAAGTAAAAATGCCTACGCCAGAAGAAGCTTCCCCTGCTCCAAATAAAGAATAAGGCAATGCCACAATCCCTGGTGGCATCTACCTTAATGCCGAGGCCATGGAAGAAGAAGACCAACTTCATGTAGCTCAAGACATTGAGGAGACCACTGCAAGACAAGCTATAGAAGTTGAGAAATTAAAGCATTTAGTAGATGAGTTGTCCAAGCAAGAAGCTCAAGAAGAAGCAAAGGAGTAGCAAGGCTAAAGAATAGTGAAAAACACAAAAGGAGAAGGCAAAGAATGTTTGATGTCGCAGTGGCACATCAATTGACTAAACAAGCCAAGGCATTAGAAGAAGTGAAAAATGATGAATCTAGCCTCTTTAATAGGAGTAATGAAGAGGAAGAGGATGATGAAGATGATTGCTTAACAATAAGTGCCTAGTTAGAAAGAACCAAAATAGGCACAAAAGGCTAGTCTAGAAGACCAACCTCTATCACATTTGCTTAAAAAGTATCTCCTACCCCACAAAATGATGAAGAACCTTTTGCTTCATAACAAGACCCTCCTCCTAGTAAAGCTATAATGAAGAAGAAGCTCAACAAAGGTTAGGCAAGGGTAATAGAAAAGCAGCTCTTAACAATAAGAGGAAGAAAAGTAGAAAAATTGAATAAGAAGAAAGAGGCGATAAAAGAGGAAAAGCTTGCCCTTACTGAAATTGAACGTAAGAATAAAGAGCTGAAAGAAAACAAGAGAAAGAGGAGAAGAAAAGAAAGAAAGATGTCCTCTATGATGACGACTTCTTGGAGGACAATGATAAAACCAACAACTTAGAAACACAATACTGCTCCTCCAAGAAGAAAGCTGAAGCTAAAGGGGAAAAGAAAGGGCAGAAGAAAGTTACTGACCGTTAAGCAAGAAGAGACAAGCTGACAAGAGCTTACATGGCAAACAATCCAGGCATGATAGAACAACAATTGAATGATTTTCTCTATGCCTTGGGTATGCAGCTACAACTCGATGCATGAATTGATCCACAAAAGAACGAAACTGAAGCTCAAATTAGAAGAATAGAAAAAGAAGAAAGAAATAAGGGAGCAAGTGCCTCCAAAGAAGCTTCAAAGAGGAGGGTTAAGGCAAAAATAACTAAAACAGTACCTGTTGGTGGCATACATATAAGAGGATAGACTGAGGACCAAACAACTATGCTTACCTAAAGACAAATGCCCCCTCCAAGATAAAACCCTCCAAGGAGAGGTAGAAGACAAACAAGAAGAGGGGGAGGTATTGAAGATAATATGAATAATGGTGATAGAGGTAGTCAAATAGATAGATATAGAAACAGATGAGGATTTAATACTCCTAGAGCTAGAAGAGGATAAGGGAATGAATTCAGTGAAAGTTGGAGATATTGGCTGGGAGATGAGTGCTAAACCCCTCCCCTCCGGATTCATTTTAACATGCTAATAATTCTTTGCATATTCTTTATTCTTATATTCTTTGTTTATGTAATTCTTATATTCTTTTATTCTTTGTCAATAAGTATTATTCTTTATGGCAAAATAATTGTTTTGATACAGGATCCTTTATTAGCTAGACAAAATTTCGCTATAGTTAGATTATGAATTTTTTTTCCATAATTCAACCGTAGCTTCGATTGAGACATAGTTATTACTAATATTTTTTTTTATGATTTTCCTTAGTCTTCAGTATAGAAATAAGGCAATAAAGCACTCGACCAAAAATCCAACCTTGGAGCTTAGTGAGAAAACTATTAATAGCACCCTGTTTTCTTATTTTAGAAGTTTTATATCATTTTTCTAAGCCCTAAGAGAGAGATCACAAAGGAAAACACGACAAACTTGCTGGAGTATCATTTGAAGATCACAAGACATCAATTAGGGTTTATTCTTTCTATCATGATTCTTTCTATTTCCTTTAGATCTATTGCTCTTATTGTAAATTCTATGAAGGAGTAGATTTTTATGTTCTTCATCTTGTGAAGCCCTAACCATGAGAATTGAATTGATTTTTTATTTATGAATATCCATGCCTTTGTATCTATTCATGTAATTTAATTATCTTGTGATCGATTTATGCACAAATTAATTACATGCTTGATTATTATTGGATTGAAAGAGGTTTAATTCAATTAGATAGATCTTCATGAATAGAGATGTTGTATATTTCATCTAGAGGTAGGGGAATTATGATTTTCTGCTATAAGAATTCAATTCTTGTTATAGGATCATGAACTTTGATGCGATCTTATGCGATGCTAATGAGGGAGAGGTCTCTACTATCTTAAGTAAGGTTAGGAATGGATTAACTCGAGAGAGTAATTGATTTAATTATTGAGATCCTATAGTGCAAAGCATGAATGATTTGTTAATCAATCTATTATCATAAGAAATTTAAGGTATATGGTGGATCAAGATAGAGAGTACGTCTTATGATTGAATTCATCTTTGAAAGCATACTTAGTTAATTTTAGGGCCTATTTTATCTTTTATTTAGTATTTTAATTGTAGATTTCACTTCAAAACTTAAGATAAATGGTAGAGAACCAGTAATACTAGTACTTGTTTACAAAATCCCTTAGGACAATACCCTAAAATCTATGCTACATTGAATAGGTACACTTACCTAGTTCAGATTGTAGATTTCATTGGATTTATAAATTTTAGAATTTAATACAATTAGTAAATACGCATCAAGTTTCTTGGCTTATACTCTTTTGCATCTGGAGATGGTGATTTCTTATAATTGATGTGGAAGGAGGAAATTTAGTACATCGAGTTGGAGATTAATCTTATGTGATGTTAGTGAGGGAGAGGTCTCCACTATCTCATGTAGGGTTAGAAATTGATTAACTTCGAGGGAGTAATTGATTTAATTGTTGAGATCCTGCAATGCAATGCAAAGCATGAATGATTCACTTAGGTTTAAATAGAGAAGTTTTCTTAAAACTTCTAATCTTTTCATATTGCTTTGAATTATGCTTTTAAAGATCCCCTGTCTATTTATAATATTTTCAAACATTGAGGATAATATCTAATTTAAGTGTGGGGGGAGAGAAGTAGCAAGAATGGGTTGGATATGAAAATTGAAAATCTGTCAAGAGAATAGAGTATCTGTACTTTGACTGATCACTTTTTTTCCCATAAATTATAAGAAATTAATGAAATGGTTAAAAATTGACCAAAATTTTTCAAAAACAAAAATTTAAATGAAATCACCAATTAACTCAACATTGCAATCAATGAACATCATTACAAGATTGAGTTAATTTTACTTTGTAAAAATTACTTTGTAGATATTTGTATGAAGTAGTTTTACTTGTTATTTAATCTAGAATTTTAGAGTTGTAATTAGGTTAAGGTCCTCAATAAGGCTACTCAATTTACTTGTGAAAGTTTAAATGATATGTATGTTTATAAAATTATTCATTTCGAGAAACGTGTAATCTCTGATGAAGGCTCAAATGATGATCATAGCTTGATGATTTTTCCTTGTGCTCTATTAAAACAAAACAAAAAATTGAAAATGAAAACAACCATGTGCTTAAGATTAAAATGGGCATGGTTTGGTTGCTTAAAAGAGCAATTTCTTGTCCCCTTTTTTAATTTTAAACAAGCCATAACAAAAAAAATGCGAAAAGAAGCAGGAAAAAACCCATCCAGAGAAAAAGTAAAGAAAAAGGCAAAAACCTTCTCCTCTCTAACTTTGAAGTACATAAATAATCAATAAAAACAAAAAGCACAAATAAGGAAAAAGATACAGGGATGAACTGAAGTATATGTCTTCATTTTTTATTATGATGCTTAGAGAGATGATTAAAAAACTGTATACTTATATGTATAAGAGGATAAAAATTAAATGATTTTTTTTTACTCTAATTAATCTTTTAAATAATTTTCGCTTTAGAATTCTTCAATAAACTAAAAGGGTAAAGGTTGATCTACTTGGATAAGTTATGTGATTTTTAGTAAAAGTAACTTTAGTACAATTAATAGGGATGATTGAATATTGAAAGTAGGTGATTTGAGTTTGAATTGATTCGGTCTAATTTCCATTTATGATTTATCTTCCTATTTGAAAAGCCTTGTCAGGTTATGATTGATGTTTGCTTGAAGACAAATAAAGGATGAAGTGTAAGGGAATTTGATAAGACTATTTTACTCTATTCTTTTCATAGCAATTTAGGCTTAATATAATGTATTCTTGGATAAATTCCTATGAATATGGTTCT
The DNA here is from genome assembly GCA_024138025.1 of Combretum micranthum. Classification (NCBI taxonomy): domain Eukaryota; kingdom Viridiplantae; phylum Streptophyta; class Magnoliopsida; order Myrtales; family Combretaceae; genus Combretum; species Combretum micranthum. Next base: position 1,884,742 of record JAMXBD010000047.1, read on the forward strand.
TTTAATGTTTAAATGTTGCTTTGTAGCTCCATGAATAATAAAAAAAAAAGTTGAAACAAAGTAATTTGAATCAGAATAGAGCAAAACAATATCAATTATGAAGAAACAAAACTGGTTAAGCCCTGCAAAAGTGCCTGTTGAGGACAAAACTTCAAGGCAAAACGAGGCAATTTAGTCTATCGCGCCTTACATCGAGCCTTCAATGTGACCCTGGATGAATGTTTTAAGGCGATCAAGCCCTGGACTTGAAGAACGACTTTTGTCACTGTCACGCCCCGAAGGCTACTCTAAACGTGGCAGTCTGCGGCATATAATATTAAAGCAAATGAATGACAACCTTAGTCATGCAGGAGCTTCGATATCACATGCAAGGTGTGCTTCCAAGATAGTAGGAGACTCACAGGGGTATTACATTTAAGCAGATAATAAAAGCATGCAAGAACTTATATAGATAAACATGTAATATTCATTAGAATAAAAGTCTCTTACAACTTCTTAGGGGCATTCTCCTATACTAATAGTCTTGTTCAATTAAGCCATCGTCAAAATATACATAAATATAATATAAGTCTACTATAGAGATTTTTCTTAGAAGTCTACATTCAAAACTAAATACATATAAAATTCTCTCAAAAACTCCTAGTAACTTTAACTCATACATAACAAAAGGGGCTCTTGGTGCCAACCATAAGTAATAATACTGTAACAAAAAGCTATAGAGATATGAGCAAAACTAGCTTAGTGAGATAACTCCCATCTAGAAATATTTCCATAAAACACACAAGTATTTAGACAATCATATGAAAATGCATCAAACACATGAGCAAACAAAATACACATGATTAGTCGAAAACCATGTGTAGCATGGATTTTACGCCCACTATGTCAGGGGTTGGGTGGTTACAGGCCCGTACACGACCATCAATATTTGCAGACTTACCGGCTCCTACTTGCCCTGTAGACTTTGTAGCTCCTACTTGCCCTTGTAGACTTTTTGGCTCCTACTTGTCCTTATAGACTTTCTGGCTCCTACTAGCCACCACTACAACTCCTCGTTTCCCCACACGAAGAATAGCAGTGAAAAATAAATGTGACTCACAAATATGATATGCATGAATCGTTTTCAATATAGGTTTATTCAATTAATGTCGAGTTTAAGTTAAAGGCAATCAAAACAATATTCATCATATCATTGCAAGAAAACATAAGTTATTTATCAATTCCTCTTTCGATATTCTTAGCTTTTATTTAATCAATCATGAATCTAAATCACACAACATTTGTTCATTTATCGTTTTCCTTATTTTCTAATGCTACTACTTACAAGCACAAACAAAGAAATGTAACTAGTAAGGATTAACTCACTCCATGACGATCGCTCATAATCAAAGTAATCTTCCGGAAAGGCGATATCAGTTCCTTCTTCACCTAAACAAGATGAAATACCTAAAATGAGTCTTTCATTGAATTTCTACTTTTGAAGTTTCTAAATCTATCTTAAATTCGCGGTAAAGTCGGATTTGAAGAAAGTTCCAATTTAAAATGACCATAACTTACTCATTTTAACTCGGAATTTCGCATATTATATACTGTTTTCTACTTACTCGAAAAGATCCATCTATTTCTAAAACTATTTTCATCAAACTAGGACGTTTGAGCTCCAAAATAGTGGTGATCAGATTCACCATGAATTTCACAAAACTTGCTTCCTTCTTTTTATAAAAACTCATATAAAAGAGATAGATATTATAATAGTTTGTAAAACCTTTGAAATATATATTACCTCCTTTTTTGTTGATGACTTTGTTCTCATGGGAAAAGCTTCGGCTGAAATGCAATCCTTATGTGGGAGGCGTTTAAGCCTTTTTTGTAGTTGGTTTGGTCATAAAGTCAATGTAACTAAATCCAAAATCTGCTTCGCGAAGAATGTTAACCTTGCCACTAAAGCCCAGATCAGCCAAATAACTAATATAAAGGACTCTACTGACCAAGGAACTTACCTTGGCTTCCCCATCACTAACAACGGCAGCATCAAAAGTAGAGACTGTGGTTTCCTCGTATAAAAAATTAAAAACAAAATCACTGACTGGAAATCAAAGTGTCTTAGCCTGGCCAGTAGGCATGTTCTTCTCAAATTAGTCATTGAAGGAATTTTGGGGTACTATATGTAGGATATGTCTATCCTAACAAGTGTTGTAGATAACATTGAAAAGATAATGTGTGATTTCCTTTGGAATCATAAAAGGGATCATCGTAGTTTTCATGGTGTAAACTGGAGGAAAGTATCAAGACCAGAAAACATGGGGGGTCTTGGCATTTGGAACTTAAGATAGAGAAGCAAAGCTCAAGTCTTAAAACTCACTTGAAATTTGAAGACAAAAAAGACGAGGTAGACTCAAATTATTACTTTTAAAAATGGTAAACCAGTGAAAAGCAACTCATGTAAATTTGTAAAGGATGTAGTGAATGCAAGCAATTCCTTTGAATCCTTTTGTGAATGGCGACCACTTAGTGTAGAAATATCAGTTTTGGGAATGATCAGTGGGCTAATATTGGCATCGTATCTAGATATGTTTATGGCCCTTTTGATCCAAATGCGCTAAAAGTTACTTTGCTGATGCATGGATTGATATAGATGTTTGAATGAAGCTGTTATCACTTACACTCTTGATGGGAACCTCAGGCAAAGGCCAAATAGTACTTTCATGAATATAACTTCATGATGTTTTTACATGGGCAAAGGAAGCGAGTCGTGTTTTTGCTTTCAAATCTGCTTACTTTGAGATTGTTAGGAGAAATTCTAATGGCTATCAGGATTGTAATTGGATCTGGAATGTGCTTGTCATGGGAAAAATTCAATTCTTTTGATGGAGGGCCATACATAATGGGCTATAAACTAAAGAGGTGTTAAACAAGAGGGGAATGCAAACAAACATTTATTGTGTTTTTTGCAATCAACCTGAAACTTTGGAGCACATCTTGAAAGATTGCATTGAAATCAAAGTAACTTGGAGAAGATTGAACATTATGCCAAACTAGCTAAATAATAATTCAAATCTTTATAATTGGCTGTAGAGCAACACTGCCTGTACAAAATATACAAAAAGAATGAGCTCTTGCCCAAAACAATGCTTGTTAGCTTACATTTGGTAGACATTTTGGAATGAAAGGAACAAAAGATTTTCTCATCATATGAGAATTAGAACTGGTTTCTTTTTGCAAGAGCCAATGCCCATGAATGTTGGCAAATCATTAGATAAAGGAAGGGGAAAACTCCCTCTTTTGATGAAGATAGTTGGTACAATCCACCTGTTGATTGGATCAAACTTAATTGTGATGGTACGTTCAAAGTTGATAAAAATTTTGCTAGGGCTACTGTTCTTATCAGATATCACAATGGCTCTGTCAAACGTGGTGCTGTTAGAAGAACTTGTGCAAAAACCCCCTCGAAAGCTGAACCTTTAGGCCATATACTACAACCTAATTATGGCTGATAATTTGGCCATAAATAAGGCCATTATAGGATCAGATTGTAAAGAAGCCATTGACTAGATTCTTAAGCCTAGCATACAAGTTGATATTGTTCCTAATATTATCAATACATGCAGGGATTTAATGCAGAGGTAGCAAATGAAGTTCGAAGCTCGGATTATGAGATGGACCTCTAGAGAAGCAAATGCTAACGCCTACAACATGACTACTGTGATTTGGTCCTTGAATAAAGATGAAGTTTTCACCGATTACCTACCATCTGCTTTGCTGAAGAACCTTAATACCCCACTTTTTTCTTCTCTTAGAAACTTGTCTTCTTTTTCTAGTTGTATGGCTGTTAGTAATACTATTATGTTTTCTTCTTCTCTTGGTAGTTCTTCAGAATTTGCCCCTTTTGTCGCTAGTTCTGTTACTGATGCCTATCTTTTAGACTATGGATGAGGCCTGCTTGTTCCTTTTCTTTTAAATAAATTTTCTTCATAAAAAAAGGAAAAAATTAGCTAATCACAGTTGAGGTTAGAAAAATCAATTTTAGCAAAAATCCATATTTATCATAAGTTTACAATTTGTTAAATCACATATGCAATTTTAGACTTTAGTAAATGATTTTTTCTTTATTCCATATGCCAAGAGAGCCCTGAAATAACCTGTTTTTATAATATTTGAGTTTCTTTCATTCTTTTGTCTTTAATTATTCTCTAATTTCTTATATTTTTTCCCTTTTTCCATTTCTTTTTGCATTTTCCCTTATCTATCTTATTTAAGATTTTTTTTTTCCCTTTATATTATGAAAACAAAAATAGGGAGCAAAAATGGAGTATCTATACTGGTCATTATTTTACATATCATTTGAATGTTTCTGTACTCATTTATATTTTCTCTCCCATGATCTAATTGTCACAACGGTTTTCATTTTTCTATAAGTGAGTATTGCAATAGTATGTTGTGATATTCCAATTTGTCATAGCTTCCATTTATTTATTCATTTCCTAATTTTAGACCCAAACAAGGCTCAAGGAAAGGTTTTCATATCCCAGACTAGCCCAGTTATTACAATATTGGGATCAAGATCAACTTACTTCTTACGGGCTAGGTCCGTGTCTTAGAGTTGTTGTGCTCATGGGTTGGGTTTAACTTAAGCATAGCTTAAACCTAACCTATACCATGTTTGATAATTTATAATCTATAATACATAAGAGCTACCCTTAACACTTGGCAATATATGTTGAATTTAGAACAATACTCAAAATTCATTTTGTTGGATAACATAATTGTTTAACTCGCATAGCTTATGGAGGTATGGATGAGATTATTTGTCAAGCTAGAATGGAGTACAAACTTAAGTTAACCTAATATGGGATGGGGTATAAATTTAAGATAACCTAATATAGGATGGGGTATAGAATTAAAGCAAGCTACAATCACCTAGTAACATTGCTATCTTTTTTTTTTTTTCATAACAAAGGTAAAATACCATATTATATATTATTTGATTTTCCGTGCAAATATGATGTTTCCTTATAGTACATTTACAACGTGTTTGAGCAACATTTTCTAACGAGAGTGTGATACTTAAGAAAACAGTTTCACACGTTAATATAATTTCTTATATTATTCTCTCAGTGGATGTGTAGCTAAAAATATATAAGCTAAGGGTCTACTCACATTTTACCCTTAGTTGATTTCAAAAGAATGAGATAGAAAAGTTATTCTTTCTTTACAAAGATATTTTGATTTGCAGAATTACTATCTTATAGTACATTATTCACAATATTTCAAAACAAGGAATTTCAATTCCTTTACACTATAATTTAACATCTACTTATAAGACATTTTTTCAACTATTAAGCCATAAATTGAGATTTAGGTATGATTTTATTATTGAATATTCTTTTGATCTATTACTGGCTGCATGTTCACTTAGCTTCAATAACTATTCTATTTCTACTGTTTTTTGCAAAGCTACTATTATGGTGTTTGGATGCACTTTACTAAATAAACTAACTATTATTGAATAGTTTATTTTCATCATTTTTTCATAAATACCCTAACCTTAAAACCTATTAAACTACATATCACATTAGTAGACTCGTGTATATCCATCATAAATGTAATAAATATTTTGTTCTAACCAAATGACATAATATATTTTACTTATTATTCTAACGTAATTCATTTTTTTTTAATGTTAACCAAACATCTTGATAGTCATCTGGCTCGTTTACTCCATTGAATGAATAAAACTGTAATGAAATTTCTATTAAATAATGAAATAGAACTGTAATAATTTTTTCTTTTGCTAATTTTTTTTATTAAAATGGGGATATTTTGAAAAAAAAAAACTCTAATATTAAATTGTCATTTATAGGCTTAAGTAAAGAATGACTATTTAATATCTCTTGTAATAGGGATTCTTATTTTATCGTATTACGATCAACTAAATACTATAATAGCTACTTATAAGGAATAAAACTATAATAGAATAGTAATCACAGCAATGTGAATGAGCAGATAATGTAATAGCTATTGTATCGTTATCACATTTCTATTAAATTACAATTTAACTCTTTCTTATTTTATATAATGAAATAAATGGGTCATAATATTTATTTTAATACAACTAAAAAATTCCAACTGAATTCCCTTAGTTTGCTGTTTGTTGCCTAGAAAAGAAAAGGAAGGATTTCTAACTAATCTCTACTTCTTTGTCAATACATTTGGAAAATTCCCAAATTCTTCATACCAAAAGAGAAGCTTCATATTTATTTGAAATATCGTCTAATTATTACGAAACTGTAGAATTTTCCATCAACAAACCCTTTGGTGAAAAAGAAAAACTAGTAAAAATACAAAATTAGTGGTAGCTTATGTTGAACTTTATGTTCACAAATGATTTTGATGAGAATAATTATTACACAATTAATTATTAAATATCCTTAATTGTTTATATACTTAAAATATTTATATATATATGCTTTGTATTTGTTCTGCTGTTGTTTAAGTTTTTAACATAACAAAAAATCGAAGAAAAATCAAGACAAAGCTATCGAGTTCAGTAGAAGAAAGATGGATGCACTATTCACCTGATAAAGATAAAAGACTAGAGTTTTGGGAAAAAACTATAAAGCCAAGGGCTGAAGTTTAGGCGTCGACCTTAGACCTCGACTTTATAAATTTACCATCGACTCTAGAAAGTTTGCCATTGGGCAAAATTTATAAAGTTAAGGGCTGAAGTTTAGGCCTTGACCTCAGATCTCGACTTCATAAATTTGGCCTTGGACAAAATTTATAAAGTAAAGAGCTAAAGTTTAGGTCTCGACCTCAGACCTCGATTTCATAAACTTACCATCGACTTCATAAATTTCGCCTCGGGCAAAATTTATAAAGTCAAGGATTGAAGCTTAGGCCTCGACCTCAGACCTTGACTTTACAAAGTTTGCCCAGACTTTAGAAAGAAAAGAGCTATTGGAATGCATTTAAGGCATGTGTCAGACACATTTAATGCTCTTTCTTTGCTTTTGACTTTGACACGTTTTTAAAACGTTAAGTTCATTAAACACAAGTATGAGTTGTTAGAAACTTTTTGATAACGGACAAATTTTCATCAAGAGCTATAAATAGAATTTTCCTCATCTCTTTGAAAAAGAAGAAATCCTAAAATTTTTTAATGCACAGTAAAAACTAAAATAACGTTTTGTAATTTTTTTTTTACTTGTGTTTTTGTTTTCGTTCTCGTTAATTTGAATTTTTTTTAAGAGAACAATTAGTGCTCTGTTTCGAAATTTGCCAATACACTCCAAATGAGAGTTTTTTAGTACTGTTTAAGATTTGCAAAAGTTGATTATCTGCTCGTTTAAGGAGCTCAGTTTGTAAAAGGAATTTGTTAAATTCCCAAAGTATTTTCTGTTGTAAATCTGCTCAAGTAGGAGCATTTTTTTGTAAAAGAAATTTGTATATTCCTTAATAGCTTTTTTAATTTATAAATCTGCTCATGTAGGAGCTGTTTGTAAAAAATCCTTAAAGGAGGCATCTGTAAAAGAAGTCATCGTAGAGATAAAGTTAAAAGTCCTCAGTGGAGGTTAAGTGGAGGCTAGGTGAAGTCCTCATAGAGGCAAAGAGAAGTCCTCAGTGGGAGGCATTTGAAGCCTAATCTGGAGTTACCAGCATCGTCCTAATTGCGATTAGGCGGAGGCATTTGAAGTTTGGTCATGTGTTATCAGCACAACACTTGATTTATCAAGTGGAAGTCCTTTGTGAAAGACAATTGTAAAAATCCTATTGTGATGGACAGTGTTGTAATTCCTCGTCTAAGAGGTGTATTGATTTTAAAATAATCAATATAGTGGTAAAAGTCCTCTTTGAGGCATTTGCACCGTGGAGAGTGGGCAGTGGGCCGAACTTCATGTTAAATCCTTATGTTGCTTCTCTTTCTCTCTCTCTGAACTTCCTTATCTCTGCTTATTTATTAATCTGTTTTAATTAGTTTATTCCGCTGCATTTGTTTATTTTAATTAATTCTTGTATTATCTTAGTTAATTAATCTGGTTTGATAAAACAGAAAAATTTGTAATACTTAATTTATCTTCTCTTTTAAGTATTTTTTGTGTATTATTACTAACACTTACCTATTTGGATACTAAGTTTAGTATCATGTTGGTTTCGTTTTCAAACCAAACCGATATTAAATTAATACTGAATCGATATAGATATCATACCAATGAAAAATTAACAGTTTTACTCATAAATTAGTCAAATCATCAATAAATTATCGATACATATCTAATACAGATAAAAATTCGAAAATCCAATTTGGATAACAGGGGACATAACTCTTGAATAGGCAAGCAAGACCACGTCCATTTCCAAGGCTGGTCCATCAGACCATTTGGGCCCATCGTCATATCTTGCTTAACAAATTCGGATATGTAAATCGTAAGCAATAATTGTAAGCATGAAGCTAATCAAATCATAAATTCCACTGTGACACACACACACTCCCCAGATTTCTGGCCAATTTTTTTTTCTATATTTGTTTGGAGCAAAGCCAACGGGATTTGGTGGAAATGTTGTTGTCGTCTAGTCTTTTGTTGTTTGTTTTATATCCTCTTTGATTTATTATTTTTTATAACGGTATGTCATTTGATAAATAAGAAACCGCATTGTTCTTCTTTACTCTTTCTTCCATTGGTTCTTACTCGCACTTTTTCTTCTTAATCTTTCAACTAAACTTAAACCCAGTTGAAAATTTTGTACGATTCTTAGTTAATAATGCTGATACATTAAAACCCATCAAGCTTTTTTTTTAAAATATTTTTTTAAGATTCTATGAAGAAAATTTGATACCTAGGGTTTTTCACTACTACCATTTCCTCTAATTCTGTGGCTGAAAGAGGAAATGAAGGACATATTGGGTAGTCCGGGGACTTTGAGTGGTTTGATTCTAAGATTAGGGCAATGCGCATTTGCTGCTGCTTCTATTGGAACTATGGTCTCTGCTTCTGGATTCTCTGCTTACACTGCTTTCTGGTACTCCTTTTTATTTGCAATTTTTTCCTTTATTTAGTGTTGTTTGTTGTTTTCTGGGTAATTTTGGCTGTAGTGGATTAGATGTACTTGCATTATGTTTGACCAGTTTGATGTGTTTCTGTTTTTACTATGTAACATCAAAAGACAGCGATTCTAATAGTATTCAGTGATATCCATTCGAGGGTATATGGTATTTTGTATTTTAATGTGCAATGTTGATGGTGATTTTGGTGATGGGTTGCATTTTGATACTTGTTGTACTTGAAGGGCTTTCTCAGTTTCTAAATATGGGTAGACAGCCTTATAGCTAATACCTTGTAGTAAGTTGTTGGAGAAACACGTATCACGCTCTATATTTACTCTGGTGGAATTTATTGTTGTTTATAGTATGGAGGGTTTTGAATTTTAGGATACTTCTATAGTTCGTCGTAGGACTATCCAGCCCATCATCCGACTTTCGAGTCAATCATAGAAGAATTTTAATGGTTTGATCTATAGATTTGAGTTATTTAATAACTTATTGGCTGGTGTTGTAACAGAACAATGCAAGACCACGGAATTTTCCAGTATCTTAATATCATAGTTATGGATCATTTTGCTTATTGATTGATAGTAAACTTGTCTGTAAGAACGGCCTCGTTTATGTTTGTGGTCCTACCTTCCTAAGAGGAGCTTATTCTGGATAAATTTGAGGGCTTGTTATAGGAAATCCTCTACCTCGTATAAAACACTAACTACTAAGTAAGACTCAGTTGGGAGATTATACAGATAATATTTTTCTGCTTCTTTTAATTCTCCTATGAGTATTTATGAAGGTTTTTTGATATCATAATCTTCTGTGATTGATGGATGAAAATGGGGCTAAAAATATCTTCCTGATCGTCATGGCCCAGAAAAAGATAAATAGAATATATTTTTCCAATTACTATTAACAAAATGCCTAAGTATTTTTTTTTCTCCTATATAGAAGATATTCCTAACCAGCATTGTTATTTATTTTCTTGTTTAGTTGATCTGACATCATGAGCCTCATTGACTAAATTTGTCTACATGCAAGTGAGAAAATTCATTGTGATCGTCCCTAGCGATTTTTCTAAATTAGGAGTAGTCTTCACACGTTTTTCTCCTTTTCTCCATAAGTTAGAAAATGGACACTTTAGTATGGGAATCTTGGGCGATGCTAAATTCTCTATAGGTTAATTAATTATCAAAATTGATGAAACCTACACTACCCCTGTGCGAGATGTAGAGTGAGAGGAATGTATTGTAGAATGTGCAGCTAGTTATGCCTTTCAGAAATATTAAGAAATGAGTATAAATTAGCGATATCTTCTAGGTAAATTGGTATTCTTGCAAGCTATTATGTACTGAGGACAGTGTATGTTAGAGGTTTGAGAAGGATATGTGAGTATATATATGTGTGTATATATATATATATATATATATAGGAATGTATTGTAGAATGTGCAGCTAGTTATGCCATTCAGGAATATTAAGAAATGAGTATAAATAAGCGATATCTTCTAGGTAAATTGGTATTCTTGCAAGCTATCAAGTACTGAGGACAGTGTATGTTAGAGGTTTGAAAAGGATATGTGTGTGTGTATATATATATATATTTTTTTTTTTTGGGGCCATTTTCCGGTATGAATAATTTGGTTGGTCCAAATTGCATCCTGAATGGATGCTAAATTATGGAAGCACTGATGGTGAATGGTATATTTTCTTTTCCTTGATTTCCCAGGAGAAAAATATCAACCTGGCCACTTTGGGTAGCTAGCAGACATTGATTAGCTTGCACGAGTTTGGGGCCTTCTTTTTTCTCTGCCAGTTGGTATTGCCAACTGTATTTAAGCAAAACATAAATTCCATAATGTGCCTGGCAGCTTAATTCCAAATTTTACCGATTGCAACTTTATGTTCTATTTACTCCTAGGAAAAGGGCATTAAAAAAAAAAAAAAAAAAAAGAGTGGGAGAGAGAAGAGAAAAGAAAGAAAAGAAAAGAAGAAGAAAATATTGCATGTGTTGAGGGTCAGCTCATTTTAATAATCAGCCTCTGTGATCTGACTTCATGCCAACGTCCACGATGACGATTGTTTCTTTACTATTGTCTAATGGCATGTTATCTATCAAACAAAGGGTCTAGGAGCTTCTTTTACTTTTGCTGTGTCTGCAGCATTGTAGCTGTATTAATGCTTGTATTGACTATGATGGTATTCTCCTTACACAAAGTTAGATTATACTCCGTTGCGATGATTGTAATGTAGCATGTACTATATAGCAGCTAAACATTTTAGAATTTAGTATGGAGGTGCCATAGTGAATTGGTTGCATGATTTTGAGATTCCTTTTTCCATTACAGCTATTTGATTGCATCGATGGGCCTTCAAGTGTTATGGAGCTTCGGACTTGCATGCCTTGATATATGCTTTGAAGAGAAAGAGAGACCTTCAGAATCCAGTTCTTGTTAGCTTGTTTGTTGTTGGCGACTGGGTATCTACTCGCAACTTTAATTCTCTTTTGTCATTAATGATATGAGACTTGTGAACAAATCTTTTAAATATTGCATAAATGAACTAAATCATTTTATTTTGGCTTGTTTTCCTGTGGTTTGTTTTCTTTTAATACCTGGTTGGTTGTAATTCTCTCTCACACACACACATATTTGCATTCTGATAACACCATCACAACAACTTTTCACCCATCCACTCAATAAAATGCCTTTTTCACCTCTCGACACCATATTTAAACCTATATATATGCATTTATTAACACACCTCCCTCCAACATTTATATATATATATATATATATATATACTCTGTTTTATAGCCTGGGGGGCATACTAGACTATGTCTTCAGGAATTTCCATCAAATTGGCTGGCAATAACTAAGGACATTAATTAACGGAAAAAAATTACTAAGGACATCCTCACCCAATCTTACACATCTAAAATAAGATATATATAAACCAGTATGTTCCCATGACATTCTTATCCATATCAATTTATGTTAAATGGATTTTACTGTACTCGCATGAAACCTGAAGTGAATTATTCCTCAAGATTCCCTTAGTGTCAATTGTTTTGCTGGCACTCAGTTGGAGTTGCATCATCCGAGGGGGTGATGGTTTATGCTGTCATCTATTGTGGTATTCTGCAGGATCTGAAATTCTATTTAGAGATCCTTAGGAACACCCAAGTTAAACACACTGTTTTCTTTTTTCCACTTTTTCACTCTTTTCTCTTTATTGAACTGAGGCATGGCTGTCTCATTGCTATTGTGCTTTTCTTTTTCCCCTTCTAATCACTTTCACAAGCCAACTATGTAAACTCATTACTGCTGCTATATATTTGAGAAAGAGGAAAAGAATAGCAGATATCTTTGTAGGGGTCTCAATTAACTAGTGGCAAATTGTACTTCTACCATTATAAACAAGGAACCGTGTGTAAATTTGCAGGTCACTGCTACATTATCCCTTGCTGCTGCATGTTCATCGGCAGGTGTTGTGGTTCTGTATGCTAGAGACTTGAATTTCTGCAGGGCAACTCCTCTTACATGCCACAGGTTTCAAATCTCAGTGGCACTGGCTTTTTTTACTTGGGCCCTCATTGCCATCTCATCTCATGTCATGTTCTGGATCCTTGCATCTGTTTAGTTGACTGATGACTTACTCATCCTACTACTGAAGAATCTTTGAATTGTGTAAATACTACTTTCCTTATTGTTTCATTTACAGCTCCAGAGAGGCAAACCAGTTCTGGTACATGCTTCAATTTTGTGTGATTTCAAAAGTTCTACTGTTGGTCCCGGATCTCTTCTTTCTTGCACATAAATGTTTGTTTTTAGGGAACTTGAGAGAGCGTATGGCTTATATGATGTCTTCTCGTGTTCCTTCTGCCAATTTGGTTTACTTGCATAAGTGCTGAAAAGAATTGATATTAACTTTCCTTACGAAATGAAATTGATCTAGTCAGAGCTGTTGTCAAAAGGATATATATTGCATTACAAACATAGCTGATCTTCTAATTGTTGGACCTTCATGCTTCTTCAGTGTTATTTTTGTCTGGGGAAGGAGTTTCCCAAGATATCGCTTTTATGCTACTTCCAACTTTCATTAGTTCAGCAGCTTGATCTTCGCAAGGATAGTGCTTTGTTTTGTATTTTGTCATTCTGTACATCTGAAGCTAATCTAAACAAGAGGTTCAGTCACAGCTCTTGTCCATATGTAAATTTTTCTTATCTAGACCTGATTTATAGACACAGTGGGAGAGCGTGGGATTAGTACCTTATTGCACAGTACCTGTAATGTGCTCTCAGCTGGATTATGGATGTATGGTCTATGTTGGATTGTTTAACCATATGTTATGGGGATTTCTGATTTCATTTGCTTTTGCAGATTGTGTTGCTATGATTACAGATTCAGAAGTATCTAAACTTCTCTGTAACTGAAATTGTGTCCTAGCAAGCTTGTTTGATTATTTGTTTCACAGATTGCAGCTCTTATGAGAATTCCCACCTCTTGTTAAGTCAGTCCGTTCCCTGATTTTTGGCTTTCATTATCCCCTGCCAAATGACCAAATCATGAGTTAGCAAAGATAATATCTGGATCCATATATGTTAATGAAGCGGAATGGTAGGGTTCAGGCCTGTGGCTATAGACTAGCATCTTATCCTTTTTCTTTTCATTAAAATGGAATGAGGATTTGTTTAGATTGTCTGATTTTCGTCTGTATTTTATTTGTATTTTATTTGTATTTGAAATTAATTTATATTTAATTTATTTATGAGTAAAAAAAAATTATATTTATATATTTTTTAATAAATTTTAATTTAAAAATGATAAAAATAAGATGGTGAAATGATTCTGTCAAACTGCCCGAGGATTAATAATGTTTTGTTGTTTGGTCGGGCGAGGTATTTAGCATTTAAGAAGGCTTTTGTCAGCTCCCTGTTTTTTTCCCCCACGCAATGAGTTCAAGTTAAAAGTTTAGCTATGTGTCGTCCTATCTCGGCTTGACTCTGGTACACCGTACGGTTTTAATAAAGAAAAGCTTAGCTTCTTTATAGATAATCATTGCAAGTTTTCTTTTAACATGCGATACGCTCCCATCCACTCTCAGTACAACCAGGAGGAATATTCCACGAGGCTCAACAGCTTCAGTACAACGTTTGTCGGACGTAGATCTGAAGCCATTTAAGATTTGTTTACTCTAACCGAAGGATTTAACCAGGTGACTAGAAGTGCATTTTATAGTATCCGTTATAGCTAAAGAGAGACTAGCTCGCTTCAAGTGGTTAAATGATAGCTATGCATTGAGCAGAAATTGAACAAGACCCTTGCCTTCTGTACCCTCACGCCAGTTCAACTTATGTTTGGTTTTTAATAGAAATAGGATAGGGTAGTTAATCCATCGTTATAAAATCATAATTGTTTTTGGTTTGTGCAATAGTAATTACTCTGAATTTTTAGGAAAAAATAAGCTTTTTTCTTTTTTTTTTTTTGTGTTTCTGTGAATAAATATTAGACTTATCATGAATTGCATCTTTTATTTTAAAGTTTTTTTTTAAAATTTATTTGACATGTGTAAAGTGTTTATTTGCGGAGATACAAAGCGATGAATGTTTTAGAGACAGGAACACACATTTTTAAAGTTATTATTACCTCCAAATCCTTCTCATGTATAAAAGAAAATAACCACTTCATGATAATGGTAGCTAGTATTCAAATCATAAACAAAGACAAGGGTATATTAGTAGTTTAAGCTTATTTTCATATAAGGGAAAATAATAAAAACATGATTTGTGTTTTGGTACTTTTATAAATAAATGATATGAGTTTTTATTTTTTATAAATATATGACTTGTACGTTGTTATTTTGATAATTAAGTAATCTGGGTTTTATATTTGATAGATTTATAACTTATGTTTTGATACATTTGTAAACAAGTGATTTGAGTTTTAATTTTTTACAAATATATTCTTTATATTTTTTCTTTTTTGCTTTGTGTTAGTAATAGATAAGGGAAAGGTGACTTCTTCTTTATTGGTTGATTAAATATATTTAATAATATTATGTATCAATGAGAAAAAGCCACATGTCCCTTATCTATTATTAACACAAAATTAAAAAAAATATAGGTCATTTATTAATTAAAAATTAAATTTTAGGTTACTTGTTTGCAAATGTATCAAAGCACAGTTAATGTATATGTCCAAAATAAAAATTTAGATAACAATAAAAATAATGTATTTGTTGAAAATTAAAAGTTGGGTAACTTATTTCCTAAAATACTGCAACATAGGTCATGTTTTTATTTTTTTCCCTTTTTTATTATTAATATAATTCTAAATGCAACTAAACAAAATATTATAGTTAGAAGCACAATTGATCAAGCATTTAGAAAACCCTTACCATGTAAACCTTATCATCTCATTTGGGGAAAAAAATAACAACCTTATCATCCCATGCACGTCCCCTACCCTCTTCCATTCTAATTGTTGATCACGATATTTTGTAGTAAGTATATAAAATCTTTGCATTTCTTCTCAAGAAGGATTATGATCAATTCTTTTAAATAGCTTACTCTTTTAATGTAGAGCCGACACATAGGGATTGTAGGAAAGAATAACAATAAATACATAAAACATGAATAAAATCCATAGTTGATATTATGTAAGAATAACAAAATGATCTTATTATAGATTCAATGATTGACATAACACATGATTAACAAAATAGTTGGGGTGTTTAAAGAACAAAGACTAAGTTATTAGTACACCACAACCTCTCTAGATAGATATGAACAGAATATAACTACTAAAAGCTAATATTCTCTTTATATATGAATTAGGAGAAATCCATTTTTAAATTCATATAACTATAAAGATTTAGCAATACTCAAATTCATTTATTGATTAATTGTAACTAATTACATGAGTAGTAGGTTCAAGAGAAAAACAAAAATAAAGAAAAAACAACTTAATGTACCATGGAAACTAAGAACATAAAAGGAAACTAATCAAAGTACATAAGGCACGAAATCTGAAGAAAACATGAAAATCACAAGCCTAAATAATGAGGGCAATAAAAAATAAGTTTCATTGATCAATTGATGTTCTAAGTGATGGAGTTAGTTTGCTTCTAGAGTTTTCTTGAGCCATGATTCTTATCATTCCACAAGGTTAGAAAAGATTCAACTTGAAACTCGCTTCTCTAGTCAACAAAGTTGGAATTTTACTTCTTTAAGATAGTGATACTTTGCTGGGTGCATAAACAATCTTTTTTGACTTGCATCTTCTGTATATGTTGAACCTTTTTGGTCATACTTCTTTCTAGGTTCATCGGAAGTAATTTAAAATCTAATCATTCTTTTTTGATAGTGTATGCATGCCTATATCCATCATAAACGACTTATCTTTAAATCTTATCAAAATAATCACCAAAATTGATGAAACATGCACCTATTCATGGATATGTATGGCTTCTCAATTATCAACTAGTGAATGCTGTAAATGTCGTGTAACTATCACCAATTATTAGCCAAATCTATAGAAAAAACACTAGTGCAATTGCCTCCATTAATAACAAAACAACAAGGCTTTCCCTCTACAAAACATTTAATATGGAAAACATTTTCTCTTGGCCCTCAGTTTAAGTTATCCATTATTTGCATGTATCATATCTTAGTTATCTCCACCATTATAACTAGTCCATTCTTCTTGTTCATATTTAGGCTCCCTTCTAGGCGCCTTTCCTTTAGGATTACCTCTCTTATTAAGACACTACATTGCCTAATACTTAAAACCCTAACACTATAAACCTTTTATGTCTCAACTTCTCATTTATATTTTGGGATGTTATTGTATAATTTGCCATACAAAGACTAAATTAAGGACTCCATTCACATATGAATGAACTCACTACATATGAACAAACTTATCATATTTGGACGAACTTACCATAATAAAGTTACCATATTTACACCAACCTACTATATTTGGACTAAAACCTTATTTTAAGTTATCATATGAAGACTTATCCTAATAATTTCTCTTATATCTTGCATCGGTTGAAAAGTTTGTGTCTCTTATGATAGAAATTCAGCCTTTGTTATTTTACTTTGTTTGGAGGGTGAACAACATATGGCCGGGTTTAATTGATAATAGTTACATTCTTAATAGATTTAAATTGGAGGAGGACTTTAGTGAGGTTTGGATGAGCTAATAAGATGAGTTGGAAGATTTTTTATGAGACTATAAAGTGAGCCAAAAATCCTGAAATTCAGTGCCCTCTTGTTCCTAGCTAGATTACTGCCCCAACTGAAGCTATACAATCTTGATAAATCTATCTATAATTATTATTGTATCGGCATTAAAAATCTCCTTATGTCTTGATAAGGCAACACGAGCACAATCGGGGCCATGAGTGGCTCCAATACTGATTGAACATGATATTTCTTCTCAATTGAAATGTAGAACACATTATGTACCAAGTTAATGTAGCCATTGTTTTGAAATCGGTCACCACATTGAGATCTACATCGTCAAGAATCTATTGTTGAAAAATAAAGAGAATTTGAAGCATGTGGAGCAATCATATTGAATATAGAATCAAACTTATCATTCCAAGGAATCAGTGTGCGAAAGATGGCAAAGTAAAAGAGGTGGTTGAACAAGGGGAGTAGTTGAATGATACTATTACTTGTTTTACTGATGTTGAAATAGAGCACGTCATGGAAAGTATCAGTCACGGGTGAAAAATCTTTAGGAGCTTTGATATAAAACTTGATCAAGCTTGGTGATGCAATCAAAAAAGGAAAATTTCTCAAACAGGTAGCATTGGTTTATACGAATTTATCCCATTCTATTCCATGTCCAACTGAACAATAAGGTCTTGCGCCACACTCTTTGTTAGGGTATGATTGAATTGCCTGATTTTCGTTTGTATATTATCAATATTTGATTTGTATCCATATCTTATCTATATATGATTTGTTTAATCTGTTTATGAATCAAAATATTTGTTTTTTAAGTTGTATTTCTTTTTTAATAAACATTTATTTGAAAATGGTTTTAAAAAAAAATGCTACAACGATTGAAAAAAAGATGAAACTGAAGAGCTTAAGATTGGAAAGTTAATCTTCCTAGTTCACTTCAATGAAATTTTTTATTACCACGGGAAAACTCAGGAGTCAGGACCAAATCATTGTTCCATATCTCCCAATTCCGTAGAATGTAATTTATTCTCCACCTATTCATTAGATTCCCATGATAAATATCTATAAATAGTATTTTTCATAAGCATCTTTTGATTCTGATCTTATAAAAAATAAGACCAAAGTGGAATTTTAAAATCCTTTTACTTGATTATTCCCACATAATCATAGCTTAAACTCATTGAATAATATAAGATACGTACTTACTATCTATATTTGTGGCAGAATGTAAGTCGAGCATCTTTTAGCTGTGGGCTACCTAAATCAAAGCCGATTAATTACTTTCTAGAACGAGGCATGGTCGACCGAGGACCTTTGAGGAATAAAAAATAATAATATAATAATTATTATTAATTATTTGTATGTACTTAAATGATATTAGTAATAATTTAAGAATATTTTAAAAGATACTAATATAACGTTAATCCCATGTTACTAATTGTCTGTTGGGCTAGGATTTTATTTTATTTTTTTTCCAAAGGCTGCTGGGCTAGGATTCAAGGGGCAGATTTTGGACAGATGCTAAAGGATCAAAGCAGAACTATTTCTTGTCCTATAAAATATTTTGATTTTTTATTTTATAGTAATAGAAATTCCATTTAATAGTATTGCATAGATCAAAAGTACAATAAAATTAAAAAAGAAGATATGCATTCTATTTATTCTTAGAAAACCAAATCAAGTAAGGCCACAAATAAATGAAATTGTGCTTTTGAATACTCAAGCTTGACTTGTTTAAAAATTAAGTTCAAGCAAAGTTGAGTTTTTATAGAACCTATCGAGTTTTTATTGAGCCTGGAATTTAAATTTGAACTCTTTAAATGGTATGTTTTCTATGTTTTTCGAAACTAAAGATAATACATAGTGGTTAAATATATAAAAATTAAATAATTAGTTATTATTATTTTAATTATATATTTTATATAATCTATCATAAATATAAAACTCATAAATTTTCTAACTAGCTTTATCATAGGCCTACTCATGAGTGTACCCACGAGACTAAACAAATCAATTCGTGAACTTAAATCAAAACTCGATCTTAATTTGTTTACGAATCGGGCTCAAACAAAATTGAGCCTGAAGCAAGTTGAACTGCGTAGCTCATGAGCAGCTCGGCTTCTTTGGAGCCATAGACATCTTCCCCCATCCGACCCCATCCCGTCCCTCTCGCCCAAGGTTTAAAAAAAAAAAGAATTCTGCGTTGGGCTTTTTTGTATTGAAATTTGAAATAAACAATGGCTTAAAATGTACTCTGCCACCATAAAACATATGCATGAATCTTTACCAGTAGCACGTTTGGACGAGAACCTTAGAACTAAAATCCACAATTGGCACCTATTCTAATAAATTTCCACTTTGCGTTGGACCAAAGAAAAAGAAAGTTACATTTGTTTTAGACGATTTTAAAAACAAACTTAATGGATATCTAAGGTTAATAATGCAAAAAAAAAAAAAAAAAAAAGGACAAGGTCACACTTGACGTAGTATCATAAGACCTTTGGCGAACAAACAACAAAGTTTTCACATGAAACCCCATTAATTAGATATCTACACAACAAACTCTACATTTTACAATTACCTTCAACAAACAACTGCCCAACATTTAACAAATAACAACACAACCATAGCATGTAATCCCCACTTTGGTTTTTTCACATGCTACTTAAGTTTTATTATCGAAAGAGGAAACCAACCACAAAAATATTACAACTATTCACAGTTTTTCTTGTTTCTTCCTGCAGTTTCTTGTTCCCTAACATCCCATTACAATACTCCACGCACCTTCGTTGCCTTTGAGGCTTGCCTAGTGGACGTGGTTACACTAGTTAGACACATGTATGGCATGGCTTATTTGGCTTACGCCTTTCATGCAACGAGACGACGGGCAGTGAGACGACGAACTGGAGACGACTGAACCCCGGTGGACATAACTATCTGGGCGGTGGTGGAGCTGGTGGCTGGAGCTGCTCTTGTTGGAGTTGACGATGCGGACGAGGTCGAGAAGGTGTATTCTGGTCGAAAGAGATCGGTAGCCTGAAATCGACCGGAATCGCCCGGAAGCCTCATGTAAGAGGCTGAAGGTGAGTCAGGAAACCATGAAACACCGCCTTGTTTACCCTTTTTGTATTGCACTATGGCGTTGTATACAAATGGAATAAGACCCTCCATGGTACTAATAATCAATATAAGTGAATGTTTTTGTTATAACTACTATAATATTAGATGTGCTATTGTTCAACGTTGGAACGGGGAAGAGAGAGAGAGAGAGAGAGAGAGAGAGAGAGAGAGAGAGGTTTATGTGAGGATTTGGTGGGGAAATGGAGACTTTAAAATGGAGGGTTTAGGAGGAGATGACTTGGCAAAGATAATTCAGTGAGTGCTTCACGCAAAGGACAGGTGAGGTAAGCTTCTTCCAAGGCAAATTAGCCCGGAGTACTATTTGAAAGCTCTATCTCAACTACAGCAAACATTTCTATTTTGATAGAATAACTTATTTAGTTTTCTATCGAAATGAAGTTTTCTTCTAGTTCTCTCAATTATGTTCTATTATCATTATTTGATATCATATATATTTTTTCCGAATCCTACATATATTTTATTTAAGGTAAATGCCAAATTTAAAATCTGAATTTTACATAAAAATTTAATTTAATACTTGGATCTTGAAGTGACCAATTTAATATAAATCATACTTTTTATGGCTATTTAATTATCTTCTTAATACCGTTTGCTTTGTTTGCAAGCACAAAAGAGACTATATGATTGAATTTTTACTAAGGTTTTTACATCATTTAATATTGATAGACTGCTTTTTTCACATCATGAAATAGAGAAAATAATATTAGTAAGATAGTAAAAATAATTATGAAAACTTTTATTAGATATTAAATTGAATAGGTACCAAATTTTACATTTTTCTCTTTTATTTATATCTATCTTATATCTATTTGAAGTCTCACATTTTAAAATTTATATTTATAATTATATTAAAGATAGGGAATTTACTATTTTAAATTTTTTTTATTAAGTGTATCTAATGAATTAAAAATGAAATTTTGATTGGTATTTTTATTAGAAATAAACAAAGTTAGATAAGTCTAACTTTATAAAGATTTTTAAACATGTAATTTGAAATATATATCTATATAATATATATTACAAGCATTTAAGAATCTATATTTCTTTTTCTTTTTCTTTTTTAATCTTATTTATCCTACATGTCCTAATCTTACGAATTTTATAATTAAAGTTTCTATGCTGGAGGATATGTTTGGTGATATTGGTTGTTTAATATATAATAATCGGTCGGTTCGGTTGTAGCTTCTTTATCTATATATGCTCTGAATGGTCCAACTAATGGCCATTGGTTTTTCTTCACCCCTAGCATCATCAACTTTCATTATTTAATTCTGGTATTAAGAACAGTATGATTGAAAGAAGGCATTATTTATTGGTGGACATAATGCCCTATGAGCTTCTGCCAGGCGTACATGATACACAAAATCTTTTTCCAGCTTCTTGATTTAGGTTTTTCTGCTGTTCTATTTAGTCTACATCAACAGCAGCTGGTTTTATTCATATTTTTTTAAAAGACAAAACCATAATTGGAAGGAGAGATGGAAGGCATTAGCTTTTGAAATTTTCTATAGGTTGGGAATGATATTAGTTTCAATGTTTCCTTGTCTACCACTCATAATCCATAGAATGACCTAATGATATTCAACTTCACCATATATTTTTATGATATAGTAGCATAATTTAAATCTACGAACATGTACAGCAAGAATTAAAAAAAAAAAAAAAAAACATGTTCAACGATTATATTATACACAGTGTGTAATTACTAATAAAATTTAAGCATTGAGATTGGATGTGATTAATAAAGTATATGAAAAATCTTCATTAAAGGCATTAAGTGATTATGTGGAGTAAGGCCGACTGAACTCTATGTTAACAATTAGGACTTCATTTTCTTATTCTTACCTTCTTTTAATTTCAACGCACTATTTTTGTTAGGCTTCTCACTCTTATATTTTTTCATTTTGAATAATTAATAAAGTTGTAAAATTTTTTAAAATTTCATTAATATTCAATTCACCTATTTGCCTAGTGTATTAAGTTGTTTTTAAATGTAGTTTTCTTAACTGGTTAAGAAAAACAAAAAATAATTTGATAGATAAGTCATTACGAAGTTAATATAAATAGATTAAATAACCTCGAAAGTCTAATTGAATTATAATGGATAAACTCAGAGCAAAGTTCACATATGGAATCCCACGTAATCCTAAGAGTTTTTTTATTGGAGTTGCTTGACATGAAATTCATGCTAATCAATCCAAATGACCAATAAGAGGAGTTGCTAAAAGTTGTTTGGAATGAGAATTAATGCAAGAGTTCCTTAATTAAGCAACTTAAAAAGCAAATTTTTTATTCTTTCTCATATTTTTATTGGTCAAATGTCACACGAAACAGGTAATTATAATGTAATTCTCTTCAAGAATTTACCAATAAAATTAAGAGTTTTTCAAAAAACAGCTGTTTAGTATGATGACGCGATATATTAAACAATTCTTTAGATAATTTACGGTTAAAGTTTCTCCAATGTATAAATATCCCTAGAACATGGAAAAGAAAAAAAAAAAGAAGGTAAATGATTAAACACAAGGATACAATGGCAAGGAAAAAAATTTACAGGACTTAACTAGACTAAATGAAAAAAGAAATAATATTTTAAATAAGAACAGATCACACTGAAAAAGGCAAAACCAGCCAAGAAACGGGTTTGGCTAGAACGGTCATCATCCCGATCGCTCACCTTCAAAGCTGACCGCCCCTAAGTCCATCACTCGGTCCACACTGCTCCAAAATTTGATGGTAAATGTCTTCGTCGTACACGTGTTAATAGAAAGGAGGAGACTGCTTAGAATAGAAGCCTTGAGGGGTTTGAGCGCAGGATATGGACGGCATCTTTTCACTAAAAGTGATAGCTAAAGATTTTCCATTTTCCTTGTGTTTATCTCGATCTATTCCTAATCAATTCTAATTGGAACTTTTAATTCCGTCCATTCTCAAACTAGAAAACAGGGCATTCTCGATTCCTTAGCACCAGTTTCTTTCTCTCTCTTAAAAAAGAAAATTATTTATAAGAAACGCTAATCACATTTCTTTTCTCTTTCTGTATAAATAGTTGATAAATATTATTTTCTTTTTATAAATAGTGCTAATAGTACATAACTTTTATTTTATACAATTATTCATATGTTAAAATTTTAAAATAATTTACATACCTCTAATAAATTCATATAGAGTATTAAATGTAATTTTTTTGTTATTTTTTTACTTTCAGCCAACATTTTTTTTTTTTTATTTGAAATGGGCTTCATGTAATGTAACTATATACCAACCATTCAAGATGTGACCAGTCACCACAGATGCCAAACTTTGATAATCCAGACACGTTTAAAAATCTTTTTATAATCATCGGAAGGATAATAAAAATAAACAGACAGTAGTTGACATTTACATCCAAATGTGTTCCATCTTTGCTTGCTTCATTCTCTTACCAACTCCAAAATAGTGTTTATACAAAGATGAAGTCATGGTTGGCATCATATCTTAATCAGTCCGTTTAGGATATACATTACTCATCCATGTCATTTTCTTTCCCAATTCATGTTTTAGCTTCAAAGCTGGAATTGATCATTCCATGTCCCAAACCTAATGGCTTTATACTGCGTGCGCCTAGTGTTACGGAATGCGTTAGGTGAGATATAGAACCAGCTGGTGTCACAGTGTCGCGGTCTAACGTAGCGTCCATTATTCTACCTTTTCAAATTAATTTTAATGCTCCTTTCCAACCAAGAAAAAGAAAGAATATTCAAGTAACTTAGCTACGTGCATTACTATTTTCCTCACCTATAATTGTAGGTGATAATAATAGGTTAATTGTAAGTACTTTAAATATTTGCTAATTTAATATACCATTTTAGATTATGATAAATTAGTTCTTGTATTTTCAAAATATGTGTGGTTCATTGTCTCTATTAAATAATATTTGACGAATGTTTGTTTTGATGATAAGATAACGATAAAAGAAGTGTTTGTACTTTTAAATTTTTGTAATTTTTGGCTAAGTGTCTGTCATTTTCCCATCATCAAAATAAATTTCTATCAAATTTAATCTAAAAAAATACTAAATTACATATACTTTAAAAGTACAAGTATTAATTTACCAATATTTAAAAAATAATATACCGAATCACTAAAAATAGAAAGTGCAAGTTTAGTATATATATAACGTAACTTTTTTAGCTATTTAGTGTCTCATCTTTAGATTTTGACAAGTTAGTATTTGTGTATTTTCAAATTATGTATAATTCAATATCTCTATTAAATAATATTTGATGAATATTTATTTTGATGACAAGATAATAGTAGACTTACAAAAAAATTTATCAAATCTAAATATGCAATAGTAAATTGCAAAAAAAAAAAAGTTAAAAAAATAAAAGTATAGACATTTGGGTTGCCACTATCTTATCAACGAAATAAATGTTCATATAATATTATTTAATAGAGACACTAAATTATATACATTTTGACAATACAAAAACTAGTTTGATAAAATTTAAAAATGAAACATTAAATTGTAATAAATTAAAAGTACAAGCACTTACCGTACCATTACCCCTATCTTTATATTATTTATTTATTGGCCATTACCTTTATATGATTGAAGAGTGACAGTTAATATGCCCACAAACTCCTATCAAAATCCCAAATTTAGCCTTTACATGGGATATAGCCACTGATGCCAAGGAAAGTAATCTAATGTATATGACATGCTTTTATATCAAAGAATGAACTTGAAATTGGATAATGGTTCTAATATTCAAATCCAATTCATATATTTGGATGTAATTTTGAATAGTGGAACCCATTCCCTGGACGTTGAAGGATAGTTCAGCTTTTTAAGAATTTCTCTCTTTTAAGAACCTTTTCATTTTAAGTGAAGTTGAATCATTAAGGATCTTTAGGTGTTATGTAAACTTTTTCCTTTTCACTTAATTAATTACTTTTAAACTAATACCTCTTTATTGGTTTATATACACACGCGCATGCGCACCCACACACATATATATGCTAAAAATTTAAAAAAATGCGAAAGAATTTCCCTAAACTTTCTAAGAACCTATATATGAAGAACCTTAGAAATAAGAAGAACATCCCTAGCATAAAAAATTGTGTTAAATACCCCTATTCTGCATGCTTTAAAGAGAATTGAATACTTTGGAAAAGAATGAAAATTTAAAAAAATCGATAAAGAAAAGTAAACTAAGAATATCAAGAAATTGTGAATAAAATAAATGAAATATATAAACCATATATTTGAATATATATATATATATATATATAGGATTAGGTACAGATGATTTTTTTTTTATCCCAAACAAAACTATAAATGGTGATTTGATTCAGATTTAAAAATTACCACACCATTAAAAACGCTTTGATTAGGTAATTATAGATTAAATCAACAATCTAACCAAAAATAGTTTTGTTCTAATTTTAAATTTACTATTCAAATATTTTAAATTGGAAAAAAAAAGAAAAGTAAAAAAAATTGTTGTAACTTGCCGAGCGAAAAAATGCACTAAAATGACGAAAAAATACAGCTGATGTCACAGGGTCACGGTCTAACATAGCGTCCGTTATTCTACTTTTTAAACTTTATTTTTTAATGCTCGTTCCAACAAAGAAAAAGAAAGAAAATTCAAGTAACTTAGCTACGTGCATTACTATTTTCCTTCCTATAATTGTAGATGATAATAATAGCTTAAGTGTCATTACATTTAATATTTGCTAATTTAATATATTATTTTTAGATTTTAGTAAATTAGTTCTTGTACGATTAAAATATGTTCAATCGTTGTCTATGTTAAATAATATTTTATGCATGTTTATTTTGATGACAAATAACAATAAATGAAGTGTCTATACTTTTTAATTTTTGCAATTTTTTACCAAATGTTTGTCATTTTCTACCATCAAAATAAATTTATGCAAAAGATTATCTAAGAAAATACTAAATTGCATATATTTTAGAAGTATAAGTATTAATTTACCATAATTAAAAGATAAGATACTGAATGTCAAAAATAGAAAGTACAAGCATTTAGTCTATCATTATTGTAATTTTAAATACAATACTAAATATCAATATATTGCCTTTATGAGATAAAGAGAGACCAAATGCATGTACTTTCAATTTTTAGTAGTTTAGTATTTCATTTTTAGATTTTGACAAATTAATATTTGTATTTTTTAAAGTATGTGTGATTTAATGTGTCTATTAAATAATATTTGATTTAATTTATTTTGATAACAAGATAACGCTAGACACTTTTAAAAGGACTTAAAAAAATATAACTATTATTATTTGATTATTTGGACTTGAGTCGCGAGCAGAGTGATAAGGCCTAGCAAGTTTAGTTCAATCATTAGGATGATCAAGGGAGATTTAGCATGGAAGGCTTGGAGTAGGGCCTGCTGGACCAGCCATCCCGTCCTCCAACCATTCTTAGTTTGGCTCATACACTAATAGGGACTTATTTTGGCCATCGGTTGTCGACATGATCTAACAGATGACACTGATGGCCAAGCCCAAAATTATCTCAAGTCCCTCCTCATTTGAGAAGAAGAAATCAGATAGAAACACTGAGATGCTGTTAAAATTATGTCTCAAGGAATCAAACACTTGTTCATCACTACTCAAGGAGTTTAATGTTCGATAGCTCCTCCACCTGTCACAAGTACATTTGAGACTATTGAGATTTCCTACTCTTCCTCCTTGTTCCACTTCTCTCTCAGTTATCCTTGACATGTTATTGTGTGTCGTTCCTCTTGGGCCACGTGTAGTGACACTTACATAGCACACACGTAACTACTTTGTTTGAATCCATACATCTACATCAATTATAAAAAATTGCTAAAATCTAAATATGTAATAGTAAATTGCAAAATAAAAAAAAAGTCAAAAAATTAGAAATATAGGTATTTGAACTGCTATTATCTTGTCAATAAAATTGTTGACCAGATATTTTGACTGCATTTATTATGAGTTGATATTCTACCTGATTATATTGTGATTAGCCTTGATTTTTGTAACCTATTGTATAACATATTCCTAGCTGTAAATAGCATATATTTAGGTGTAGACAACATATATTACAATATCTATTTTTAGAAATAATGCCTTCGCAGTGCTAGACTTTTATATATATAGGTCATATCATAATCAATGAAAGACATTAATTCTACATTCTAAAATCACGTCTCCATCATAGTATTAGAGCATATATCAATTGATACATGATTGATTAGAATACTCTTCTGGTCTATTTGTCAGCATGGCTAAAGAGGAAGAAAATGTTAGAAACGCTGATGTTGGAGCATCCATAAGGAAGACAATTTCTCCTCATGATATAACATCTAGGGTATTAGGCAATAGAGAAAGGTTACACATAATTTGCACTGCCATTAATGGGCTTACTAGTGAACAGTGGCTGATATTGGTTAATCTATTGAATACTGCTAAACTGGAGGCAACTGAGAAATTGAATAGTAAGTGTTCAATTTTATCATGGATCATTGACACAAGAGCATCTCATTATATCATTGGTCAACTAGAATGCTTAACTGATGTGAGCAATATTGTGGAATGTCCTGTGGGGCTTCCTAATGGTAATCAAACAATGAACACAAAGAAAGGAACACTGTTTCTTAATGACACATTTGAAGTAGACAAATGTGCTTTATATGCCAAACTTAAACTGTAAACTTATTTTTAATGTCGAAATTGATTAAACAATTCAATTGTATAGTTCAATTCATTGATAGATCTTGTGTTTTCACTAAGTCTTACTTTGATTATTCTCTTTTCACATTATAACGAGATAACATTCAGCTTAATGTCGTAATTTATGTTGACGAACTTGTCATTTCTAGCAACAATAGTGAAACTATTTTGTCTTTTAAGTCGTACTTGAGTACTTGTTACAACATGAAGCTATTGTGATTAGCCTTGATTCTTATAACCAGCTGTACATAACATATTCATAGCTGTCAATAGCATATATTTAGGTATAGACAACATGTATTGCAGTATCTAATTTTAGAAATAGTGTCTTGACAGTGCCAGACTTGTAAATATATATACATACATATATATATCATATTAGAATCAATGAAAGACATGAATTCTCCATTTTGAAATCACATTTCTATCACGTTCATATAATATTATTTAATATAGATACTAAATTGCATAAATTTTGATAGTATAAGTAGTAGTTAGATAAAATTTAAAGATGAGACACTAAACTACAAAAAATTAAAAGTAAAAGCACTTACTATACTATTATCCCTACCTTTATACTATTTATTTATTGGCCATTATCTTTATATGATTGAAGGGTGGAGGTTAATACACCTACAAAACCTATCAAAATCCCAAATTCAGCCTTTACATTAGAAATGGTTATACTAGTGACTAATGCCAAGAAAAGTAATCCAATGCATATGGCATGCTTTTATATGAAAGAATGAATTTGAAATTGAATAATGATTCTAATATTCAAATCCAATTCATATGTTTGGATGTAATTTTAAATCGTGGAACCTATTCCCCAGACGTTAAAGGATACCTTAGCTTTTTAAGAATTTCTCTATTTTAAGAACCTTTCATGTTAGATGAAGGTGCATCATTAAGGATCTTTAGGTGTAATGTAAAATTTTTCCGTTTTACTCAATTAATTACTTTTAAACTAATACTTTTTTATTGCTTTATACATACATACATACATACGCTTGAAATTTTAAAAATGCAAAACAATTCCCCTAAATTTTCAAATGTGAAGAACCTTAAAAAGTACATCCCTAGTATAGAAAATTATGTAAAATACCCCTATTCTACATGCTTCAAAGAGAATTAAATACTTTGGAAAACAATAAAAAATTGATAAAGAAAAGTAAATAAGAATACCAAGACATTGAAAATAAAATAAATGAAATATATAAACCATATATACATGTGGGAATAGGCACGGCTCGGTTTGTTTCAATTCTTACTAAAAATAAATCAAACTATTTTATGATTCAATTTTTTCATCCCAAACAAAACCATAAATAGTGATTTGGTTCAGATTTAAAATTACCCCACCATAAAAAACGCTTTGATTAGGTTTAGATTACAAATTAAATCAATAACCTAACCAAAAATAACTTTGTTCTAATTTCAAATTTACTATTCAAATATTTGAAATTGGAAAAAAAAAGAAAAGTAAAAAAATAATTTGTAATTTGCCAAGGGAGAAAAATGCATCAAAATGACAAAAGAAAAAAAAGATCCTCCACAAACATCGTAAAACCATCATATTCAAAATTCATGATCTTTCATAAAATCATCTAGTCACTAATAAGTCATTCACCAACAAAGTACATTCGCTGACTAATATATAACAAGTTATAATCTATAATTTATTATAAAATCATCCAGTTTTGAGGGTATTTTGTATTAGTCCTTTTGATTTATTAGCTTAGCCTTGTTTTACTTAGTTCTATTTATTTGTGTTAGTGCCACTTGTCATTTTACTATAGGCTATCGATAAGTATAAATAGTATGTCGTGCAACAAACTCATAATAGAATATGAAATTCATCTCTGCTACTTGTCCTCTGTGTGAACTTTCTTTCTAAACTACTAGAGCACATTCATGGAGTCTTGGTGGTTATAAACTAGAGGAGCACAAATCTTTTCTTCTCATGGTATCAAAGCAACATTAGGTTTTGATCCTTCATTATTCTTTATTCTTCTTTGGATCTAAGTTTTTTTAGAAATTAGGTACCAATTGTTCGTTGTTTTTCCTTCTATCTAGTTCAACATGAGTCCTAACAATCAAGTGTTTAGTGATCCGCTGCATCTGTCAAGATCTAATGTTCCTAGTATGAGTATGGGAAATTAGATTTTTAATAATAAGATTTTCTTCCATGGAGTCATTTAGTTAGAATGGTGCTAGGCACAAAATTAAAAACTTAGGGTTTATTGAAGGAACAATACCTAAACTAGAGGAAAACACTCTTGACTTTGTTAAATGGTCTAGTAGTGATTACATTGTTACTTGTTGGATCCTTAAATCGACAACATTAGATTTGGCAAAAACTTCTTGTATGTTAACTCTGCTCATGAATTTGGGAAAGAAATTGTTAAACAATATGGTAGCGCATCGGGGCCTTTGTTGTTTCAATTAGAGCATGAAATTACAAACCACAAACAAGAAAATTTTTCATAGGTGCATATTACAATAAGTTGAAGAATATTGGGATGAATTGAATGCTCATCATGTTTTTCCTAGTTATATGTGTGGTCGGATGGAATTGTGTGGATGTAATATGTAGGAAAGAATGTTAGAGTATGACTCTCAGGATAAATTAATGCAATTCCTCATTGGATTACATGAGGCCTATGAGAGTGTTAGAAATCATATTTTGTCGATGAAACCATCGCCAAATGTTAATAGAGCTTTTATTTGATTCAACAAGTAGAAAACAAAGAGGAGTAACTAAAGCTATGAATTATGGAGTGGAGGCATCAGCTTGTAATGTCACAGCTAACAATGTTAGTAATTTTATGAATAAAGTGATGGCCATGCTACTAAGAATTGCTTTCAGTTAATGGGATATTTGGAGTGGTTTAAAGGCAAGCGTGTTGTGACAAGCAAGCAGATTAATGTTAATTTTGTTGAGCAAGGTGAACGAACTGATGCAATTCTATCTATTCGTCTTGATTCTGATGTTCTAGATGCTGAACATGTGGCTAAAATGCCGGGTGCTAGTATTGATAAAGTAAAGTTGCAATTGATTTGCATTGAAATGATGAAGTTGTTTAAGGAATAAGTAACTTTGCTGCATTTTGCGAAAGTAAACTCCATTCATTATGCATGTATGTTACTTAATTCTTGTTGTTTAAGTTCTATAATTAATAAGATTGGCTCTTAGATAATAGATAGTGGTGCAACTAATCATATGACACCTTACTTGAACATTTTGTTTGATGTTCACCAATTGCCTAAATCCATAACTATTAAATTACCCTATGGTCATTTGGTTTCTATTGGATAACTTGGATCAGTTCACATTGGTTTCTTCCTTACCCTTAAAAACATTCTCTATGCGCCTCATATAACACACAACCTCTTGTCTATTCATAAGCTTTTAGCGACAATAACCTTCCTGCTAAATTTACTTCTTTTCAATGTGTTTTCTTGCACCTCAAGCTTAATAAACCTATTGCTACTGCACACGTGCAACATGACCTATACATACTTCAAAATAAAGATCTTGGTATTTCTTCTTGTAATAATGATACCCATGTAAGATTGTTACATCAGCATCTTTGATGCATCATAAGTCTCAAGTGAGTTCCATATTACATCATTTCATCAAATGTCTTCAATCACTTTGATTCTTATCATAAATTCATTCGTTCAAACAATGGAGGAGAATTCATTTCCAAATCATGTCAATTTCTATTTCAATCATGGGGAATTATATGCCAATATACTATACCTTATATACCACAATAAAATGGGTGGATTGAAAGGAAACATAGACCTACATTTACAAGCTAATTTGCAAAAAGAGTCTTAAGGGGAGTGTATCCTTACAACTACTTACCTAATCAATTGAATTCTAGTGCCAATTCCTGGCTGGAAAACACCTTTCGAAAAGTTGTTTGGCAAGCCACTACCATATGACAATTTGAGGATTTTAGTTGCCTTTGTTTTGTTGAAAAATACTTACCAACTTGAGATAAAATTGACCTACGAAGTGTGTGATGTATATTTCTTGGATATGATCATGTTCATAAAGGTTACAAAGTCTATGATTTAAAGCATAAGAACATCTTTGTATCTCAAGATATTGCTTTCTTTGAAAATACACCTCATTTTGGAGACATTACTTTCTCTTCTTCTATTATGGTGCTTTTGTTCTTATACATCCACATGTTCACTTATGTCTTGAAATTTCAAATTCTTTTGTTTCCTCTCAATCTTAGAGTTGCATACATTCTCAAACTGATACCCACTTGGATGATTTTGAACCTTCCCTTGATGATCATGTTTTGCGATGGTCTTCTATAACTAGGCAAACACTAAGATGGCTTCAAGATTTTGTTCATTCTGTCCATTCAACTCTTCTGTGAATCCTTGTTCAAATACCTTATATCCTTTTTTTACTTCTCATACTTTTGCATCTTACCCCCATGATTATGTTGTATCATTAACTAATGTTTTAAATATTCACATAACTATCTTCTTACTTAGAAGTAGTTAAATATCAAGAATGGGCTGTTGCATTGCAAAATGAGTTAAATGTTTCAGAAGAAAATGATACTTGGGAGCTTACTTTTCTTCCTCAAGATAAGAATGCTACTAGGTCAAAATGGTGTTTATGAAATCAAGTATCGACTTGATGGTAGCATTGACCAAATAGGGATTTAACTTAAATTGAGAATGAGGACTACAATGACACATTTCCCCTTATTGCAAAATTGGACTCTGTATGTGTTGTGTTGGTAATTGCTACTAGTTTTACTTGGCCATTTCATAAACTTGATATAAACAATACTCTTCTCCATTGCCATTTAGAAGAGGAAATTTACATGCTTCCCTTACCTAGTTATACTAAGGCTCAACCATCACAAGTTTTCTACCTTAAACGCTTCTCATATGGCGTTAAACAAATAGCACAGTAATGGAATATTGAACTCTCTGACTACCTAGTTTCACATGAATTTCATCAATCTTCTCATGATCATTTTTTCGTATACACAAATTTGTCCTTTTGGTTCTATTGTTGCCTTACTATATGTTGACAAAATGTTGATTACTTGAACTAATTGCTCTAGCATTTTTGTTTTGAAACGAGGTTTACATGATACCTTCACCATCAAAGATCTTGGATTGGCTAAATATTTCTTAGGTAGTGAAATTTGTTGTATAGAGGCTGGTATTTCTCTTAATCAACACAAGTTCATAGTTGATGTTTGTGCATGATGCGAGATTATCTACTGTTAGACCTGCTTTAACTCCTTTGCTTAGTGGGTTTAAACCTGTTTGTGGATCAAGGTGATTTGCCTAATGATCCTATGTTTTATAAACAGCTGCTTGATAATATTTTATATATCACCATGACTAGACCTGGTATTACTTTTGGTGTTCACTTTTTAGGGAAAGTTTCATCAACGGTACCTGAATTTATTGATTTGTAACAATTTGGTGCCTAAAAAAAAGTTTACATCATGACGATACTAGAACTTTTCAAAAGTTTCATTACAAGTATCTTTGGACTGAATCCATCCATTTTTTTGTTAAAACGCTAACATGGCGATTGAACTTGAATAAGAAATTATTTTCTCTATCCTAGTTGACAGAATAAGTTTCATTTATGGTATCTAAATTTTCTTGTTTGTAACAATTTAGTACCTAAAAAAATATTGTACCATGATGGTACCTAAACTTTTAAAAGTTTCATGCATGGTGCCTTTAGTTAAAATCCAACGATTTCTCAGGCAATTCACTAATGTGGAACCCAAAGTTTATTAAAATAAATAAAAAAAAAAATTCACTCTATACTAGTTGGAATTTTTTTAATTATTTTTTTCACTCTCATTTCTCTCTCCCTTTTCCATCCTCCTTTTTCTTCTTCTTCTTTTTTAATTATTTTTTCTTTTAGTTTTTAGATTGCGATTATTAGATAACACTAAATGTCTAAAGAAAATAAAAAGAAGAAATTAATCCTAATAATCAAACTCATCCAAATTGGATGAATTCAATAATTAAAAAAATAAGTTTCGATTCCACATTAGAGAGAGTTAAAAAAAATACAAAATGCCAACTAAGATGGAGATATATCTTTTTTTTAATCAAGTTTGGATTTTACATAAGTGAATTACCTGAGAAATGATTAGATTCCAGCTGAAGGTGTTGTACGCGAAACTTTTAAAAATGTTCAGATACTATCATGGTACAATTTTTTTTAAGTACTAAATTATTACAAACCAGATATGTCATGCCCCAAGGGGTACCCTAAACATGGCAGTCCGTCATACACAATATTAAAGCCTAGGAATGACTACCTCAGTTATGCAAAGGCTTCCATATCATGTACAAGGCATACATCACAACCAAGGGAACGCATCGGAGTAACGCAATTTATATTGATAATAAATAAGTAACAAGGCAAAGGGAATACTTATCATAGAACATAAACATATTAAATTACAATTCTTAGGGGTATATCTCTCTATTGTCTTCAAATAAATATACATCTTAGAATCTCCAAAATACTAACATAGAATTCATTACATATAAAGAACCTTACAAAATTACTTCATCTTATGTTTCCATTTCCTTCATAGAAGCTTAATATCCTTCTATGGCTTCCTTAATGTCATGATCCTCAACTTAAGCCACGTGTATACCTGTTTCAACAAAATCTATCAGGGTATAAGCTACAACCAACTTAGTGAGATATTCCTTTTCACTTGCACCATGTTTTCAAACAAGTTCATTTAAATTTTCACACATATGCTATGCGTACAATTCAACAATCACGTGATACACAAATATATATAGTTATCTGAAAACCATATATAGAACGGATTTACCCCTTCATATAGAAGGTTAAGGAATCGTGATGATGAAGATCCTCGATCTCCTACTGCTAGTCCCTAGGTCCCCAACCAAAGCGTTTGGTTAGCTTGGCTCCGAACCTAGAGTCGCATTCCCTAGGTGATTTGGATTCTCTAGAAAGGAACATGGCCCGTGTCACAACACGATAACAGCCATTCCAACTGTACGCGTAGGAGTAGCAGCCTTCCAAAAGAGATGTGACTCGATAGATGCTATGCATGAGCATTTTATTTTTCTTAAGCCAAACCTTATTAAGGTTTATTAAGGGGCGATCACTCAATAATAAACAGTCATACAAGTAAGTAAACAAAACACTTAAACAGGCAGTTTGAAGTTGCGATATTCTTAATTCTCATTTCACGCATAAACAAAGAATCACATGTATATACATAACCACGAATTCCCCAAATATATATATATATATATATCAATTTTTATCTTTTCTTAGTACACTAATGCTACTACTTTACAAGCACAAGCAAGGTAACGAATTAAGAGGATTAACTCACTCGTCCATTTCGCATTCTTCTTAGTCGTAGTAATCCTCAAGAAGGGTAATCTCATATCCTTCGTCACCTAGACAAAAGAAATACCTAGGATGAGTATTTCGTAGAAATTCTACTTAAACTTTCTAATTCTATTTCACTATGTTCGTCAAATTCGTATAAAATGAAATTCCAATTTAAAATGGCCATAACTTGCTCATTTAAAATGTCATATAAGATCATTTGGGTTCTGAAAACGTTGGGTACATATTTAAAACTAATATTCTTAAATTTTTGCAAATCCATTTTTTAACTCAACTTCATTAAAAAATCTTTTAGTAAAAAAAAAATATAGATATATATATATAATTAATAAATCCTTTGAATATATAGATAAGCTCACTTTATATGTAAAATTTCTAATGGTAGTGTCTCAACAATTTATTTCATAAAACAATTCATTTTTGAGTTGTTAAAACTTTAACATTGCCAATTTCTTTTCAAGTCTTTTGAAGAAACTTTATATTTTCATAGTTTATTATAAATGAGTATTTTCTTATTTTATTTTCTTCATTCTTTTTCCAAAAACAAGTAAATTTTCCTTTAACCTTAGTCTTTCATAAATTTTACTTCTAGTGATAAAAGATCAAATTTATCAAAAGTGTAGTAAGTTGTTGAAAACCTTTTTATAAATTTGTATTTAGAATGGTTTTAGAAAATGAGTCTTGTCTTCTTATATTTATTATTTAAAGTATAAGTTTATGTTTTCTAAAACTTGTTCTTTTATTTCCTTTGAAAAGAATCCTCTTTATTGATAAAATCCTTTGTTTTTAATCTTATCTTATTCATATTCTTTGAAAATAAGTTTTCTTCTTTAGAAACTTGAAAATCATTATTTTTCCTAAGTGGGTTTATAACTTTATGGGTTAAATTCATTTTAACTTTGAAAACTAGTTTGTTTCTTAGTTTTGTTAAAGAGTTAAAAAGAGTTTATTCTTAAGCTTTTTATGAAAACTTTGAATATTAAGAAATTATTTACTAAAACTTAGGTTGCCATAATGTACAAAGAAAGTATTTATTTCTTATGTTTCTTTGGTAAAGTTATCTTTGTTATTTGAGAAAAACTTGAGAAAACTTGTATTACTCTATTTCTATTATTTTGTGACAAATTACATAATAAAAAATTTAGTTTTAAGTTCTTTTAATAAAGAAAAATTCTACTTTTTAAATTAGTTGAGATAATATCATTATGTAGATGCAAGTATTACGAGCATGTAAAATAATAAGAATATGAGAAAATACTAGAAACAAATAATAATAAGCAAGATAATAAAAATATCAAGTATTTGGAACCTTAGCTTCATCAAGGTATCCCGATCAAGTATTGGGAGCCTTAGCTTCATCAAGGCTTCCCGGGACTAAGAATAGACTAGTCCCAAAAGAATAAAGAAAATAAAGAAAAGATTGTTTTGACTTGATATGGACAAGTCTAAGACTATAAAGACTAGTCTTAAAGAAATAGCATGAAATAAATAAATTGCAAAGCATGAAATTAAATAAATAACAAGTGAGCTTATATGCTCTAAAGATTATATATAAATACATAAATATATTTAGTTAGATATGAATAGTAAAATTAACATAACAACATAATAAAATAGAAAGTTCATGTGCAAGAACAAAACATGAACATATTGTTACTTTTACTATCATATGAGTTTGAAAACAACACCATAGTCATATTAAGTTACATTACATGGATAAATAAATGGTTGGAAGAAGTTTACCTAAAGTGTTTATGTGGTATGAAGATGGTAGATGAAAGGGGTATTATGTGAGTAGTGATATGTGATAGATAGTTTGTGTATAAGGAATGATTTTTGTGAAGAATTGGTTTAAGAGAATTTTGATAGAGAGAAATCTTGAAGAGAGGATTTGTGGAGAGATTTTGGAAGAGTTTTGGTAGTGAAATGAATTGTGTGAAAGAATAAAAGAGGAAGGGGGTATTTATAGAATTTTGGAGTGAATATTAGATGTAATTAAATTAATTAAAAAAGAAAATAATTGGAGAGGGAGGAGAGAGAGTGGTGGACGGCAATGGCTTAAAGGGAGAGAGAAATTTGATTAAAAATTAATTTTAGAAGAAAAGTGTAAGAGAAGTTTAGTAATATGTGGTGTATAATTTTTATGGGAAAAGAAAATTGTAAGAAATAGATATATAGGTGTAGAATAGGTAGTAAGAAAAAGTAGAGATAGAGGAATAGTAATGAATAGTAGAAAACTAGACAATTAAAATACCGATAGTAATAAAAATACGCGTATAAATGAGATATCTGTAATTTTTAGCTACCGAAAAATTCTAAAACTGATATTTTTGAAATCCTTATATTTTTACGAGTCTATTGGTAATTACGGAATATTTTTGTCATTCGGTGTACCGAGGCACTGTTTTTGAAGACTGATCCCGTTCGGATCCGAAGGACATTAGAAATTCGCGAATATGATATTTTTAAGCTTCCCTATATTATTACGAACTGTTATCAACAATTATTTTCATTTCGTTGTTTAGGATTTAAGAGCGCGGGATTGCCGGATCTTAAACACTAGGGTTTGTTTGTATGCTTTGTTGACTTTTAGGGTTTCGGTTTGACTTCCGGTTTTGTTGAGTTATTAGTAAGATAATATAATTTTAAAGTTTTGACCGTTTTATATTTTAGCTTGATATCTATGGTTTATCTTATTTTATTTGTGATTATTTAATAGTTTTCAGTTCTCGGGATCGTTTAACAGTGTCTAGGGTTACGAGTTGACTCAGTTTGACTTTTGGTGAAAATTGAAATTTTGATTCCAAAATTCACCGATGGTTTTAAGATCATAGCATTTCGTTGTTGAGCGTTATTTGAATATATCGTTTTGATTTGCGTTTTAGGAATCGGTAGATGATTTGATTGGCGTACGGATATTGATTCAACCGATAGTTGGATTTTATATTTTGTTTCAAGGGTCCTCATTTTCTCAAAACTAAGAATTTTCGTGTTTGATCTGATTTATAATTCGATTTTAACTTGGGTTGATTTTCGGGATTTTAATTTTGATATTAAACTTCTAGGATTATTTTCTATGTATTATGAAAATTTCAGGGTTTTACAAGATAGTTTAGGAATCATGAATGAGACTTACTCTCCAATTAGGATAGAGAAAATAATTTTTTATTCTAATCCGCTTGTTATGCCAGCGTTTTAACAAAAATATGGACGGATTCCGTCCAGAGAAACCTTTGGTGAAACTTTTAAAAAGTTCATGTAAACCCCTAGATTTTATGACAGTCTTATAAGTAAGTCTTAGAGGTGGAATCAAAGCCAGAACCCTAAAGTTAAATCAAGTTGATCTTAAACCCTAGAAAC
The DNA here is from genome assembly GCA_024138025.1 of Combretum micranthum. Classification (NCBI taxonomy): domain Eukaryota; kingdom Viridiplantae; phylum Streptophyta; class Magnoliopsida; order Myrtales; family Combretaceae; genus Combretum; species Combretum micranthum. The sequence goes on from JAMXBD010000047.1 coordinate 1,923,623, forward strand.
CCTAGACTTGATTAGACAATTTCTAAAATCCTAAAATATTAGATAAATTAGAAAAATAGAATAACTCGAATTATGAGTTAACTATCTATACTATTAAAGCAATACCACTCCCTAAAATATTAGATAAATTAGAAAAATAGGATAAACCCAAATTATGAGTTAAATATCTATAGTATTAAAGCAAAACCACTCCCTTTGGTGTCTAGTGTAAATATTTTTAGTATAAATGTTTTTAATATAATATTTTTAGCTATGGGCACAAAATATTTTTCGTATTTTTGCAATCGTATAATTAAATAGGGTTTGAATAGAATTAAATGGGGGTTGAATATATAATCTTTTCCTTTTTTAGCATATAGGCATAAAATATTTTTGGTATCCTTGAAATAATGAAATTAAATGGGGTTTAGATAGAATTAAATAAGAGTTGAATAGACATAATCTTTTCCTTTTTTAGCTTAAGCATGTATCTTTATATATCGATTTAAAACTCTGATACCATATTTATGCATGGCAGTTACCCAACATGGAGAAGTTACATGTGGAAAATACAATTGTAATTATGATTTGTAATTAATTTCCTAATTTCTAGAACTAATTAAGGTTATCCTCTTCCAACCTGTCAAAATAATATATCTATTTAATTTATAAATAGTGGGTTGTTTTATTTTCATACCCATCGTGGGTGCATTGTCTACTTGTATAAATATTCCCTAAAACGATTAGTTTCACCAAAACTTTAATCATTTTGAGCCTTTATGAGATCGGTTTCCGCATTTGAATACCGGCACGTAAAATGAGGCAAAATATCTTGACAAATAATTTATAATAGAAATATATTAGGATATTCATAAAATATCATATACATCTCACTTTTTCTTTTCTTTTTCATTTAATTTCAAACTTAAATTAATATAATTTTTATCTATAAATACTCTATTTCCCTCCACTTCTTTCACACTTTTCATTAATATAACAAATCTCTAGTAAAATTTCCTCTCAATATTTTCTCTCATACACTCTCCCTCTCTATCTCATACACATGTTATTTCTTCTTTTAGGTAAAATTTCTAAACACTCCCTATGTTATATGTATGTGGCATGTATGTGTATGTCTTTATTTGTTTTCCAGAATAAATCCCCATGATGCATGATGCTAGAGAATGGAAATAAAAGACAACACATTTAGATTCATGTCATAATGTTATGTTTATATTCATGTTCATAATATATTCTTTTTATTCATGTTGCTAACTTAACTTTCTATATGTTAATATGTGTGTGTGTGTGTGTGTTGTAATACCTTTAATTTTTAGAGACTATTACTCACTAATATAATATTATTTATTTCATGCACTTATTTTATATCATGCTCCATATTTTTATAAGACTAGTCAATTTTAATCTTGGACTTGTCCACTTGAATAATTTAAGTCTTTAGGAGCTTGACACCAATCCAAGACTCCCATACTTTTTCTATTTATATATCTTGATTTTGTTTATGAGACGGGAAAATTTCAAGTTGTAGGAATCCTTGATAAAATCTAACACTTCCATTTTTCATTTCTTTATGCTTGTCTATTTTTATCACATATGGTGACTAGATTATTTCAAGTCTTAGGGAGTCTTGATAACAAGTTAAGACTCTCATGGTTTTATAACTTTATGTTCTTGTAACTTTATGTTCTTGTTTATTTATTTCTAATTTTCTATGTTTTAAATTAATTTTGTGCTCTTAATTTGTTTATTATATTTTCTAAGTTCATGCACATATGGTCATAGGTGATGCTGTTACCATGCCAAAATGGATTTTTCCAAAACATGAATGTTGATAATTCTTTATTATGTAAAATATTTTTTAAAATATTATTTCCAATACATGAGAAATCTTTTCATTGAGAATGAAGAATTAGAAACAGACATTCACCTTGATTTTCAAATGACTTAAAAGGAATTTATATAAATTTACCACTTGGACCATTTTCTTTACAAATAAGTAAAATTCATGTTTTGTAAAATAAATTGTTAAATGAATTTTGAAATAAGTATAAGATATTCAAGGTTTCAAAATAAATATTAAACCATTATTTTTAGTTAAGTATCATGTTTACAAAAATTTAAGAAAGGATATTTTATTATAAGTCCAAAAGTTATTTTCCATAAAACTCAACTTTTCCACTCTTTAAGAAGATTGTCTTAATAAAAATTTTATTTTTAAGCAACATCACTAGGATAATGCATATAATATGAACTATTACTATTACTATATGATTTCTAAAAGTGGAAATATTTTATACTTGTCCTAGGAAGTCCAAATGAAGTAAAATTTTGAAATTATAAAAGGAACAAAGTTTGGAACCTTCTGTTTGCAATCTATTATAAAAGATTCCAAGACTTAAATGACCATAAATGTTAAAAATAACCTTAGAAATCGATAGAGCATTTGAAGTAGGTAAAAAACAACTACTCCTATGCGAAATTCCAAGTTAAAATGAGAAAGTTATGACCATTTTAAATTAGAACTTTCATAACCTAGAAAATGATGTGAATATAATAAATAAAGTTAGAAATTTAAGTAGAATTTATATGAAATACTCATTCAAGGTATTTATTTTGTTTATTTAATGAAGAATTTGAAGCACCATTTCCCAAGGACTATTTTGACTGAAGTTTCAAAAAATGGTTGAGTGAGTTTATCTCCTTGTTTTACATATTCAAGTCTGTTCTTGTAAGATAGAGGTACTAAAAATAGGAAAAGATAAAAATGAAATATGCATGTGGGGAAGTTTATGGGATATGATTATATTCTTGATATTTGTTGAAAGAAAGCTAAGTATATCAAAATATAAATTGTTAATTAGTACTTGTTTTCAATGCCATATTGTATTGTTTGTATAATCTCGATGATCACTCTTGAAATTGTTCATAACTCAATTGAGAATGAAATAATAAATTGATCATGCATGACATGAAGTGAGTCACATCATTTTGTTGCTATACCCTCATGTTGGATGAGAGAATAGTAGTGATGGCAGATAGGAGTTAAAAAATCTATAAAAACATGTGGTATATAGGAACCTGAAAATCTATAAAATTTTATTATGGTCGCATGGGCCTATAACCTCTCAAACCTTGAATGGAAGGTGTAAATCTATTCAACCTATGATTTTTGATTAATCATATGTGTTTGTTTACTCATATGAATGTTGTATTTTATATGCTTGCTTAACAATAAATTACTTGACTTTAATTGTATGAGTATGTCACTACGAGAATATTTTCAGTAAGCAAGTGTCGCTTATACCCCAATAGATTTTTTATTTTAGATTTTCTTGTGGTTACAAACAAAAAAATTTAGGTACCATCGGTGAAAATTAACCTCATTGTTTAAGTTAATTAGTTGTGCATCCTTGTGTTCTACACATGCGTACTATTTTCCACTTGTTGTAGTATCTTAAAGAGACAATTGACATGGGTCTATTCTATTCATCCCATAATTTGTTGGTTTTGCATGGTTTTAGTGATGCTTATTGGGCTGTTGGTATAACTGATTGCAAATCCATTTGTGGCTATTACATGTTTCTTAAGAGTTATTTGAATGCTTGGGAATCTAAGAAACAAATTACTATTTATACATCTAGTACTGGAGTTGAATACCGTAGTCTCGATTTTGCTACTAAAGAAATTTTGTGGCTTTCATATCTCTTGCGTGACTTGCAAATTCCTCTTCAACTTCCTCTTTGATTGTCTTGTGCTAATCTATCCACTTTGGTAAATGCTTTAAATCCATGTTTACGTGGACGAGCAAAGCATATTGATATTGAGATTCTTTTTGTTCGTGATCATATTTGAAGTGGATTTCTTCAAGTTCAATATGTTTCTTCCAAGGATCAACTGGCTGACATGCTTACAAAGCCTTTATTTGACAATCTACTTTAGTATCTTTATTCTAAGTTGTCTCTCTATAGATCTCTAACTTAAGGGGCTGATATGAGGATATTCTGTATTAGTCTTGTCGATATATTAGCTTAGCCTTATTTTACTTAGTTCTATTTGTTTGTGTTAGTGCCTCTTGTCATTTTACTATAGGCTATTTAGTAAGTGTAAATAGCACTTTTGTAACAAACTCTGAATATATATGAAATTCATCTTTGTTACTCATCCTATTTGTGAACTTTCTTTCTAAACTACTGAAACACATCCATGGAGTCTTGATGGTTATATACTCTCATCGGTGAATCATTTACCAATAAAACCATGTATTAAAGTATATGGAAAATTAATACATAAAAGCCATAACTAAATAAATAAGGTTCATAATACTCTACAAAGTTTAAAAGATTGGGAAAAAAAAAACAATAACGTTAAGTCATAATCGGAAGAATATATTTGAACTAGAAAAACAATTAAAAAGAATACAAAATTAATATTATCCTATATTCATCAAATAATAACTATCATAATCAAATCATAAAAAAAAATATGGCATTTGATTAATCATCATAAGAAAATTTATAATTACAAATAAATTATTATTATTATTTTTTATAAATGATTTGGTTTGACTTTATGAATTGATTTAGTTTACACTTCCAAACCCAATCATAAAATTACGATGTGGTGATTAGAAATTTTTTAAATAAATTTTTTTTAAAAACCATATTTAAATTTGGTTTGATACGGTTTACGTGTTAGTACGGTTTAATCGGTTTTTTTTCTCACTGCCGGTACCCTTCGGAGATTTAGATGATAAACTCAACCAGATATCAAAGAAAATGAGAGCCAGCCCATGTTCATCTCAAGAGACATACGTGACTAATAGAGAATAGCAACTTGAAGCCCGGCATTGTCAAGCGCAGCCCAAATTAACACTAAAAGCATGATACCTGCATGTCTGTCCAGATCCAGCATCCTCGCAGGAATTCAAGAGCAAGCTACACCAACGCCTTTCATCTAGTGTTCAAGTCCCATTAGCAGCCCAAGCATTTTCAGTCCGATGACACATGGACAAGTCCAACCCACCACGGCCAACGTCAATTTTCTTTCTTATTTTTTGCCTTATTAAAATTAATTGAGAATTTGCCTTAGGATTAATAAACTAAATTCAATTTTTTTTTTATTTAATCCTTGTAGTTGGTCATTGTTTGCTTTCATTGTCTCTGAGGTAAAAAAATAGTTTACGCTTAAATTTATATTATTGTAAAAAAATCAGTAAGTTTTTTGGGTAGGAATGAAAAGTGGGGTGGAACATCCCATATGATAAAAATTTGTTGGAACTGTCTCAAATAGCATATACTGAAAGAACTTTTAAAATACTTGAAATGTAAAATTTTTTCATGTGGAATCATTCCCACTAAAAAAAAGTATCAAATTTGGTTTTAAGAAATTTCAAAAAAAGAATAATATAGAGCATAAGCAAATGGATTGAATCCTTAGGCTTATGTTGTTTGTAGTCTCGTGTATTTGCAAATATATATAAAAATAGATATTAGCTAGGTTTGCAAATGTAATGTTGGTAGGTATCAAAATGATTTAAGATGGATCATTGGAAGACTAAAGAGAAAAGTTCAAAGATCTTGGAGGCATTATAACGACATGTCATACATCGGAAAACTAGTCCATTAGAAGTTGTAGGGTACTTAGACTTGGATTTTATTAGGTTATTGGCAATAGAAAGTCTTCATATGGTTATTTATTTCTTCATGAGGAAGGAGCAATATCATGAAAATGTGTCAAAAATTTGTCATCGCTTCATTAGTAATGGAAGTAGAATGTTTTGAAGCTAAAATAATAATATATCCATTATGATTTAGGAACTTTTATTGAAGGCCTCAGGTTATTTATAACATTAAACCATTGAACTTTTAGTGATAATTTGTGGCAACATTCTTCTCCAAAGAGGAGGAATTTACTCTACCAGTTCTAAGAATTCGGAACTAAAATATTCTGTTGTTAAGAAATCCGTTGAGCATATTGAAATAGACCTTATGATTGATTTATTAACTAAGAGTTATTAAAAAAGATACAAAGAAAAGGGAAACTAAAGAACATGCACTATAATGGGTCTTAGTTGTTCTTATCTTTTGTGCATCGTCTTTATGAATGGCTTTTTCAAACCTTTTGTTCCAAAAGTTAACTATTTTGACTTATTATTTGCTAAAATGGTTTATAAACCAATACATATACTCTCTTGCTGTCTGCTTGAGAATGTAAGTTAATAAATGAATAACATAGACACATTAATGTGGATAAATAGTGTATATGAGAGTTCCATAGACTATAATTGGTCATTATATAAATGCACACCTTAAATTTAAATTACTATTATACTTTTTTCAAAAGATGCACACCCTTCTTATAACATTTTAGGATTTTTGTGATTTTACAAACTTGATGACTAGTTAGAAGTTGTAGTTGCAGCTCGCAAATAATTTTGTTTCCCTAAACGAAAGAATATATAGTTTTAATTTTTAGGTTCTTTTTGGTTTATTGACATGCCGATGGGTATGATGTGTGTTAGTCAAACTATTCGCTAAAAAATAAATATATATGAAAAATATATATTTTCACTCATAAATAGAACAAACTAGATACATATAAGTTACAAATATAAATACATATGAAATTTAGATAATCTAAATACGCCATTAGAAAAATGTATGAATTTATGATAAACATAAACTATTCACAAATATGTTTCGTGCCTCTAATATACCGTTTGCGTGTCCAACTTTTTATTCTCGTCCTTTCCTTTTTATTACTTTTGAAATCACTCTTGTAGCTACTTTGCTTCATAAGATTAAAATAAAACAGTGGTTTCTTTCTCATGAATTTATTTTTTATCTGGTTGGTTTAATAATTATTCAATAAAATTTTTATTACTGTAAAATGAGCGTTGCAATTCCTTTATAAGATATTGAGAATAACTACTTTTTTTTGCTAAATGAACATATTTTTATATCTATTCAAGAGAGTTCAGATTATTTATCTAGATGCAATCGAGGCAGGCTTGTGACAATTTTATAAAACCTGAATCCATTTTGATATCTTATAGTGTTTTTCTCTTTGAACCCAAAACCTTGAGCTCTTACTATTTTTGCCTCGGCATCATAGATGATCCGGGGTATTTTATCAACTCAAATTCAGCAGTGTCTAGTTTATAGACGCTAGGCTAGTCCGTTGTTAGGATCTAAATTTGTTATTTTTATGCTATTTAGTATCGTTATTTATTTTTTATTTTTGCAATACTTATACATTCTATACTATTTCAATACCTTGAGGTCTTAGTGTGTTTGATTGGTTTTTACATTAGACTATTTCTATAGTTTGATATTATTTTGTTTCTATTTGCTACAATAAATAAATTCAAATGTATAATTAATATATATTATATTACAAAATATTATATTAAAATTAAATTACTTAATATAATTCTTTAAAATTAAAATTATCACAATATTCTTAAACAATGGAAGTATTAAATAAATAATAAAATATATTATATCTTTATATTAATTAAATACATAAAATGAAAAATAAAAAAAGAAAGAAATTAGGTAAAAAGACGAGTCTTGCCTCTTTGTTTTTTTCAAAGGCAAACCTCACCTTTTTTTCCATAATATGGTAAAATACAAGAGGTGATTATGTAGAGGTGAGTTACTCCCTCTCTTAGCCAAATCCCTCCCAATGTGTTCTTGTCTTTATAGGACTTGTTTATATCTCAAATATTTTGGTATTCTCACATTGCTAATATTATAAGCAAATATAGACATGCTTGTCCATAAATAGATGCATAATTCTAAAAGCCATTCAATAAATGGGCTAAAGACAATTATTTTTACGTTCAATTTTATTTTAAGTTTAAAGTTTTACTTACAATTCTTTTTACATGAATTAAATAAAATAATTTATTTATTTTTTTAAAATATTATGGTTCTTAGTTCCTAATGAATCAAAACTAAATCATGGGAAGGGGCGATTCCCTAGATTTGGAAATTATAATTTTGGTTTGTTTTAGAATTGGTGGGTACGGATCGATCTGGTTCGATTTTTCCTAAAACCAAATCAAACCAAACCATAATTTACAATTTTTTTAATCTCAAACCAAACCTTAATTAATGGTTTGGTTCATATTAGAAATTTTTTTAAACCATTAAATAACGGTTTGATTTGGTTTGGATTACAAATTAAATCAAAATTCTAACTAATTTTTTTTTCAATTTTTTTTTTTTTACATTTGTGTAGGTACTTAAATATTTATATCACTTTATAAAGTTTATATTATAAACTTGATACGAGAACTTTTGCAATTATACCTGAGAACCCTTTTGAGTATTATGAACCCCTAGCACAGTAATACAAAAACCCATGAATACTATTGGAATCAACCTCTAAGATGGATTAGATTTAGGTTTGTCTTAGGTTTGATCTAGAGAGTTAGAACACAGATGCTCTAACTTCCAAACACTCCACAAAGAAGGCGATCAAACTTCCTTAAATGTTCCTAAGAAGCATGCATTCATTCAAGAACACAAAGAGAAAAAGCTCTCAAATTTTCATTTATCTAGTCTATCTAAAAAATTACATATTATAAGTTTTTATAGGCTTAATTAGCCTAAAAACTAAGCAACTAAATAACAAATACATGGAAGACATAAAAGAAATTTAAACAAGCAATAAACTAAGCCTAAATAAATGCTGGTGCCAACGCCGGCGGCCTAAATGGCTAGCGTTGAAGGATAGGCCGACGGCCTAGATCTAAGGCCGATGACCTTCATGTGGATTCACCCAATTTTGTCAAATCTCCTTGTAAACTCACTTGAACTTGAATTATATTGAACTGCGCTTGAATCTCACTTGTTCCAAAGCCTTGATACCCTTATAATCCATCACTAGCATGCATCATCAAGCCTTGAAAAATGTTGATTTAAAGCTTGTTGGAGCATCTTAGCTCAAGATCTTGTGATTGGTCCTTGAGGCAAGCTAATTGGATTTGAAATCCTTTGAACTTCAAGCTTCGCCACTTTATCTTCTTATTAACTTGACTCTTGAGCATGGACCGATGGCTCTTCCATAACAAAACCACAACCAAATATTTTATGAATTCACATACTTTTAATATATAGTTCTCCATGAAATTAGTTATCTACCTATAAAATATATTCACTAACTAATACATAGTAAATCATAATTTATAATTTTTAATAGAACATCAAGTCAATTATCTATCAATAAATTTAGCCAAAATAAGAATTCGTTTATCAACAAAATTCATCAATGAATAAAATGATCTACTGAGAAAATACACTAAATAATTAATACATAATAAGAGTTTATAACTAAATAAATAAATTTTATACTTTATAAAGTTAAAAACTATTAAAAAATAGTTTATCGTTAACAAAAAAAAAAATATTATGAGACTGAAATACAAATTTAAAATGAATAAGTTGATCTTAATAAATATTCATCAAATAATAAATATCAAATGAAATTATATGAACATATAGGACTCTTAATCAATCATCATAAAAAAAATCTATAGTTATAACTTATAAGTAAAATATTATTATATATTTTTTTAAATGTTTTAGTTTTATTTTATGGATTAAAAAATTTTTAAATTAAATTATTAAAAAAATCATATTTTTGACTTGGTTTGATTTGATTATAGATTAATGTGATTCGTTTTGCACTCCTAACCGCCAAAACATTTACCGTCAATCAAAATTGTATATTTAATATTAAAAGACTTTTTTTTTTTTCAAATTTCTCTCTCCTCTTTTGGCCTTTAGTATTTATATATAATATTCAGCCCTAAAATCCTTATATGTTAAATAGAGTAGCTTACTTACTACCCTTGGTAATCTTTAAAGCCTACAAGTTAGTTTTTATTTTTTGACGGATATTGCATGCTATCTCAATTTTGTCATTAATCAAGTTGCAGCTGCAGCTGCAATCCCGTCCCCATCATATACGTAATCACGTACCGTCAGAAACTCAACTATTGGGCCGACGGTTAGATAGAGTGAGAATCACGGCTTTAATAATTTTGCTTCTTAATCCGAAAATTCGACCCTTAACAGCAACGATAACATAGTTTGATAAACCAAACTGCACCATCATGCGTCAGCAATGAAATTTACCTTTAGGTTCAATTTTGGATGATCCATTCTTGTCTATATTTATATATGTATTTAAATTATGTATATAAAAATATTTAATGTATATTTTATTTATATTTATTTTTTAGTAAATAATTTATTAGAAAAACTTTTAAAAAGTATCTATCATCTATCGAGTACCGGATACAAAACGGATAGCTACTGAGTGGAATGGAGCTCTTGGAGTCGTCGAAGGTTTGCCGCATAAACTACAAAGTCATTTTTTAATTGTTTTTATTAATTAAGGAACATGCATGCAATTGTCAGCTGGCCCAATACTTATTATGTATACAAAAATTTCTATTAATATAAAGTACAAAACAGGCAATTACATTGCAGTTTCGTGTGATGCTGGACATAATGGTTTCTGACTCAGCAATATATTATAATATTTCGATATACGATATAAAGTATTAATTTGTTGAATTAAGCAAGCCAACTAACCTAATTGTATATTTTAATTTTATTGAAGTAGTTGACATTTCTTCCCGCCCCTTTTTAATTAATATGTGAGGTCTCCATCTGCATTCTGCAATTACTGTAAACTTGCTCAACCAAACAAACTACTATTTTTCGGTTTTACTTTGGACTTTTCATGCACATTGATGATCAATGTTTTTAATCTCTTCACGACTCTTGGTGAAAGAGACCAAAAAAAAAAAAAAAAAAAAGATTGGATTCTTTCTTCCGACAGTTACTATAATAAAAAATATATTTATCTATGCTCATCAGAATAATAAAAATAATAATAAATTTGAATCAGTGCTAAATTTACTCCGGATTGTAATATAAATATATATAATTTGCATGAAAATCCCTAATCAAAATTACTGATAGCAAATAATTATTTGGAAAAGTGGCATAGAATTTGACAATGGCAGTTTCGTAATTTTAGAGGGTTATGGATTTTGATCGAGTGGGACCATATTTTGAAGAGAATCGAGCCAACGAGTAAAACTCACCAGCTTCGCTCGTGATGCATGCCTGTTTTCGGTCAAATTCCTTTGTTTAGGTCATCAAAACCGTATTTTTACTATTTTTAGTAATTTTTTTATGTCATATCTTTTGATAGAATACTTTTTTTATATACCGTCTGTGGCATTAATCTCGTCCGTTCATTTATTTTCGCCCTAGGTGTTATTTAGATTGGTTTCCTTTTTTGATAAAAGAGCATATTATATATTTTAGGGTTACAAAAGACGCAGACATATATTGTTTTGAATGAAATTTCTTTGAGAGTGTTCTCTCTATTCCAATTTTCGTGTAGATTTCGATTTTTGATGCCAAATATCTAGGTATTCTTAGAATCAATTGATATTTGAAGATCACAAGCCGAGTATTCGTACGCGAATCAACGTCTTGCGATAGTTTCCTTTTACTTCCACTGCGTCAATTACTTAAATATAGATTTACTTGGATAAGATTGAAGGAGCTTGTACGGTCCCAATCTAATCGTTAAAATAAATATAATAATTAGAATATTAACTATTTTATTAATTCGATCACGATTATATATGATGTGAGTTGCTGGATAGTGATAGGATCGATCCTATCAAAATTAATGATGAGACTATAAAATTTTCTTAAATAATTTTATGTTACAATTCTAATTGAAATTAATTACTCATTTAAGGTTAAAATAAAAATAATTACCAATATGCAGCTGGTAAATCACGTGTATAAATCAGGATATACAAACATTATACTGTGTATCGAATATCGCTTGTTGTAGTCGTGATATTCGCATGAATATCGCATTTATAAAACATAATTTACACTCAAATAAAAAATTCATATCACGATTGCTGATCACAATATGTGCTTAACTCTTATAACGCGATTACTATTTGTGATATAACAATGGTATATAAACATCATATCTTGTTTTGTTCCCATAATTTATGTGTAAATTTTCATATCCTCTTTTTCAAAAGCAATTTTGCTACAGTATATTGATAATTAATTTCATCAGAGTTGTATATTGATAATATTTTTCCTTAGAAATCTTAGACATGTATTGAAATCGAATTTTCCTAAATTGAAATTTAATCTTTGTGTGTTTCTCAAATTCATCCGGATGACGCGCAACAACCATTAAAGTCTTTTACAGTATGTACATGCGAACAATTATTTCCATTATTATTTTTTTCTACAGCTATTGCTTGGATTTGACCATTGGAATGTTACAACAACCTAACCATCCAAATCACCTTACATTTCCTACATATTTCCATAATTGTACAAGATTACATAAAAAAATTAATCGCAATAATTACTTCACTGGAGTGCATGGATCGTTATTTATTTATTTATTAATTATATGATTAATGAATCGTAATGAATGACATAATTTGCAATAAGTCAGACACAAATAGCATGCACAGCAACCAGGAATTCAGGATGGTGTATGTGAACCGGTTGGATTCTATTTTCTCTACATGCCAGCCTAATGGGTTTACTTTTTCCATTTCCTTTTCCTCTTATGTGGGCCAAAGATATAAAATAAAAGAATTAATTATGTGGGTGCAAACCCTAGAAGCTAGAGTTGAACTCTGTACAGACAACAAAGGAATGGGACCACGCCCACGTATTTCTATCAACTATATTCATAAACTACCAAGAGTGATTAAAATATATTGTGTTCATCTTTGTGTCATTGGAAAATAATATTCATTTGCTGTGATATGCTGTTTATTTTAATCGTTAATGAAAATAAAGGAAAATTAAGAAAAACATACATATGTTTTAGCCATTTTGCAAAGATGTCACTTATTATTATTATTATTTCCTTGATAAAGAGATGCATAAAGTTTTGCTAATACGTTTTTCTTATAATTAATTTTATTATATTAATTAACGTTATTACGATCTATTAGGATAAGTGTCACATCTTATTAGTTTTAATATAATTAAATTAATGAAAACCGACTTGATAAACTTTAATATATATATTAAAAATTATTTTTAAAATGCTAGAAAATAAACAAAAAATTAAGCAATAAAAAGGAGAGAGAGAGAGTGTTGTGTTCATTTTCTTGCTACCCCTTAAAAGCTATAATCTAACAACGAAAAAGTGAAAACTAGAGGTGTAATATTGTTGTGGTCATTTTCTTGCTAGCCCTTGAAAGCTATAATCTAACAACGAACAAGTGAAAACTCTATCGGGTTGTTGATGAAATACATCACTAAACTTTGACCAAATGGGTTTTTACTTGTTTTAGTTTATTCGTTTTTTCATTTTTTAGGCTAATGTCACAAACACCATTTCAATGTTGCTAAAATATTCGATTAACTACTTGAACTTTTGTTTAGTCAATTTGTTACCTAAATTTACTTTTTATGATTAAAAAAACTGCCTCAAATAACTCTGTTACTTTTGTCGACATAGTTGGCATCCATGACTTATATATTCATGGCACATGTCCTTAGCCCACCTAAACAATATTCCATGTGGATTTTTCCTTTGTAAATTAAGTGAAAAAAAAGAAAAAAAAAACTTCTTTATTTGTTAACAAGGAGGACCCATCCTCTTCCTCTTCATCTTCTTGTTGGATATCGCAAATCTTCTATCTCTGACCTCTCTCTCTCCTCTCATTTTCCATCTTTATCAAGCCCATACCATGGTTGAGTTAATGGAAATACAATATCCATAAGTATAAATTGCAAAAGAAACCCAAAAATATATATACAAATAAAATGCAATCCATGATCAGGTGATAAAAGTGAAAGCAAAGCCTCGTCTTTGAGCTTGGTTCTAGTGTAACTAGTGTGAAGAGGTTAGCAATGGGGGTAATCGAAATGGGATTTCTTGGTTTTGGTTTTTGCATAAGATTTGACTTTATATGGTAGCGATTATGGTCGATGGTGACTTGATGAGTTGACTCGGTTTGGTAGGTTCGACTGAAAGAATGCGAGAGATTGAGAGATAGAGGTGGTTGGCAATTTGGTATTTGATTTTTCTTAATGGTGGTGGCTTGGTTGTGTAGTAGTTTATGATTGGTTGGTGATTAAGTTACAGTGTAGAGATGTTGATGGTTTTGGTGTATGGTGGGTTACTTGGTTGTATTGTTTTGGTTAGTGATATATGTTCTAGGTATCGGAAGTGTGTAACTTGGTTTAGCACAATAGTGAGTGGGTTTAATGGTTCTGGTTTCATCAAAATGATGCTGTGTTGCCAATATATTCTTATAAAAGATCAAGCAAAGCTTGGAGTGAAAAACATACTTTCTCTGCCCTAGAACAGTGGTTGATGTTATATAACTCTTTTACTTATTACTAGTGTGTTTGAGCTCATTAAGACTTGACGCAATGAGATAATTAGGGTTTCAATCATGATTTATTGATTTTAAGAATATTCGGAAAGTGATCATCAATTATTTATTGATTTTGCAAATAACTAGATAATTACCATCCAAAATTCAAAAACATTGTAATGATTAAATTTTTTGGGAAAAACAGAGCAAGACAGCTCAAATTTTGTATTTTTGATGATAACTAAGTGTTCTTTTGCCCTATGATGTACAATTATAAGTAGACTCAAAAGCTGTAAAAAATAAGAACATAAACTGCCAAAAATAAAAAGTCCTCAAACTTAAGGACACAAAGTATATGAAAAGACAAATAAAATACCATAGACAATATTAAAAATAAAATTTTTTATAAAAAGTTATTGTAAGCCCTGAAAAATTTCAGTAAATAATTATGAGGATGAACTTTGAAGATAAAACCTTGAAATTCACTCCGAATTAAAACCGAACTTCGATAAGTCCCAAATCTCAAACGAATCCAGAAATTTCTGAATCGTGACAAAAACAAGAGTCCTCAGAAATAAAATAGTAACTTAATATACTTCCAATTTAAAACCTCTGCGTACGACCAATTGTATATTTAACTCCAACTTCTAATTCGGGTAAAATAGAGCCCTAAAACAAATTATTAAGAAGCAAATAGTGATTAACCTTCAGGAATAAAACTCAATCCAAAGAATTCCGCGAACATTGTGAGATATTAAATACTTATGGAAATCGACCTTAAAATAAATCTCACCAATCAGATGTGTCATATAAGCATAAAATATCAGTTTCCAAATTGGCAAAGGTGTAAACCGGAAAGTCAACCGGGAGACCTAAGTCCCCAAAACTCCTAAGAAACTTCGTAACCTAGATCCGGCAATCTCGTATTCCTAAGCCAAGGAGTCGGAATAAGAGGAAAAAGGTGTAATCGGTTCGTATTAAGTCTAGGACGCTCTAAAAAGATGAGATTAACGAATTTTCGATCTATTCCAATCTGGTCAGGTACCGACTTCGAAAAGCGTGCCCTGAGATTCGAAATATTAAAAATATATTATTAATGCCGTTAGACTCATGTTTTATAGGGATCTTTAAAATATTAGTTTTATAAGTTTTCAATAGCTAGAATTTCCTGATTTTGCAAATTTATCTGTATTTCAGTACTACCGGTAATTAGTGGGTCTTTCAGTACGATCTACTATTATTCATTACGCAATTTTGTTCTTGTAATATATACCCTAGCTTTCTTAGTAATTGAATAAACTTCGAAAACCGGAGAACGAAACCCTATATCGGTCTTGTTCAAGCTTAGTGAGAGGAGCTTAGAAACCCTAGATCCGGCTTTCATTCGGTTTCATAACAAAAGAAGTTTTATAAAGTAAATGAATATGAATTATTGTTTTAAAGTGTATTTTAAACCTTAGAAAGTTTTAAATTAGGGAATTTTTCAATTCCGGGTCTTCGCGAGCTCAACTATGAAAAAACATGCCCCGAGATCACAAACTCAGAAAAATATTCCGGAATATTCATTAGGACCGTAATTTTATGAGGATTTCAAAAATATCAATTTTATAATTTTCCGGACAATAAAAATTACAGTTATAGCCTTTTTCCCATATTTTCGTTACAACCGGTAAAGTAGATGTCTTATCTACTATTCACAAGTACAACCTACACTACACACTACCCATACCCTATTCTTACATCCTTACAACTACTCATTACAATTTTCTTTTCCAAGAAATTTTGTTTCCTAATTAATTAATACAATTATTTTTACTATTTTTAATCAATTAAAACCCTAATCTATCCATTATATAAGCTCCTTTTTCTCTCTCTCTCCTCATTTTCACTCTTTCAAATTTTATCAAAGGTTGAAAACCCTCTCCCTCTCCTCTCTAAGTGCCGTGACACACACACACATACACACACCTCCACAAATTTATTTCATCTTCTTTTCTTCTTCATATCATCCATTAGATGTTAATTCCAAGCTTTGTTAGTCCTAAATCTTGTAATGGCAAGACCATTCTTGTGTGTTTTCCACTTTTAATCCCAATGAGCATGTGCAAAGAACATGAAAACACTAATACAAGATTCTTAAGCCATCACAAGAAGTGGATCTAGTGTTTAAAAGAGTTTTTGTTGGAATATCATCTTGTTCATGCATGTAAAGTAGAGATCTAGCATAAGAAGTTATGTTCATGCCATGAAACTCATGATTCATGCACTAAATATGGTAGATCTAGTGTTTAGACATTCATGCCTTCATCTACATTGATGTTCATATGATTATTTTGAGTTTTCATGCATTAATGATCATAAAAGCTTAGACTTGCATGTGTATAGATGTGTTAGATGTTAGATCTTCATGTATATGAAGCAAGAAACTTGAAAAAGAAAAGATTTTTGCTAGAAATGTTTTATGAAAATTCGGATGATTTTGGAACCCTATTTTAAAAACCACTAAAACCACTTTAAAACTCATATTTTACATGAAAAATGAAGAGTATATATAATAGGTATCTTTAAGGAATGATTCTTATAAGTTTGAATGAGTTTAGGCATGAGTAATATGTAAAACAAGTAGTGGAGTTAGAATGGAAAATCTTGAGATAATGATTAATTGTTAAATTTGTAATTTGGAATAATGCCTACATAAACACTTAGTATCCAAGCTTAAATTAAATGTTTTATGAGCTAAATGAAGTCCTTAGATAATAGATATAATAAAGCTTCAAATTTTGGTGCATTAAATAAGTTTTCTCATAGGAAAAATGCAAGAAAAGAAAATTTCTAAAATTCGGATTTTTGTGAAAAGCTTGTTTAAAAACATATTTGCCAAGTGAAAAATGTGGATTTTTATGCATAAGTGAATTTCATGGGTAGTATAGATGCAAGGGCTCATTTTTATTTAGATAACAAGCAAATTCCAAGAATAAAATCCTAAAAACCCTAAGGAATGCAAAGTAGGAAAGAATAGATTTTTAGAAGTGACCATCATGGAGTTTTATGATAATTCGGAGTTCATGAGAGTTCATCATCAAAAATCATCAAGACCATGCATATATTGAACTCATTACATGACATTCATACTAGGAATTTATTCATATACCATCTATACATGAATCATCAACTAGAAACATTTTTACCAATTGCGAAACAATTTTTCGGAATCGGGAACGTTACAGAACAGACCTGATCCCTCTGTTCCTTGACCCTAATGTTTTCAAAACTTGAAAATAATATTAGAAATAGATAGATCTTTCGAAGTAGATAGAGATCGATATAAAATTTGTGAAATTCCGAGTTAAAATGACCAAGTTATGGCCGTTTAAGTTGGAACTTCCGCAAATAGCGAGAATTCCGATTTAGTGTAGCTTAGATGCATAGCTTGAATTAGTTTAGTGATGAGATTCTTATTAGGTTGTTCTTATTTGGTAGGTGATCCCGAGCAAGACGATATCCTACCACCCGACTGCCGTTATTAAGAGACTGGCGTGCCATGGCTGAGTGAGTTCCTCTTCCGATTTCAATTATTGCTTGTGATTGTAATGATAGTCGCACTAGTTGCTAAGTAAAGATAAAAAGAATGATTATGCATGATGGGGTTCATTGGGAATTATGATTGTCTATTGTTGATATGTGAAGTTGAACTTAAAGAATATCGAAGCCGGGTGATAATTTATGGCTTGTGTAGAGATAAATTAGAATTGACTGTCTGCAAATATTGCTTGGCCACCTAAAAGAATTTGATTAATTGATTATTGGACTTCAATTATAACCGAACTCATGTATATGACGATGGGGATGGGGCATTAGCATTGTTGGTTTTTCGTGATCCATAAAATGAATATATGTTGGTTAATCGTGATCCATAAAACGAATTGTTGTTCAGTTGACCGTGAACTTAAATGGCGTCGTACTGCAGGATTTGAAAATCTGCTAACCCGGGATGGAGGGCGCAAGTCCATCCACATATGATTTCCGGCTGGTCATATGTTTGTTGAACTCACTTGTTTGATGCATTTCACTTGATTGATTAATTACTTGCTTGAATGTCTTGTCTTAATTGTGATTCGGAAGTTTGCACTCACTAAGCTAGTGTAGCTTATACCCCAATAGTTTCCAGTTGCAGTATGAATACCTTTGGCTATCTCCGAGGACCCATGGACATCAGGTACAGCTCTTAGATGTTAAGGAGCTTTTGATAAGGCCGGGTCCTAAAAGTAGAAATGGACTTCTAATCCTGTTTCCCTGAACCAGTGCCTGAATGATAATACAAGGAATTTTGTGAGCTTGGGAATTCTTAGCATTGTTAACGGGGGTGTGCCCCCTAGTTCATGTAATAGAATAGTTCTCTATGAGATGATTATGATTTACATTCTTGTTGCTATGTATGTCTCTTTAAACTACTACGAAGCAAAGTATGGTCTCTGTATGTTGAGAGTGAGCCTTACACCCGATGTTCAAACTCATGGGAAGACTAAGGTTATCTTACTTGAGTTTAAATATTGAGTGTGGCGGACTGTCACGTGTAGGGCACACTTTGGGGCGTGACAATTATAACAAAATTAAAATCTTCCAAAAATAAAAAAAATTATTGTTTGAGGGCCTAAATGAAGGAATTTGCCCTAAAAACAACATGATGACTTATTCATATTGACTTGTTTCCTTCAAGATAGATTGTCCCACTTTGATAAATAATAGTACTCCACTACCTTGACCTCATCAAGACTATTTGCTCTTCCTTCTTACTGTCTCACTCTTTTTCATTCTTTATGCGTGCTTCCATGTCACTTCTTTAAAGCCATGGGTAGCGTGAAACGCACGCTGCATGCACGTGACTATTGCAACTAGATCCACTCCACTACAGTATGCAAAGTAGTAATATTAACTTAATACCTTATTTGCTTTGGGGAAAAGTAAAACTAGTTTTCTAAAGTAAATGTTCTCATGATAACATGTCAAAAAGATGATGGGTCTACATGTATTGGCTATTTTTATTGAGTTGTGTAAGAAAAACTTTCTCCATATTTACATTACCAATTTTATATATTTCATAGTCATACTTAGATAAATTAAGTGTGCCTAAAATGGAAGAGATCAAATATGATGTTTGTTAAAAGTTAAAAAAGTTACATAAAAGTTATGCATTTGATTTATTGGAATCTAGTCTCCTATTTTTAAGTGAAGAAGAGATATATAGGAATGTAAAAACTAATAAACACTAGTACAGCTCTAGCCTTCTCAAATTTAGTCTCCTTATTTAAAGTAGAGAACGACATACATGGGATTATAGAAACAGATAAACACTAGTGTACCTCCAGCATTCTCAAGCAAGTTTTTTTGTATATGAGAAATGAAAACTTGCCTAAATAGGTCAAAACCGGCAAGTCCAATCACTGAAAGGAGTCTATGGTTATGCTTTGCCTCATCTTTGGCATTAAGTGTTGAGACGCATGACTTAATGTCTTATTAGTTTTGTTTAATATTAAATTATATAAATATTGTGTAGTTTAGATATAACATATAACCTTACTTTTTTTTTTCATATTTCGCATTTGATGTTCCATATTGCCGTTAAATACTAATATTAAATATTCAAACATTATTGGAATACTAGGAACAAAAATAGACAAATAAGTTCTCATCATAGTATGATAAAATACATTATGATAGTCTCCAAAGTAATAATAGCATGATTAGAAGCAAATGTAGGAGTTCAAAAGAAAATAACAAAGAACAACAATTTTATAAGCCATAATTGTAAGCTAAGAGTGGCGCCGCTACATGGTAGGGTTGATGTTGTTATGAATGTGGTTGTGTTTGGAGAGGTAGTTGTTGATGTTACTATGACGATGCAATTCTAGCCATGTGGTTAAATGGGACTCATTGCTTCCCAATAATTTAAGTGTGAAAAAGTTTCTCGCTTTTTCGGTAAGTGGTGAGACTCATCGCTTTGTCTATGTAAGTGATGACACTTGCTACTTATACTAAGTTAGTTGTGAGCCTTGTAGCTTATTATTAATTTTTTTAATGAATTTGCAAATTACCACCTCTCTTTCAAACTTTCATTTAGGTGCGGATTCAACTCTTGAACATTTAAAGTATACTTTTGGACTCCTAAACTTTTAACAATGGGTAAAATTAAAAATAATTAACCTTTTCCATTTTAAAAGGGAGAAATTGCAAATTACTTCCTCAAATTTTTATTTTTGGGGTAGATTTATCCTTTAAATTTTCACCTATGTATGGATTTCCCTTCCAAACTTTTAAAGTGCATTTTTTTCAAAATGAAAAATTTAATTTTCCTTAACTATATCAAATATTGAAAGTTTAGTAGGTTTATAAGTGCACTTTAAAGGTTTGAGGCATGAATTTGCACCTAGCAAAAATTCGAGGAATTAATTTGTAAATTTTCCTTTTTTTTTTCTTAAAGAAAAGACAAATATAATGGGATTAATTGGTGAGTCTTGCGACATATGCGCCAAGGTTAAGCCCATATTCATATTAGTGAAAATGGAGAAAGTTTAAAACTTACACCAACTTTTAATAATTTGTATACGAAGAGACATGTCTTTAATTTGAACTTCAATTGAAAGGTTGTGATAAGAGATAAATTTATGAGAAGTGTGATACTAAAACTGGCTTCATCCATGTTAACATTATAGATAGAATATAGGCATGTTACCTCAAATAAAACATTGTGCGAATACTTTTATAAAATTATAAATATAAAACGTTGACAATTGTTAATTTTCATTATTAAATTTTTTATATTTAAAATATAATTTCTAGGTCAATAATGATAAAAAGATAAAATAAATTGTTTAGAGAGAAAAGATTCGAAAAGACAAATTTTAGAAAATGACTTCCCATATTTTTCAAAGGGCAGTCGTTCGGTAGGAAGGGGTTGTATTTGTGTTGGGAAAAATCTTCTATTTGAAAGGTTGGTTTTTTATGCTGAAAAATCAAATAGGTTAATAAAAACATTTTTCCAATTTTTTTTAATAAAAAAGTAGTCTTATAGCCGCTACCCGCTATGATATGAAATGGAACGAATCCTATTTTATCTTCATTTTTATAAAGTGTGGGATTATGATTTTTTTTTTTAAATTTAAAACATTTCATTTCGCCAAGGAATTCTACCTGCTTAATAGTAGAATTGCACATTTAATTATATTTGCTTTCCTTCCTCTTTATCTTATTATATATTTCTTTATTAATACTATATTAATCATAATGCTAGTCTTAATAAATACATCCACAAACGCGCACACACACACACATATATATATAGATATACATATATTGTATTCCATTTCATTTATATATATATATATATATATGTTTACTAAATCCTAATACAGAAATGATCTTTTTTTTTTTTAATAACATAAATATGAATATATCATCTTGATATTTTTTTTCGATAATTCAAAATTTTTGCATAGGAAACATAACGTTATTTAAATATTCAACTTCTTTGGTTAGTAACCCTAGGCAGCAACAAATGTTGCAGATTATAGATATAGATAATTCTTTTAAATTTTTTTATAATAAATTATTTATTAAAAATAAATATAAATAAAAAATAATTGATAATTTTTATTATAAAATCAAATAGATTAAATATATATAATATAAATATAAATAAAATATATTTATATATATTATTTCGATAATAATAAAATATAAATAAAAACAGGCAGCTCGAAAAACTCTAATTAGCCCAGCAAAGCCCCTCTACATCTATAAATATCAATCTACCGCTTCTAATTTTTATCCTTCCTATCGGAAAGAGAGAAAGAGAGCCAAGAGTCAAAAGGGCTAATCGTGCTTTTTGTTTTCCTGTGTCCCGTCCTTTCAGCTTTCACGTCTCTACACAAGACCATTTTGGAGCATATAATCCGAACCCTGCCTGTCTCTTTTGATCATCCTCCTCCTAAAACATTCCTATTTTGAAGAAATCCAGACAAATGTTAACTAACTCCTGTGAAAATCTCTCAACTATGAGGAACTTTTTAATCAGGACTTACTCATAGTATTATTAGTTTTTCAAGAAGTCACACTATATATATATAGATATATACACATAACAATTTGGTGGTTGAGAAGGATGTGGTGTACATTGCTTGAAACGATGGGACCTTTCATGAAGAGAAAGGCCTTAGAAATATATCTGAACACAGGACAAGGTTCCTATCGAGGAAGCTAAGGAAGGTTCGGAGGTTTGTTCTGTTGTTAGTGGTGATCCTATTTTGTTTTCGAAATAACCATAAATATAAAGATATAATTAAAAAAAAAAGGAACTCTTCTATTTTACCTGTATTTTTGAATTAGCTGCTATATGTGAGATCAGTAATATTAGTACTAGAATAGGACTTGGTAATTTACAACGAAAGTCAACGCAGAATGGGAGCTTCTACGATTATGCTCAAGGCTCTCTGTGAAGATTCGAATTGGAACTACGCTGTTTTCTGGAAACTCCGACATCAAAGTCCCGGGTAAGTACTCTTATCCCTCCTCTTTCTTCCTGTTATGAATTTGTGTATTCTTGTTAATCCAAACTGAGATGGTTATGGCTAGGATGTTAGTTTTGGCAAATCGCAAATCCACGTCTATTGAATATTCACATGTCGAGTTCTTTCTCTTTGTACATGGGAGATTATGATACTCTTCGGCCTGTGATATTATCATTGATTATAAAAATTAGTAATAATATTATTGATCATAAAAAATAATAAAACAAATTAAAGATTTCGATTATCGTTGGATAAAGTTCAACAGCTCGATAGTAATAACTGGAGCAATCTTATTATAACTCTATTATAATTACAGGTGGAAAAAAGAAAAAAAAACAATTGAATCGAAAAAATTCATAATCAAAAGAAACCATTCGTAACCAGACCAAATCAATCCAAAATATGATTTTGTTAATAATTTGGTTTGAAAATTTTTAATCCGAACTAATTGGTAAACTTATGATTGATTTGAAAGGATAAACACACAATATATAAAATTGAATTAAATTGTTTAGAAATATATAATAATTTTAATTATAACTATAAATTTTTTTATAATTTGATTAAATGTTATATATTATTATGATTTTATTTAATATTTATTATTTGGTGAATATTGATTAATATTAACTTGTTCATTTTTATATATTTTTTTATGTTTTTGATATATATTCTTTTGTTAATGATGTACTAATTTTTTTTAATACTTTAACTTTGTAAAGTATGTAATTTATTTATTTAGTTATAAACTCTTATTATATATTAATTATTCAATATATTTTGTTAGCAGATCATTTTTATTTATTGATGACTTTTGTTGATAGATGATTTTTTATTTTGACCAAATTTATTAGTAGGTAATTGACTTGATAGTTTCGATAAAAATTATAAATTATGACTTATTATGTATCAGTCAGTGAATGTATTTTATTGGTGGATAATTGATTTTATGGAGGAATATAGATTAAAAGTATGATGATTTATAAAGTATTTTATTTTTTGCAATATAAACTTTGTAAAGTGATATAAATTTTGAAATATCCACGTAAATGTAAAAACCTATAGCAAAGGAACTTTTTAATCAAAATTTTAATTTAATTCGTAATCCAAACTGACTAAATCGTTATTTAAGAGTTTGGAAAATTTCACCAAACCGTTATTTAATAATTTGATTTAGGATAAAAAATAAACCAAATTGTAATTAGGTTCTGGATTGGGATAAAAAAAAAAACTAAACCGTAAATTAGGGTTTGGTTTGCATTTAATGAAAATCGAACTAAACCGATCAATGCCTATCCCAAGTTATAATATGATCATAGAATTTTCTTAAGTATTTTTGTTTTAATCTGACTAAGATAACTCTATCCAATGATAACAAATTTGACTTTTAAATTTATGTAAATAATATGCTATTTAAATCATATATATAGATATATGTTATTTTAGTTTTTTTACATACTCTTATACGGGAATAAAATAGTACGCTACTTTTGTTAAATATAATTTGATCTAAGCCTTGAATTTCAAGGAAAAATAAGGATACCTAAATTTATTCTATTATGTTAGTTTGATAATTATATGTAACATTATATCTATACTATTAAAATAAAAGACACCACTTTTGCAGCTATGATGTTTATGAAATAAAAAATATTATGGAGTTACAGTAAATGGCATGAGGAAAATTTATTTGATATTAAAAATAATAAAAATGGGGTTGAGGGGTGTGAATATGAAAGTTACAAATTGTGATAAAAGTAAATAATGAAAAGAAAAAAAGAATTTCACCACTATAGATAATATACATAGACAATTTTATTGAAAAAACATATTTATAAAATAATAAACTAAATAATTTTATTAATTATTTTTTTAGCACCGGCCGCAGACCACGACAAAAGTTTGAGTTTTCCAAATCTCTATGAAAGCCAACTATTGACTATAATATTCATATTTTTTGCGTTGTAATTTGAATAAGCAGCTTCCTCTTGTGTTGTTTCATAAAGTTGTCCAACCCAAATGGGATTATAAATGTTTCCTTCGAATATACTTGTTGCCAAACTAATCAATAAGTCCATTGCAATTCCTTTGTCAAGACTTCGAGTCTTTTTGATTAAAAAAAAAAAAAAAAAGGAATGTCGATTTAAAGATTGGTATATTTGAGGAACTTGCTTGTGATGATTATTAGTAATTGGTTTTTCGCACATGCATGGTTCTATAATACTTTTAAAAGGGTTAGCTAGTTTTTAGTTTTAGGCTAAAATCCTGTGTTATAAATGCTTGATCTTTTTAAGTCAGTCGAAATAATTATATGAATCTAATTGTTGGAAAAGGGAGAAGCTTAGGACTAGATGGATGCTGAAGAGCCGATTACGCTGTCATTCCAGTACTATGTAGTTCGTTGCGTAGGGGCATTCAGTCTAAAAAGATGTGGCCATTGCAATTATGGATGGAATTGGAATGAGAATTTGTCGTCTTTATGATGTTGTTTTATTCGTGTTTCAACAAATGAATATTTGGCATGTGTAAAATATAATTTTTTTTTTAAAATAATGCAAATAATAATTATCACTTCAAGATACGTGCTAAATATTTATTTATTGGGATGGGAACGAGATAACATTATGGGAATAGCAAATGTGTTTTCATTGAATTGGTTCTGCTATGAAAAAACAACTGATAATAATGTATTTTGGCTTGAATGGCTCTAATATGTTCTTCCTTATCTCATTTTCATATTTTTCACTTTTATCAAAGTAAATCATGGATGGAACATGGAAAACGATTTAATTAAGAATAATATATAAAACCATTAAATAGACCTTTTAGTCCTCAATATGACTTCAAAGGCTAATACAAAATAAACAACGCATGATTAGGGGTGCAAACGAGCTGGGTCGAGCCGGGCTTTTGCAAGCTCGGGCTCGGCCCTTTTATTTTTTTAATTGGCTTTAACCGAGCCGGGCTTTTAACGAGCCTAGAATAATAGGCTCGGGTCCAAACCCGTTAAGCTTTTCCAAGCTCGAGCTTGTTTCGTTAAACGAGCTTGAGCTCGACTCGTTTAGCTTATATAATTATTTTTTAATTATATTTATAATATTAAATTAATATAAATAATTATATATAATATTACATTAATATATATTAATAATATTATATTAATAATATATATTAATATTATATATTAAACGAGCCCGTTCATGAGCTTGACTCGCGAGCTCTTAACGAGCTTGTTCACAAGCCTGTTCGCAAGCCTGCTCACGAGCTTGAGGACAAGCTCAGGCTCCGCTCGTTTAGCTAAACGAGCCTGAGATGGAGCTCGAACTTAGCTTGTTTAGCTAAACGAACCGAGCCGAGCCTGAAACGAGCCAAGCTCGAATAGCTTGGCTCATTTGCAGCCCTACGCATGATAAGCTGCATCAGGAGCCAAATCATTTGAGACTTAAATAGACCAAGGGAAATAAACAATCAAAATGATATAATTGGAGGAGTGATTGAGTTAAAACCAATTTTTTTTGGGCATAAGAGGATCGTTAGTAGGTTACTTAAATAATTTTAGGGAAGGGATGGCAGACCAGACACCTTTTTAGAGGCAATCATATTTTCCTTAAATAAGGAATTCGAAATTAATTTCTTCGTACCAGCTATTTATATACATACACGCATACATATATTTTAATTTTAGTCTTCCAAACTGGTATTGTTAAATGGCTGGAGGGAATCAGGTCGAGGCAACTTAATTTGAAGAGGTCCACCGGTTAGAGAGTGTGTTAAGTTTGCTCTTCCTCTACCAGCTGTCTGTTGAAGGTGGTCACGGGTCACATCCGCGAGTAGAACAACGAATTAGTATTTGGTTGTTCGACCACTTTCTTTTCCACCTTAGCCTTTATCTTAGCACATCCTTATACGAGCTAAAATAAGAGATCCACTGCCTGAGCATGGAAGATGTTTGAATCACGAGTGATAAACGATTTCAAATCATGTTGTTACATGCTCTACTTATAGATCTAATCTAGTTACTTGGTGATTGATGGAAATATTGTCTGTAAAGATACATTTACTTTGTTAGTGTCCTATCTTTTTTAGTGGAACCTAGCTATTATGTATTGAAGTTTTAACTTTTAAGGGCTTGTTAAGAGAAACCATAATTTTAAATCTTAAATCTTAAATCTTTAGATTAATTTACACTTATCATGCTTGGGAATGAGATGATGGGTTATCTAAGCATCATAAGGGAATTATGATTTTGATTTTACAAATTATCAAGTATACGCTTCTTGGGTAAAACTAATGTTATAGCTTATGAGTTGAGTAATATATGCCCATCCACATTTAAAAGAATTCTCAACTATTTGAAAGTCACACTTAAATGATTGACTTCCTTACAAAAAGCATGAATTTTTTCAGGAGGGAAATGAGCTTAACTTTTTTGATAATTTGTTATTAGAAATTTATAGTTCTATTATGGGAGAAGATTGTATCATTCTCAGGAAGCTACATATTGGTTATCTTCATGCCATAAAAAACATGTCATGATTCATCAGCCTCTAATAAAGAGAGAAGCTAGTCTTAGTATGGAACTCATCTTCATATAATTCTTTCTCCACATAATAATGATGATTAAGCCAGCCTTATAAATCTATTACATATATCTATATATATATATATATATATTAATTAGGTAGAAACTTATACTTATCCTATGTCTATTCTAAGGTAGTAATATTATATAGGTAATTTATAGAAAACTATAGCTAATATGCATTACATAAATTTCATTTTCAACTAGATTATAAAGAATAAAAAATATAAAAAACTAAACAATGCTCTGTATGCTACTACAGGTTTTTGTCATGGGAAGATGGATACTATGAACATCCGATACCTAGGACAGGTTTAGATGGTTTACTCTATTTAGGAGGAACAAATGAAATACTCTCTTTTGATAGCCTATATGAGAATGCAAGCGAGTATTCACTAGAAGTTACACCTTCATGTCGTCAGTATTCACTTGGAGAAGGGTATAAATTTCAGTCTTGACATTTAGAAGTCTATTACTTTGCAATTTTAACATTTGTTCTTCACTTCACTTAGGCAGTCCTTTGTTTTTTGTCGATTTGGTGTTCAATCAGGGCAGGTAAACTTAATAAATTCTTGATTTCTGGCACATACTACTAGCATCTTTATGTATCTGATTTCCTTCTAATAATTTCACAAGATTTTCTTGACATTCAATTATTAAGATCTCTTTTTTGTATCTTTCCTTAGGCTTGTTGGGAAAGTAGCTGGCATGGATGAATATTATTGGCTTCTTTTTGAGGATATTTTAACAAGTCAGTATCTGGAGACACCTCTTAAAGTGAGTGTACAGTGTAAAGTGTAAACAGCTAGCTTCTGATCATAGACCAACATAAAATTTAGTATACCTAACAAAAATTTTTTGAATTACTTTGTGTAGCTTCCTGAGGATTGGTTGCCACAGATTTTCGCAGGCATCAAGGTAATACTAATCTTCCTAGGACTCGGTTAAAAGAACAACCATAATGTGCTGTGCCATTTAAACATAATTCTCCCAAAATCTCTATAGTCTATTTATACACAGATCTATATTCAATTATCTTGCCTGTAAAAGATTAGCAAGTTGTTCATTTACAATTTGGTTGGTTTCAATAGAAATTGTTTGTAATTGTAAAATTTAGAACACCCTAGTCTGTCTTCATTATGGTAAGTGTGATAACCTTTTGTAAGTCACACTTTTTCATTAATCTTCTTGTTCTGAAATTTTATCATTCTCGCCCAGACCATTTTGCTAATACCCGTTCTTCCACATGGCGTCCTGCAACTTGGTTCGTTGGAAGAGGTTCGTTTTGTGTGCCTAACCCAAGTTTCCCTCCTTTTAAATCTTATATTTTCACTGAGATTTTTGTTGAAACATTTACAGATTATTGAGGATAAAGCAGTTGTTGATCATGTCAAGAGGAAATTCATCTTACTTAAAAATGCAACTGATTGTTCTACTACTTTATTGACTAAAGATCCCGAGAGTCGGTCTTCATGGTTGCTGGATTCCTTGGATGAGAGTGATAGGACATCAACAATAGCCAACAACCTGGGAACAAGCTACAATATGAAGATTTAGAAAGCAGTATGAAATCAAAAGAAAATGTCTTAATAGATGGTCAATTCACGCACAATCCAGAATTTCTTGAACAGGCTAATGAGAACAAATGTGTTGCTCCTCCTATAGGCCCTCGGAACCACAAATCCCCCAATATTTTCTATAAAAATGGAGATGACCAAGTATGACCAATTCGGTTCACATTATTTGGAAGATGACCGTGAAACTTTCTATCAATTTTACAATACACAAGAGCCTATCAAATTTTCTAGCAGTCCAGTGAATTCTTACATTAGTCATGGTGTAAAGGCATTGGATTTTGGGGACGTTGACATTGAAGATACACGTGATGAGGGTCTAGGAAATATAGCTAGCTTCCCAGCAAATATGACCTGCACGAGGCATTTGGATCAATTTTGGAGAATGAGATTTGTGATGATCCATTTGATAGATACATCACCTTTAAAGATGATGCCACTGCATGCGTGCATGACTCTCTTGAATTTTTTGCTGACATCAAACCATCTCCTTGGGAAATTGGGGAATGTCGTGTCACAGACGATGCAGAAGATCTCTTAGAAGCAGCCATTGCCAGTTTGTGTAGCAAATATGTTGATCCTTCAACCCATTTAACCAATGGTATTGGATCATCAATACCTCTTTGGGCCAATCCTCTGAGCCTTTGAAGGCTTAAATCCTGTTGTTGTCGATGTAGGTAATCCTCTTTCGTGGTGCAACAGTGAAGCTGTTTTTGAAGTCATAGCTACGGAAGGCATTTCTAGCTCTTCTTCTGCTTCAGCTTCTTCAAAGAGTACCGTGACTTCATCGGTTGAGAAGGAGGAGCAGGATAAAGGACAAAGTAGTACACGAAACAAGCAGGAAAAGAAGCAATTGACTGGCAGCAAGAGAAAGAGTAGACCTGGTGAAAACCAGCGACCTAGGCCAAGGGATAGACAATTGATTCAGGACAGGGTCAAAGATCTCCGAGACCTCGTCCCAAATAGTGCAAAAGTATGTATTTGAACATTCACATATACACTTTGCTTAATCTATTACCTATATTAAGTTACATCTTTTCAAAATGATGTTTTCAGTGTAGCATTGATGCGCTTTTGGAGAAAACAATAAAACACATGCTTTTCCTTAAGCGGGTGACAGATCAAGCTGGAAAGTTGAGAAATGGGTATCTTCGGAGGTATGTTTATGTTATAGACCTTAGTTTTGCAAGTACTTGAGCTTCCTATTTTGAGATATGTGATATATTAAGTGGGATAACTTAATTGTTAATTTAACAATTTATGGTTTTGGAAAGCTCTATTTTCCAAAGACATACTAAAGCAAGAGGAGTGGGATCAAGGATTCTCAAAAAAATTATCTTTTGAGAAATATAAAAAATTGAGTTTCTAGTGATGAAAGGCAGAATTCGCATGGCTATATCTCATTACATGTGTAAGATATTGTTGAACTGTTAGGTTGCAAATTTTATAAACAAATTTGGCCTAACTGAAAGATAGTGTAAATTTTTTAGTATTGTGTTATCTGAAACCTCTTCTATTTTAGGGCAAATATAGTGTTTTTGTGTATATATATCTGTATATGAAAATAATCGATGCAATTGCTTTGTTTAAATTATAGATAGTATTTTGCTAAACATCAGTATTATGCTTTTATTTGTCAAGCAATCTGACTCATGATTTATGTTGTATTGAATTCTTTTTCATTTCATGTTATACCATTTGTTTTCTACCTCATGTCATATCACGGAAAATTATTGAAAAAAAAAAATCTATCAATGGTTGGGATAAGTTCAAATAAGGTGGTTAAAAAAAATAATAAACTTTTTACAAAATAGGTTAAATAAATGATTAACAATTTAAATGGTTCAAAAAATATCATTTTGTAAAGTAGGTGACAAATAGATTAAAAAGAATTTTTATTTGCATCTTTTTATATGATGTTGATTTATCCTTTTTATCGGCCAAAAAAAAAAAATTTATCCTTTTTAACTATTTAAAGCATCCGTTTTGAATTTGACCCATTTTACAAAATATTAATTCATTTTCTTAACAACTTAAAATATTAATATCTTATTTCAATTTATACCAAAATGTTAATACTTTTCGATAAAACGTAATTTATGAAGTTTAATAATTCTCGTGTAGTTTCTTATATTGAATGGCATTGTAAACTGATGGAGGATTCATTTTTGCCGTAACTAATTATTTTCTCTAGTTTGATCTATGAGAATTAAGAAAACACAATTTGAGGGTCTAGCTAAAGTGTTTCAGAAAGTGAAAAAAAAAAAAAAACGCTCTCTTTAATACATATCAATATTTTTGTTTTCATTGTTTAGATATTTTTGAGCTTGTCACATCTAGTTTAGTAAGCATACTATCGAATTCAATGTGGTAGCAACGATTATTTTATCGGACATAAAATTGAACGAATTAGTTTTGCGGCTTAGGCCCTCTTTGTTTGAACGAAAACAGGAAAATGTTTTTTTATTTTTTATTTTTATGTTTGCTTAATACAAAATGGAACAATTAATAAAAAACATTTTTTCTTGTTTTGAAAAATATCAATTCATTCATAGCTTATTTTTAAGAAAATAATTTATAGGACATAAAAGAATAAATCATTTTTCTATTTATTTACGAGCTCATCTATCAATTATTTACCATCCAAAAACATTTATTATTATTTTTCAAATATTTTTCCTTTAGGTAGGTTTATTTCTTATAATATGTATTTTTATTTTCTATATTTAAAATATATGGGTCATCTTGAAGTTATACAGATAGAAAAAAAATATTTCCATAAAATCAGCCAAACATTTTAAAATATGTTACTTTTTAAGAAAGTCTTTTGAAGAAAAAACATCTCAGGATGCGTGATTGTCATATGTCGCTCTTGTTTGGTATTGAATGAAGAATTAGAATGTCTTGTAGTATTTATATGTCAAATGATGCATTCATTTACTAGTTTAAGACTTTTTCATTATTTTTTGGCTACTATTTAAGATTTCGATTTATTTTGTCTAAGTTGCTTGAAAAGTTATACATTACATGTTAAATGAAAAATATTAAACTAAGATCCATGGTTTGTTCTTTGTCTTCAAATCTTGTCAGCAATAATTGGTATAAAAATATATATTAGTTTGCACAGAGGAAAACCTTGCCATACAATGGCCCAAAAAAAAAACAAAAGGAAAAAAAAGCCTTGCCATACTAGTATTATATGAATTTTTGATCCAGTAGTTTGCATTCTTTGGCAATCTATCTGTGGTAAGATTTTCATAGCAATGAGGTGGCCAATAAGACCAGAAGGATATTTGTATCTATTATTTAAACATCTTAGTTCCATGGTTAAATTTTATAGAGGCTGACAAATATCACGGGTACAATTGTCCATCCATTTATAGCTGCTAATAAACTAAAATGATAAAAAATAAAAATAAAAAATAGCCTTAGTTATTAGCGTATTTGCTTTAGAACTTAAAGTTTGTAAAACGGCTTTCAAGGACATCATTCCATGGAATTGTGCACTGATGTAATTGATTCGATGTTATGTTGTTTTTAAACATTTAAATTTGAAAAATTACGAAGTCAATTTAATTAACATGTTTTTTTTGCAATCTATGATTGAACTACAATTTTAGGAGAAAAGCTTTAGAAATTTGGTAAAAGATATTTGCTAATTATGTAGAAAGGATTGTGGATCAAAATGGCACTGGCTAGATGAATGTAACAATTCTCCAATTTCATAGTTGGAGATAATTGTGTTAAGTTTACCATTATTATCTTAAATGGATCAATTGAAGTTCATTTTCGTAAATGTAATACGCGAAAAAAGGCACAGATGCATTCGATTACAGATAAATCCCGTTATAAGAAATAAAAAATTTCTTCTCCCTATAGATTGATGATATGAATGCAGTATAATGGGGTAATATTTTGTGCTAGTAATGAACATAATAGAATAGGATGTGGTGTGACAATAGAAAAACTAGTACAAAATATTTTGTTTAAGTCTAATGTGCTGTTTTGCATGACCCCATTTAAATATTAGTGACAAATGCCATACTCATAATTAATTATAGGAAGGTACACAGAGATCAAGATGTTTCTTGGACCATTCGGAAAAGCTGATTCTAGTAAAGGCATATTAGAAGAGGCAACACTTATTCAATAATTCTAATGAAGGCAAAATAGAATGAGTGATTGAGCAAAAAGCATTTAATTGTTTGTTTTAATGTTGGTCTTGCTTTTTTTGTCTTTAAATTAAGATAGTTACTACTTATTTTATAGAATCATGTAATACTTTAGTTACTACTTATTTTATAGAATCATGTAATACTTTAAAACTGGGTTTTCAAGGGATCCAATTCATCTTTTTTTCTATATGGAAAGTGATATTGCTTGAATGGATTTGTCATACAGGAAAACAAAGACAATTCAAGTTCAGAAAATGAGGATGTCTCCCAGAGAGAAACTAGATGGTCTATTGAATATGCATCCGAGTTGCAGTTGTACCCAATATCTGTGAAGGATCTCGAGCAAGAGGGACACATGCTTATAGAGGTAAGTGTTCCTCGTTGATCGATCTTTTCTAATACTATTTTACTTCTGATATGAGTTTTTCAGCTCTTTAATCTACACGAGTTGCTTTGATAACAGATGTTATGTGATGACCAAGGCTTATTTTTAGAGATTGCTCAAGTGATAAGACGTCTAGATTTGACAATATTAAAGGGTGTTATGGTGACCCGGGCAGAAGATACATGGGCGCATTTCGTTGCTGAGGTTCAAACACATAAGTTATTCATTTAAGATTTGATAATATTGTAATTTATGACACATATAGTAAATTTTTATTATCTTCTTTCTCAGGCTTCAGTTGGATTCCAGAGAATCGATATCTTTTGGCCCTTGATGCAGCTTTTACAACGTCAGAGGAAACGCAACTTGAAGGCCGTTTGATGTGTCCTAGACTTTTGATTTTTGATGAGGGATGTTTAATGTTGGTTACAGTCATGTAAAATGTTTTCACTTACTGCTTGAGATGGATGTAGTTGCTTTAAGAAACCTTCTACTAGCAGATGGAGTTTTCTATCAGTTTCTCCAGACATGTACTTATTCGTCGACTTTGCTAACAATATTTACTTTTCTTTCTTCACTATAAACTCTAGCCATGACTTTTCTCGCTTGCAGAAAGAGCAAGCATTCAATATTACAGGAATGTAAGTATCAAAATCTATTCTATAGGTGAAGTTATGTATTGTTAAAACCGAGCCAATCCATGATTTATGGTTTGATTTTTATTGAAACTAAACCAAATGGTTTGGATTAGAATTTTTTTTAAATGATCACATAATAGTTTGATTTGGATTAAATTACATTTTAAACAACCTTTTGTAATGTAAAATAGTGTACTTGTATAATATGTAATCTCCCATGCAAAAAATAATATAGATATTAATTTTGTATAATGACAACTAGTATTGAATCTTACATGCCGGAAATCATGCTAATATTCATGCAACTAAAAATTTCAAATGTTCATTAGCAACTAACCTTATCCATAACTTTAGCAACCTCTATATATTTTATATATTATGGATTACTTAAATAATTGTATATTTTAATGAATGTAAACTAAAAATTTGTAGTTCTATGTTACAAATTATGATATAGAAACTTTTCAGTTACAAGTAACAAATTATTATATATATATATATATATTTAAATTGTTTGGTTTAATTTTATAAATTGGTTTAGTTTACCCCTCCAATTTAATTATTAATATACAGAGTGACTTGGTTTGAAAATTTTTTGAACAAAAAAAAAAAAAAAACTACATTTGTTTGTTTTGTTATATTTGGTTTAGAAATTGATTAGTCTTGATTTTTTTTCCCACCCCCCACATATAGAACACTTTTAACTTTATTTGATCCCTTGAGTCATGGCTAGAAGTGTCGAGCCATATATGCTCCAAGTAGTAATTGTAATTAACTTTATGTAGTATAAACATCAAGCTGTTATATGCCAATCAACTAAACTATTCACCAACTATGTCAATTTGTGCTGAAGATGAAGCCATTTTAAGATTTTCAAACATTCTAAAGCCTTTAAAGGTGAAAAGAAGGCCAAAGAGAACACAAGAACGAGATAGGCTCATCGCTCCAAATATTGTCATATAGCCAAGAAAGATAGGTTATATCGGGTGAGGAACTATGGTGAGTTTGAAGGTCGTAAGACAACCACTAAGATTGGACACTTGAGTAATCTTGTAGTGTGTAGAGGAGGATAATCAATACAATGAGGACATAGAGTGTTGATTGTTTGACCTCATCTATGGAATCCAATATGAATGGTAATATACTAATAAACAGCCTTGCACCTAAACATGAGAGCTCTAGGGTGGACTATGGACCTTACAACAAGACTTGACCTATTTAGATTGTTAGATTTTTTTCTATATCAGATTGATATCAATTCGGTATTAATTTAATATCGATTCAATTTGTTCAATTTATGAGTAAAATTATTGATTTTTCATCGGTGTTATTCCGTATTGACTCAGTATCTGTTTGGTTTGAAAACGATGCCAAAACAATAATCTAAATAAGCCAATATGGTGTTCAAGACTAAGCTCTAGGTTTTCTTTGCATTGTTGCTTCCATCCAATGACACAAAATCTTTGAGTACTTAGCTATAAATATCGTTGATGCTGGTAAGAAACCTTCACAATCTTGACCTATTATGAACTTATTACCTATGTGATCTCTTTGTTTTGATATGTCAAATCAATTGTGTATGAATAGATCGTTGCAAATTTTATCCTTTATTTGGTTTACCAAAACAATTTAGATTCAATTATTCCTACTATGAATGCATGTCTCATAGTCATTCTAATATAAGTTGTGTAACAATGCAATAATCCCAATTCCTAAAGGAGAAGGATTAATTGCCTCTTGATTTGTCACTAGCATTCATGATTGTTTTTAGTCATGCCAAGTAATCAACTTAACAAAACTTTCAAACAAGCGGCATTTTTTCCAATTAAAGCATAATGACCTTAATGTACAATCACCTTACGTTTAAAGGTCAGTTGCACTAATTCATAAGGGAAAGAATCAATGACACTTAAATGCACTGTTTCCCAATTTGTAGATTGTATTTAGTAGCCTATCCAAGGGCTTTATGGTCTGCATTTTTCCTTAATCTTGTTCTTAGTCAGAAGTATATTTTAGCATTAATACACAATGTGATCTCGTATACATATCCCTTAGGTACTCGCTTTATTAAGAAATTTTCTAAAATTAATTTAATATAAGTGAACCCTCATGATTAAAAGTTAACAAAGTAAGTGTGCTCATTTACTATGATGTAAATAAAGGTAAATGAAGAAAGGGATAGTTAAGCTTTGAACCTTAATAAAGTAAATGTATTCATTTACTATGATGCAAATAAAGATAAATGAAGAAAGAGATAGTTAAGCTTTGCGTTGGGATCGAGATAGGCTGAGAAGGTTTAGCCATGGCGAGGGATAAGAGTCTCTTGATCCTTGAAAAAGTGCAGTTAAGCTTAATAGTACATCATGAAAATTGTTCACATAGCCTTCCTATTGTTGAACTTGCTAGGCTTAATGGTAGAGGTTGGTGCTGGATTGAACCGGCCCTGAACTACTGGGCCATGGTTGAATCGGAACCGACCTGTGGCCATGAAGGGTCGAGTCGGTTCAACCAGCGGTTCAAGGGCTGGTTCATGGCCCTTGACTTGTGAATAATTTTTTTAAAATTTTTCATAATTTTTTTTAATTAGATTGATAAAATACACATACTAATATCATCATACAATAGTAAATTACAAACTGTGCAAAACAAACAAATTTTATCAAAGAAAATACACTTGAATAGGAAAGTTACTCTAGTGTGCATATATTTGGGCTAAAAAAAACTTACTTTAACAAAGAAAAAAGAAAAAAGGAAGACAACTTCATAATAAATACTATCTATTTACATTAAAATGATTTTAAATATTTATTTCTTATTTTTTTTATTATATCTTTTTATCATTTTTTTTCTTATTTTGATTCACTCAACTTGTTAGGTTGGTGAGTCAAGACCTTGAATCATCCTTGACCTACCGGGCCGAATGGTTGGCTCGCGGGTGATGATGCGTATGTCGACCGGGCCCTGCACCTATGTCTACTAATGGATTTGATTGAGTTTGAGAAAAGTAGGACCTATATCTTTTATTAGGAGGAAAGTGGTTTAATGTAAAAGCTTTAGGACTCATATGACTATCGGTTTTTATTTAAGTGAGGGTCTATCCAATTTATTTCTCTCTCTCTAATAAATATTTTTCTTGAAATTGTTTTGAAGATTTTAATATTATCAATGTGTAATTTTCAGTACTTTATTAAATATATTTGTTTAACTTATCAGCGGGCTACATTGGTCGAGAAGGGGCTTTAAATTTACCAACAAAGCCCACTCATTGCTTGAAAACGCTACCTTAGCAGACCCAATTATCGAGCTTGGCCATTGAACCTCCTGGGCAGTCCACCGTTTTATTTTTCGGCGCGTTTTCCCCCACTAATTACCGCGGAGAGATATCTTATTAAACTAGGCTTCCTTCGGAATATTCGGCGGAAGAAAATGGAATGGAATAAAAGTAATAGCGTAGAATGATGAATTTATTATTATGTTTGAATTCATTTATGGATGAAATAGAATTAAATGAATGTAAAATGGTATTTATGAAAATTAGTAAATATATGATAGGATTAAATGTTGATGCTTCTAAAAATTTTTGCTTCTAAAAATGTTTGCTAAAACTGACTATACATATATATATATATATAAATATATACAAAACTTAGATTCCATTCCAAGTTGTTGCTACATATTAAATGCTATTAAGTAAGGATAGCCTTGGGTTGAATCGGCCAGAATTGCTAAGCTAAAGTTCAGGCTGTGGTTAAATTGGAATTAGCCCGTGGCCATGAAGGGTCGGGCTGGTTCATAGTACTTGACCCGTGAATGAATTTTTTAATTTTTTGTAAATTTTTAATTAAATTGATAAAAAACATATAATTAGATCATCATACAATAGACATATGAAGAATTTTAAATTACAAACTTGTGCAAAACAAGTAAAGCTTATTGAAGAAAGCACACTTGAATGGAAAAGTTACTCTAGAGTGCACACACTTTAGCTAAAAAGATATACTTGGACAAATGAAGGGAAAAACATGATAATTTCATAATAAATACTATCTTTTCACAAAATTTATGACCTTATGGGCGGGCTGGGCCGCGAGCCATGGCCTACCGATGATGGTTTGGGTTTGGTTGATGGTTAGACCAGGCTCGTGCCTATGTGTACTATTAGGTATGTATATGTGTTTGAAATTTATGGGGAGACAACTACAAGCTTTCTAGGACGGTCCCATCACCATTAATCTAACTGTTAGAATAAATATAATAAATAAAATATTAACTATTTTAGTGATTCGATTACAGTCGGGTGTTGTGTGAGTTGTTAGATGGTGATGGAACCAGTTCCGTTAAAATTAATGGCGGAACCATAGAATTTTCCTTCTTATTAATATTTCTTGTCATTTATTTTTTCCCCTAATTTTCATTGTATATTAGAATATATCGATTATTTGCTTCTTGAAATATCATATATCCAGCTAGGTAGAAAAAAAATGAAACTCAAGTTTAGCAGAAAAGCATTTTTTTTTCCTTTCCTCTACCGTAATTATACATACCGAGCAATTAATTGGATTTTACCTTATATGCTATTCACAATAAGAAACAAAACTATATTCCGATTAAAACTATAAAGTTTCTAACAAACAACCCTTGGGAGTAGTGGAGAAACTAAAAAAAAAAAAGTATCATACGGATGATGAGACAAATTTTTTTATCAATGGACAACTCAAAATTTTATAGCATTATAATGCTGTACTTATGTACTAAATAATGGATTGCACAAAGATCCATCTTTAGTACCATGTATGCCAAATGGAATACAAGTGAATTGACATATTCAGTATTCTTTGCACTATGCCACTTAATTTTTCTTATTCAATCCAGTTCTTGTAGTCAATTGCTACCTAATATTGGGGTCGGACAATTTGCAGTTTGGTTTGGTTCACCTCCTAAATTGAATCAAACTTAATCAAACTGTTCGATTTGTAATTAAAAAAAAATAGTTTAGTATGGTTTCATGTTTGGTTTACAGTTTGATCCGTTTATTCATTCTTAAAATAAAGACACATTCTATTGGGAGGTTGTAGTTACATCACTAATGCAAATACAAAAAAAAGCATTTGAAATTAATTATTTACCCAAATAAATAGGATATGACAAAAGTTTACCAATGTTATAAAAGAAAATTACTTAAATACAAATTACACAATTTTGATTACTAAAATAACAATACAAAATTGCATCTAAGATATACTATTTTGGTTTCAACAAAAAATTCACATGTTTAATATTTGATTTTGAAATTTTAGTACATTGTAAAATTGCATGTTAAACATGCAATTTATTATAAATGGAAAGTAAAATCGCTAACACAAAATTGCATTTAAAATATGTTATTTTAGTTTCAACAAAAAATTTTGCATTTTAACATGTGATTTTGAAATTTTAGTACATTGCAAAATTTCATGTTAAACATACGATTTAGATAGTAAAATCTTATGTTGAACATGCGATTTACTATAAATAAAAAGTTTTACTATTTTTACAAAAATCATAAAAATCACATGTAAGACATACAACATTTATAAAATAAAAAAACGGCATCTTATACATGCAATTTTACAAAAGCATTTGGATAATTATTTTATATAATTAGTATTTGTGTGAATAATATTCTAATGGATTGGTAAATCTACAATTTTCTCCAAATAAATATGTATTGCATAGAGAGATTTTATCCATCATAAAACTATAACATTATATTAGTTACATTTTGTTAAGTTATCATGAATTATAATTATACATTGGGCTCGATAAGATTAGAATATACTATTCCAATATGAGACGCAAATTTTAATTTGTTGTGCTTCTAATGAATACATTATCAATTACATAAAACAACAAGCAACAAGTAATAGAAGTAGATCAATAAGAGAAGTCAAAAAAAAAAAAATGAATGTTTAGAATACCAGAAGCTAAAACCTAAAATTATTTTATTTGTAGAGATACTATAACTATCAAAAGATGATATAGCTAATTTAATTTCATTCTCATTATGAAGACATCTATATAAAAAATTTCAAAAATGATTAAGTTTTTTAATAAAGTAATTAATAAAAACAATATGTCATCAATAAAATAAAAAGGAAAAGAAATTAACATTTAAGTTTTTTTTCAAAAAATTACGAAAAATTGCCATTGGGATCAAAATAATCCTAACTTTGGGCAGGTTACCTCGTCTCTTGTGGGCATATTTTGGCCGCCATCTTCTTCTTCTTCCTCATTCTAATGGCAAGCGTTATAAAGATATTAGTTCATGAAAAAAACCAAGCAATTCGTGTAAAAAACAAGTGGATGCACCAAACTCCATAGGTAAGATTCTTGAGATTTTGGCTTAATTTTTCACGAGTATTGATGTTGCATTGTAGATTTTTGGGTATTGTATATTCTTAGATGACAAAGTTCCATGCTCACTTTCCTAGAACAAATCAAAGTAGTCCATGGACATCGAGATATTTTTGTGATTTGCCTCCATGTATGTGGACTTTATCTTATGATGAAGGTGTAAGATTTGGAAGTGGTACAACAACATGACTAAAAGTTACAATTCCGTTCTTAAAGATGCTTAATCCTTATCCATGGCAACATTACTGAAAAAAACCTTTTACAATTACAACTCAATCTTCAACAGGCGAAGGCAAGAGGCGAGTAAAGCTATGAATTTATGTAAGTTGCTGATAGCTTATGTTGTAAAGAAGTTAGAGAGATAGAACAATGTGTCAAGTGCTCATCGTGTTACATGTTTCGACTGTTAGGAACGTGTATTTGAGGTTGTAACTACACAACGTCCTACAATGTAGGGTCAAAAGGGGAATCACATACAAAATTGAGTTGAGATCAAGCAGATGTCAATGTAATAAGTGGCAGAACTATAAAATTCCATGCTCACATGCAATGGCAGCAATGGGTATTG
The DNA here is from genome assembly GCA_024138025.1 of Combretum micranthum. Classification (NCBI taxonomy): domain Eukaryota; kingdom Viridiplantae; phylum Streptophyta; class Magnoliopsida; order Myrtales; family Combretaceae; genus Combretum; species Combretum micranthum. The sequence goes on from JAMXBD010000047.1 coordinate 1,964,918, forward strand.
TGTTCATGGATTGTGTTGCTCAAGTAGGATAGTGGTATAAGTGGGAGAATCAGCGAAGAGTATATGAGTATTCATTTATACCTGTAACAGATAATGCAAATTAGACTTGAGTTGATATTCCAACATGGCACCCCTTCCCTGGACTTATTAGAAAAAGTGGTAGGACTAGGGAGAAGTGCTTGTAGAATGAGGTGAACATTTGAGAAGGTCCATGGGGTTACTCATGTGATTTGTGTGGATAGACGGGGCATAGCATTAGAAGTTGTCTAAGTAGGTGACTGGTTAGTAGGACAGTTATGAACTAGTTGAGTCGTAATGGTATTGTATTGTTCATGTGATTTATTTAATTGCATTGACATTGCATACTTTATCTATTGTTTGTTCTGTTTGGTACTTATGCCTTTGCTGACACTATTTACTACTTTCTTACTTACAGATGGATCTTGGATTGCTAGATGACTCCATACTCATAGGGTAGCTTGTTTATAGATCAAGGCTGGCATGGGAGGGACATGTAAGATCATTTCCTCACCCCATTACTTAGAACATTTAGAGAATGTTTCTCATGGAATTGTTTCAAATGCAAGAGTACGTCGTATTACACTATCACTGAAAAGAGGCATTGAGATGCTAGGCCAGCATGCCTTTGCTAGTAGACGATTGACTTGTTCCGTTCCTATCACATGTTAGCTTCATAGGTGCGGCACAAATATCTTTTGTTCAGCTGGATTAGCACCTAATTACTACTTTATTTAAGAGATGGTCACCTGAAACCTATACATTTCACATGCCAACAGGGAAGTGGACACTGACATTACAGGATGTTGCATCACTTATCGACCTTCTTGTTCATGGGCATGCAGTTACCGGCATGGCATGGATGGGTTGGCCAGGGTTGTGTGACCATTTACTAGGAGTTAGACCCATGCCCATCATAGATATTGATGATGGCTGCTTGAAGATGTCATGGTTGAATGCATATTTAAGAGTACTACTTGATTATGCAAATGTTATTACGATCTGACACCATGCTAGGGCTAACAATCTATTGCTCCTAAGGAGGTTTATAGTTTGGGACAAATCATCCAATTTGGTTCGTGCCATGTATCTCCAGTTGCTTGAAACTTTGAGAGAGTAAGCCAGTATGCATTGGGAGTAGCTTGCTTGGCATGGCTATCATGGCTTCCCCCATTGATATAAGTAACATAGCATGACCCCTTTATAGTTTTGTAGATCTGGGCCTGGGAGCACTTCCTACACATTACATTTCTGCATTCATAGATTATAGCAGTCACCATGAGGCGCCCTCTCATCAGTTACTTGAGCGCCACTTTTGATGTCACTTGATCCCCTACATATTTGTTGTTTGAGTACATAGGATGCTTTGATTGACACGTCCCAAAACAAGTATGGCTTTGTATGTCCTATTTTTTTTTTCATATGTGCACAATTTCAATCCTATTATTATGCGTAGCTTACTTTTTTCTTGAACAGGTTGTTTGGGACTTGTACTATGCTATTTTGACTTTTCCACCTGATTATTGTCGAGCTGGCAGAGATGTGTGGCGTGCATGGGTACCCTTGATTTGCTTTTACATTATTGAGCACTATTATCTAAATAGAGTGCTTAGACAGTTTGGTGGTTTCTAATGGATCCTAAACCCCCAATTTGATATGAGAGCATTACATAAACTTGACTTATGAGGACGTTCTGAGTGGAACTAGGCAGTAGAGAACACTAGGTAGGTTACTGACTGGGATAGCAGGTGCGATCGCATTATGAAGATGCAGGATATCTCAGCTGGTACATCAAGAGATTATTTTGATTGGTATCATGTGATTACTAGGCGCTAGATCAGTCGTACGGGGCTTATTATACTATATATGGTACGCTCAGTGATTACATAAGTTATATTAATGTATTTTGGATTTGTTATTTCTTGATTTACACTTTACTCTTAATTGTAGGCAGATTTCATTCACTAGGTCCCCAACATACTACCTAGGGACACTCCTGGTACTGCACGAGATGTCATTCGTGTAGTGGATGAGTTCATGAGACTTCCTATCAATGATCTAGCATTAACACCAACCCTTATACTTGATATCATTTATGGTGAGGATGAACCACATATAGACCTGCAGATACCAAAGACGAGCCTTCACTCATGTACACCATGACGAGCTTAGCCCTTCGTATGTTCAGCATGATTTGTCTGATCCATCATCATCACATGCTAATTTACTAGACACCCTAATGCCAGTCGTCTCATATGCTATTCGTACCTTGGGAGCTCCACACAAGAGGCGACTGTTACCGCCACTTGATATGGGAGAGGGACCCACCTAGGTGGATTCAGACCCTGTTTCATTTCATTAGTATAGTGTTAGTCAAGGTTGTCAGAACCGACCCGAACTAGAACCGGCAATGAAGGTAGGTCGGGTTCGACGGTTAGCTCGTTTTTTACGAGAACCGAACTGACCCGGTTTGAACCGGTAGACTCAGAACAGTTGACCCGGATCCAAAAAAATAAAATAAATAAAATAAAAAATTAGAAATTTAAATATTTATTCATACTTTATTATAAATTTATAAAATATAATCATTAAATCATATTTATTTAATAATTAATTAATGAATTTGATCCAAATATAGATTTAATTGAGTGATTACACACATATTGATATTTTATAATTAAATTATCCCTTATATTTTTATTTTTTGTGACCCCGGTTCGACCCTCGGTTGAACCCAGTCCGACCCCTGACCCCCTAGCTTGTCTGGGTTAAACCCCGATCCGGTTTTGACAACATTGGTGTTAGTGGTGTAAATGGTGATGCTATATTTACATTGGTTGATCCATCTATGGAGCATCCCCAACAAGATCTATATCAGCATACGCCATTTGGTTCTACTTTTACCAGGTGGAGATGAGGAAGACAAATCACACAGGATTAGATTATATTAGATTTCATTTATATTTATGTTTTACGATGATAATATGTATTATTGTATATACATTTGATGTAATAAAAAAAAAATATTGTAACTATTTTCATATTATTTTTATGAGTTTTCCCTTATGTTGGTAGTGAAGGTTTTTCAAATACTGTTGTGATTAGATAGTTAGGTTTGGCAGGATTATGTTGTTTGGAAGTTGTATGATGGATTATGGTTTATACAGTTGATTGTATATGATTATAACAGGTTACAATTATTTCTGTTGACTAATGTAATAGGGAGTGAAATGTGAAATTCAGGTTTTGAAAGGGCGTCCGGGGGGGGGGGGGGGGGGGGGGGGGGGGTGGGGTGTGTGGTTTGGGTTGGGTGGTGGGGGTTGTGTTATGCTATGGTAGTGCTAAGCCAAGGTCAATAACTTGCACTAATCTCATCTCTAGAGAGGTTAAATTACCTAAAATTAGAATTATTTATTTCTTACTGGTAATTTTGTAATTTTAAAAAAATTAAATATTAATTTTCTTTTCTCAAAATAAAAAAAAATCAAAATTCCCTTGCAATTTGGTTTGCAATTTGAATGGTTGTTTTTATAGACCTAACTAATAGTATGTGTTTTGTCAAGTTAAATAATATGTCGTAAGCTACAATAAATATGTGTTTTCTCGTATTCTCTTGAACTAGTAAAATTTTGCTCCTTGTGCAAAGTTTGATTTCAAGCAAATACATGTATATTTATGCAATGTCTCAAAGCAAAATAGTTTAATAATAAAAAAAGTTACAACTCTCTAAATAGCCAAGGATTATAATTCAATTATTTTTATTTAAAGAATGCCTTTTATAAATTATTGAAAATTATATATTATAGAATGAATACTAATGGGTGAATACAAAAAATTGAAAACTAGGAGAATATTTGGTCAAGAAAAAAAAAAAAAGAGCAAATGGGAGAATAACATAAAATAGGGTAATTGGATTATATATCCCTAGAATGAAAACAATAGGGATCGAATTGAGTACAAAGAGCGACCTGATTGCTTAATATGAAGTTTAGATGAATCATAATTCATTAGGTAAAAAGTTTAATTTACAACGATTCATGATTCTTTTTTCACTTAATATGGTGGATTACATATAATGTATGGATATATTTAACTTTCCATCATTGAGCATTCTATATAGCACTTCATCATTATCTTTTATTTCTCTGTAAATACGTACAAATGCAACCTAACTTGAAAAAGCTTGACTTCACTTAAAGAACTATGAACCGCCAATAGTACCTAGATTATTTTGGAGTCTTAAGTAGAGTACATGAAGATATTAAGGTTAATGTGGTGAATTATATTTGAACTTTTGCAAAATATGCAATTTGATTATTAAACTTTAAAATTAATCAATTTAGTATAATTTTTTTTTCATACATGCCAATATTGCCTCCATCAACTTAGCTAATATGGTCACCCAACGTGATGTTTTTAACTAATATGATGGAGGTATTATTGAGGTATACAAAAAATTTTTTTACTTACTAAATTGATCAATTTCAAAATTCAGGTACTAAATTAGATAATTTCAAAATTCAAGTACCTAAATACATATTATGTGTCGGTATAAGCTAGGAACCTTCCTTATGATTCCTACAATCTTGGAGTTAAAGATTTAGATTAGCTAATATGGTAATAGCATATATAATTAGAGTCAAAGATTTAGATTAGCTAATATAGTAATATCGTGTATAATAGATGTATTTCCTTTTTTTATGTATACTTGTATTTTTTATGTATATCGGTAAATACTATAAAAGGAGGGCTTGTATTAAAAAAATTAACTGAATAAAAAAACGTTCTTTTGATCATGGTATTAGAGCAACCGCTCTAGGACATGTAGATTAGAGAAATAGAAGAAGAAATATCAATGGGGGATCAAACACCCTCCACTGGAAACTCACAAATAGGACCTTTAGTACTTGATGATTTGACATGAAGAATATCACATATGTTAAACCAAATACCAATACCAACAACTAACGATCCTATTATTACTTCAATTGGCGTCAAACTGGATGATAAAAACTATGGGATTTAGTCCCGGGTGATGGAGATGTATATCGCTGCCAAAGACAAATTGAGGTACATCAATGGAGACTTACCAAAGCCCTCAGAAACAGATCCAACATTTAGAAAATGGAGAGCAAAGAATGCAATTGTTAAAGGATGGCTAATTAGTTCTATCGATCCAACCCTTATTGGCAATTATATTAAATTTCCAACTGCTAAAGATGTGTGGGATGCTATTGCCACAACATAGTTTGATGGCACATGCACCTTACAAGTTTATGATCTTAAGAGAAAAGTGTCAAGGCTAAGACAAAATAGAGGGTCAATTGAGACATACTATAATACTCTTTAAGGACTTTGGAGAGAGATTGATTTTAGACACCCAAATCCCATGAAATGTGAGGCTAATATACAAAAATATTACTCTATGGTGCAAGAAGATAGAGTTTATACTTTTTTGGATGGACTTGATGATCGTTTGGATAACATTTGAGCTGATGCACTATGGCTACAGCCCCTTTCTACATTAGAGCAAGCTTATGCATATGTACATATGGAAGATCAGAGACAAATGGTGATGTTGACAAAAGAAGACACAACTTCTAGCCTAGCAATGGTATCCAAAGGAGGACAAAAATCACAGCAACAACCTATGCTTCAGATTTTTACTAATGAAAAAAGAGGTTCTACTACAAAGACAAAGACTCAAACTGAAGAAGGTGGTTGTAATCATTGTGGGAACATGAAGCATACAAAAGAAACCTGCTTCAAGATACATGGATAACACAATTAGTGGCACGAATTGAATGCAAAGAAGAAATGAGAAGCAGGTCATGCATCACTTGCTAATGTGGAGACAACCCTTACTGAACCTCATCTTTCCCTTGTTCCTCAAGAGGAGTCCTCTATAGCAATAGCAAACTATTTGTTGGCTAAGAATGAATCAGGTAACCAAAGCTGGATCATTGATTTCAGAGCAATGAATCACATGACCTTTGATCCTCAAGACTTTGTTGAAACTACCAAACCAAAATGAGTCCGCATTACAAATGTAAATGGTGAGAAATATCTTGTGATAGGGGCTGGAAAAGTGTCTTTCTCGCCCACATTATAATTATCTAACACCCTTCTTGTTCCATCTCTTTCAAACAAATTAATTTCAATTGGACAAGTTACTGAGGAATTAAACTGTTGTGTACTAATGTATCCAAAATTTTATTTGTTCGAAGATATTCTCACCCAAGAGATTATTGGTTGTGGTACTAAATGAGAGGGGCATAATACATGGAAGATTTCAGTAGTGGTAGTGCAAACAAAGTCAACAAAGATGATAATAGAGAAAGGGAAATTTGGTTGTGACATCATAGATTGGGACACCTTTCATTTTCTTATACGAAACATTTATTTCCTAGATTGTTTTCAAATATTAGTGATACTATACTTAGAAGTAAGTCTTGCATTTTGGCCAAAAGTCATAGAGCATCTTACTCAATAATCCAAAAAAGATGTCAAAAACCATTTATGTTAGTTCATTTGGATGTTTTGGGGACCTGCCCCAATTTCAATTTCTTTTGGAATGAAATGATTTGTGATTTTTGTTGTTCATTACACTCGTATGACTTGGTTGTATTTGATGAAAAACAAAAAATGAAGTTGTTGAAATATTTCGAACATTTCATGCTATGATTAGAATTCAATTCTCTGCTAAGTTACAAATAATTCGTTCTGATAATGGTGGGGAATTTGTTAATAAAGAATTACAAGATTATTTCAAAGCTTATGGTCTATACCATGAGACAACTTGTGCTCAGACTCCACAACAAAATGGTATTGTTGAAAGGACAAACATGAATACTTTGGAGACTAGTAGAGCACTTTTGATAGTAGCGAATGCACCACAAAGATATTTGATAGATATAGTGACCACCGCTATTTATTTGCTAAATTGCATGCCGTCCAAGATATTAAACTTTAAGACTCCATTACAAGTCTTAGCTCAGCATGAGCCTTTGCCTCAACTTTGATTCTCTTTGCAAGAATTTTTGGATGTGTAGTATACGTCTACCTCCATAAAAATGAAAGATCTAAAATTAGTCCATGTGCTATCTGTTGCATCTTCTTGGGCTATGCTACACATAAGAAAGGATATTGATGCTTTGATCCATGTGCTAAGCGCTTTTATGTCACGATGGATGTTACCTTCCTTGAAACAGAAATGTTCTTTCAAAATCTAGATTCGCATTCTCCTCTTCAGGGGGAGTTAGTTGGTGAAGAGCAGAATTTTAATAGTGGTTGGGAAAAGTGGCTAGACTTCTTAACTTGTCATGATAAAGGTAATGATTTTTTTCTTCGAGAGAATCTTCAAGAAGGAGGAAGTACTGAAACTGGGAATGAATATAATCAAGCACAAGAACAACCCTCTCTTGAGTAGTCTCCTCTCGGTTTAGTACTGACCGACCATACTCCTGAAAATAAATCAAAGGTACAACCTCTTGATCCCTCTCTTAGTTATAAATTGCCTTTCAGGAACAATCGTGGCAAGCCACCAAGTCGATACACACCAGATCATGAATAAGGTAAAGCAAGATATCCAATTGCTAACTACATCAAGGGATTATTATAACCACTCAAAAGTCTGGTGCTCCAACTATCATTTGAGAACATTCCTACTATGGTAGAAGAAGCCTTGAATGATCCCAAATGGGTTAAAGTAATTACTGAAGAAATGATTGCATTAAAAAAGAATAATACCTGGAAGCTCGTGATTCTACCAAAAGAAAAGGAAGTGGTAGGATGAAATGGTTATTCTCCATCAAACATAAAGCGGATGGGACAATAGATCGATATAAGACAAGACTCGTCGCAAAAGGATATATCCAATCATATGGCGTTGACTATCAAGAGACATTCTCACCAGTAGCAAAATTAAACACAATCAGGGTACTGCTATCACTAGCTGCAATCATGGTTGTCAAACTCGAGTTTCTACCTAGAATCGCTAAGGGGTCCATAGAATCGGAACGTAAAATCAAAACGTAGAATCGTAAGATTCTACAACTAATGTAAATTTACTTACAAAAACTATTGATGTACTTACTGAAATAATAAAACTTTAAATAAATTATGAAAATAAAGAATTTAGTATTAAATTAATTATGTACAACCAAAATTTAAGTTTTATCAATCATAATTCACATACTGTCATTAATATATTTACTGCAATTTTATAATTAAAATAATTATTTTTATTTAATAATGATTCATAATCTATAATTATTAAGATGTATTGCAACTCATTTTAATTATCATGTGTGAGTAGCTTGTTTTGTGTAGTAATGAATATTTTCATGTTCACTATATATTTGCACAAAAAATCATTATATTTATGGCAAATATATTTATAGATAGAAAATTATTAAAAAAAGGGAAAAACATTGCACTTTATATATTAGTTTAATTTTCATTCAAAATGTTCAAAATATATCATAGTATATAACCTAAAAGAAAATAACTCTCTAAAAAATACAAAAAAAGGAAATAAAAGGAAAAAAATATTAAAAAAACTAAAATTAAGTTAGATTAAGATAAATATCAAGAACCAACCCCAAAAACCCTAAATTTAAATATATTAAATTGATTGCATTTTTGAAGTTCAAATAGAAAAAAAAAGGTGTAAAATTACAACTTTAAGATTTTACTACGATTCTACTTACGATTCTACTACCGATTCTACCACCGATTCTACCGTTTCTACTCACGATTCTACGATTCTACTTACGAGTTTACTCAAAAAACGATTTTGAATGCGAGTTGAATCGAAATATCATCATCAACTCATAAACTCGTAGAAACGTACGAGTTGACTCACGAGTTTGACAACCATGGCTGCAATTCTAGACTGGCCACTACACCAATTCGATGTAAACAATGCATTCCTTCATGGGAATTTAGAAGAAGAAGTGTACATGGAAGTCCTACCAGGTTTCATTGCTTCATAAACATAAATTGTATGTAAATTGGAGAAGGCATTATATGGGTTAAAGTAATCACCAAGAGTATGGTTTGGAAGATTTAGCTTGGCTATGAAGAATTATGGTTATAAATAATGTAATTCAAATCAAACTCTATTTCTAAAGAATCAGTAAGTGATAGTAACATCACTAATAATCTATGTTGATGATTTGATAATTACAAAAAATGATGATAAGGAAATCACAAAGCTTCAAAGGTATCTAGCAACTGAATTTGAAATGAAGAATCTTGGTGGCCTTAAATACTTTCTTGGAATTGAAGTAGCAAGGTCAAAATAGGGGATATTCCTTTCACAAAGGAAATATATTCTTGACTTGTAAGTAGAAACATGAATGCTTGATTGTAAACTTGTAGACACTCCAATCATTCAGGACCACAAGCTTGGAGAATATTTAGATCAAGTTCCTATAAATAAAGGAAGATATCAACGATTAGTGGGCAAATTGATTTACTTATCTCATATAAGACCAGATATTGCTTATGCAACAAACCTAGTAAGTCAATTTATGCATAATCCAAGTGAAGAACATATGGAAGCCATGAAGTGAATTCTTCGATACTTGAAAGCCTCACCAGGAAAAGGACTTATGTTTAGAAAGTATAATCATCTCCGTATAGATGGTTATACAGACGTAGAATGGGCTAGAAGCATTACGGATAGGAAGTCGACCTCTAGATACTTAACCTTTGTTGGTGGAAACTTGGTCACATGGAGAAGTAAAAAACAGAAGGTAGTAGCTTTGTCTAGTACAAAAGCTAAATTCCGTGGCATGGCTAAAGGGCTGTGTGAACTAATTTGGTTGAGAGAGCTGATAAAAGAAATTGGATACTCACTTGAGCTACCAATGACATTATTTTGTGATAATAAAGCGGCTATAGAAATTGTCCAAAATCCAGTTTAACATGATTAAACAAAGCATGTTGAGGTTAATAGGCACTTTATTAAAGGAAAATTAAAGGAGAAGATAGTGCAATTCCCATTCGTGAAGTTAGAAGAGCAACTAGCTAATATCCTTACAAAGAGTGTTTCAAACAAAGTGTTCCCTAGCTCACTTAGCAATTTGGGCATAGAAGACATCTTTGCACCAACCTGACAGGGAGTGTTGGTATGAGCTAGAAACCTTCCTTGTGATCCATACAATCTTGGAGTCAAAGATTTAAATTAGCTTATATGGTAATAGCATGTATCATTGGAATCAAAGATTTAGATTAGCTAATATAGTAATACCGTGTATAATAGATATATTTCCCTTTTTATGTATACTTTATCTTTTTTATATATATCTGTAAATACTATAAAAGGAGGGCTTGTATTTTAAAAAAAATTAACTGAAAAAAAAAATGTTCTTATGATTATTATGCTAGTGTTTAGTTATTGATCACGACACTTACCCATTATTTTAAGAAAAGTTTTCAATAGTAGTATTGATGATAAATAATAGACTACAACCCAGTTGGCTCGCTACAAGTCTTACATAGACGAAATGGCCCATAAGAAACCTAGAAGCCCATGAGTTCAATTCCTTCACAAGGGACTTGTCTCAGCCTGGACCTTGACTCCTAACCTCTAAAGGATTCTGGCTTAATGGAGAAATTGATTCCAACTTAGTCTCTCCAAGGGGCCTTGTCTTGGAAAAGGTTGAGGTCATTCTCCTTCTAGGTTGCGACTCTCAGTTGGAGGCCCATAGTGACATATCTACATGGGCCATAATGAGCTACTCTCTTGATTTGTTGCATACTCTATTACATGTTTCATGTCCCACAGTAAAGACGGGGAGACATCTCCAGTCCGGCCATACTCCATGCTTCACACTCCAACTAGGTAAGGCAAGTTTGAACATTTCATAATTCCTGAATATTCTATGCACTTTGAGCTTTTGAGAGTTGATCCATGACTAACTTAAGCATCAATAACTGAGGTCATATTGTAATGAGGTATATAGAATCTTTTTTATTAGAGTGACACCTTAGGTAGGTAGCTAACTTTGTCTCGAGGAGCTGGACCCATCCTTAATTTGAGGTGAAGAAAATGGCAGCGCATGGAGTGTGATTGGATTAGAGATTTCCCCTGGCCTTATTATGGAATAAGGAACGTGTTTTGAGTATGTTGCAAATGAGAAGAACAACTAGTTGGGAAGCCCATGTAAATAGGTCGCTGTGGGCCTCCACCTTTGAGTCGCGACTTGGTAGGAGAAGGACCTTGGCCTTTTCCGAGACCAGACCGCTTGGAGAGATCAAGTTGGAAGCAAAGTCCCCACTCTTGAGAGTTTAGGAGTTGAGATTTAGGTTGGGGCAGGTCCTCTATGAAGTAATTGAACTTATGGGCTTCTAGGTGTCTGGTGGACCCTTTGGTCCTTGTAAGGATTATAGTGAGCCATCGACAGATGGAACGACGCCTTTCAAGTTCATGTGCGATGCAGTATATTCTGAAGATTGAACATTATTAAAATTCACTTAAGAAATAAACAATGGAAGTTAAATTATCATATCTGGACAACGATCACTGCTATATATCCCACAATTTGGCAGAAGAAATCAAAACAAAGGACGAATTTTTATTATTTTAGTTGTACTGATACTTTATTATTCCCGAGTTCCATTATTTATTTATATATGTCATAAGTACTCTTGATAAAAAAAATACTACATATGGTCGAAAATTTCACATATTAAAATATAATGGACGGAGACTACATGCGCCTTCATTTTTGTCTTCATGTTGATTTGAAAATTCAAACAAGTTGCTTTCGATCATTACCGACACAGTTGCTTTAGAAAGTAGACTAGTTGATTTTATAATTGCAGAATGGAATGCGACACTTTGTTATTATTTTAATTGCTTGAACCAGTACTAAATTAATAAAGATTAAATAGTAAAACAAACGAAAAGCAGAGGCTTTAGCCTTCCTAAGGTATAACTAACGTAAGAAAAACAGTGATTCTTCGTAGATGTTGCGATGATAGAGACAGACAGTCACTTATCTAAATTGACTAGGGCTTCAATATTGCACAGAAAAGCTTATGAACCTTATACGGCTTCTTATTTTTCTACTTTAGGCTACCTTTTTTTTTTTTTTTTTTTTTTTTTTTATCATTCTGGCTTCAGTTATATGTTGCGGTTAATAATTAGCAGTATATCGTCTAAAAAGTGTAAATATCAAAACCTTTAGTTCCCTACCCGTCTACAAGTCGTATGGTCTTTTGTCTATGGAATAATGAAATGACAAGTTAAGTGTTTTTTTGATAATTTAGTGATATATTTTGAAATTTTGATAAATTTGTAATTATGTATCTGAATTTTAAAATTAATCATTTTAATACTTGAAAAAACTTTTTATGCACGTCAACAATTATTTTATCAATTTGGCTAACATTATCATCCTTGTGGTGTTTTCAACCAATATGATGGCGATCATGTTGATATATACGAAAAGCTCTTTTAGGTATTAAGTTGGTTAATTTCAAAGATTAGATATTAAATTGATCAGTTTTAAGGTTTAAGTATATAATTGTATAATTTACCAAAGTTTAGGTACCATTTGTAATATTTATCCTTTAAAGTATATTTGATTTAGTGTCTATGTTAAGTAATAATTTGAAAAATAAATATTTATTTTGATGACAAAATAATGATAAATCTAGTACTTATATTGCCAATTTATAGCAATTTAATAGGGATATTTATTTTTTGAAAAATTATACCAAAAAATGAGCATGTAGGCACTTGCACTTCTATTATCACTTTGTTTATTTACCATTTACTTAATGCTGGGTATCTAGTACACCATAGAGGATCGTGCACTGGTTGTATGTTGATTTGCAATAAAAACAAAAACCATTGAAAGATGATTCTTCCAAACAAGAGCAGATGTTGCCATGGTCCGATTTGGTTCGGGAATGAATTGAAATTGCTGGTTCCAGTTCCAAAACTGATTAACCGAAATCAAAATCATAGGGGCTAGTTTGTTTTCTGTAATTAGGAATTGCTAGTTCTCATTATCCAATTTTAGTTCCTTAAGAAGCAGGAACCATAATATTTTCTTTTCTAGAATCAATTAATTTTACTTAATTTATGTTAAAAAATGTAATACAAACTTTTAAGCTGAAATAAAATTGAGCCTAAAAATAATTATCTTTAGTCCATTTATTGGAAGAACTTTTAGAGCTGTGCATTTATTTATATACAAGTACATCCATTTTTAGTGGTAATGTTAATAATACGATAATATAAAATATTCAAGATATAAATAAGTCTCACATTGCTGAGAAAGAAGAGTTTATTTTAGTTGAAAGTTTATATAAATCCAACATCACAACAAGTATATCTATTACTTATGTCGTCAACAACAACAAATTAAATATCATGGATAAATATTATTCATGTGAAATTAATTCAAATTTTGTTTCTTATTTACAACTATTCTTTTTCTTTTCTTTTTATGCTTTTTAAAAAAAATTATGTGGTTAGGATACTGTTAGTTCAAACTAGTTCTAGCTAGTTTTTGAATGGGTGGTTCACAATCCACCGATTCAAAAATGTTTTTTTAGTTGGTTCTTGAACTAAAACCGTTTCTCCATGAGCATTTTTCCAAGTATTGATACTTTCTTAAGTGATTTACCAATTTTGTAAATAAACTCAAAATATTTTATAGTGTGTTTTTAACTTTTAATTCATTAATATAATAATGTGTAACCATCATTAAAAAAAATTTCCCATAAGATTATTTATAAAACTAACATGCTTGTGTTTCTCTTTAATTTTCCACTAGTAATGGTATGGTTAGGCAATATAAATTTAGATTTAGTATCATATCAATTAACATGCATTACTTTATGGGATAATCTTATATTGATACTTGTGTTTGTTATTTCAATTAAATACTTGAATTTTAAAATTATTAATTTTAATGTTTAATTGAACTTTTCAAGGTTAGTGTACTATGTGTGTAAAGCTAGTGTAAAACCATATGCTCATTTGCTTATTTTGGGCCAATTATGGACTGTCATATGTTTTAACTGATTATATTAATAAAGAGACTCTACTTTATCATACATGTGAATAGAAACGATATTTCATAAAACACAATTAACACAGTGGCAGTCTATAATTTAAAAAAAAAAAAGTTTATATTTTCAGAGGAATATCATCATAAAAATAATTACTTAGAACATGTAGTGGTCCATAATTGGTCAAGAAAGCCAATTGAATAAACAACTGAAGATGGAGTTAACATAGGTAGTTCAAATAATAATAATTAGAAGAAGATTTCTAACCCTTGATTGGAAAATAAAAAATTGAGAGAGAATGGATTAATATTCCCACTTTCTTCTTTAGTTTTTCTGAATTAGATTATTGTAATACATATATTAAATTTTTTAAATATATATAATATTATTATAAAAGAGCAACTTAGGTATGCAAGAAAAAATAACTTTTGGAGTCCAATTACATTAAGTATTTGCTTAATATATTATCATGTTAATTAAATTAATAGGGAAAAATTGGAATTATTTGGAATACTTGACATGAGTTTTAAAATAAATAGTTAAGAAATGATAGCCTAATTTATTTGGAATGAATGGATGCATGGACTGATTATTGATGAATAAGTTTCTAGAAATGATTAAGGGATAGAAAAGAGAAAAAAAATTATATAATTTATGATCTACTTGGAATGAAGAATGGGTTGGACTGATTTCTTATTGCATATTTCTTTTTCTTTTTTTTTTTTTTGTTGTTGTTGTTGTGAGGATGGCTTGAGAGCATGGGTTGCAATAGATCAATTTTTCTAGTCTAGTACTATTTCAAGGTTAGGATTAATCTTTTATCCTTGTTCACAAGACATTAAGAGGGTTTATATACGTGGAAATAAATGAGTGATGTAGAGGGTCATTTCGGTAATTGGGCTCGAAGGCTAATTTAATGCCATAGGTAGTCTTATAAGCTAGTAATAGGGCTTAGAAAACCAAGCCGAAGAAGGGATATGTAGGAAGATTTGGCTTGGTAGGCTCGAGAAAGGGATCATTAAATCGGTTCATTTCGCTTTCAATCTAATTTAGTTTTCTCGTGCGTAAAAAGTGGACTCCAAAATATCTTCTTGGGTTAATTTAGGTTTTTTGAATAAGATATGACTTATGTGGACTAAATAAACCTTCATCCTTTTTATATTGAAAAATGATCTTCTTTTATAATAAATCCATCAAAACTCATTTTCAGCCTAACCACTATTATAAGAAAACGAGACTTCATATCAATCGTCGAATCATTATAAAATGATCTAATGGTCATCAGCAATACTTGATCTCGACCATTCATTCGAGTGCTATCCAATAGTTGGTATCAATCTCTACCATTTATAAATAAGAGTTTTCTCCTCTCAATTGGGTATTGGTAAGTTTGAGAGTAATATGGAAACTTTGCTGGAACATCTCTAGAAAAGATCAAGACATCCACTTTGCAAAAACAAGTCAAGAATGACCAAATCTATCTAATTTGACTTTCTATCACACTCACGTGCTCGAGAAATTTGGTTTGCTGTTTCTCCTTCCATGCCTCTCTTTGCAATATTTGTATACGAGTCATCAGTTTATAACTTCTCTCAGGTCGATGCTATGCTTATCTTATATGATCGACTAGCTGCAATTACCCCACCACATAGGTAATGATACACGTGTCATTATTATATTGGTCATTTAGTACTCTTGTATGCAAAGAGGGGAAAAAACTTCAGGTAGTTAACCGTGTGGTAAAGCCATAGTAAATTTGACATTTACTCTCGACCAAAAAAAAAAAATTATTTAACATTTACCCAAATTTAATATTGCTATGAGTTATTAAAAAAAGTCACAATTATATATTATAATTGATTCTTCATTTAAATTTTTACTTTTAATACACTTTCTATTTGAATCCATGCATTTTAATGTTTGATTTAGGTTTTAATTATTCATTATGAGTCATATCCATTAATAATTCAATCAAAATTGGATATGGAATTGTTTATTGGGAGAGACACTTAGATACATTATAATTGATCCATTTTTTTCGCTAGAAAATTACTTTATATCTACATTTTTTTTATATAATATACGTTTAGGTTCATATAAATAATTAGGAACTTGCTTTTTTCGAGTAGGCGACTTGGGTTTGGCTTTCAAGTTGTGATGTCTTTCAATATCACCAAATTGTTGATATAATTTCTTCTTCTTCTTCTTAACAAGAATTCGCAATATCGATTTAATAAGTATATTCTCTTATAGTGAAAAAACTCACACCATAAAAATATTAACGGCTTCACCAACATAATAAAAGAACTCGTTTATTTTTGGACATGAGGAGGACTCGAACATAAAAAATTAATAAATAGATAATTCAAATGGTACAATACCTAAAGGTAGAAAATTCAGTTCAAAAAGTTTTGCTGGTCCATTCTTCTCTAATTGTATAATGTGGAGCAAGAAAAACGTTAGGGTCACTCTACCAGAATTTTAAATGCACGAGAACTTGTCTTCTTTTGTTCCTGTTTTCACGAATTGCAAGGCGTCAATTCCACGTCTTATGATAAGGGAATTGAGGCTTAAAGGAATTGCAACAAAAAACTTTAGATTATGTGATTATTGACTTTTGAAAGATTGGACGCATTCACATGCTTTTTTTCCATAACATCATGGTCTATATTGGCCCCAGAATCTGTAGCGAGGTTCTATTAAGATTTCCCAGTGAGTGGGTTAATTAGTTTTTATTATAAAAAAAAACCCTAATAGTTTCTTGCATTAAGCCCTTCGAGTTTGATAAATTTGACAAGACATAGTCATATAGGAGTCAAGAAAAATTTTTATATAGATTTTTGGTCTTAATTAAACACTTGGATTTTCGATGACTTGCCGTACTTACGCTACAATTAAGCGGGGTTTTCTTTACTCCATTTCAGAATGTTTGATGTTTCAATAGCAACAGCATTTTTCCTTGAATATAGAATTTGGCCGGAAAGTCGGACTCAGACATACAGTTGTTACCCTGGGGGACTTTTCAAACTTGAATTTTTATAGTCCTCTTATCATTTAATCAATTATCCGATCATAATAAGTAATATATAAAATATTTAATAATACAACTAACTACATATAAATATAAACTATTAAATAACCAATAATATTGATTTCATTAAACATGATGGCGATATAATTTTTCCTAGTTAAATCAACTCCTGAATTTAACTAATGCTTCAATTATTATGGTTTTGTTATATATAAAAACACATAAAATCGTGCAATGTCTTCTAATGAAACGATTCTTCATCACATTTTCCATTAAACAAAATATTGTAATGTTATATACAATGTTGTCTTTCCCCATAAAATCATACTCTCTCTCTTTCTTTTTATTTTTATTTTCTTTTTAATTTTTAAAGCGCTTTTCCCGAATCCATCCCAGCGAGGGTCGACCGGTGTCGATTGTCGAAGACCGGCGTTCGGGTGCATGCCTGTCAAATCAGGTCATCTTCCCTTTAATACTGATGTGCGGAAAAGTAGGTCTACGGACCCACTTTCTATGTTCTTCCGGTTACAGATAAAAGTACAAGCATATAATATGTTTTAGAAAGTGATGTCTCGATTATAATAAAATAAATTCTCATCATTTGGGGACCAAGTGATACCAAAATTGAGTTCAAAATCCATATTACACGTTAGGTATATGTCTTCTTTAAACACAAATGCAATAGTCACCCCACACTCGTTGTAATGTGTCAAAGTTCTATTGTCGTAAGGGGATGGCGGTTTATAACATGACTGCTGCTTTGAGCCACCAAAATTAATGGAAATTTAATTCATGCCTGACATCCTAAGAGATTCCGAATGACAAAAGAGGAAAATTAATTCTCTACATGGCTGCAAAAGATGACTGAACTCCAAATAATTTAATCATCTAATAATTGATTATTGATAAATTCAAGGTATTTAATAATCAAAGGTGGCCGGATCACTGTTGCTTCATTCACTGTTGATCCATAAATTTATACCAAGCAGGAGTACCATCATTCTCTTTAGCCAAAGTCATCACAACAAGTAGTCTCATTTTAGATGAGTTATAACACCGTACCTAATAAGAACGATATGGGCCTAATAAAAATGATCTACTTGATCTAATATATTAGTCCAAATCCGACATTTTAAAAGATGTGTTAGTCGAGATATTTCCATAAGATATTCTTGATGGTAGTTGTGATATTCTACACAATATATTGCAACCTCAAAATGAATGATGATCTTTGCATGGAGAAGGAAAAATCCTATACATATGTATTTATCGGTCATATTTAATCTAGTTAAAAAATAAAAAATGTACAAAGTTACTTCTATTATGCTTTTTCCTATTATATTTATAATCTCTAATAAATAGGGTTAATTTCACTTAAGGTACTTAAATTTTTTTTATTATTACAAAATTGTGCCTAAAAAAATTTTCACTATAAGAAAATATCTGAACTTTTTGAATCTTTCACTTATGATACCTATGACAGAATCTGCCCATTTTTCTATCAATTTGCTGAAGTAGTAGGTTAATCCGATTAAAATATTATTTTCATCCACGTAGGAAATTCTTTAGTTTTTTAATATATATATATATATATATACTTTTTTCCTTCTCTCTCCCCTTCTTCGTCTTCTTCTCCTTCTTCTTCTTCTTCTCCATACATCATTAATGGAGAGTGAAAATTCCAAGACTCCAATTTGCATTCCACCAAAAAAAAAAAAAAAAAAAAACCGATATAAACTACATTACCACCCCCAACTTGTAACTAAACTTTTGTTGTTAACCTATCTTTTAATTTTTACATTTTCTTATATTCACATCCAAAATGCAAACTTTTTCAAGAATCTGAAACATACCCCTTAATTATAATTCATATCCAAATTTAAATCCAAATCTAAATAAAGTTTCATTAATATCTAGAACAGAGACTCAACCTGATAACGTATACACTCTATTGAAAGTGGTAGAAGCAACAATGACGATGACCACAATGATAATGCCAAGGTCGATAATCTAAAACATTGTTGAAATTGAATGAATACAAATAACTTGACTAGGTGACTCACCTAAAAAAAACTTCTCTTTCTCTTTTATGCATTAGCTTCGTGTCCAAATGTACTATTGCTCTTGCAATTTCAGAACCACTTCTCTACTTCCTTCCTTTCTTCTTCTTCTTCTTCTTCTTCTTCTTCTTCTCCTCTATCTACGTCTTCTTCCTTAACTCAATCTTGCAACATCACTTCATGGGTATGTATGTATGTTGTTATCTTCGACTGGTCTTTTTTTTTTTTTTTATAGTTTCAATAAAGAGCTAAAAAGTTTGTATCTTCTTGGATTTTTCAATTATACATAAAAGAGTATAGAGAACTAATTGGTGGTGCAAAAGACTTGTGGGTCAGACCAAAATGGGTCTTTTCATTGGTCTCTAATTACACCTAATAAGCTCTTTATGCAAGAGGTAGTCTTTGTTTGCTTGTTGTGTTTATGACTTTAGTTGTGGTTTTCATTAGTAGTTTGTGAAGTTTTATGTATCCTAATTCTAGGTTTGCTTTGTATTTACTTTATTAATCATTGTACAAAGGTCATTCTTTTTGGAAAGTCAGCCAGTCAAGTTATTTGTAGCTTTGGAGTTTTCAAGCTCCATTAATGGCCTTTGAGAAGAAGAAGGAGAAGGAGGAGAAAGAAAGAGAGAGAGGGAATGGAAAAAGTGAAAAAAAAAATTAAAAAACAAAAAAATTGCCTACATGGACAAAAAATAATATTTTAATCATATTAGACCGCATTGTCCATATGTATCGTGAGTGAAAGATTAAAAATTAGGTATTTTTCGTGGTGAAATTTTTTTAGGTACAATTATGTTAAAATTGAAAAAGTTCAAGTACCTTGAATGAAATTAACCCTTTATAAATCATATCGTACTTCAACATTTTTCTATCTTCATATATATATATATTTGTTTTATTCTAACTTTAGCTTTTTACATTTTAATAGTGGTATTATTGTCTTCTTTGATTATCTGCTAGGTATAATTTTATTGATATTTTCCTAAACTTCACTAAATCAAATAGGAGTACCATCAAATCAAATAACCAAATACCCCTTCAATATTTTCCAGAGAAAATTATGATCACTAGTCCATATGGAGTACCTACTTTCTATTATAAGGTCTATGGCATATCTTTGGAAATGATATACTATTATGCAAGAAAACAACTTTGCTATACTAGAGTCAGAATTAACTAAATTTAAAGTCACTAAAGAAAAGTGTTATATGATATCTAAATGGCATTAGTGGATTGAATTCTTTTTTAGAGTTACTGGAATCATTAGAAGTATGTGATACATTGAAGGAGGAATTCAAGGAAGCTAAAGGTACACCCTGTAAAACTTCAAACATTAAAATGGGATTTTGAAATTATTAGAATATGGGATTTTCGTCTTATTGAATTATTATATTAGAAAGAATGAAATAGTGACTCAATTGAGAGTTTATGGAGAAATTATATCTCATAGATGGGTATAATTGAAACAATATTAATTGCACTTAGAAAACTATGACTCGATTATGACTACAATTTAGAAAATATAATATTTAATTATCCTTGTTGGCTCTCCAAAACAAATGAAAAAAGATCGAACACTCATATTGACACAACATTAGAGAATGCGTTTACTCTAAATTGAGTTTTAGGTTTCAAAACTTTAAAAATGGTGAAAGGAGATAAGAAAGAAGAAAGCATCCACCATCTCATATAAGTAATAGAATTCATCATCATGAAAAAGATTGTAAGCATAACGAAAGCCTACAATGTTAATAAGAAATTCATCCATCATACAAGAAATTGTCACTTTGAGGGAATATATACATATATATATATAACACAAACGCTAAGAAGAAATATAATTGTACGAGACATGCATACATCTATTGATTCCAAAGTGAGGTTTGAAAATGATGAACTAGTGGCTGTTGAAGGAAAAACTACTATTGCCATCGAGCCAAAAAAGGTACATGTCTTTATAAAGTTGTCTTATTGATACCAACTCTAGAAACAAATTTGCATAGCGTAGGACAAATGATGGAAGGAGGATACTCTTTACTATTTAAAGGATACTATATATGATAAAGGAGAAAAGAGTAAGAAGATTGCAAAAGTTAAGCTGTAACAATAGAGAAATTTTCCTATCCATTGGCACCATCATACATAATTGGCTATGAAGGCAAATTAAAAAGAGTTTTTACATTGGTACAAGAGACTCAGTTATAATTATGAAAGGTTGAAGATACTGCAATAAAAAGACATAATGTTGAATTTACTAGTCATAAAAGATATTGTAGATGTTTATGAAGGATGCTTTATAAATAACATAAAAAAAATCATTCCATAGTGCTTGAGCATTGAGAGCTAAAACACCATTAAAGCTCATACGAATAGATGTGTAGGAACCCTTAAAACACTATCCTTTGAAAAATGTAATTATATCATCTTTTTATGATTATACTAAGATGACATAGGTCTATATATGAGTGAAAGATTTGAAGTGTTTGGGAATTTCAAGAAATTGAAGAAATTTTTTGAAAAATAAAGTGGATATTATGTCAAAATAATAAGAAATGATAGGATAAAATGAGTATATCTTAAAAGAGTTAAATAAATTTTGTAAAGATGAAGGAGTAAAATACTAGCTTCTTGTTAGAAACACACCAAAACAAAATGGCGTGTCATTGTACTTTGATAGAGATGACTGGATCTACGCTAAAAGTGAATTAGATGCTAAAGATATTTTGTTTGAAGCAGTGTATATGATAGTTTTTTTTTTTTCAACTTGACAGGTACCAAACTAAAGCATTATAAGACGGAATACATATTGAAGTCCAGAGTGGACGAAAGACATCAACTTTGCATATTTGGAACTATTTTCTCTATACACATTTTTGTTGTGAAGAGGCATAAGTTGGAAGAGAAGACTAAAAGAGACATCTTTCATGACTATAGAACACATTCTAAAGGACACAGAATATACAACCTCTAGACTAAGCAAATGGTACCTAAATTTTGGTAAAATATGTAATTAATTATCTAAACTTTAAAATTGATTAATTAAGTACCTGCACTTTGAAATTAATTATTTTAGTATATGAAAAACTTTGAAATTGATCGATTTAATACGTAAAAGAACTTGATAGAGGTACTATTGCTATACAAGAAAAGTTCTTTTAGGTACTAAATTGATCAATTTTAAAGTTCAGATACCTAATTATATATTTTGTCAAAGTTTAGGTACCATTTGTGATAATAGCTCTTATTCCAAAGAATAATGGAATTAATATAGCGAATTACTATTGATGTTCATTTACCACTTTAACTGAAAATGATTCTTTAGAAGACCTTATTAAATGAAAGAGAACCCAAAAATCTATCCACTATTTACAAATTCCTCTTGGATTTATAAAAACAAATTGACAGATTGCAAAGAAGATTCATATAATCTCTACAAATGTGTGGTTCTAATTAAAATAGTCATGTGAATACTGTATGAATCCTGCATTGCTCAAGATATTAAAGGAATGGTGCATGGGTAATCATTAAAGGTAAAATATCAAGGCAATCGACTGCGAGAAGAAATAGACAGTTTTAATGGCTCAAACATATTTATGACAAATGGGGTAAATGTTAAGCATAAACCCCATTACTCTTAGTCAAGTACTAACTTATTTTTTGTTTGAGTTGTGCTTGATATTTAAAATTGGATCTTTCATATCATTTTATTGTTTGTTTGATCTCTAGATATTCTAAAGAGTGTAATTATTGGCTTTTGGGTTTGATGCCATTTATTAGATCATGTTGATGATTGATAGATAAGATTTAGCTTACTCATTCCAAGGTTATCTAATGAGCTTATGATAGGCTTAAGGCCAATGAACTTCCATTTAATTTCTAGTATATGAGCTTGTCTAAAAAAGGTTAAGTCATGTTAAGCCTATCAATCTCAAGTCTTTTTAAGATATCCCTATCATGAACCAAACTCCCTAATTCTATCACTTAACTTTAAGTGTGGATTAAATAAAAGTAATAAAGTAATTTTGAGCTTCGCCCAATGTCTTAGTGCGACAAATTGTGCCTTTACAATGGCTAATCGTTTTCCCTAAACCCTAAAATCTTATTCGCTTTGCTTGTTGATATTTAAACATTTAGCCAACATATTAAGGTATTCAAATTAGTCCTTAATTATAAGTTTACTTAGCTTGGAGGACAAAGGGTTTGTAGTCTCTCGAGGGATCAACTAAAGAATGCTCTTTCATGAAGTTGGGAGAGAGAGATTTTATAGAAGGATTTTCTTTCCTCGTTTCTCCTAAAAATAACTGATAAAATGGAAGAGCGGTTGCACGCTATCATTTGAATATGAGGCTATGGATACAATCCTTTGTATATGTATATATAGGGATATTTCGAATATTAATGATGGTCACGATCCGAGAGTTGAAGGCTTTATGGGGGTGTTTAGTTGGGACATGTTGAGTTATGGGTGGCATCAGCAGAAGGTTTGTTCGTGGTGTAGGTTATCTCAGAAGGCGGGTCTAGCTTCCTGTGAACAAACTGGTTGGGAGTTGATGCCGCTCTCTTGATGAGGCCAAGGCAGGTCGAAACCAGTTCGTATAGTTGAACTTCCCATACGTAGGAGGGATCATGGCAAAACCGAGATGGTGCTCCTTATGAGAATGTGGGGTTCGGAACTGACCTGGGAAGTCAAGGAAGATTAGGTTGGCTCACCATCTAGATTAACAACAAACGATGCTTTGATGGATGGTTGAGCGCCACACGGGAACTCTTTGAGGAGTGAAATTCCCTTCCCGTGACAGTTGGTATCAGAGCTTAGGTTATTCCAGTGGGAACAACCATGACGCGACAAGAAGAGTTTGCTCGAAGTCTAGAGGTTTTGAATGTGCAGGTTACGGATATTTCTCGGCTTCTTGATGCCTTACTGCTGCTTAATCAGAGGATGACTGATGTAGAGACATCAAGTCAAGAAATCACCAAGAGGGTTGGTGAGATGGCTGAAGAATTCAGGGGTGCAATTGCCACTCTTCGGGAGGAATCTCAGGTAGGTGTTGAAGGGCTGAGAAACGGGTTGGTGAGATATGCTACTATAGAGACAGTGGAGGAATTGAGGCAGCAAATCGCATTGCTGATGCGAGCTGTCGCAAATGCTCCCTCCCAAGCCCATGCTCAAGCTCCTGGTAATCAACCTAAAGTGCCTGAGCCAAAACCATTCACTGGCGTAAAAGATGCCAAAATGTTGGAGAACTTCATTTTCGATATGGAACAGTATTTCCTAGCTATGGGACATAATGATGAGGGCACAAAGGTCTCTATAGCTACTATGTTCCTAATTGGTGATGGCAAGCTGTGGTAGTATACCAAATATGTGCAGATACAAAATGGTACGACACATGTAGATACATGGGCACAGTTGAGGACTGAGTTGCGAACTCAATTCTTCCCTGAGAATGTTGAGTACAATGCCAGGAAGAAGCTACGTGAGCTTCGTCATGGCGATGACATCAGGCAGTATGTCAGAGATTTTTCGGCACTTATGCTTGATATCAAGAGTATGAGTGAAGATGATAAGCTGTTCTATTTCCTTGAGGGATTGAAGCCATATGCCAGGAATGAGTTGTAGAGGCAACAAGTAGAGAATTTGACTCAAGCACAAACAGCCGCTAAGTGCTTGACAGACTACACCAATGATTCCAGAGGAAGGGTGCGTCATCGAGACACAATGGTGGAAAGTCTGGCAAGTCGAGCAAAGCCAAAAGTGGGGGAGTCCCAAGTTCTAACAATCAAGGTAATAGAGGGGGCCAGAAGAAATTTAATGGTTCTCGACAGATGGGGAAAAATGGTGCTTCAAGCAGTGGCAAGAAGCCAGCACTTGCTTGTTTCCTGTGTAACGGACCTCACAGGGTAGTAGAATGTCCAACTAAGGCTGCACTCAATGCCCTAATGAAGAAGCAGAGGGTGTTTGTCCGAATGAGGAATCTGAGGAAGATTGTGAAGAGCAGCCCAGGATGAGAGCTTTACACATGTTGTCAGCCGTTGGGAAAGCCTCCACAGAGCCCATCAAAACCAAGACTGACAATGAACTGATGTTTGTTCAGTTGCACATTAACGGCAAGATTGCCAGTGCAATGATTGATTCGGGAGCCACACACAATTTCATTGATGTGCCCGAAGCACAGAGATTGGGGCTAGTGTTATCTGATGATTCTAGGCAAATTAAAGCTGTAAACTCCAAGGCCTGCCCGGTTCAGGGAGTTGCAAAGAGTGTGAAGGTGAAGGTTGGAGATTAGAGCGGGAATCTCAACTTCACTGTTGTCCCTTTAGATGACTTCAGAATAGTCCTGGGGATAGAATTTCTAAGAAGTGCTCGAGTTGCTGCCTTGCCAGCAGCCGATTGCCTAATGTTTATGGGTGAGAAGCCATGTTGTGTGCCCGTTCAGAGGAGGAAAGCTGGTAGTAGGAGTAGCAGAGGTAAGAGCATTGGGGCAATGATACTTTCAGCGCTCCAATTGAAGCGAGGGCTCCAACACCAAGAGCCAACATTCCTTGCTGTCTTGACAGAGAAGGAGGATGGAGGGAATGCTGAGATTCCAGAGGTAATTCAGAGTGTCCTGAAGGAGTATGGTTCCATTATGCCTGACAAGCTCCCGAAGGCGTTACCTCCAAGAAGGCCAGTGGATCATGAAATTGAGTTGATCCTAGGGGCCAAGCCACCTGCCAAGGCTCCATATAGAATGTCGCCTCCAAAACTAACAGAATTGAGAAAGCAACTTGATGAGTTGTTAGAGGCAGGTTTCATTCGTCCATCAAAAGCACCTATGGGGCTCCTGTTTTATTTCAAAAGAAGCATGATGGGAGTTTGAGATTGTGTATTGATTATCGGGCTCTCAACAAACTTACAGTGAGAAATCATTATCCCATTCCTCTTATTGCTGATTTGTTTGATTAACTGAGTGGTGCCAAATACTTCACCAAATTGGATCTTCGTTTAGGCTATTATCAAGTCCGCATTGCTGAGGGAGATGAGCCCAAAACTACTTGTGTAACTTGTGCTTACGAATTCCTGGTGATGCCATTTGGTCTCACTAATGCTCCTGCAACTTTTTGTACTTTAATGAATAATGTTTTTCATGATTATCTAGATAAATTTGTTGTTGTCTATCTAGATGACATCATTGTGTATAGAAGACGTTGGAGGACCATGTGAAACACTTGCAGATGGTATTTCAGAAGTTGAGGGAAAACCATTTGTATGTGAAGCGTGAGAAATGTGCTTTTGCCCAGAAGTGCATCAACTTTCTTGGGCATGTGATTGAAGAAGGGCACATCAGGATGGATGGGGCCAAGGTAGATGCTATTCGAGAGTGGCCTGTTCCAAGAAGTGTCACCGAGCTACGCTTGTTTCTTGGACTTGCCAATTATTATTGGCGGTTTATAGAGGGGTATTCCAGGAGGGTTGCTCCCCTTACAGATCTTTTGAAGAAGGACCGAGTATGGTCTTGGAATGAGGAGTGTCAGGTTGCCTTCGAAGAGTTGAAGCGGGTTGTGACAGAGGAGTCGGTCCTTGCCCTACTGGACATCTCCAAACCTTTTGAAGTCCACACGGATGCCTCTGATATTGCCTTTGGTGGAGTGTTGATCCAGGAAGGCCATCCAGTGGCATATGAGAGTCGGAAGCTGAACCCTACTGAGCGCAGATACTCAGCACAGGAGAAGGAGCTGTTAGCTATTGTGCACTGCCTCAGAACGTGGAAGCATTACTTATTGGGCTCGAAGTTCCTTGTGAGAACTGATTTTGTTGCCAGCCATATTCTTACTCAACCGAAACTGTCAGCCAAGCAGGCGAGATGGCAGGAATTCCTTGCAGAGTTTGATATGGAGATTGTGTATCGCAGTGGGCGTACAAATCAGGTGGCAGATGCTTTGAGTAGAAGAGTAGATTTGGCCTATTTGGCCGAGATAGCCCAACAGCTGCAGTCAAATTGCTGGTACTATCCGAGAGCAGATTAAAGAACACTTGGGCCAAGACCTGTTGGCCAAGAACTTGAAGAGTTGATTGAGGAGGGCAAGACTCGCAGTTTTGGGTTGAAGGAGTTGATCTACACCAAAGGTCGACGCCTGTATGTTCCCAAGGTGGGGAACTTGAGGAGGGCACTCATGAGGGAGTGCCATGATACATTGTGGGCTGGTCATCCCGGAGCAGAGGATGATGAGCTTGTTGAAGCAGGGTTATTATTGGCCGGATATGAAGGAAGATGTGATGAACTACACCAGAACGTGTTTAACTTGTCAACATGACAAGATCGAGAGGCAAAAACCTAGGGTTGTTAGAACCTCTTCCGGTGCCTTCTCGTCCATGGGAGAGTGTCTCCATGGATTTCATCACTTGCTTACCTAAAGTAGGTGACTCTCCATCCATTTTGTTGTAGTAGACAGTTTTCAAAGTATGCCACTTCATTCCAACCACGAAGAGTTCGAATGCTACAGAGACTGCCCAGCTTTTCTTCAAGCATGTTGTGAAGTTTTGGGGTGTGCCTCAAAACATTGTGAGTGATCGGGAGAGATGCCAGATTCACTGGAAGTTCTGGACCGAATTGTTCAGCATTTTAGGGTCCGAACTCAGTATGTCCTCCAGCCACCATCCTTAGAGTGACGGACAGACAGAGCGGTTTCAATGGGATGCTGGAGGAGTATTTGGCACTTTGTTGCTGCCAACCAGACGAATTGGGTGGATTTGCTGGATATTGCCCAGTTCTGTTTCAACATCCAGCGGAGCTCTTCCTCCAACAAGAGCCCTATGGAAATTGTTATGGGTCAGCAACCACTGTTACCCCACACAGTGGCACGCCGTATACAGGGAAATGCCCAAAAGCTTATATGTTTGCAAAGGATTGGAAGCAGAAATCTGAAAGTTGCCAAGGTCTATCTGAAAGAGCTTCCAGACGTATGAAGAAATGGGAGATGAGAAGCGAAGACCCAGAGAATTCAATGTTGGAGATCAAGTCCTCATCAGGCTATTTCCAGACCAGATCAGACCACTGAAGCATAAAGACAAAAGACTTATGCAGAAGTATGTTGGTCCAGTTCCATCATCGCCAAGATTGGAAAAGCTGCCTACAAAGTGGAGCCTCCTAAAGGTTGAAATTTCATCCTGTCTTTCATGTAAGTGTTTTGAAGCCATATACTCTGACATGGAAGACCCAAAGCGTAATGAGTCAAAGCGCCGAATGTCAAGTTCAACTTCAACGTCAGAGAAGCCGTCGAAGACATCCTTGCTGAACGAAGTGTCAAAGATCCAACCACTAGAGCAGTACATATTGAATACTTAGTAAAGTGGAAAGATCGTAGAGAAGAAGACAACAGCTGGGAGATAGAAGAAGATCTTATGCCTCATGCTGAGAGGAGAGCAATTAAAGCAAGGAAGACTCAAGCCTTAGCAGCAACCTCCAGCACACCTTGCCGAAGACGTCAATAGATTAATGGGGGAAGGGTGTGACAATCTCTTGTATTAGGAGTAGAAGGGGGGATTATTGTAAATATTTTTATTTACTTATTTTATTTTTGATGTTGCCGCCTCACCAATTTTAATGTCTCCTCCTGTAAGAACCACAAAAGCTAATAAAGCTCTTTGTGGGGGTGTGAGTACTCTTCTGGATAGCGCTCTTACTCACCGGTTGACTGCCCAGTCAATGATATCCCAGTTTAACACAAACCCCCACACACACTTTTACTGTTGCCTGTACATGAGATTAATAAAGTGTGATACATTTTCAAATTGATTCTTGCCCGTGTCCCTTTTTAAAAGCCCAAATCATGATTCCTATGAATAGACGATTCTGACTTTGAAGGGAAATTCGATTTCATATTAGAGAAAGTAGAATAATGATTCCATTCCTTACTTACATATAATTAATATTTAATTATCTTTTTATCTTCCTACTTATTTATTATTCATATTAATTACTAAGGATATTTTTGACATATAATATGTTAATTCAATTCTATTTTATGATGTATCCAAACAAAGGAATGGATTTACCATTCTGTCTCTTATTCTATTCCAACCCATTCCTTTCATTCAAATTTATTCCATTTTGAATGATTTCTGCGTACCAAAAGTGACATAAGGGTTTCTACAATCTTATACAAAGACTTCAGTCATTAAAATCCCCAAATCTTGAAAATAGTTCAGTAAAGTAACAATGCCTTCTCTCGGGTTTTATAATAAAACCAGCAACTTGAGAAATACGTAAAAAGATAGTAATATAAGGTCGCTCACCTAATACATAAATTCTAGACAATTATTTTCTTTCGTTTTGTAAGCCGATGAGTAATGATTACCGATTTGCCCGTTTCATAAGATCGCACGAACACCTATGGAGTGAAAGATGACCATATTCACAAAACCCCTTGATGGTTGGTTACAAAAGAACAGCTACATGGGTGCTCTCCTAAATTTTTTCCCTTAATTATTATCTTTTAAGCTTCTTTCATCCTTATTTTAAAAATTATTGCGTCTTATATAGTGTAGTAGTTTTAAAGATTTATTTATTTTATTTCAATTTTCGCGTGCATTGAACTTATTAGAATATGCTAAATGATATAATTGTGCTAGATCAAGCCATTCTTGAAAGAATTAAAACAAAAGTGCTTAAATTTTATGTTTTAAGTTAGAAATGTAAACACCAAAAAGTTGAAGACTTTAGGTGCAACTTTTGATAGAAAAAATGGAGCTCATGATTTATGGTTACTCCGTCCATGAGGTAGATGGGAAAGAATATTCAACTCCCATTCATGAAAGCACAAGTGCCGTATGGCTTTATGGGATTAAGCCACTTATTAAAATTGGACAATCTAAAAGTCATTGTATGAATTTTGAGTGCCTTTTTAATTTTGTGCTTAAAATTTAAGTTGCAACTAAATTTCATAGACAATTAAGATTTTATTTGTCAAATTTACTGCTGTTCTCTTAATATTTATTTACACTTATGCCATGATCATTTACCGTGACATCTTTTTCAAGATGATGGAAATAGTGGATTTTGATTAGTAAAATTTTTATTAGATCCGATAATTAGCAACTTCAAATATTAGGTGTAAAATCCCGTTAATTCAATTGGGTATAACCGTATAAGGTTTAGCAAATTCAACCTGTAGATGTAAAATTGAAAAATGATCCAAAGTGTAGGTAGTATTATTAACATTTATAACCCATTTTAAAATCCTCTATACGAACCCTACATGGTTCAAATGCTTATTTAATTACGGTATGTGTATAGGAAACAAAATAAGACAGCATATAGATTAACTTTGTTAAAGAAGGCAAGGAATAAGTAACTTTGTTTTCATATTAGTTTATTCTTTAGAAAGAACAGGATATCTAAACTCGAGACTCTAACTGTAAGTCACTTATTGTTATATTTATTATCCAGATTGTAAAGCTAGAATAGTTAGATACTCAAAAGACCTCACATCCAATATCCAAAGTTCCGAACTGTCATTAAAGATTTGAAACTTCTAAAAGGATCGAGATGGAGACACAAAGTGGCCGTGTACGTAACTTTGTCACTCAAAGAGTCATTGTCATGCATAGGATAAATATTATGTGTGCTGCTCAAATTTTATCTAATTTTATAATAATTATTTAAAATTTAAAAGTATAATTTACTATTTACAAACTTTTAAGTTTATATATAATATTTAGAGTAAGTTTATATATAATTTTAATTATAAAATTGATTATACTCACATAATTAATTGTAAATAAAGCTAGACCAGTAGGTATGAAATCTAATAGAATTTTTTGTCAATTTAGAATGCCTTTGAAAAATATTTATTAAAATAGACATCAATGTAAGATAATTACTAAAATATAACCCACTAAAATCGCATGTTGAAAATACATTTTATGTTTTTATAATACTTACATGTCCAAAATACAAGCATTGTGAAAAATGGTTCAACTAAATTCGCATGTTAAACATGTGAGTTTTGCATAGTTCAACCTAACTTGCATGTTGATCAATCACAAGTTGTACATGCCATTTGTTTGCAAAATAAACTCACATCTCTAAAATGCGATTGTGTGGATTTATTTTGACAACTAGTTAGCTTTTATTCCTATTTTTGTAATTATATTTTTGTGAAAGAAGTGGATTGATTGCTTATTTGAATATGATATTTACTCTAACATCTACACCATACTTTTTGGAAAAATATTAAATAGATAGTGTATACAATGTGTACGTATACATGGTGGGTAACTACTAATTATACTTTATCATATAATTGAGGTAGTTGATAGTAACTAAAATAAATACCACTTATACCATGTATTAGAAAACATTATTAGCTACTCATCATATGTATATCATATGTGATCTATAATACTCATTAAGCCTTTTTATACTTTTACGGGAATTAACAAACACTTGCAATTATAATTTAAATCATCCATATTATATGCTAATAGGATCATAAGCATCAGTGTCCCAGGATACTTTGTCTACCCTTTATTACCTTAACTTTTCCCACACCCCAAAAGGTTCATTCTTACTATTACCTTTTCTCTGTTGCAAAAATAGACAGTAGAATTTGACTGAGGCACAACTCTTTTGTTGGTCGTCTCATTGCTTTTGCCTTGAGAGTCCGAGAATAAGATCCGATGATTTTAGTTTGTCTGAAGTGAAGTAGCTACTGTTGAAATATAAGGACCCACTATACACGGCATTTTCTCATGACCCCATCTTCCCTTTTTATGCAATCAAATTTTGGCATCGAAGCTACCTAAATATATGTTTGAGATATATACGAATCAAATTATAATATACTAAGTAGCCAAGTGAGACAGAAATGGTAGAGTACCCACCAATTCACCTTCCCGAAAGGAAACCCTTTCAAGCAAACGACCTTTCTCCCACAAAGATTTCATATCGCGACTTAGATATAGTCTAGTCTCCTTTCCATCCCAAATCAAATTGAGTCTCCATCTCCTTCTTGCTATAATAATCCTAAAATTCTCCCTGTTTCCACAATCGAGTAGGGTATCATACGATGGAGATGACAAAGTACTCGATGTGGACTAAGCGGAGACATGGCCTACCCTCCCCTCATCTAAAGCCAGGGAGTATCTATGATGATTCGTGGGAAGAACAAGCTTTCGCGGAGGATGCTGCTGGGGCACTAGGTGGATGCATATGGCCTCCTAGATCTTATTCGTGTAGCTTTTGTAGAAGAGAATTCAGGTCAGCTCAAGCCCTTGGTGGTCACATGAATGTGCACAGAAGGGATAGGGCTAGGTTAAAACAATCACCAATTCCTCATAGTGACGTTCTTCATAGTGATCACCAGAACAATCAAAATAATTTGATCGAAACCTCACTCCCACCTTACGGATTTCGATACCAATCTCATCAGGTTTATAATGCTTTGTTCTATAACCCTAACCCCAACTCCGAACCCGGTGCCCTTCTTTCATCAAATTCGCCACCGGCTTGTGGGGTTTTTTCAGATCCTTCACAAGATAGTAATCACACCAAGAAAATCTCCATTTGTCCATTCTCTTCTTCCATTGTTAACGATGAGAACCCTAGAAAAGTATCCATTTCTTCTCCTGTTGAGCCCAGTTTAGTCGTGGAAGACTATTGTCATGTAGGCAGACCTATGTCATCAAGACCCCTAGTGGTCGACCTGGAGCATAGGGTTAAACCAGACCACCTCGTGGGGACCGATTTGCCTACGAGGTTCAACCATTTTGCTCGAACTACGCCAGCGACACAAGAGATGGCGGAGAAGGACGAGGAAAGATGTTCAAAGAAAAGGAAAATAGAAGATATGTCAAGAACAACATTTTTTTTAAAATCAAATGGAGCTGTTAGAGATCGATTTCGTCCTCTAGAAGTGGAAGAGCAAAGCCCTAGCCCCAAAGAAGAATTGGATCTCGAGCTTAGGCTAGGAATTCCGCCTAAGGTAAAATTGCAAAATTGAAGTTGTGCTTTGGATTTATTTGTTACTCATGCAAGATGTTCATCGTCTTCAACCTCGAATTTTTCTTCTCTTCCTTTGAAATCTTTATGTCAAAGTTAATTTTTCTTTTCAACTTATTTTGCTTGAACACAACTCTGTAAGATATGGTTTGAATTTCCAGGGTGAAAAACCATTACAACGTGAAAATCTTGCTTTCACTATCCCTCACTTAAAGGCGTATAACATGTTAGTAGTGGAATATGGGCTTCTTCACTGTTAATGATTAAGAAAGGGAAGATTAAGGAAGCAATTAATGACAACTACTATGATTTCTTCTTCCTGTTTTCATCGTCAAATACTTTGTCTTTGTCGTTAGTGAATGTTTACACGATTTTTAAATAATTTATAAGCATGAAAATTGACAAGTTTGCTATTGTGGATTTTAATTTTTTAGTTTTTTGTTTCTTTTCCCTTGGTGTTGGTGATTTTAAGTGGCCAAAATCGAATTGCAAACATTTTTAGGAGCTATAATTAAGCCCGTCTTATTAGTTTATTCCACTTTCTTAACCTAAAATTCTAGGTTATGGGATTTTAAGAAAAAACAGCTACGGTAGATACATATATATGGTAAATTATTACAAATATTGTTGGGTTAGACTTGCGAATTTTAATACTTCCACCGGTTTAATGGTATAAGTATGTGTTAAGAGGTGATGGTGTCAAGAGCGTATAGGGCATATGAAGGTTTATCTTGAATCTTGACTTGTGCAACAAAATTGCAAAATTTAATTTTAAAATTTAAAGTAGAAATTTATCAAATGATCTTTTAGAGCAATCATAAAAATTATGTAAAATCTATAGGGTTGTAAAATAAAACATGGAAACTAATTTATTTTTATTTTTTTAATTTTTTCATTATTACATATACTATCATCATCTGGAGAAAAATTATGAACGCCACACCTTTTTTATAGGCTCAAAAATTAACAACATGGATCGTATGTATAACCAAACATTATTAATTTTTCAATCCTTAAATCATACTGCACCGTTATGATGTAGTATTTCTAAATTTTTTTGAAGGAGTTCATTGCGGGAACTGAACTGATTTTCTTTGAAATTGATTAAATGGTTTATTGTTCACATCATTATTTAAATATTTATTTTACACAAATTTAATCATATTTACTGAGGTTATTTTACAGAATAGATAAGGTATATGCTACATTTAGGTGAATATATATAAAATTTCGAACTTCGAGCCCGTGGTATAGAGACACAGTTCAACAGGGAAAAAAAAAAAAAAAAAAGGAAGAAGACGACGAAGAAGAAGAAGAAACAAACTCTGTGACGTCTTAACACCCACACCCTTAAATCTAGTAGATTATGCCATGAACACCCTTCCTAAAAGAGCTTATCGTGCCGATTCACCTATGCTTATGTGTTTGAATTAGAACATGTATGTATGGATATATGCTGCTTTACAAAATTTTATATAAAAAATATAAAAATATTGTTTGTATTTTTATAATTTTACAATAATTAACTGGCAGATTCTTGTTTTTGTATTTTTTTTCCCTTATGTTTTGACTTATTTTATTTTTCCTTTAATTGTCAATACTAAATTAAAAATGGTATGTAATATTCACATTTGCCCCTAATATCAAATCACACATATGTTACTTAGAAATCCTTAATAAGATGAGATAGCTCACTTCTGAACTTTTTGATTTAGCGTTTAAGTGTATTGTTTTGTCGGATTTAAGATTCTAAATAAGATTTATCTAATTTAGGATTTATTTGGACAAACATCTGTAGGTAGCATACCATTTCTAATCCAAGACTGATATTTTATAATAAAAAAAAGAATATAATTCAAATATTTAAAAAAAGGATGTAATTTAAGTTATTAAATTGTGAAATTTGTCACATTTTGTAATTTATTTTGTTTTTACGTTTAGATAAGGGGTGGTTTTAGTTAATAATGATTTCAAAAAAATAGGTAAAAGTTAGAAAGGAAATCTTAATAGTTCGCAACTAGTAATGGTGATTAACATGTTAAACCACATCCATAGATAAATTTATAAAAAAAAAAGGAAGAAAATAGCTATTATTTTGAAGCAATTGAAAAAATCATTCTTTTATTAATAATATTATTGGTAATTTAACGATTGTCTACTACTATTATCACATTTAATTAATCATTATTTTCTATCAACACAGATAATAATTTTAAAATTATCATTATGGTAATATATCTTACTAATACAAAGTTTGATTAAGCAATATATAGATACATATGTATATCTATAGACGTCTCAAAATTTTGTCCTCTATGAAAGACACACACACACATTAAATTATCGTCAACCAAGGAATTAGACTAATTATACAAATTTTTTTAAAAACAAAATAGCTAGGAAAAAGCTCAAGATTCACCATCATGAGATCTTTGATGAAATTATACCAATCTCATTAATATCGTCATGTGGGCATGAGTGAATAATTCCATGAGCCTAAGGAAACAATTAGAGATATGCATGGCATGTATCGTGTTGCACGATTTCCCATTCAGTAAACTTACTGACATTCTTGTAGTAATATATATAAAAGAAAAGAAAAGAAAAGAAAGAAACAACAAAACCAGTAGTGATCAGAAATAATTGATATATATATTTTAGTTTTTTAACAAAGACATATAAGTCAGATACATCACAACATGGATTCCCTTTTAGTCACAGTGTACTCATCTGATATCACATAATAAGTCCATCTGCATGTGTTTTCCCATCTATCTCACTTCTGCTCTATCTTTTTATTCTATTATTACTCTTTTTCTCTTTGTTGTGAATCCTTCCAAAATAGCCAACTACTCCATGGAATCCTTCCTATATAGTATTACTGAACAGTATTAATTCAATCACGGAATATTATCGAATCACAACTCACATCGGCATATATGTACACCACCCGTTTTGTTTCTTTCCCTATACTAATTATTTATCGTACTTCCCCTAACTGACAAATTATTAGTCTTGAATTTTTCAAAAAACAAAAATAAAAAACAATAGTAGCTCTAGTAATTTCAGTCTATTCCAATATATGACAGAAATAAAGCATTATTTCTTAGTTTCATGCTAATAAGTGTAAAGTTAACTGACTGCACAAAATCTTTCCTGGTCACCGACACCCTTTTTCGTGCTATTAATTTTGCTTGATGTAGCACGATTATTTATCTAGTCTTAGGTGTTAATTAACAATTTGAAAAAATAAAAGGGTCTGTTTTAACAATAATTAATGGTTGCCTTACCGTATCGTTGAAGGATGAGATCCTGGTAGTAAAATAAACTCTGAAACAAAATATATATGACAATACTAGGGGCTAAAAATCATTTCACTTATTCTAGCTTTTATAAAGCATTAGTAAGTACTTGCTATATATCGTATCCATTTTTGTCTAACTGCCCCTTGTAACTAATATATCGAGTGCACCATTTTGAGATTATCATAGATTATAAAAAAAACTGAGTTTCAGACACAAAATTCATGTCATTAAGTATAAATTTTTGTATCATCATAGATTCTATTTATAGAGATATAATTTCTTTTACTAACTTTCTATCGTAAAATATTTGTCTCTAAAAATCAATTTTCTTATAATGATATAAGAAATACTGCAAAATGTGTTTTATTTTTACAGTGTGCGTAGTAATAGTACTCTATATATAGCTCTAAGATGCATTTTCTTAAAAAAGAAAATGAAGTTATTGGTAGGCATTGCTAAATTTTATTAATTTAATTGTTTTAGTTTCTTGTAATAATATTCTTGATTCTTTTAAACAGAGGAGATATGTAATGAATAGCAAAACACTTAAATGCGAGTTGCAATCAAACATTACTCCAACTGCAAATATTTAAAAAAACGCACATGACATATACATTATTCTCCGATGTTAACTCAATTCTATGTATCATAAAGTAGCTATAGGGGCACTTGTTTCAACTATATGATATGTATATACAAACATATATACATATATATATGACGTATTATGTCTCTTGTTCGTCAAAATTAATTTGATGTACCATAAGATTTGTTTTATATTATTTTTCACTCTGAAACTTGTAAGAAAGATCGCATCAGAACTAGTATAATTTTCATTAAAAAGCTAATTTTGGGAGTTGATTACGAGGGTATTCTGACATTCTGATTCGATTTTTGTTTTGACAACGCATGTGAAACATATATATGTTCGATTAGACAATTATATATATATATATATATATGAATATTACTAATTAAAAAACTATTATGTGGGAGACATACATAGTGTAAAAAGGCAGACATGCATGGCAGCTAACTTTTGCTGGGAACTGGCGAGTGAGATAATATGATTTGGCACTTACGAAGTGCCAAATCTGTTAAAAAAAAAAAAGAGTTTAAATACATGATTGGGTTAACTTTGGTCGTCGTATTATATATATATATATATATATATATATATATATGCTGGGATGTGTACGTACTTGGTTTCTTAGAGTTTTTGCATTGAAATAGCCAGTGCAGTCTGGACCGGGAGAAATAAAAACAGATAATGTAGGGTTTAGAGTTTGAGACGACATAGACGAGGAGGGACAGTCAGGTCAGTAGCAGCGAATAAGGCAAGCACATGGGGTATCAATTGTCGTTTTTCTTGTGGGAAGAATAATTATTGATCAATATGGGAAGATTTTTTATTTGATCAGAAGAATTCTTTTTGAAATTATTCTCATATCGCGGTGTTCTATAGGCATTTTGTAATTCCATGATGAAGAATAAAAATTTTTAGAACTCCAATGAAAGAATTCCAGTTATTTTGGCTGCAGTGTTGTTGCAGCTGTTCCATATACTTATTATTTATAATTGCTTTGACAACTAAGGGGTATATTTCATGGGAATAAGTTCCCAATTCACGTGCTCATTCACTCATTCCACCTATGGAATAATACCCTCTTTCCAACTCTAGGCTTATTTTCTCTTATTAACAAATAGAGTTTGGAAGCATGCAATTGATGGTCGATTATTTTGGTATTTATATATAATTATATATATGTATATTTCCTTTACAGCCGTATGTGGGAGTGCAATAGTCCTACTTTATTATATAACACATTATTAATGGAGAATGTTACGAAAAATAAGTGATTTTTACATAGATGGACTTGGGTACTCATTTCTTTTTAGAAACACATTGGCAATTATCCTAACTTTGATGCTCGTCTAGGATATAATATTAGAAACATTAATGCAATAACCAAGAGAATCTGGTCTGTTATATATAAATTAAATAAAAGCTACTTCTAAAATTAAGTGCAATCAGACCTATCCTTTTTTTTTCTTCCTGTTTTTCTTGTTAGCATGCATTATCGAATGAATTTAACACGAGTAGTATGAGTTTACATATCATCATCCCCACAAATTTTCTTGGATTATGAAGTACGCGTGAACTAAATTGCACCAAATTAAATTGTTATTATGATTCGAAAAGTTTTCTGAACCGAACTACACAATATGGCTCAATGTGATAAAGAAAAAAAATAAATAAATCGTATTATATAATCTGGATAGATTCGATGGGAAAGCCGAATCAACTGAATTGTGCTAACCCTAGCTTACCAACGCCTTTTCCAGAGATCTTGGCCTTGGAGTCAAGAGCAACATGACTACATATACAGGTTATTCATGCATTTCTAGAAAGGAAATGTTATATTGACCGCAAACTATTTGTTGCACTCAGGTTCCCAAAACGCTGAAAATTTATTACAGCTAAATGTTGAAAATTTAGGATCTAAATTTTTCTATTCTTTAAAGTTGGATTGATGCCTTATTAACACTCATTGTTTAGCAAAACGTCGTTCTCTTTATTATCTCAATTTTGATGCAGTCACGGAATCTTAGCTGGAGTCGTTTACTTCTTTCTTCCAATATAAACCTTCAACCTCTATATTCTACAAATTGAATAATTGTCTACATAAATAGGATAAATGTCATGGTAAATAAACTTTATTAATTTATATATTTAAATACCTAAAGTTTAAAACTGTTAACTTTCTACCTATAAGCTTTTTGAGTTCGTTTATAGTAAATAAATGATATAGTTAATTATAAAAATAAGTAAATTTCATGTAGTTAATTGTAAAAGTGAGTAAAGTTTAAATTATAAATTAATACTTTTGAAATTCAAGTAGTTAATTACACGAATTGGTAAAGTTTAACTATCAAATATGATATTCACCCACATAAATACTATGTTGTCATTCCTACATGCATAAACTAAATTGACAAAGTAAATAACCAATTTTTGTATTTGCTCTTATTTTTCAGCTTCGACTAATCCTTCAACCCATTGAAAAAAAAAACCTTGAAAATTTATAAAGATTAAAAACCATAGAAATTAGAAAATATGAAAACCAAGAAAAGGAAATTTTTAGAAAAATAAAAGAAAAACTAAAATAATACAAATAAAATAAGGAGAATATATATGATTATAAATCTTATTGCATCCACAATTTTGACTAATTGAAATTCTCATATTTAGGTGGATTCTTTTTTTCTTCTGTTTTCTTTCTTTCTTTTTTTTTTTTTTAAATTGACTTAATTTGTGTCTAGTTTAATTATTTTATTATAGAACTGATTAATTTATTTGCTCAACTCACAAGATCCACTAACAGATCCAAAATTATTTATTTCACATAAAGAAAAATTCAATAAGAAATTGTTCAATCAAAGCAAGTTCAACACACACACACACACACATATCGACTTTTTTAAACCAAGAAGAATGCCATCAAGCAATTATTAAACTTGTCAAAGTTTTGGATTTGAAGATTACAGAGGCTACATACGAGTCAAATTTGAGTTAATCCAATGCTATGCAAGGCCAAAAACATCATTCTATAACTTATAGATGACGTAGAACATAATGACACATCCATTTTTACTTGAAATTACTTTAAATCATCTTATTTTTAATCAGTTTCTAGTTAGTTACATTGTCAATCCATGCCCTACCGTTTCTCCAACTTTTCTTATATTACATGCAAAATATAAACTAGACTTACGTACCAATAGATCCTAAGATGTTCCTTAATTTGAAAAATCTTCATCTTTACTTTCAAATTTTCACGGAATTGCCAAATTGAAGAGTTGAATTTCGGATGTATCTAGATTTTTTCAAACCACTGTTTCTATGATGAATAGGTGGCAACCATCACAATCATCGCATTTGCCACCCTTGAAG
This sequence comes from Combretum micranthum, assembly GCA_024138025.1. Classification (NCBI taxonomy): domain Eukaryota; kingdom Viridiplantae; phylum Streptophyta; class Magnoliopsida; order Myrtales; family Combretaceae; genus Combretum; species Combretum micranthum. The sequence goes on from JAMXBD010000047.1 coordinate 2,005,306, forward strand.
AACAAGAGACGGTGCTTCCCTTACCCTTGACGATGAATGGTGCTGCTCATGAAGCCATGAATATTGTGCCCTCCATTCTACCAACCCAAGCCAAACGGGGCTAAAAATTAGACCCAAATCGAAGCAACGTCTCTCGAGCTAACTCATTAATTGCACTATTCAAACTCTATAATTGTTGCTTTTGTCTTTTCTATTATTCTATTTATTGTATATCTATTGTTTAATTCCAAATATTTGTTGAATATAAAATTTGAAAAGATTTTTAAAAAATCATGAAAAAAATGTTGTTTGTTATTTTTCTCGATCACGTTATTGTAATTTTAAGATACTTTGTTTTTGTTAGTTGTTTATTTAGTCCATTATAATGTTTGGTTAGTTTTCATCTTCAATTAGTAACAATTTTTTGCATGAGTGATCAATTAATGTTTCTTAAATTAATATGTTAATTTGATTATATCATGATGGCCGGTAAATGTAAATTATTCCATCTATATTGGTGGCTAATCATGTGTATAGGTTTCATACAATTTATTAGCATACTAATTTAGCTGATATATCTATTTGATTAAAGATTGGAATTTTTCTTTAAAATTGAATTTTACAAAGGAAAAAAGAAAATCTCAATTTTTTAAAAAATTTCTTGCTTATTTAAGTTTCCTTTTCATAAAAAAATCACATATGTATTTTCCGCAAAGTATTTTTCTTGTAAATTTTTTTTTTTAAAATTGTGATTTGGCGACTTTCAAAGGTTTAAAGTCATTTAGTGTTTTTTATTTTCAAAAGTAATAGCCATGACACAAAATTAGGCCCTTTGGTAATTATATTGATAAAAAAATTTTGATAAGAAAGCATGAATCTAAATATTTTTAATCTAATTGGATCATACACTAAAGTTTTATTAAAAAGGGAATTATAATGGTTTGATTTTAATTGATGGATATTTAGGCGCCTATAGCATGACCGATACACACATACATATATATATATATTATATATATGTTTCGCTAAAGAATAGAAAACTAAGAAATGTACCAATATGTTTATTTTATTTTTCTTGTCATTTTTTTTCCTTTTTTGGCCCAAATTTATTAGTCCCTTTTACTTGTATTTATTTATTTTTATTTTTTGTCCTATTATGGAAAAGTAAAAGAGAAAACGAATTTAAAATGTTTTTAATTAATTTTGAAAATATCAATTGGCAAAAAAAAAAAAAAAAAGGGAAAATATCAAATTTTGTACTTGAACATTAAAGTGATCAATTTAATATATAATAACACTTTTCATGACTTTTTTACTAACTCAATAATACTATTTTTTTTAACTATAGAAGAGGCAGTCTATTTAGATTCTGTTAGGAGAAGTAGTAAAAGTTTAATAACAGACTACCTCTTTCACATCAATAAACAAAGCAAAATGAATTAAGGAGGTAGTAAAAATAACAATCAAAAGTTTGATTAGGTATTAAATCAATTATTTCAAAGTTTAGATATCATATTGAATTTTTGTGCAAAGTTTGTTACCAAATTTAAAATTTACCCTAATTAATTTTAGGAAATTTTTTTATTGCAACATTAAGATTTCATTAGTTGGCCCTTGAATCAAAATTGTCCGAGTTTATTCCTTTCTTTTTCTTGTTCTTCTTCTTTTTCTTCTTAAACATCAAGTTAGTGGCTGAAATTAAGGTTGTTCTACTAACTTGACCAACCTCCCTTCTTAATTAGGTCAGTAGTGAGTCATATTTAATATATATATATATATATATAGTTTTTCAATTAGTAATTTTTCCTTAATTTCATGTTGAATGTCTTGTATCAAGTTAAGGAAAAAGTACATTTGTATAGGAAAAGAACAACTTTATTTGGTTTTTTTCTTCTTCTTGTCATTTATTTCGCTTTTTTTTTTTTTTTTCACTTGTTTTCATTTGTTTTGTTATTATTTTTCTTATTATAGAAAAATAAAAAGGTAAAGGAAAAGGAAAGCAACTTTGCATGAAAGCTTTTTAATTATTTTTAAGAATTATTTTTGGTTGCAACCTTTAGATTTTATTAGTTAGCCCTTAAATCCAAATTTCCTATTTTTTTTCCTTAGGCAATGTTATTATTTTTTGAAAATTGCAAGCTAGCGGCTAAATTAAGGCTGTTGCATTCCCTTTAAGCTTAGTGGCGAGTCCTATTTTTTAATAATATTTTCTAATTTAAAAAAAATCAAACTTCCTTGATTTTATATTAAATGTATCATATGATGTAAGTCAACTTTAATATAGGTTAAGGATAAAGTGAATTTTTCGCACTTGACAAACATAATTTAAAAAATCTAGGTGATGAAAAATTATACAGAAAAAAAAAAAAAACAAAGCTTGAGAGAGGAGAGTGATCCATGACACCACTTGAATTTTTCTAAATGTATATTTAATTACATGAATTTTAAAGTAGTCAATTGAATACCATATCAAAATTTTGGGATAATATCAAAAATATTATCTCAACTTTATCTAAATATTCAATTGACTACCTTAACTTTAAATTAGTCAATTTACTTCCTAATTTAACTTTTCACATACACCAATGCTACCTAAGCTAACACTGTTAGCTCTATTAACTGATGTGTCACGTTCAACCTATAAGAACATCCATGTGTCAATTTTTATTTATTTTGTAATTACACTGATCATTATCTTCATTAATTATTTTACTTATTTATAATATAAAAATCCAAAGTGGGCCCACAGTGACTTAATTAGCAAGGCTTAAACACAAATTTAAAGTCCACCGCAAAAACCATCCTAAGCCATACCCAACTTATAGGCTATTCACTTCCCATCTCCTCTTCATTTATTTTAGCTTTTTCCAAGTATAGCTTATATGTTGGTCTATTAAATGAAAACTAAACCATGTGGGACAATTACTTGTACATAAAAATTGAAAAAACGAACAGATCAGGAGCGCTTCTTCTTTCTCCTAAGACTATATCTCTTATTTATGTACTTGATAGGAAATATGGGTCACCAATCGATTGATGTGGAGATTTGGGTGAGGAAATTCAAGTGTGTGTTTCTTATTTTATTTTATATTAGTTCCTCTCGATGCTTTGTTTTAAAATAGGAAAATAGAGTAAAAGCCCCTTCAAGCCTCGAGTCTGCCAAAAGCCACTTCTTCGTCATTATAATAAGAATTTCTTATACTTGACATTCACTTATGATTTTAAGGTGATGGATTGATGCAGAGGTTCACTACCATGATCATCCTATTCATTTGAATAGGATCAAAAGCCCCTTTAAGTTACACTGTTAATGGTAACATTTGAGTAGGTCCACTACCATGATCAATGTTTGAAGCCCCATGGACATCGTAGGTGTCACTATGACTAGGACAAGGCAATGCTCTTGGCAACATTTAATGATTGGTCTTACAGATTTCCCATGTTGCAATCTCGATGAAGATATCACGTTGAGGGAAACATTAGATTTAAATTATCGTGTTATTTGCAATGAAAATTTTGGTTTCTTTTTCTTTTTTCCATTACAATGGCTGCCACATTTAGTTTTTTAGTTCAATTTTTTAATTTTGCAAATTGTTTTCAGTCCCCTTTTGATTTAATTTACTTCAGTTAGCTTCCATCTGTGAGTATTGAATTATTTTTCAACATTGATGTCGAGTGTTGATCATGTTCCACTTCCTAAAATATAGGTTTTTTTATCATTTAGACTATACTGTTTTGGCTCTTAACATTCGTTTTAAATTGTATTATATGCTGTCATAACTTTGAGTCACAATATTATATAAAAAAAAGAGAATAAATTTCAACAAGTGGATTATGATTTTGTAACGAGTTGTAGGACTCGCGACCATGTAAGGATTAGCATGGAATCCATTTTCATGATAACTGTACTTAGATGTATAATTATAGTGTTCAACAAAGGGTGGTGACAAGAAGAAGATGAAGATCCTAGAGAGAGAGAGAGAGACAGAGTAAAGGGAGGCAGAAGATAAGTCTGAGCATTTCAGTAGGTTCCCAAGTGTATGTTATGCCAGCAAACCATGCATTATGTCCCACATGCTAATTTCTAAACATATAGGCATATTTATAATGAGTAATATGACCATTTATGTCCGAAAAGAAATATTGTAAAGGATTTGGGCTTGTTGCCAACTGGATGTTATTAATTGGATTAGGACCATGTATGTGGGCCTACAACCTTTTGTATTGGTATAAGACTGATTAAAATTATAATTATAAAATTAAATATTATATGCCATGTTAGCTGACACGTAGCATGTTTTTATAGGTTAAACATGCATGTTAGCAAACTAAGCTAACAGAGTTAGTTCAAGTAGTATTAGCATATGCGAAAAGTTGAATTGAGTAGTAAATTGATTAATTAAAAGTTGAGGCAGTTAATTGAATAGTTAGGTAAAATTGAGGTAGTATTTATGACATTAGTCCCAAAATTTTTATGTTTATTAATACTACATCAGTTAAGGAGTAAACTTCATTCATAGAGTTGATACCCTTAGTGATTAAGGAAGTGATACATGTCAAGTAACTAACAAAAAACTAGAAGATAATTGAGCAAATAGATTAGTGCATAAATTAAGATTGCTAAGAGTTAATTAGTTTACTTGATTGTCTAATGGGTAATTGTCACATTTGGTACTTAAACTTTATCAATGTTTTTTCAATTAATTACTTAAATTTTAAAAGTGCCAATTTAGTACATAAATTTTACCTATTTTTGTAGTTAATTGTCTGAATTTTGCCAAACTTTGTAATTAGTTGCTTAAATTTGGCCAATTTTTGCATTTAACTACCTTTCCTTAAGTAATATAAATGATCTCAAAATGTTTGTAGGTAGAAAATTGACATTATGAAACTTCTGGTAATTCTCGTTCTCTCTGAGTTTTTCTTTTCATAAACTCTAGTATAGAGGGAGGAGGTCGTATGGCTATTCCTCTCTTCTAAATCTCTTTTCATTATTGACCGCAATATTTCTGCAAATCCATCACTACTGATATGAAGAGCTACAAATTTACTATTTCTATCATCATAATTAGGTTATTATTTCCATTATCATTGATAATCTGAGTGATTTGAAGAGTGTGGAGATTAAGAAAAAGTTTTTTGTCGATAGTTGTTTGAATAAATAAATTTTTTTATGCATTTATTTTCTATGTTTTTAACTTGGTTTGAATCCTTATATGTAATATTGTCATCCCTTTTATTGGATCAAGTCTACTTGCTAGTTGGTTAAGCTTTATTCTCTTAAGATAATTTCTATCACCTTTGTGAAACACTTTGACTGTAGAAGAGATGAAAACTCGTTTATATAGTTGGATATTTGCAACCCCACCCATCCCCCCCCACTCCCCCCCCCCCTTTATTTGTTGTTTTTCTTGTAATGAAAATTGATCATCTGGCCAAGGAAAAAAAAAAAAAAAGAAGAAACTTTTGGTAGTTAATTATGTGGCTAAGTTCAAATGTCACATTTATCCTTGTTTAATTTGACAATATATGTGTTAATCCGCTTGTTGCATTATCTATTTTTCTAATTTTTTTATTGTCCACTTGAGACGTACCATTTTTTCATTCACTATCTCATGCCCTAGGGGTAACCCAGACAGAACAGTTCCACCATACTTGACACTAAAGCCTAAGATCTTCTCAGTTTCTCAAAAGCTTTGGATATCATGTAGAAGTATAACAGAGACTAGATAACTAGTAAGGCTCGATAGCATTTAATTGATAATTCAATAAGATAATAAAAAAACATTAATGAACATATAAAGCTAAGATAGTAATTGTTACTAAAAGTATTTGTGTACACATCCGTAAGAGTAATATCGGGTCATGGCCCTACAAAATATTACATATCCTTTAATTTTTAACAAAATAATCTTGAGAGATTCACCAAAGAAGAAAGAACTCTCTCAACCCTCGAATACTACCCATAACATCCCATTTCCAAAAGAAAGCTAACTTGGGGATAGCCTTGTCAAGGTTAGTACTAAAGGTAGTCCTGTAATAACAAACTATGAAGGGGTGAGTGATCATATGCTCAGTAAGATATAATCCACACTCTATAACTTCCAAGCAAGTTATAGGTAAGTTGTTTAAACAAATATATGTAATGTAATCAAACAATTGATAAAATACATATGGCTAACTAGTAGCCATATATAGATCAATTTTCGCCCTCTGAATCAGGGTTAGGGTATATCCATACATCAACACTTGAAAACTCTACTATTTTGGGTTTAAAACAATGTTTATCAAAACACAATTTCTTTCATATATATAAAATAATATTTATGGATATATCTTTATTCTCGAAGTAAGATCATCCATAACAATGACCCTAGCGCATCCCTAAAAGATAGGCTATCTCTCTAAGGCGACTTAATTCCCATCCCCTAGGATAAGAACTATGATGCACACTGGGTTATACCACTTTTGTCATCCAACTTCACGGCCCTTTGTGTCATCATGTAGTGATGATGGCCTTCAACAATGCAATTGTGCAATGCATGCTCGATTTTTAATTATCAAGCCAATATTTATTAAGTTCATTTATTTATCGATCAAGCAAATATCAAACACTTACACAAATCAAAATAATCACACAACACCCAATACTTAATGTTCAGTATAATTTATAGTATTTTCAATACAAATAACAAATATGTGCAACCACAAACATAAAATCCCCAACCTATACATGTACCGATCATTAATATTCATTAAAATAATATCATCATCTATTCCTATAAGCACAAGCAAGTATAGAGGTCACAGGAATATACTTACTGATCCATATCGCCTGTCAATCATAGTAGTCGACAGGTGGGTCAATGTCAGAGTCAAAATCACCCGAATATGGTAAGAAATAGGAATATAGTGTAAGAATTAGCTACAAAGGTTGAATAAACAATCTACAATATAGAAGTTCTAAAATTTTTGTAGTTTTGGTGCTAAATTTTAAATTGTGTAGAACTATTTCGATTTAACTCCATTTTTTATGTATACATAGTCGATTTGATATGATTTTTTGAGTACTTCTCAAATATGACATTGTCTTTGCTAAAGGGAAGTTTTAAAGTCATGGTAGTACATTATTTATAATTCAAAGTTTACTAGTTCTTTAGCAAATTTCTATATCTCTAATTCTAAGTCAATATTACTTATAAGTTATCAAACTTTTATAATTTAAATTATAAATACTTTTAATATCTATATGTTTTGTTTGGTCTAAATAAAATAGATATATTAAAGTAAATGAGAAAATGAAGTACGATTGAAAATGAAAATAAACAAACAATTTAACAATACATATATATTTTATATAAATTATAAGGATTTACATATATATATATATATGTTGTTTAATCTAAATTAAATTATTGATGTATATTATGTGTGTTTAAATTTATGTCATAGAGAATAAAGTAAAGGGAAATTGACAAAAATGGTACTTGAACTTTCATAAAAAGAACAATTAGGTATCCAAATTTTGGTTTAGAATTATTTGGTACCTAAACAAAGTTTTTGTTGACATTGTTCATACCTAAAGTTTGATTTTGGTAATTTTGATGTCTGAACAAAGTTTTCATGGACTTTTTCATACCTCATTTCACTTGCTTTAGCTATGAAAAAAGTCAATGAAAATTTTATTAAAGTACTAAAATTATCAAAACCAAATTTTAGGTATGAAAAAAAATCAATGAAAACTTTGTTTATATATCAAATAATTTAAAACCAAACTTTAGGTACCTAATTATTATTTTTACAAAAGTTCAAGTACTATTTTTGTCATTAACCCTAAAGTAAAATAAAACAAGATAAAGAAATAAACTAAAACTAATATTATATATATATATTAATATCAATTAAATGTTGTAACATACGAGCTAGAGTAGGGCACTCATGGAGTGCCTCTAGAGTACCTATGGAGCACTTACTGAATGCCTCTTCGAGCGTTCATTCAGTACTTATGCGGGGTGGCTGGTGCTCAAAGGAATAGCAGCAGCCATTGCTTGGTAGCTGGTGTGTGTGATGTTTGACCCTATGTACTCCCAACGTGAAATCAAGCACCAGCGGAGGGACGAGCAACAAGTAGCTACTATGCTGGTGCCTTCTGAGTGAGCACCACGAGAGCTCTTGGGTATTTGTTTGTGTGGTTTAGGGCGCTTAAGGAGTGCCTACATACTCAGGAGTAGAGTGGCTGTGAGCATTATATGTGTGTTGGTGTGGAGTGGCTGTGTTATGTTATGAGCTGTCATGTTTGACTATAGAAGTAAAGTAGCTAACATGTATGCATGAGTGTTGCTGGTATGTGTTGTGGGTATGCATTGTATGGAGCATGAGTGATAAAGCATGATTACTCTGTTGTAGTATGTATGCAAGCATGATAGTGAGTAGCTATGGAGCGTTCACTGTGTGTGATGTGTGCATGTATGGAGCGCTCATCATGAGCACCTGTGTATATGATGTGAGCTGTTGTGCATCGATTAAGTAAGGATTGTAAGCGCCACGATGTGGCACTTGTGCGTGTGTGTGTTGTGTATGTATGAGTTTATGAAGTGTTTGGGTATGCCAGTGAGCTGTGTTTTGGGTAAGACAGAGCATGAGTGCTCTGCCTTGTGTGTAATGTGCGAGGATTTAGAGCATCCAAGTGTCTGTCATGGTTGTGTGTGTTGGGTATGGAGCACCTTTTGGGTGCTCATCAAGTGAGTGTTAGTGTGTGGGCGGGCATTCATGTGTGTGTAGTGTGTTGTTAGTGGCGTGCGTCATATAGAGTAAAAAACAACTATTGTATATTTGCGATGCTTGGTACCAAAAGCAAAATCAAGAGAATAATAATAGCTTACCTATGCTTATTGTTGCTATTGTTGATGTTGCTATCGTAGATGTGTAAGTTGAAAAACAAAAGAAATAGAAGGGAAGAAAGGGAGGGAAAAGAAGGAAGGAAAGGAAAAGGAAAGGTTAAGAGAGTGAAAGTTTTTACTTGTGTTCTCTCTCTCTCTCTATATATATATATATATTATATATAGGTCAAATGGGATAACGTAATATATTGGCTTCTTCTTATCTTATCCATAATAGAACAAAGGACTTTTATCCTAAACTTATAGGGTAGACTTTAGGCGATAGACTTAAATTTCCCAATTTGTTAATTCGTTATTTAGATATTTTGTCTTATAATAATTAAAGTAAAAATAAATTTAATCAAAATGATTCATTTTGGTACGGGTCAAATTTTGAAATTCTTATATATGCTATATTTTTATCATACGCAATCAATTTATCAGATATGATTGAAGGTCTATTATTTTTTATAATTAAATTTTTATATATTCCAATTCAAGAGTAGATTACAAAACCTTAAAATTATGATTAGTTTGACATGAAAATTATGATCAAATTGACATTTTAAAATATCGATCAAGTCAATTAATCGAATCAACGATTGGAAATTTTCATGGCTAACATACTAAGGGTGCAAGCTTAGCAAACAGAGTTAACTTTGTTAGCTGAAATAATATTATTAAGGTAAATTACATAAAAAAAATATGAATATTTAAGGGAAATCTCAATTAAGGTATTAACGACTGAAGTAGTTAAATATCAATATTTCAAGTGGTTAAAAAAAGATATAAATGTTTTGTAAAGTGAGTCAAATAAACTAGCAAGACTCATCAATGAGAATTCTATTGAGTAAAAGGAGTTATATGCTAGGTGGGAGAGATTGAACAGATTAATTATTGTAGGCATGGAATGATCTCTATCTCAACATCTCCTTAGTAGTGTACCCAAGGTCAAAAGTGTTAGACAGTTTTTTTTATTGTTATGGACAATATGTTCCAAACCTTTAATAATGCTGAAGTGGGGAGCCTACTAAGTGAACTAAAAGGTATGAAATATGAAAAAGTGGGAGGGTTACAGAATATATCCTCAAAATCATTTTTATTCAATCAAACCTCAAAATTTTTTAAATTTGTCTTCCTAGCAAATTCACAGTAAGTCATGCCCTTAATGCTTTATGTCCTAATTTTGGGTCAAATTAAAACTACCTGTAATATTTATAATTCAACTTGGAGTATTAGTGACCTTAATTCTAATTGTATTATCAAGGAGGAGAATCATAAAAAAAACAAGGTATCAAAAGAAAATATTCGTATTATACTCTTAAGAAAGTTCAGGAATCCAAGAGGTAGAATAATGGTCATATGAATCAAGTGGGATGTTCTAAACCTACCATTAAGAAAGATGTCAAGGGTTTCATTTATAAGAAAACTAGACATCAGAAGAGTGAATGAGCTAGATATACTTCTTGGTTAGAAAAGAAGAATTAAGAAAATGGGTACCTAATTTAGTTAATGTTTCAATTAATTTATGGTGGCTTGACAATGGGTCTACTGTCTATGTTGTTATTATCATGTAGGGGTTCATAAGGAAAATGAAAGCAAATGACCATGAAGCCAAACTGAAAGTAAGAAATGACATTAGAGTAGATGTCCAATTGGTGGGAACTTTTTTTTTTTTTTTTTTTCAATTTAGAGATTGATTTTCAACTTGTTTTAGAAAACATTTTTTATGTACTAACTTTTAGAAAAAATTTAATTCCTATTTTATTGTTAGACAAAATAGGATATTCTATTAATTTTAGTGATGGGAAAGTTGAGTTGCCTCTAAATTCCTAAATTATTAGTTATGGTATTTTGAATGATGGATTATACAAAATGTGTTTAGCCAATGATAATGAATGTGCTTCTTTTGAGTGTTGAGAATATTATTTCTAAAAGGCTTTTGAAAAGGAAAATCTTTAACGTTATGGCATAAATGGTTAGGCACATCTCCAAAAAAAAAAGACTTGGGAATATTGATTAAAGTGGGAATTCTTCCTTCCTTAATTTAGTGACATGGATACTTATGTTGATTGTGTTAAGGTCAAATTAACCAAGACTAAGAAATGAGGTGCATCTTGTAGTTAAGATCTTCTAGGACTAATTCACACTACCATTAGTGGACTATAGATATTTTATTACTTCTATTAATGGCTTTTCCTATTATAGTTACATCTATTTGATTAATGAAAAATCTCATTTAGTTGAAAAAATTAAAATTATAAGATCTGATCATGGTGGTGAATATTATGGAAAACATGGTGATATCGGGAAACATGTGGTCATGTTTGCCAAGCATTTACAAGTGTAGGATAGTTGTCAAGTCTCTAAGGAAACTTGAACAAAATGGTATGGTAGAAAGACATAACCATACCTTTAAAGATATGATGCGAAGTATGATGAGTCGCTTTAATTAATTTACCTTTCTTTAGGGTAAAGCCATTAAAGCACCTTTGTACATTCTTAAGATCAGTTAGAGCTAATTTATCTTTTTTTTTTGTTTTATATGTTGATAATATTTTGTTAGCAAGTAGTGGTTTTGGTTTGTTGCATTAGACTAAAGAGCCATTGTCAAAGAATTTTGACATGAAGGATCCTGGAGAAGCTTCTTTTGTTTTAGGCATTAAGATTTATTGTGAGAGATCTCATGCTTTGTTGGAGCTTTATCATAGATTCTACATTAATCATGTGCTAAATAGGTTTAGCATGCATAAGTGTCCTGTTGGTGAGGATGTGCCAATTATTAAGGGGGATATAGCAAGCTTTAAAATACTAAGAATGATATTGAGAGAGAATCTATGAAACATATACCCTATTCTAGCCTTGTAAGTAGTTTAATGTATACTTAGGTTCGCACAACACCATATATTACTTTTGTTGTGAGTTTTTTAACGATATTCCTCTCTAATCCTAGGCATGATATTGGATTACAGCCCAAAAAATCTTAAGATACTTGCAAAAAACAAATAACTACATGTTATTATATAAGAGGGTTGAGCAACTTGAAGGGATTAGATACTCAAATGATTTTGCTAGTTGTCCAGATGATTTAAAATCTACTTCAGGATATATTTTCATGCTGGATGGGGAAGTGATTTCTTGAAAGAGTATCAAGCAAAGTCCAACAGCTTCATCCACTATGCACACAGAGTTTGTAACATATTATGAAGCCACAACACAAACAATTTAGTTAAGGAATTTAATTTCTAGGCTTATGGTTAGGGAGTTGTTACGATACCATTGTTAATATACTGTGATAATGATGTAGCTATATTCTTTTCAAAGAATAACAATCGTTCGGGTAGGTAAAAAAAAAATGCCCAAATTAAATAATTAGAGATTTAGTAAAGAAAGGTGGTATTGTAATTAAGCATATGGATATAAAAATTATGTTGATTGATCCATTAACCAAGTGTTTAAGATCTATTGTATTCTGAAGGCATGTTAAGGACATGGGTGTTTTAGAGTCCTTTTTTTTTTTTTCTATTTTCTTGGTTAATGGAATGTTATGTCGGTTGGTCCACTAGCCCAGTTTGCCACTTCTTAAAGACACTAAATATAAAGACATTAAGTTTTCCCACTGATGTACAACTTTAAGTTAGCAAGTGTGGGACCTGCCAATCATATATATATATATATATATATATATTGTTGCTCTTGTAATGTTTTTACAAAAGTTTTATTCAAGCGTTTTATATTTTTCTACTTGTTCTTTTAAGACAATCTGCATTGCTTGTGGTGTGCATTAAAACTCCTGAGTTTTAGCCATGGTCACCCATGTCCAATCTGAGATACCAAATGTGTTAGGTACTATTAAGAATTTTGTCTTTTCCTTTTCTCCCCTTCAATCTTTGGTTTAAAAAAAAATACTATTAAGAAAAATTTAATTTCTAATATAACGAAGTAAAAAATATAATCAAAGAAGAAGGAATTTAGACTTCCTCTACATGCAGAGGCTAGTGCTTCAATGCAGTATAATTTGAGAGAATACACATACACACACAAATTTATTTTTTTTATTATGATCTCCCATGCTATTTTCTGCAAGAAATATTCACATGCTAGTCATTTGGAGTATCTACAAAACACAATTAGTAAATCTATTGCACACATTTAATATAGACCTCTAATGGATGTATGCATTTATTCGTAAACTGCTAATGGCCTGATTTCATTGGGGCCTCATGCTTATTTGGGATGCATGCTTTTCCAGAAGCCCGAGAACAAGAACTTCCTTCCCTTACTGATGTAAGGAGTTTCATTGGGTTTCATCGGTCAAAACTTCGGATATCCTTGAACTTCACTCTCCATAACAATATAATGTCCTTTGTGATTACTCTGTCTAATCAATTGGATTTTATTAGAGGATTAATTTACATGAATATTTTATATCGCAATTTTTCTTGTTTTTCTTAGATGTACCAATTATTTTAGTTGTATCACCTTTGATCTTTCAAATAAAAAGTACTAAATTTGAATCTACAAAAAAAAAAAAAAAAACCGAAAACCAATTTTTTAACGATTAATCAAGCCTATACATACAATAAAAATTGACACAAAAGTAAAAAGAAGGCAAACACTTAGTCAAAGAGACATATGTTAGAGCTACATACATTATCAATCTCGCATGCTACGTAGAGACAGCCGAATCTTTTACTATTATTTCTTTCTTCTTCAGATTAGTTTAAATATGAAACATATGACTACCATTCAAACATAAATTGACTACTGGCCTACCAAAAATAAATATAAAATTTGAAAAAAAAAAAATACAAAACAACGACAAGAAAACCACCATTGAAGCAAAGGGCACATCCATAATCTTTCGGAAAAATAACGAAAATAAAATTAACACTTGTAATAAAGTGAATAAAAGTTTAGAAATAATTAATATGATAATCTATACAAGAATTAATCGGTTACAGATGTTTGAAATTATACTCTTTAAATAAGAAGAATTATTATCTTGGGCCAAAAAAAAAAAAGAAGAAGAATTGTCAAACGAAATAATGAAGATCAATGGTCATTTATGTAGGAAAAAACAAGCCTAATTATAAATAAAAAAATTCATCGAGAATTAAAGAAAAAAGAATTATGGAAGGAATCAGTAGAATTTATATTAGGAAAATCGAAGGGGTCTTTTTTTGGCCAAAAAATCGAAGGGTTTCAAACTTCAAGCATTTATACTGATTAGCTATTCTTTATTGAGTGATCGTGACCGTAGTTATTTTATAATAACGGATCAAATAGAATCCATTCTCACAGCATAAATTGAGATGGAATTTCAAATCCTTCTGAATTATAACTCCTATTTAATTTAATTATACATTATTTTATAGCCAAAGACGGATCCTGTAGGAAGCTAGTAAAATCGTGTGCGCTGAGCACAGGATTTTACTTATTTTGATACGAAGAATTTATAGAACTGAATTGGACTTATGAATTTTAATAAGCTTTTTAAAAATAGTTGAGTATCTATTACAAAATCGACTAATAATTATGAACATTAGGTGACTTGTTAAATATTAAGTGACGCAGGGAATAATTAGGATTTATTATAAAATCGTTGATTGGCACACAAATAGCGGAGTATAATCTTTAAATACCTATTGATTTTTACAATAACTAGGTAAATGACATCCAGTAAATTAAAATTAATAGTATGATTCGAATTTGAGTAAAAAGAAGAGTTGTATTTTCAAATGATAACTGTTATTCTAATTGCCTAGGACGTACATTTATATGTAAGCCACAAAGCTACCAAAAAGAAAAAGATTAGAAAAGACATCCTATTAAGCAACATTAAATGATATTGAAAGAGGGAAAATATTAAAAAAAGACATCCTATTAAAAGATATTAAATAATATTCAAAATAAAAATAACTAAAAAAAAATATTATTAACTTAACTAAAAAAATCCTATTAAAAACATTAATAAAAACTATTAAATATCAAATTAAAAACTTTTAAATGATCTTGAAAAATTATTAACCACATCATTATTGATTATCGCATCATTCTCTTCAGGTTGTACAAAATCCGTCCTCAAATTTTCACTATGTCATACATGATCCTTCTTAGGTGTGAGAAGAGATGGAACTGCATAAAGATTCAATCTCTCTTGAAAAAAATATTTTAGCTAATGAATCCTTAATCTGTCTTTTTAACTCTTCCACGATCGGAACTGCTACCTCAGGAACTGTTATCTCCCTGTCAACATCTTTACTCACCAAAGAAAAAACAACATCTAAATACTGTATATCTTTTTTAGCATTCTCAGTATAAAAAATTGATCCTCCATCACCACAAGCTTCGTCCTCTTCCTCTTCATTCTCAAAAATTGGGTTTTCATAAGAGTATGACCAATGAATTTTCTTCTTTGTTTTCATACTAGTTTCTCAACACCTCTTATCATCCTCAACACAAGGTTTACTATGCCTATATGACAATTCTTCATTATGCTCTTCTTCATCAAAAGAATAGGAATCATCTTCTACCATATCAGAGTTGAAGTTCTTATTTTGATTCTAGTTTCCCATAAGCGCACCTATTCTCTCAATAACATGATCCACCACCACAACCAATCAGCATTCTAGTGTTACATCCAGCCGTTCGTCGATCACTCATATGATATTCTAATGTAGATCGTCATAATCATCGATCTCATCCACTATATGATGTTGATTGGTCTGGCTTTGTGGTGCCACTGCTAATCCAAGAGTGAACATGGTTGTGATACTAATTGATGCAGTGGAATGATTAGGTTTTGTCACAAAACTGTTGATTCATGCACAAATATGTAATCTTCATATATCTATGGATTCTTAAAATACTTAGGTAAATGACATCCAATAAATCGAAAACTAATAGTATAATTCCAAATTGGGTTAAAAAGAAGCACAAAATGGTTCAATTCTGTATTTTTCAAATGATAACTGTTACTACATGTATAGGTAAGTCTAAAAGCTGCCAAAAAGGAAAACAACTAAAAAAGATATCTTAGGAAAATGACAAAAAAAACATTATATTAAATGACATTAAATTAAATTATATTCAAAAAGGGAAAAGACATCTTATTAAAAGCCATTAAATAATATTCAAAATGGAAAATACTAAAAAAAGAATTTTATTAACTTGATAAAAAAATCCTATTAAAAGATATTAACTAAAAGCTATAAAATATCAAATTAAAAACCATTTAAAAGATATTGAAAAACTATTAATCGCAACATTATTGACCACCGTATCATTAAGCTACCTATAAAATTTTCAAGTATTTG
This sequence comes from Combretum micranthum, assembly GCA_024138025.1. NCBI lineage: Eukaryota > Viridiplantae > Streptophyta > Magnoliopsida > Myrtales > Combretaceae > Combretum > Combretum micranthum. The sequence goes on from JAMXBD010000047.1 coordinate 2,021,483, forward strand.
TATCATATTAATTTAGGATACAAACATTTGGGTAAAGTCGTTTTTCTCATAATTTACAAAATTCTAGTAAAATTACAAATTAAAAATGTTGTTACAAACATCATAGCAATATAATAAATAAATATGAACTGCCGCAATCGGTCCTTTAATATAATAACATTAACACCGTAAAAAAAAAAAAAAAGTTTCAAATCTCTCCATCTATTGTAATAAAAAATAAAAGAGATAGAGAAAGAGTGAACACTAGTTAAGGTAGCTTTTACTATAAATCTTGACATCATATTGGGAAAAATGGTTTGATTGGGTTGTTTGATTTTTTATCCGAATAATATTTGTATCAGATTTGTATTTATATTTTATTTGTATCGTATTTATTTGGTCTTTTTATGAGTAAAGTTCTTTATTTTTCATCGTATCTGTTTTTTGATAAATATTAATCTGACAACAATAAAAATATGATGCGAAAATGACCAAAATATTATGAAACAAATAGATGGTAAATTTACTAAAAAGTTTACTTAAGCAAACCTTTGAACATGAGTATCCGGCCGGAGTGGTTGTTTGCACAATCCATCATGGCCACCAAAGAGTGGGTGAAGGGTTGCGATCAGAAACACCAACCTCCCTTCACATTAATATTTAACACGATATAAAAATATAAACAACAATCATACTATTTACGGATGTTCCGTTAAGAAAACTTTGAAACTTCCTGAAACACGAAATTTTGGGTAAGTATGGTTTATTTTACAGCAATATAATCGTGTTAAGTTGTAATCAATTAATGGCATGAGATTCTCTCTTCAATATGTTTATTGTGACAAGATTATATAAAACAGTTTATATGCAGGCCTGTTCCTAGTCTACCCGGCAAAACCCTACCGACGTACCATTAAACAACAGTGATAGAAAGACAAGAGTTAGGTTAAGGTCGTCAAGAAGTCCTCATCTGTTCCACGTGGCTCCACTACTCTAGCACTAAGGTCCATTTTTATTTTTATTTTTGTTAGTTTTTAAAGGTTTTTGATTATGCAGCAGTCGGCTACTTTACATTGCAATTTACAATGTTAATTTTGTGTCAGTTGGTCTTTTGTTATACATGTTGCGTCTCTCATTATTGTTTACTCATGTCATGTCTATGTATGGCTACATAAGCTTTAACGTTTTGCATGTCGAATTTTAATTTAGTGTCATTTTGATATCGGATACCAACCCTTCGATAAGAAAGCCAATCCCTCGAAGAACAAATGTGGTCATGCTAAAATTCTTATAATTTGGTGGTATAAAACTATAATATCCCATTGAAAAGGGCTAATCAAGTTGGAATTTCCTATTTTTTGTTTTAGTTGCCAAATATATACATATATATATATAATATAAGAATATTGTTACAAACGAATATAACAAATAATGGCAAAAAAAAAAATCAAAGTGATAAAGTAAAGTACAAACAAGATTTATATGCAAATCCTTACACGAAAAACCACGGGTAGAGGAGGAGGAATTCACTAGTGTTGAAGAATGAAGTACAAAGAATGTGTATACAAGTGATCTCACAAATCTCAAATCTCATAAAACCTAAAAAACAACACACAAATATGTAAATATGTTGTGTAAGTTGACATTTAGAATGATTATTGAAAAGTCATCATTTTTTAACCAATGCTGGCCAAAGGTCGGTGGCGTACCCAATAAAGGCCCGAGGATTTAAGCCAGCCTTCAACATTCACAGAACTAAAATTTTAAGAGTTGGCATAAAGGCCAACGATGTACAGTGTGTAGGCCAATAGTATGTCCTCTAAGGTTGTTAGCTTTGGTTGAATTTGAGTTACACATCTATCAATTTCTACCTTGGCACAAATTCATGAGCAAAAATACACAATCTCTAATCTTCAACACTAAAACAAAATATTCTCCTTCTTTTCCACAAAACCCCAAAGGGTATCAATCAGCGACCAACACCAACCAATTCCAGATAGTACTCAAACTTGGCTATATGAAGTGTTTTGGTCGTCATATCAGTAAGGTAATCCGAGTAGTGACCTTGCTCACAGTTATATCATCATTAGCAATCACATCACGAATAAAGTGATATATTGACATTAATGTGATTTGCCTTCGCATGATACATTTGATCCTTAGTGAGGTAGATTGTACTCTGACTATCACAATAAACTGTAGTAGTCTTCAAGTCATCATTGAGTTCAACAAATAACCCTTTTAGCCAAATAGCTTCTTTAAGAACTTCTGTAATGGCCATATATTAAGCTTCAATAGTGGATAGAACAACCGTAGCTTGCAATGTAGCTTTTCAATTGATAGCACAATCACTAAGAGTAAAAATATACCCTGTAAGTGATCTTCTCTTATCTAAATCTCTAGCAAAATCAGAATCAACAAATCTAACAATTTCGTCTCTAGTTCTACCAAATTGTAGATAAACATTAATAGTATCTCTTAAGTACCTAAAAAATCCATTGAACTGCTCTCCAGTGATCTTACTAAGATTTTCTATATACATACTAACAACACTCAAGCATATGACAAATCAGGGTTTATACACACCATAACATACATAAAAGATCTTACATCACTAAAATATGAAACCTTTGACATGTAGTCAATCTCATCATCTAACTATGGAGACAAAGCTGATGAAAAGTCTAAAATGAGCTGTTAAAGGAGTATTGACAGGCTTAACATTTTTCATATTAAATGTGCAAAGGATTTTCTCAATATACCCCTTTTGACTTAGTTGAAACAAACATGCTTTTCTATGTCTTATAATTTCCATTACAAATATCTTATTCGCTACTCCCAAGTCTTTCATTTCAAACTCTCTACTCAACTTAAGTTTAATCTTTTCAATCTCTCTTGATGCTTAACTGCTATCAACATGTCATTAATGTACAAGAGTAAATATACGAAAAACCCATCATCACATTTCTTAAAATAGACACATCTTTCAAAATTACTTCTCCTGAAATCATAAGAAGTCATAAATGAGGCAAACCTCTTGTACCATTGCCTTGGTGACTGCTTCTGACCATAAAAAGACTCCCTTAAAATGCAAACATAGTCCTCCTTTCCTGAGACCAAAAAGCCCTTTGGCTATTGCATGTAGATATCTTCATCAGGCTCTCCATAGGAGAAAGCTATCTTCACATCTAACTGTTCCAGCTAAAGATCTTGCTAAGCTACAATATCCAATAATGCTTTAATTGAACTGTGTTCTATAACAGGAGAAGACACATCAGTAAAATCAATACCTGGTATCTTATTGTAGCCCTTTGCAATAAGTCTTACTTTGTATCTGGGTTTTTCAACTCCCAGTGTTCCTTCTTTTTTCTTGAATACCCATTTACACTGAACAATCATCTTCCCTTTAGGAAGCTTCACTAAATCCCATGTATAATTCTTTTGAAGGGATTTCATCTCCTCCTCCATAACAATCTTCCACTTACTTGAATCATCACAACTAACAGCCTTTGAGTAAGTAGATGGCTCTATATTAAAATTTATGTCGTCTATTACGTTCAAAGCATAAGCTACTAAATAAGCTTCTGCATATCTCTAAGGAGGTCTAACTTCTCTCCCCAGTCTATCTTTAGCAATAAATACTATGGTTGTGGTGGAGTAGTAACACGCTGAGAAGTAGGCTTTCGTGTAGAACCTGAACCAATCTCAACCTCTACCTGCATACTTGATTTTTGTTGTACTTTATTAGATGAAGTATTAGAAGACAAGTCATGTACCATAGCTATTTCATCAAAAATCACATCTCTACTACCAATGACTTTCTTCAATTCAGGACACCACAACTTATACGTCTTGATACCATGTTTAAAACCACGGAATATACATTTTAGAGATCACGTTTTTCACTATCAACATAAGCATATGCAGGACAACAAAAAATTTTCAACTCAGAATAATTTGCAGGAGCACCAAACATACCTCTTGTAGAGTCTTCTTCTCAATTGCAGTTGATGGAGACCTATTAATCAAATAACATGTTGTAGAAGCTACTTCAGCCTATAATGACTTTGGTAATTGAGCATTAGAAAGCGTATATTTGACTATCTCCATGATAGTCTTATTTATCTGTTCTACTATCTTATTTTTGAGGTATACAAGGAACTATTAGATGTCTCACAATTCCCTCTTATTTGCATAAAATATTAAACTCATTAGAACTAAACTCTAAACCATTATCAGTGCAAAGACGCTTTACCTATTTCCTAGTCTGTTCCTCAATCATCATCTTCCACTCCTTAAATGTGGGTAAAATATCATTTTTATGTTTCAAGAAAGATACCTAAACTCTTCTAGAGAAATCATCAATGATGGTCAGCATGTAAATAGTACATCCACTTGAAGGCACTCTAAACGGCCTTTAAAGATTAGAATGGATTTAGTCAAGAGTACCTTTTGTTTTATGAGTACCTATGGTGAATCTAACTCTCTTCTACTTCCTAAAGATGCAGTGTTCACAAAACTTCATTTTGCTGATACCTTGCTCATCAAGAAATCCTCTTCTACTCAATTCAGCCATACTAGCTTCACTCATATGCCCTAAATGTATATGCCAAAGCTTAGTAGCATCTTCATATGATAGAGACGAAGAAGTAATGACTGCATCACCTGCAACAACAGAAACCTACAAAACGTATAGGTTAGCATTCTTTTTCTATCCTTTCATCACCACAAGAGATCCTTTATTGATCTTCAAAACTCCAACTTCACTAGTATATTTATACCCTTTTGTATCAAGAGTACTAAAAAAAAAAAAATCAAATTTCTCTTCAAGTAAGAACATGTATCACATCACCCAAAGTCCTGATAACACAATCAAACATTTTGATTTTGATGGTACCAATACCTACAACCCTGCAAGAAACGTTATTACCTAACAGCACAACACCCTTAGATACCTTTTCATCTGTTGAAAACTAGTCCTGATTGGGACACGTATGAGATGTAAAACCAGCATCTAGAATCCACTCTTCACTAATCTGAGGATCATCATTAGAAGTAACAAGATGTTCTCCACTACCGTGGTCTCAACATCAGCTTCAACTAATTATTCAGGTTGTTTCCCATTTTGATTTTCAGTAGCTCTCTTATTCTTATTTTGTAACTTATAACAATCATATTTAATGTGTCCTTTCTTCTTGTAATAACTATAGATCTTATTTCTATTTGTTGATTTTGATCTTCCCCTTGAATTACCACCAGAATTGCGTTCTTGACTCCTACCACAAGTAACAAGCCCCTCTGCCTGAGTCTCTAGTCTAATTATAAGATGGTTCATCTTCTCAAAAGAAGCCAAAACATCATAAACTTCCTCCATGGTAAGAGAATCATGACAAAACAAGATTGTGTCTCTAAAATTTGAATAAGAGGGAGGTAGCGAACACAATAAAATTAAAGCTCAATCCTCCTCATTATACTTAATCTCTAAAGTTTCCAAATTAGAAATAGTTTCTTTAAAGATGGTCAAGTGATCTTCTAGAAACTCACCTTCAGTCAAATGGCTTGAATATAGTTGCTGCTTCAAATGCAATTTACTAGTCAAACTCTTTGTCATATACAACTGCTTTAATTTCAACCATAATCCAGCAGCTATCTTCTCCTTCAACATATCTTGCAATATCTGATTTGATAAATAAAGATAAATTTGAGAAAGGGCTTTTTGATCCTTACATTGTTTTTCTTTCTGTGATTATGATGTAGGCATTTTATCAAACCCTAACAAAGCATCACCCAAATCCGTCTATTCGAGATCTGCTCGCATCTTGACCTGCCATAGAGAAAATCTTGTGTTGTGATCCATCAATGGGATGTCATACTTCACCATTGTAGAGAAAGCAAAATCAAATCCTTGGCTCTAATACTAGTTTGTTACAAACGGATCTAACAAACAATGGCAAGAAATAAAAATCAAAGTGATAAAGTAAAACATACACAAGATTTACATGGAAATCCTTATGGGAAAAACCATGGGCAAAGAAGGGAGGAATTCATCGGTGTTGAAGAACGAAGTATAGAGGATGTGCATACAAGTGCTCTCATAAATCTCAAATCTCATAAAACCTAAAAAAAAACACACAAACATGTAGATATGTCGTGTAAGCCAACATAAAGGTCGGCAACTAAAAAGTCATCATTTTTAAACTTTGGCTGGCGGCTTTGAGAATAAAGGCCAGCGACATACCTAATAAAGGCCAATAGGTTTGAGCCGACCTTCAACATTCACAAAACCGAAATTTTAAGAGCTAGCACAAAGGTTGGCGGTATACAGTGTATAGGTTATTGGTATATCCTCCAAGACAACCAGTTTTGGTTGAATTTGAGTCACATATTGAACAAATATGATATAAGTTAATTAAAACCAAAATAAGTTCAAGTAACTGAAGAGGCAATAATACTGAAACCATTCCTTGTCTAATTTGATTATGAACTTATAGAAATAAGAAATTTAAATAGCAAAAGCTTTTGAAATGAAAGATGTATGCTCTAAAAGGAAGATGACTTCGCTTGATTCTTCAACAGACATTGAACAATGTCAAGTATATGAAGAGGATGAGTGACATGGACATGCTAGCACTATCTTTTGGAACATTTAAGGCATGCTTAGTAGTTTATGATAAATAAATGATTTGAAATAGGATGACATATAATGAAATAAAATAAAAATTTAAAGGTCATTCCTATCATATATTTTTTTTAATAAAAAATTCATTAATAACCAAAGAGGAAGATATAACCACATAAAATGGGATATGGGCAGCCACCAATATATAAACAAAACTAGACATAACCACTCAAAAAAAGAAAAAAGAAAAAAGAAAAAGAAAACACTATACTACCCCATTACAAAGGAAAACAAGGTACAAAAGCATAAAAGTTATGGATTGAGCCTTGTATAAGAGAGAACTTGACGAGCTAGAAAAAACGGGTCTGTAAGATGCTTCCCCAAGCAGATAGAATTCCTCAGACGCCAAATACAATGGAATGAAGTTGAAAAAGTAGCACAAAGTGTAAGAGATGTGCTACAATTGGTTGATGATAGCCCATCTAGGGCTCCTTGCCAAGATGAAAAAGATATAGAGAAATGAAGCTAAAAAACAACTGCAATATGCATTTAAAGGGAGAAAAGACATTGGAAAAATAGGTAACCATGATCCTTAGAGGCTAAGTTGCAAAGATAATAGCTGTAATGGGTAGTAATACCCTATAAAATTAACTTATCCAAAGTGTACAACTTGCAATTGATTAGGGATGGATCTCTTATCCCAAACAAGCTTAGACCACCTAACTTAAGGGCATGGAGTACAAAGAGATTGTACAATGCTTTTTAAAGAAAACTCACCTAAAGTTGATAGCAACTTATCTTGCTTAGAAGCGTTAGGCTGTAGCAAAGTTAGAATATGGAAAGAGGACTAGAATGGAGAATGTGGCAAACTGTGGCTATCTTCCTCAATCAAGCAACAAAGTCGAGCACTTACGGGTAGTCTCGAGGATGCAATTTCCTTTGAACTGTACATCTTAATCAAAGGTCCTTAAGGAAGCCAGAAATCGATCTAAAGAGAGATAGAAACCCCATCAACAACTGACTTCTTCATGAATTGACAAGCTGAGGGTCTTGATTTTAGAAGCTTGAGCACATCCATGAACAAGAGGATGGAGTTTTTACATTCCATAAACTATTTCCTTTGAGAAAAATAGGGTATACCCAGTCGATCCATAGGCACTAGAGGTTACCATTGCACAACTGGCTAATATGTTTGATTTGTATGGCTTTGTTCCATAAATCTAGGTCAGGAATCCCTAAACCCCCCTCTTCTTTGAGTGAACACACAACATCCCACTTGATCTTGGACTTTGTAGAAATATTAAGCTTACCACTTTAAAGAAAATTCCAAATTAATTTTTCTATGGAGTGAATTACTTTTTAGAAGGATGAACATGGAAGCCCAGTAAACTTGCATAGAAAAAATGACTAATTTAAGGAGTTGTAGTCTTCTAACATAGGATAAGAATTAACATATCCAAGAATCTAATCAAGAAGAAATCCTTGCAACCAAAGCATCGCGGTCAAAACGCTTGAGCTAGGATGATATCAAAGGATCACCAAGTTACCGAATAGGCAATTTACCTTCAAGCAAGCCAAGGTTAGAGAGGACTAAATTTTTTATGGATTCGTCCACATTATAAAATAAAATCATACTTTTGAGACCATTAGTCCTTCGACCTGATCAGGATTCAAAAGTAGAAAGAGCTCCATGGACAAAGTTGATGGAAGTAAGATCACCTAATAGGGTTACCTTGTCGAAGACTTCTGTGACTAGGAAAGTAACCCACTAGTTCTCCATTGATGTTGATGAAGAATTTAGGTGTTGAAAAGCATTAACTAAGAAGCTTACAAAATGTGGGGGAAAATTCATAAACATAAGAACACGTTCCAAAAACCACCAACTAATTGTATCATAGGCCTTCAACATATCTACCTTTATAGCACATCATAGGGGACCACGACTAAGATGATAACCATTGACAGGTTCTTATGCAACAAATATATTATCTCTAATACGCCTTCACAGAATGAATGTTGCTTGATCTTCCCACCTTTATGCAAGAGGCAAGAAGCTTAGATATGGCCTTATCAATCACATTGCAACAGGAGATAAGCCTGAAATTCAGCAAAGACGAAGGATTAGAAATTTTAGAGACTAAAGAAATGATAGTATTTTTTACCTCCTTCAAAAGAAAATCAAAGTTAAGAAATTCTTTAACTGCCAAAATGAGGTTTAGCACTTACACATTCCATGTTGCCTTGAAAAAATGCTGAGAAACCATATGGTCCTAGGGATTTGCCATTAGCTTAGCTAAAAAAAGATGATTTGATATCTTGATCATAAAAGGTAGATTCTATAAATGCAATTTGGTCCTCACTAAGCCTTCGAGATAAAAATCATCTAAAGATAGGGCTTCCATTGCAGAATCGGGAGCATTAAACAAGTTGGAGAAGTAAGCAAGAGCCTCTTCATGTACTATCAGGTTGCACTTAACGATTAACCCATCTTCATTGACCAAGGAATTAACAGAATTTCGATTTTATCTTTAGTTCATGGATTTGTGGATGAAGGATGTATTTTTGTTCCCAAGATCAAGCCATCCCATCCTTGATCTTTGTTTAAAGAAACTCTCTTCAGCTACGCATAAGGTATAATAGTGTTAAAAGCTTGCCTTTCCTCATTGAAAAGATCAATATACCCTCTAGCAATATTAGCTTAAACAGACTTCAAATCCTCTTTTAAGCTAGTAACCTGAGAGGATATATAGGAAAACTCCCTGTGATTAAAGTTTCTCAATTCAAACTTTAGCCTCTTCAACTTTGACATAACCTGGAAAAATTTGGAGCTAGACACTTCATTACTCCACACTTGTTGAACTAAAGGCATAAACTCCTTAGAATCAAACCAACAGTAAAAAAATTTGAAAGGAACTCTTCTTTTGGTTAAGGATAAATCAAAAAGCACTAGGCAAATAACATGATCTGATAAGAGTGGTAAAAGGGATCTTGCCTCCAACTTAAGGAATCGGGTCATCCAAGTTTGGTTGACCAAAATGTGAATCAACTTCCTCAAGATAGGAGAAGCTACTTGTCTATTTGACCAGGAGAAGAAGTCTCCCGAATATATTAAATCATCCATCTCCAAAGCATCTACAAAACCCTTAAACTCAGCACTTGCATTACTCATTCTAGTGTTGCCACCCAGCCTCTCAAGGATTGGTTTTGAGATATTAAAATCACCAAGAAGTATCCATCGTTGTTGAGCAATAAAGGGAGCTAGAAGAGACAATTTATCACATAAGACACATCTTTCTATCTCTAAGTTAGCAGCATAGACAAAGGAGACAAAAAAAAAAAAAACTAACATTCATATGAACATTCAAGCAAAAACAATGTGAGAACTGAGAATGTTCTCTAGCACAAGAATTGACAACAAAGTTCTGACAGGGGTTAATTATTCTCCCCGTATTTAGTGAAATGAACACATTGATTTGATTTTGATGATTTGTTTGATCCTACCACATTCGAAATGAAATGAAATTAATATGTAATCATATTTATGAAAGCTTTCATTGATCTTTTCTAGATGCATCTATGTGAATTTCATCTAATAATGTTACGATAAAGTGATGTTATATACTACATCATATGAAACATGATTTGGTGTAGGGTATTAAATATATCTTGAGAATATTACAATAAAAGAGATTAACATTTTAAGTAGTTAAAAAATAGATCTACATCATACAAAGTGGTACTGTACTATGTTGACATGGCACATTTGAGAAAAGCCACGCCTACATTCACATTATGATATTTCAAAAAATTTTGTGATGACATAATAATACATCCCTTAATTGTACTTTTTTTGTATATCGTTGATTTTTTTTCCTAACCACTTACTTTTTTTTTTCTCTTGTTTAAGCTTATCTCCAAATGTTAATACCTTTTGATATAATTTTTCAAGTAACATAATAAGTTGATGTGATAAATACTCTTAACACAATATGTTATGCATTCTTTATTAGATACATCAATATATAAAACATATTAATATATATATTTATCATATTCTATATAGTATTTATCAATTATCGTGTTCATAATTTTATACACATGTTATACTCATAACAATAGACATATATATGTATATATATATTGACTAGTTCCATAAAGTAGAATAGGTATTTGAGTGTTATGAATATGATAAGAGAATGAGTGTGAGATTCTAGGACATGATAAGTGAGAAATAAAAGGATTCCTCGCTAAGCAACAGTAAATGACTTAATGAGTTGGACTTTGAGTGGTGGCACTAAAAGAAGAGGTCTAGTAAGGTCAAATGCTTTGATATATAAGCTATAAGTGGTATTTATCAAGTGGAAATGGTAAAAGTATCGGTCTTCAAGATAAAAGTGGTAAGTGAAGTTGTAGGTTGAAGGGATGGATGAGGATATTAAGATGACTACAAGAACAAATACTAATAGAGCTGAAAACATAATGGAGAGAAGGAGTGACTAGTAGCCACAATGGTGAGGCATATAATTGATGTCCAACCACTTTTCAAAAAGGAGCAAAAAGTAAATGGTTCAACACCTAGTGCTTGGCATATGGAAAAATTAATTCTTTAGTTGTTGATGGTAGTAGTTACGTTAACTTGTGTCATCGTTAAATTGCCTATGATTTGTAATAAAATATAGTGTCCCACCTACATTAATATAGTTTGTATTGGTTTGCAAAGAAAAAGATGGTCCATATAAACGAGTAGGTACATATTCTCTCATCGATTAGACAAAGCAATTTTTTTACCCACTACCTTCACAAAGTATGATTATATCTAAATCTTTATGGCCATAAACTAAAATTTCTTTCTGACACAAATTCCTCAATTTCATACTTCATTCATAAATGTATAAAATGCAAGCATTGAATTTCCTTATACTTGACCTACTACTAATAATTAGTATAGCCAAGAATACCTCTCGTTCCATCATTAAGCTCCAACAAATCTACCACTTTGACTTTAGTTTCAACTACAATGGAGCATTGACTTTGTCAACTTTTGCTTTGATACTTATTTGCTAGGAGATATTGTCCTTAACATATCTTTCTTAAGGATATGTTTCAAATTTATCCTTAAGAATAAAAGAAAAAACACAAGAGACAATGTAACACCCTGGAACTCTACCACTGAGGTATTGTTCGCATTGACCACATGCCTTACGGTCTTTATCCTTTGGTACCAGTACTTCCCAAGATATCATCCATTCTAGGATTGCTTTGTTCATAGCATACTTAACTTTAGAGTTTCAATAAACTTTAAGCTATTACATCAAAAGGTACCTTTATGATTAGAGTTCCATCATCTATATTTGAAGGATATTATATACTCTCTTACTTATAGAACCGATGTCCTCATTAGTTTCGTTACACAAGTCTAAAGCCACAATTGGTGGGTACCTTAGAACTCTGTCCATTGAGGTATTGTTCGCTTTGGCCACATGCCATACAGTTTTTGTCCTTTGATGCTAACGCTTCCTAGGAGGTCACCTATCCTAAAATTGATCTGCTTAGAGCATACTTAATTTTGGGCTTTTGAAGAACTCTAAGCTAATACCAAAATGTATCTCTGTGATTAGAATTCCACCATCTATATTTGGAGGGTATCACAGATAAACTACTAAAAAGGAGGAAACATGGAATGCAAACGACATCTAGAATTGGTTGTGGCCCATTGATTGTCCAACATTGCACTTTGGTATTCAACCACTCTTCTTAATATCATGCACTAACTTTACATTGAGGCGAGTCTAACCTCAAAATCATTTTACTAACCTCTTTTTCCGAAAGAGGCGAGACTCGCCACTGACTAGGCTAGAGAGGCGACACTGCCTCTCTCTCCTAGTTTGCGGCAAGTCTTGTTCTTTTTTCAAATGACGCGAGTATCGCCTCAAGTTTTTTCCTATAAATAGGCAAGACATTTCTTACGCTAACTCTACACTTCTCTTCCTCACTTTGTAGGTCATCTACACTCCACAGGTCATCCTACTCCCCTTTCTCTTGTCTTTAACTTTTTTTATAATTATTAATTTATCTATATTAATTTTTTTTTGTCTTTTTGCAGATACTTTCAGTGAAAGCTTATTTGTAGGATCATGTTTGAAAGATTAGTAAATTATTTTTATTATTAATTCATATATTATAAAATATATGTGTAGTTTTAATATATAAATGAAAATATTTGATATATGTACATACTGTATTTGTTTATATGCTTTATTTTAGCTACTTCAAAATTGGTATTTAATATATGTTGCATATAGTTAAGATAATACTTTGTGATGCTATAGTTTGTCTATTTTTTATACAATGTGATCGATATATATATATGTATATATATAGATGTTTGCACACATATTCTTATATGCAATATGCCGTGCATTTATCTAGTAATATGCAATGTCCTATTATAATTTTGTAGCAAAATTAAAGTATAGTGTTACGTAATTACTATTTGCCACATTATGAATTAATATTATAGTAATGTCACATATAAAGTGGAAAACATAGGTGAAAAAAAATAGAATACTTGAAGTAAACTAGTAAATTAATGTGATATGTTTCACTACACCTTAGTGTAGGATGTTGGCATTGTTAAAAGATTCAATTGTCAATCAACTGTCAACCTGTTAATTTAGTTAACTTATTTGTTAATACAATTAATATAATTTATATATTTTCCTAATTAGATAGTGAAACCTAAATTAAAGGAGCTGACAATCTAATTAAAAGTATTGATAGATCTCCTCTTTTATATATTCCTTATTAGGTAGGAATTATGCCATATATATGTAGACAAATGTTTCTCTAGCAAACACACGAGTTCAATTCCTCAAGATCCTCTATATTTGACATGGCATTAGGGCCATTGATCTCTACATAGTCATAGTTTAACCTCTCTTTTTTCTCCTAGTTTCTTGTTCCTAGTTTTTAGTTCTCTAGTAGCCTCGTGTCTTTAGACAAGGAGTCTTTCTTGATTCATTTTAATGGAACAAACTACTCAGCTTAGGCATTCCACTTCAAGATATATGTCAAAAGAAAGAGATCCATATGCAATTACCTAAAGATAAAATCTATAGCTAGCAAAATGCAGCTCGTAAATTCTAGCTTGAACATGAATTATCCATGATTCATTAGGATAATCTCTCTATTTCTGATTTTTACTCTAACTTTATGAATCTTTAGGCTGAATACACTAATTTAATATATGTTACCTCACCTCCTGAAGGTTTTGATGCTATCCAATCTGTTCATGAAATTGCAAGAAGGGATCAATTTCTCATGAAATTGAGATTTGTATTTGAGGTAACTAGGTCCAATCTTATGAACCGAGATCCTATTCCTTCCCTGGATATATGTCTTTATGATCTACTACGAGAGGAACAACGAATTCTAACTCAAGCATCCATGGAACAACAAAGATCCACATCAGTTCCAATAGCTTGTGCAACACATGGGAAGTCAAGAGGAAAGGACACGGGGGTTATTCAATGTTTTTACTACTAATGATTTTGTCATTATGGCTTGAATTGCCCCAAAAAAACTCTACAACTAATGCAAAAGAGAAAGCCATATTATCAAGGAATGCCCAATGCAACCTCCCAAGAGATCTAAAACATCATTTATTGCCTCGATTAACTCTTCTAGCACTGGAGGTACAGTGAATCTCTATTGTTAACATAAAATGCTTTTACTCTTGCTCAAACTCTAACACGTGAAGTGGTTTAACAAACGATTCTCTCTACCTTCTCTACTTAGGGCTCTTAGGTAAACCTTTATCTACTTCATCCACTTGGTTTTGTGATTCAAGGGCATCCAATCATATGACAAATAAAGCTCAAATCCTAACCAATGTAAGGAATATTCTAGAAACCTTGAAATTCATATTGTTAATGGCAATTTAATAACCATTAAAGTCACTGGTGATATTTTTCCTTCTTTAACTGATTTTTTTTATCTCTCCAAGCCTTGCCATTAACCTTGTTTTAGTTGGCCAGTTGGTTGAAAATAATTGTACAGTAGAATTTTCTAAATTTGGTTATGTTGTGCAGGATCAACAGTCGGGGAAGATGATTGCAAGGGGCTAAAGTAAGACATGTTTCTCCTCTCCAATTTCCTTTATCGCCATGTCTTTCATTTTCCTTTTATCACCTGTAATCTCAGTCATATTGATTATCTAGCATGACACAAGCATCTTAGACATCCGAACTCTAATGTATTCGATACTTTGCTAAATTCTATTTACTTGGGAATAAAAAGCATGTTTCTATAAATTATGTTCAATTTGATTATGATTCTTGTAAACTTGGTAAGAGTAAAACTTTGCCATTTCCAACTCGCATACTTAATCCAGTCTAACCTTTCAAAGTGATGCATAGTGATTTTTTTGGTATGGTACTAATTATATCTCATGCTAATTACAAGTACTTTGTCAATTTTATTGACAACTATGGTTGCTTCACTTAGATTTATTTCTTGCATTCTAAAGATGAAGTACTTTATGTATTTAAACTTTTTCATGCCTATGTCCAAACCTAATTTTCTACCAATTTTAAAACTTTACATTCTAACAATGGGGGTGAATATATGTCTCATTTGCTTCAAGATTTTATATAAGCTAATGGAATAATCTCTTAAACATCATGTCCTAAAACCCCATAGCAAAATTGAATAGTTGAAAGAAAAAAAAGTCACCTTCTTGATGTTATTCAAACCCTTTCATTAGAATCCTCAATGCCTGCTTGGTTTTGGCGTGAAGCTCTCTTTGTTGTTGTTTATCTCATCAACAGGTGACCATCTCCTTCATTGAACCATGTCTCTCCTTTCCATAGGTTATTTGGTCATTCATCAAATTATTCTAATCTTTGTACCTTTGGTTGTGTATGTTATGTCCATCTCCTTGCATGAGAGTGCACAAACTTATAGCCTAATTAGTTAAATGTGCTTTTCTAGGATATTCTATACATCACAAAGGGTTTCGTTATTATGATCCTAATATGTGTCGTGTTCACATATCTAGAAATATAATTTTTTTTAAATCAATATTACTTTTCCAATCAATAGGACCTTTTCTCTCCTTCGTTGTCTATGTTGCCTAAATTTACTAATTCTATTGCAGATCAAGATACTTCTAAACCACTTTTGGTGATTAAAGAAGTTCTAAATATCTGCCTTCTACTTCTTCTATACCCGTTCAAGCTCTTTCCCTTGCTGCTAATTATCTCGCATCGATTGAATTTGTCATTCCTAGATGTAGTACTCGAATTAGTAAGCTACTAGATAGGTATGGCTTTTTAATCTTGTATCTTTAATAGTCACTCTGTCTTCTATACTATTCCCTCATCTTATAAGCACGCAATGGAGCATGAGTGTTAGTAAAAGCTACTGAAATAGAAATTTTTGCTCTTGAAGAAAACCAAACTTGGGATGTGGTACCACAACCTCCATTTATCAAACTACTTGGCAACAAATTTGTCTTTTCCATCAAACTTTGTTTTGGTGGATCAATAGATCGTTACAAGGCTCGGTTCATAATTCTTAGAATAAGCAAGAGTATGGTCTAGACTATGAAGAGACCTTTGCATCAGTAGCTAAAATGACCATAGTGCGAAACATCCTAGCACTCGCAACATTGCAATCATTACCTTCACTTCAAATGGATGTTAAGAATGCATTTCTACATGGTGATCTCAAGGAAGAAGTCTACTATAAAGACCAGACATGCCCTAAATCTAAATTCAAGCATGCCTAGTCCCGAGCCACGGATAATACTCTAAGTATTGCACACAGAGGCTTCCTTAGAAGAGATTTTTATGTCGAACATTTGCTAGCTAACTTTAGATTTTGAAATCGTTTTATTAGATTCTAAAGAAATCTGAAAAACAAACATTATAAAAATATTTCTAACTTCTACTCACATGAGTAGATCAACTTTCTCCAATGAAACCATTCCATCAGGTATTTTATATACCTTTCTTGATGGTAACATAAAGCTTTAAAGCTTATTACAAAACATGTGGACTCCATCAGTCCCTTAAAGAAAATACTGACTTTAAAAGATAAATCAAGTACATGAATGAATAAAAAAAGCCAACGATCTGGTCTCATTCTTCAACAAACTCTCTCCGATTCAACCATCATTGCCAACATCACCTTCATCATCATCATCAAATCATCACCTGGAAAGAGAAACATAATAAGTCAAAGCCCACTATATAGCAACACAAACACACAAGAGATAACACACATACTTAAACTAATGCAATGCAACAAAAACCAGTTTATTATCTTTTAATTTTAATTAAAGAGGAATAAACAACATTGGAGCACTTATACTCTGAAATAAGCCTATAGGAATTTGGGGGGTCCTAAGTAATAGAAATTGCTCATTGGGTTGATATAAGTAGTTAGGATACTATATCTCCTATATTTAATTGATAAAGCAAAATAACTTCATCTAGGGTACACCACCATTGTAAAGCTTTATTTATATCTGTTCATAACATTGTTTAGATCAATCGGTCCTATAAGCATGAACTAAACCATGTTACTTCAACTTAAACTTAAGCTAATGTTATGCCGATACCATTTTCCCTATCAGCTACCGACTGAGCTACTTATGAATTGTCATTACATCATGGCATACTATTGCATCATGGTAGGAGGTGACCTAAATGCCTAACTATCACGCTCGGCTCTGTACAGATTGTCACTTCTTGGACCAGATTAAACAACAGAAGCAAAAGCAATACTCATTAACTAAGTTGTCATTAAGCTTTAGTTAATTAGGAATGCCTATCCTAATAAACAACAAGCACATCATTGCATACCTTTCATAATGTCTGGAATCCGAAAACAAAAGCAGATCATAGATCAACTATCCATTCATCTATTCAAGAATTAAATTCATGTAAGAAATTAGATTAATTATCCATTAATATTAAACTCATTTTAGAACCTATTTGATCACACATTAAGTAGGAACCTTGCCATAGCTGCGAAATCACCATGCTAAGATATGGACAGTTTTCTATTGTCTGTTAAATTATTTATTTTCCTTCATTTGTAAACATTTATTATCAAAACATTATTACCTTCTATTATCTTATGGAAAACATTCATTTTTCTTAGTAAACAATCATTAAAAACAACATATTCCTCAAAATAAACATAGGCTAGTCTTTTCTCATTATAGGTTTATTAGATCTAAGCCAATTAATAGTTATTAAGCCTATTTTCATTTAATTATAGCCAAATTAATTAAAACTAATCATTTAATTCAATTACTAAGTTAAAGTGATTAAACTTAATTAATCTAACTCATTTTAGCTCATTAAAGTCCATTTAGTCAAGTTGAACTTAGATTGATTAACTAAATTCATTTTATACTTAACTTCTATATTCAATCCAATTACTTTTCAAATCTATAAATTCACTTAACTCATTCATAATTTTATAAATTAGCTACATATCATATTAAATATTATTCATCTATTCCATTGCATTTCATTTTTATTTTTATTCTAATTTTTATGAAAAACACAAGCATATACACAAGTTGTGTTTTACTCCATGTATAAGCATATGAAGAAGCACAACCAAATAAAACAAGAGGGGCTCCTATCCTGTTTTTCTTAGTTTGAAAACCATTGAGAAGCACGACAAGATATAACAAGTCGTGTTCCTATCATGTACTTTAACATTCAAGAATAAGAGAGAAACATGGTATGATACAATGAGTCGTGTTCTAATCGTGTTTCATTAATATGCCAAATGCTTGAAGATCAAAGAGAAGCATGGCGAGATACATTTAGCCATGTTCTACTTAACATATGAAGCACAGAAGGATCAAAAAGAAACATAGGGAAATAGGGGAGACTGTTTTCTAGCCACGCTGTTCTGGAAATGTATTTGTAAAATGCAATAGAGAGAAACACGGTTGGATAGGGTTGGCCGTGTTTCTTCTCTGATGATTTAAAATCCCTTTTTTATTTTTTGGAAATTCGAAAAGAGCACAACCATATACAACCCCTTGTGTTCTCTTAGTGCTCTTTGTTCTGTTCTTTTCTTTCAAAAACTCAACCTATTTCACTACTTATTTTATTTTACATCATTTTTAACATCTAATATCTTATATTTAACATATAAATTAAAATCATCATTTATAACATCTATATTCATATTTCATCTCAATCCTAACTCTAACATACATGATCTCACTTATGTTTTAACATATGAGTTTATATATTACAAATTTGCAAGTTTTATCTTAAATCCTATATATAACTAACATCAATTTGTCAAATACATGCTTAAACAACCATCAAAACAAGAAAATAAAATAACTTACATATTTGATAAATCAAACTATTTGATTTACTCTACCATTACTACTTTTAAGTTGTTGGAGCTTCAACTAGCATGAATCCTACTTCCTATCTTCTTTTCTAACTTTCATTTCTCCTTTGATCCTGTTAAAGTTGAGATTTGAAATGATGAATTGAAAGAAAGAGAAGAGAAAATGAAGGATAAGAAGGGGAAGAGGTAGAATCGAACAAAAATGAAAGAAAAGAAAAGAAAAGAAAAGAAAAAGGATAAAGGTTATAGATATTTTAGGATGAAGGTGTTAGATTTAAACCTTTTAGATAAATATCTCTAGTTCTGGAAGTGTTTAGGAAATGATTCGAGAATCTATATGTTAGAAATGAGCAACTTGGAGTAAGCATTTAGTTTAGGAGTTTCATTTATATCAAATTAATACTTGGTTTGGTTTTAGGCTTAAGAACTAATATTTTTAAATAGGCAAGTGATTTCAAAATTGATGGGGGTTAAGGATATAAAATTGCTAAATTTTAGGGAATTTAGGAATCCACTAAACATTTATAATGAATGTTTAGGAGGCTAGAGATTTGAAATTGGAGAAAATGAGTTATAATTGACGAACTAGAAAAGGTTATAAAATTTGATCTTGTTGGAATAAATTGATAGAACAAATAGATAGTTTTGAAAGGAATTTGTAAAATCTCAAATTTCAACTTAACCTATTTACTAATTTAATCATATCAGGTTGTCTATTCCTTTTCTATTGTTTACTTGTTTTGTTCATTTAAACTATTTGAATTAAATTTCTAATTTAGGTGAGGATTTAGGATATTTCATCTACATAAAACTTCCATCTGGTATGTATACTTCCTCTCCCAAATGATGTTCACAAACTAAAATGCTCCTTATATGGCTTGAAGCAAGCATCGCGTGTATGGTTTGAAAAGTTTAGCTCCACTATTCTTGGTTTTTCCTCTACTTAAAGCCACTATAACTCCTCTATGTTTATCTAACAAACATCCAAAGGCATGGTTATTCTTCTTGTTTATTTGAATGGCATCGTCATTACTGGTTCTGATTTAGAGGCCATCTTTAATCTTTAAGAAATGATGAAAGACCATAGCCAACTTACCCACTTCTTAGGCTTAGGAGTTCATCATCATCCTCAAGATATTTTCTTGAACCAACACAACTATACTCAAGCTCTATCAGTTTTTAGGACTTACAGCAGTGCTTCTGTTGACACTCCAATGGAACTCAACATGAAATATCGAGGTGATGAAGGGAATCTCCTTAAGGATCCTACTTTATATCGTAAGCTGGTTAGTAGTCTTATTTATCTAACCATTACTCGACTAGACATTTCTTATGTTGTTCACACTATTAATAAGTTCATGTAGTCTCCTCGACATCTTCACCTATCTGACATCTAGTGCATCATCGGTATCTCCTTGGCATGCCTAATCATGGCCTATTTTTTTCTATTGGTTCTTCACCTCAATTGCAAGCCTACAGTGATGCAAACTAGGTTGGTTTCCCAAACATGAGGAAATTCACTATTAGTGGCTGTATATTTCTTGGTGATGCTCTTATCTCTTGGAAATGCCAGAAACAAAACTATGTATCTAAGTTATCAACTAAGGCAAAATACCATGCCATGCCTACTGCTTGTAGTGGTCATTTGGCTACGTCATCTTATTGTGGAACTTGGTTTTCCACAACTTTAACCAACTCCATTACATGTTGACGATATTAGTGCTATTCAAATTGCTGCTAATCTTATCTATCATGAGCGTGCCAAACATATAGTGGTTGACTATCATTTCACCTAAGAAGCTTATGACCATCAGGTTATTGCTTTGCCTCATGTTAGTACCAATCTACAACTTATTGATATCTTCACTGAATCCATGACACGTTAGTGCCATAGTTTTCCCATTGGCAAATTGATGCTTGTAGACTTACTAACATCAATTTAAGGGGGGATAGCAAAAGATTTAGTTGTCAATTAATTGCCAACCTTCTAATTTAGTTAACTTACTTGTTAATACACTTAATGTAATTTATATACTTTCTTACTTAGATAGTCAAACCTAAATTAAAGGAGCTGACAATCTAATTAAAGGGATTGATAGATCTCCTCTTTTTATATTCCTTATTTAGGTAGGAATTATGCTATATATATGTAGACAAATGTTTCTCTAATACACATACGAGTTCAATTGCTTAAAATCCTCTATATTTGATAGGCATGAAGTTGGCACATGATGTGTGAGTTAACATCATCACAATATAGAGACTGTCTTAACATAGATGGATTGATAAGATGTCCATGCAAAGACTATCTTAACATAGCATGGTAGTTTATTTAAATTATTGAGTATCAGCTCTTGATAAGAGGAACGGCCTTGACCTACTCAAGGTGGACTTATTGCGACACTCCTTAGGGTACCGTAGTAGTATTGATTTACTATGTGACCAACTAGAGTTTCATGCATTCATATTTATAGATTCGAGACATTTAGAATGACATGTATATGCATCATATTCCTAGAACACTCCCTGGCATGGACATATTTAACAAGATTGAAAGATTGTTCAAGGTAAGAAATATTGGATACATATAGATCTCTTAAATGACAACAATACATACCATCTTTATAGTGCATAGTTGTTACATCATAATTGTAAAATAGCTAGTCTTCTAACACTATTATAACTCAAAATGCTGCCATCTCATATCTTGATTTTATTGATAACTCATTCCCACTTCAACTCCCAAGTGGAGATTAGCCATGGTGATGCCTATAACCAAGCAAATCTATTGGGTGGGGGGGGGGGGGGGGGGGGGGGGGAAGTCGGGGGGGGGAAGGGCTAGGGTTAAGCAAGCTATAACTCAGTGAGATAACTAGATATTATCCCATACCAAGCAAGGGTTAAGTAGTTATTTAACAAGCATATGTAATTCAACATTCAAACATATATAACAAATGCAAGCTTAAATAGCTAGAATCCAAACAGAGTGTAGATTTACGCCCTCTTACTGGGGTTTCAGAACCAGTTAGTAAGAAATCTATGTCTAGGAGAGATTAAGAACCAAGAAAGGAGAAATATCATTCATCTCTTCTTATCATTTGATATTATAGTTGTTTTGCAACTCAACTTAACCTTATGACTTAGAAACTCCATTAAGTAATAGTGATTTCATATCAACACCACAGGCGATATTCCTTCAATTGCCTATTCCATTCCTATGGAACCAAATAGAACAATGGTAATTGTATGTAGAACTAAGTTTTCTTTTCTATTTACTGGAAAAACTCAATATTACTATAGAATCCAAATGCCAAGACGTAATGGGATTACTATTTAAATGCAATTTATGCAATTGTGCAATACATGTCTTTTCAGTTTAATAGTTGAATAACTTTAAGTTAGGTTATTCAATGATCATATAAGTATCAGACATTCCTCAATATGTATTGCATGATCATTATCACACCAATTGTTGTCACTTGCATTTTTAAGGTTTATCAATTACTCGAGCATCATATAAGACACATCATACCTAATCCCCATAAATGTTGCCAATTATATGTATGTTAAGATAAGTGCAACTACGTTATAGGCACAAGCAAAATGAAAAGATCAAAGTTACTTGTGCATTTTCCTTACTCGTCGTAATAGTCAACTAGAAAATCTGAGTGTTGGTCTACTGTTCCTATTAAAATAAGACAAATACATATTACTATACATATAACTAGATATGAAATGCGTAAAGGTGTTCGTGTTTTCAATTTTTGTTGATAACTAGAGGATATTCATCACACAGTAATTATCACAGGCATGATCAAGGTGGTGATGAAACAGGGCATCTGATCATAGGACATGATCTAGGTGGGGATAAGGGAAATTTTAACTTCGCTTGTATTACGGCAAGGTCATGGGCATGACCTATATAAATTTCTACATAGTAAAGATAACGGCCTATGTCACGATTGTGATAGGTATAAGAAATGAAATCCGAAAGGATCACGAGTTGCATCATAGCCGTAATGTATAAATTTTATTTTTTGAGGAGATCACTTCCTACCTTATGGTTGTGATGAGATTAAACGTGAGTACAATGAAGCTTACGATTGAGATCACGACCATAATTGGTATTATTCTTAATTTCCGAGAAGATCACGACTTTGATCACGGCCATGATTGGTGTTCTTTGTCATTTCGTGCGCATGTCACAGTCATGATTACAGCCGTGATGTGTGTTCTTTCTTAAATTACGATCGTATTTTAGTTCATAATATCATATCTATATTATTTCTATTTGAACAAGATATCTATGTATATGTATTTACCATAGTTATACTTTTGTTTTATCACATAGTTCTTCACATTTATAAGGTCATACTAATTTGTAGGCTTCCAACATATATAGTTAGGCTAAGTTTCTTCAATGTTACAGTGTTCAAGAGTGTAAAATTTCTCATTACTCTTCTAAATTTGTTGATCTTTTCATTCTTTATTCTAAGATGGTTATAAGTTTGTCATGCATTCTAATGTATCACCATGCATTCAACTACATTCATAAAGATAGTTTGAGGTTGACGAGTGTTACCATAACTTAGGTTAACTTCCTCCTTCCTTAAGGATTTTGTAGACGATATTTGTATATGATTTCTTAAAATTGTTATTGTAATCATCTAAATTTATACAACTCGAATATAATAATCATTTAGTAGATAACTTAAAATTTTTGAAAAGGTTTTCGGAGAAGTCATAAGAATTATAGTTGATTTTTTTCATGATCTAAGATTATTAAAATATGAACAATTTAATTGTCATTTAAAATTTTGAATTGTTATAAAGAAAATTTTAAGATAACTTTTTCGAAAATACCCCACAAATATAAAAGGGTAAAATTGGATATATATACATAAATGAATGAAAATGAGATTCTAACTAGATGATAGTAATAATAAAAGTTATTATAATATTCCTAATGATTAAAGAAATAAATGATGAGTAAATAACTAATTATAAGGAAGTGATACTAAATCTAATAACTCAAATCTCAATAAAAATGAAAAATGACAAGAGACACCAAACCAATACAATAAAAGAATAAAACAATGTAATCATATAATACATGCAACAAACAAACCTGAAATATGGAAATAATTACCAAATAATATCGAGTTTCAATACACTTTACAACAATGAAGAACAATGAGAAACATTAAACAGAGATGATAATAAATATGGATATGCAATATATAAACTCAATAAATAATAGATTGCCAAATAATTCAAAGTTTCATTAGAAATGAAACATAATATCAAAATTTAGTCTAAAATAATAAGAGTAGTGCAATGAAAACATAAATGAAAGAATAAATCTTAAAATGATCGAAAGTTTTTGAATTATAAAGTTTAAAGTTGATATGAAATACCAACAGATGATCAAAACTTTTGTTTAACTAGGTTAGAAATGACTTAATTAATTACTATAATAGATGGTCAATTTGAACTTTGATTAGAACGTAATTTAAAAATTTAACTTAGATAGTTTAATTAAATCAAGTAAATTAAACTATATAAGCCAAAAAAAAAAAAAACTATAGAACATAAATAGATAGATTAACATAATCAAATTAATAAATAGATATAATTAAAATTGAGATTGCAAATAGTCATTTCTATTTATCTACTAGCTTTAGTTATCCATTTCATGAATCAAATTCTTTAATTCTTTCCAGCCATTAAATTTGAAATCTATTCCTTTCAAATTGTCTAATTACTTTAATTATCCTTTCCAACAAATCAAATTTCATCATCATCTCCTCCAATTTTTAATTAGAACTCCTTTTCTTTCAATTATCAAATGTACAAAAAATTTCTAAATCTCAACTATTTAGATTTTCAAGAGACTACTTAAATCATTTTAGATTAAATCTATTTTCAATGGACCAAAGTATTAAATTCTTCTTACTAATTCATTTTAACTTCTTTTCTTGTATTTTAATTCCCTAAACTTCAAACACATAATTTAAATATTTTGTAAAATTTCTGAACTTTTGAACCTTAGTTTAATTTTCATTTCTTCAATTCCTATAATTTTTTAATTCATTTTCTTGTTTAAAAATATCATATCTCATGACTAAACCCGAACTAAGTATCGAATTTGTACAAATTAGATTTGTCATTCAAGATACTGATTTCTATTATATAAATTCTTGAAATTATTTTCTATTTTTTAAATATTGTTCAGAAAGGAACTCCTACCTGAAAAATATCTTCAATCCTTATATTTTCTTTCCTTTTCCCTTTCTGACTTTTGTTGCTTCTTCTTTATTCATTCTTCTTCTTTTTCTTCAGTGTTTCCTTCTCCCTCTTCCTCATCTTCTTCTTCTTCTTTTCTCTTTTCTTTTTCTTAAGAACAAACCCCAACTATTTTAATTTTAAAGAGATTATAGGAGAAATAAAAGATAGAAAATTCTATTTCGATAAACAACTTAGAGTTTCGTAGTAACTTAGGAAAATTCTATTCCGATAAAACTCTTATGTAACATTTATAAATATTTGTTTATAGATTAATGTTAGTTAAAACATTTTTTAATTAATTATTATTAATCAAATGACAAACAAATATATATATATATAAAGAAAATAGAACCGTGAAATTTGAATTACGGACAACAACTCCCCACAACTGGAACCAAATAGAGTTCACGGCTGTAGTAGAACAGAGGAGGAGGCTGTGAATTCTTCAACCTTCACGCTGGAATTTGTAATTACGTTGGAACTAGGAAGGGGCAGCATTTGAGTTCTTCAATTGCAGAGTTTTCATGCATAGACAAAAACGTACAGCAGCAGCAGAGGACCGTAGCAAATCCTTCCTTACGCGCGGATGAGGTCCCCACACCAGCTATCCACAATGCTCGGCTTGAAACAGAGGAGCTGGTTGCACATTGTTCCATGCGCGGAATTGCTTCACAAACAGAGGATACGAGCAGCATTTGTCACGGTACACCTTGGGAGATTTCAGCTGCAATTTGTTGGAATCACGCAGAACAGAGAAGACAATCCATGTACAGCTGTAGATCCAATCACGAACAGAGGAGAATTTTCCACGCAAGAAGCAGAGGGAATTTTGGCTGGAATAAATTGAATTTTGCCACAGGCCTTCAACGCTGGAAATGGAGAAATTTCATACAGCATGTCTTCACAGGAACAGAGGAGGAGTCGGCTGAATTTTTCTCCACGCATGAAAGAAGATCTTCATGAATAGAACATGTAAAAACGGAGGATTGGGTGTAAGATTTCTTCATGTATAGCAGCAGCAAATGGGAACCTCAGCTTGCAGAGTTCACACACAACATATCCAAGTTGAATCCAATTTGACCCCCAAAATTCAACTTGAAAATGACATGAACTCCAACCAAAATAAACCACATATAATCAACATTAAATAAAGAAGAAATCCAACTCAAATCAAAGTCAAACTTAGCTCTAAAACCTTAACCAAATCCTTGTTGAAGAAGCTGCAGCAGGGGTGGGAAACCATCAACAAAAATTGCAGCAGAAAATTACAATTTCAACCTCTGTCTTAGCTCGACTTTTGACCCGATTTTTTTGCAAGTTGAGCCCCTATTTTACACACATAAACAATCTTAATTAACTACCAAACAAACACAATTAAAGCCCCTTGAAATCAGCCACAAATTTCATAGAAATTCATCAAAAATTCATCCTCAAATTTGCATGAAATTCTACCCAAAAATTAACATCAGAAAATTTGTATTTTTCAAGCCCAAAACACCCTCTTTAGTCTCCTAACTTTATGCCTAACCTTAGTACATATATAAAGCCTTAATATTGACACAAAAGTAGCTCAAAATCTCTACAAAAACATTTGAAATCCTAACTACAAAAGGAGTTGCGTCTAGCCTCTTCTCCTTATGTTATTTGTACTTAGACAACCTTGAACACATTCCAAAATAGAACATAAACCTCTAGTTTACTTCCTATATTCCATCTACATACCAAACACATTAAGAACGTCAAATTCCTTCCTCCAACAACATCAAAAACCAACCCAATAACTCTTAGTTTGTCATGACACCAAGCTAGAACTCAAGATCAACAAGGTAAGAAATAAAATAGATATATATGTTAGTTTAGCTAGATTAATTTTTCCTTAGTTACTCATTTTCTTACTACCCTTTTTCGATCATTATTTTCACCAAGGAGGAGCTAAACCCCATCTATTATCCAATCAAGGTAAGAATTACATTAAGTTCATATATTCGTTATGTTGGTTTATAGGAATTTGTCTTATAAATTTATCAAGATTAGTCTAATAGTATATTTATGCTATCTAGACTATTTAGGATATAAACACATGAACTTGAAGATTTTTAAGCATAGAGATTCAAAACTTAGAAGGGAAAAACCAAAACCACACTTAAATTACAACAAACTAAGTTGAAAATTAGATAACTTATATGTATCCTTAGGAAGAATGAATAAACTGTATTGATGTATTTGTTATAAATCAAAAACGACCTCATCAATGGATTGTAATAGGAAAATACTATGAAAATGACTATTTATTCGTTGAAAACTGACTAGAAATGAGTTGGATATGATCAAAACGATTTTTTATTACAATTATTAGGATTCACTTGAAATCTATGCATGAGTTTCATAAATTTAAAAATTGTACAAGTCTTTTTTCTTGAAAATAATTCCACTAATAGAAAGTACTCAAATAATACTATCAAATCGACTATTTATACAGCGAAATCGGATTTAAAACGAATAAGAATCACAAGCTAGAAAATCACTCAGTTTTCACCCTTAAACCAATATTAATGTTACTGTTATTTCTATTAATATAGTTATGATTATTACCATTATTATTACTACTGTTTATAGTATTTCGTATTATTGATATTTTCATTAGAATTATCAATACTATTATTATTTACGTTAATGTCACTATATTTATATTATCATCAATTTTATTATCATTTTTGCCACTAATAACATTATTTACTAATAGTATAAAGATGATTGTTATTATTGTACTTGTATTTGTTACTAATATTGATATTAACATTTCAAACTCATATTACTGATAATATTGTAGTATTAAACTTAGTTTGTTTTGCAATAAAAGTAAAATTGAACTGTAATAAAAATTTGGTATATCCTAAACTCCATAGACATACGATTTTATAATTTTTGAAAGGTATAGATACTAGAATATATATCCTTAAATAAATAAAAATACCAATTTGAGAGATAGATAAGGTTGACAGGCAAAGAATTAATAAATAAAAATCTTTTACTAAAAGCAGTAAAACTTAAGAAAAGATAAACCCCCTTAAATAACAATATAGATAGTAATTAAGATCAAGAAAAGTAAAATGAAAATAAATAATAGAAAAATATTCTTTACTATAAGGATTAAAACCTTAATAAAAACTGTATCAAATACTGATACGAAAAAATTAGGCACTTATAAGGATTCAATGAAAGTATTGAACGACATAGCAATTAATATAACGGGCTTAGTTTAATATTCGACAATAGAGATTACCATCTTTAATTACAGGAAGACTTCTTTTACAGAAATAGTCCCATAATGAATCTCTGTTATTTCTTTCATAGGAAAATAGATCAATTTTCGGACTTCCAGTAGCTTATACAACAGTTTAGCAAGGACCACAGGTGATTTACTTGACTTTATCACATTGTTTGTGCTTGAAGTATAGTTGCATTTGGAATAATATATATATATATATATTCAATTGATATGCATGCGGGATTGGGATAATGCATAATGCGTGGTGTATGATTGAATGTCAAATTATCATAATATAAGTGATAATTCTATTATATGATAAATGTTGTATGAAGCATGTTGATGATTGTCTGTAAATCGTATGATCGCTTTAAACTTGATTAACAACTATCGGTACTATAAATGAAATGGACATACATAGCATGACTGGCATAAACTGTATTTGGAGATGTGACAGCCTACTATGTATTAGTATTTTGGTTCTCTAGTAATGCTTCGTTTTTTTAGGCAAGAGGCTATTAGTTCTATGCAAGATTACCTTTGTTCCATCGGTTCCATGGAAACTAACTGGTAATGAAGGACGCCGCCCATGGTATCGCTGTAAAATGACTAACACTCAATGGAGTTTCTAAAGCTTAAAACAGGAAATGAGTGCCTAAAGTGTAAAGAGATAGTTATAATGAAGATCGTGGCATTCCTGTATACTTAGTTTCTCCTAGGTAGGTGGGCCATAGTATCGAGTTCCTTCAACCCCAATGAGAGGGCGTAAATCTTCATCCTGCTTTGGATTCTAGATCATCCAAGCTTGTAATGCGCATATGATTGATTGTTGCATTACATATGATTGGTAATTATACTTGTTTGCTATTGTTTGATGTGTGGTCTGGTCAGGTTATCTCACTGTGCTATGGTTCGCTCACCCTCCAACAGTTTTTGTGCAGGATTAATACTAGCTGGGATTGGGCTAGGAATGTGTGAAGAGAACATCTCCAATGAACTCTATTGAAGATAGAGATATGGGATATGGAAACTTAGAATGTAAATTAGATAAATTTTGAATTTGGTATGTTGTAACTTGAAATCCACTTTCACTATTTGGTAGGGGATACCGATTCTCTGTGATCTTGGTAGAAATTAGAAAATCGGATTTCATAGTTGAAATCTTATAATATATTATGTCATTTGTATGATAAACATTTATAAATAAATAGAATCTTGTACACTCTGATTTACAAGACGGCTCTCATATTAGGTACACACGTGATATGATAGCTTTAGATTTATCCTACTAGCCCATATTTAGAGCCGTGACGTTCCTCCCATACATTTAATTTTCCCTCACTTTTTTCCACTTCGTCCCGGCTTCCTCTCTGAAATTCTTTGTTTTATTCATTTTTTTCCAGTGATTTTCCAATCGTTAATTATCCGGCCACTTCTGGCAATGAATTTTCCGGCACCAATCAAGTAAGTTTTTTTCTTCAATTAAATTTACTACAACATATAACTTTACACATTAAATAATATTTTATTTTATTTTCTTTTTTTGTGGTGTTCAGGTCACTTGAAAATTGAAATTACCATATTCCGCTATTTTATCAATATAAAAATATCTGCTTTTTGTACATTTTTGCAAATATTTTTCTAAAAATATTACTATAAATTTTATAATAATATGCTATCTTAATGATTTTTGTAATTATAAGTAATACTATATATCTAATGTATAAATATTATTGTTTCAAATATTATATTTTTGACATAAAAATAAAAAAAAATATTAATATTTTTATAAAGAAAGTTGATGTGTCCAAAAAACAAAAGCGAACTAAAATATTTGAAAAGAAAAAAAGAGACGCATGTGCCTCTACTTTGATATGAGTTGATACGTCACACATAGCAAGACTCGCCTCTAGTAGATTTAATGAAGTGACTCGTGTCTTTTCAGCAAAGAAGGTAAGACATAGCAGGTAAACCTGTTGAGATGAATTTTTCTTGTCAATAGGTCAAAAGAGGTGATTTTTTGGCCTAATGAGATGAAAAATTTCTCCTTTTTTAGCCATTTTTCTACTAGAGAGTTAAATCTCATAAATTCAAGGCATAAACTCAATATAAAGTTGTATATATGTATTGTTTTTTCTTTGTTATTATACCTTTTAGTGCTTTATACCTTATATTGATACATCCTTGATTAAAGATATAACAAAATATATAATATGCTAGAATATATATGTGTATATTTATATAAAAATATTATTCTCTATCTAATGTAGATATTGATACTTGGTAACTTTCATTTTGTTACATATCATTTTGTAGTGCATCTTATCTTGTAAACATTTCTTCGTATACTCAGTGTTTGCGAATCCAAATACGGTGATGATAATCAAACTTGGATGCTGATTATGTTTTGGAGGATGAGAATTTGTCATGATGCTGTTTCATTCGTATTCTAATAGATGAGTATTTGACTCATGTAAATCATTAAAATAAATTTTAAAATAATATAAATAATAATTTTACTTTAAAACTTACGTGAAATACTATTCTTTAAGATTGAAATAAGACAACATCATAAAAACAACAAATATGTTTCATGTTTTGGGTGTGTCTTGCCTAGCTACTAGACATTACCATTTTCCTAACATTTAGCCGCTGTTCGCTTCGTGACACGCTCAACTACGTACTTAACTTGAGTATGTATAAGTGGGAAATGACCAAATTCGCAAGCCATTGTGGCCCCCCCAGCCACCCAACAGGAACGGTAGGGTCCGGTGAGAGCGAAGATGAGGCTATAATTCTTTAGTTCGTTATAAACACAAAGAGACACCTCTCATTTGGCCGACCGGAACCTTTTACCGTATGATTGTGGGATCATACGTATGCCAATATTAAAATTAATTAATTATAAAGAAAATAAGTATAAAAAATTTAAGAGATTCGATTATGATTATAAAAGATTTGAACCGTTATTAATTTGATGAAATTGATCCCTTTATAATCATTTCGAGACCGTAAAATTTTTGGACGAAGAGACTCAAGGCTATTGAAAAAATAAGGCTGTTTCACTTTTCCTCTCTCTGTATCTAATAATATCTCATCCATCAGTATATCTATTTACCATTGGAAAATAATTATATATTATTTAAAAAAATACATGCTCGGTCCTCAATTTTTACCTATACCTTTTCTATATAAGTCCTTGATATATATATATATATATATATATCCCTATTTAAGTACTCGATGTTTGAAGTGTCTAATTTCATTTTAGTATTTTTTTTCACTTTTTTTTTTGAAAATTTTATTATATTTTTCAATTCAATCTATATGTTCAATATATTATTTCATTGAATTAATTGATTGAGCCTATGAATAGTTGACATGTGTCTAGAAATTTATTACTCCTTTCTCCTGTTTATTTTTCATTATCACCAAAATTAAAGGACTATTAAAAAAAAAAAAAAAAGGGATTTGCGCAACATATCTAGAAGCTTTGATCGATACATCCGATGTAAGTTGTGATTGGAATATTTCCTGTGAGATTGCACCGGCTATATGTAAAATATTAATAGAATATATGGACATAGATGTATCTATGTGCTTGCTCGTGCTTTTCTTAATAGAGCACGCCTGCGTATGAAAAACTCACACAACCGACCAAGTTGACCATTTTCATGCATCTCTCTCTCTCCCCTCTCTCCCCCTCTCTCCCCCCTCTCCTTCTTTCTCAATGCTAGTTAAAGAATGGAAGTGAATCGTTTACCCTCAAACGAGAAAGTAGATCCTTCTCCAAAGCCATATAGTTGTGCGTTTTGCAAGAAAGGCTTTTCAAATGCACAAGCCCTTGGAGGACACATGAATATCCATCGAAAGGACAGGGCCAAGTTAAGGCAATCTTTCGACCAAAGTGTTGGTAATAATCACAAGACTTCGATAAAAGGGAGCCAAACTAAATCTCGCAAAAAAGAGCTGGGTTCGTCTGATCATTTGACTAAATTTAGTGAAGAAGGCAGTACCGGAAGCAGCAAAACTCCATGCAGCCCGTTATCTATTGAAGAAATAGATGATGGTGATCTCAACAGAGCAGAGCCTATGGTTAGGGATATCACTGAGAGCAGCTCATTTGACTCAGATTTGGACCTTGAACTTCGGTTAGGGCATGATCCTGATCATGCGAAACATCGCGGGTGAGCTCAAATCATGTCTTTTGAGTACTATGATTTTGTATTGAGCCTTAGCCACTTTTTTTTTGGCCATCAGCATTAGACACTTATGGTAGCTCACATTACTAGGACGGAGATGAAAAATTTTCCTCTTTTTCTTTTTTTTTTTTTCGGTTGGAATTTAAACGTGGTTCGATCCCCATATAGTATAATATATATTCTTCAATACGGTCATTAAGTTGTAATTTTGATTAAACATATATAGCATAAAATGTTCTTCTTGGTTGGTTTTTAAATAGCTAATTACTGATCTCTCTTTGTTATATATACATTTAATTCGTGTATACACACACACACACATGTATCTACACATATGAATCGTTAATATTGATTAGTTCTTGTATGAAGTTCATGGAAATTTGTTAAATATGTTTACAAAATGACGCAATGGAAGAAAAGGGAGATAAGTACTATGATCCATTGATTTTACGAATACCCAAAAAGCGATGGTTGAAATAAAATCAAAATCCTTTTAATCATGCACAATTGTCGAAAGATGATCTTCTATATGTTTGTTGATTCTAAGAATACAAAGACAAATAGACATTAAACCTCAAAAATTTAATAAGAGTGTGAATTTTGAAAAAGATAAATATTGCAATTTGTTGATTTGCTTACAAATATCAGAAATCAATCTTCTATTAACCTGTTGATTTCATAGAATATTAGGAGAGATAGGAGAGACAAAACAATATTTTTTATTCCATAATAAATCACTGTCTCAACTTTTACAAGGCTAGTCTATTTATATGATAAAAATAAAATTTATTTAAAAGACTTGATATATAAAAATATATACTAATCAATCTAATTAAAAGACTTAATATTATTAAAAGATATTATTCTTATAAATACTAATTAAATCTATCCAAAAACGAAAATAAAAATCTTTCTAAAATAATAATATGTTTTTCTTGCCTTGCATCATGCTCCCCAAGGTCGAAAAAATTCGCCCTCGAATTTTCATCAGGCTTGCTTTCATGGTGTGATGATGTCCTAAGACGAACGCCGGCTCAAATATCAACTAATCTAAGGGAAGAAAAGAGAGATAAGTATCACGATTTGTATCACGATTTATTGATTCTGCGAATACCTGGAAAACGATAGTTGAAATAAAATCGAAATTCGTTTTGTACATGATTGTCGAAAGACGATCTTCTATTGTTTGTTCATTCTAAGAATACCCATATAAATAGACATCAAAATTAAAAAACTTAATAAGAATACGAATTTTGAAAAAGAGATAAACATTGCAATTTGTTGATTTTTGCACAAATACCAGAAGTCAATCTTCTATCAACCTGTTGATTCCATAGAATACTAGGAGAGATAGGAGAGACAAAACTATTTTTTTTTCCATAATAAATTTTTGTCTCAACTTTTATAAGGCTAGTCTATTTATAAGATAAAAATAAAATCTATTTGAAAGACTTGATATATATATAAATATATACAAATCAATTTAATTAAAAGACTTAGCATATATAAAAAGATATACTCATCTTATTAAAAGATACTATTCCTATAAATACTAATAAAATCTATCCAAAAAAGAAAATAACAATCTTTGTAAAATAATAATATGTTCTTCTTGCTTTGCATCATGCTCCTCAAGGTGGACAAAATTAGCCATCGAATTTTCATCATTGGATTGCCTTCATGGCTTGATGATGTCCTAAGATGAACACCGACTTTGATACCAATGGACGCAGTGGAAGAAAAGAGAGATAAGTATCGTGATCCATTGATTTTGCAAATACCAAGAAAGCGATGCTTGAAATACAATCGAAATCTGTTGAATTGTGCATGATTGCCGAAAGATGATCTTTTATATGGATGTTGATTCTAAGAATACCTAGACAAATTGTCATCAAAATTCGAGACGAAAACTCAATTAGAGTATGAATTTTCGAAAAAATAAACATTGCAATATGTTGATTTACACACAAATACTAAAAAATAATCTTCTATCAACCTATTGATTCCATAGAATATCAAGAGAGATAGAAGAGACAAAACAATATTTTTTATCCAATAATAAATCAATGTCTCAACTTTTAAAAGGCTAGTCTATTTATAAGATAAAAATAAAATCTATTTAAAAGAATTAACATATAGAAAAAGGTATACTAATCTTATTAAAAGATGCTATTCTTATATATACTAATTAAATTTATCTAAAAAAGAAAATAACAATCTTTCTAAAATAATAATATGTTTTTCTTGCCTGCAGGCTGCATCACAAAAGATATAACCTCTTTTATGAAATGTGTTATCTATGATTTTGGAATTTATATATTTCTATTAAGTGAAGCTATTATCAAAAGGAAACATATCAAGCAAATCTCTAATTTTTGGGAATAAAGCTTTCGATAATAAAAAAAAGGAAACAACTAAAATATACACAACGTAGAAATTATATGTACTCTTACGAAAATATGATTTGTATCGAAAAGGGAAAATGGATAAATAGGGAATATTAGGGATGCTGTTGACGCGGAGTATTATGTCTTCCATGCTGGGTTAAGGGATTTTGATTGGGGCTTCTCTCCCACAATTTAACAATGTTTTGAGATTCTGGATAGCAATTTCCAAAATCACACCAAGGCGTATAGGAAAGAAAGAACTGTTATTTTGCTTTGAAAGACTGTTTAGACTTACGAGAGAGGAAGGGATTCTGGACCCTCAATACTGAAGAACATGTCTTAATTGCTTATAATGCCATGTAGTGTTTGAACAAAAGTGGGAAAGTTGTAAAAAGACATTGTTCAAATGTTAGACCCTTCATTTGAACGATGTTTAAGCTAAATTCCTCAGCCATAAAAACAAGAAAATATGAGGAATACTCAAACCAACATTACAACCTAACAACGACCCAAGAAAAAAAAAAAAAAAAGCACAATTATCCTAATGAAAAATTCCATGATACACAGAAGGTGAATGTAGTAAATGACCATTACATGTCAAGTACAAATTCTACAAAGTATAACTTGCAAGTGAATGCAGTAGAAAGCTCTGTACAATCTAATACTAGTATCTAATCCTGCCTCCTAACCCTCCTATGGAGATTGTGGGCAATTCGCGACATGAGAGAGTGCTGACCATGTGCTATTGAAGTTAGGGCCTCTCCTTGGCTTTCTGGTGGATTGAAGTCTGGTAATGCAACCGGGTTGGAATAATGGTGTGCTTAAGCTGTGTGAGCTATGTCAATCCCTTACCCATGTCAGTGTCATAATCTTGTAAAGCGACTCCTCTTTTGAGCTGCATGTGGAGTTAGGAACGGAGCAGTCCTACATTCGCTATATGGGGTGTAGAAAGAGGTATAACCAAATGCAGATGTACCTATGATGTCTCCGACCATGTAGCTGCTATGGGTAGGCAAATCTGCAATAGGGGTGGACTGTGAAGCACAAGAGCACTATTAAAAATAGTGCTTTAAATAGAAATATGCTTCTATTAAAGGTATTGTTATTACCGGTGCCTACAATATAAATTTGAATGCACTTTTAATAATAACAACTTTGACGTCTATTTTCGGCATAAGTTTAGCTTTTGTACCATTTTGAGAATATTTTCTAAATTCTATACCAAAATGATACAAAAATCAGGATAATTCTATAGTTTCATCATGTTTTATAGTGGAATCTATTTTGTCGGTTATTTAATCACTAAAATTTATGCAATCATAATATATCATTTGTTATATTTATTTTAATGGTCAGATGATTGATTTGACAACTCCGTCCGTAGGACCATAGAAGTTACCAATAATGGTTATAATAAACAGAGTTGTGCGAATAGGTTATAACTTATTGGTTAACCTGTTTAACCCACTCTAAAAATAAGTTATGGTTATTTTTTAAACGAGTTTTAATAATAAGCCAAAATGAATCCTGCTCATTAGACCTGTGAGTGAAAGTGGTTTCATTAGTTACAGAGTAGGTAGGCCCATCTATCCACATAGTTTACGGGAAAAAAAACGTGAATATCAAATTCAGTGTTCAAACTTTGCATGAAAATTGAATTTGGTACTCAAATTTTAAAAAGGTCGATTTAATACCCAATTAAACCTTTTATATCTATTAACTATCGTTTGTTAACCTGAAAGAGATGACTTGTAATTGAATTTATACTATTTTCCTTAATACTATTTAGTACTAATAGGCAACCTTTACTACACTAGGAAATAAAACAAATGTTGTAGATTAGTTAGTAAAAATAATTATAAAAAGTTTGATTGGGTATTAAATTATCTATTTTAAAATCATACCCAATTGCATTTTTTTTTTTGTCTAAATTATAGATACCAATTTTGACATTTCGCTGGGCATCAAAAGCTGAAATTTGTAAACATGAAAAGTTGAAATAAACAAACAAGAAATGGAAAAGAAAACTTAGTCATAAACCATAACTGCACGTCATGTTCCCTCCAATATTTCAAAGTTAATTTTTTGCATAGCCAACAATGCTAAAATATATACAGTACACTTGGTTATATTAACTTAATCTTCTTTCCTTAATTTCTTTTCGTGGTTTTTCTTTTATTTTCATATAATGTGAAGTGAAGTCACAGAGGGGTATACTTTTCTAAGTTTGGAAAACATCAAAATAATAATGTCTCTGTGTTTACTTTGCTATCTGCCATATGTTATAGGTAATATAGGTGCTAAGAATCTCACATCCATTCAACTTAGTTTGAGTCATCTTGATTTTATTTGTTTAAATGTTGCCATGATTAAGTCTTAATTATGAATCAATAGCTTAAGTGTCTTAAAGGATTACTACAACATTTTATGTTTTTAGCAATGTACCAAATTATTGCTACTGACTTTAAAATTGTTTTATTTATTTCTATTGTATTTAACCACTTTTGCCTTTTAGATAATTCAATAGTTTGTCACCCAATTGCAACAATCATACCAATTTAAAAGCAACTATTTAAGGTATAAAATAGGTAAAGTTAAAAAATAAATAGGCAATGATTTGAATAAAAGTATTGCAAAAGTATTTCTGTTATATTGCAACATTTTGACTTATAGATTAGGCAACTATTATAAAATCTAATGCAAGGATTTGTACCATTAAACATAAACTATATACATTATTTAAGCAACATCTATTACTCAAAAAAGACAATAGTTTAAAAAATAAGAGCAATGGTATGTACCACCTAAAAAAAAAACTACTTTCATAATAATTATAAGTATTATTAATATGATTTTAGCAATAAGAAACCTGTGAACAATATAAATGTTTTTATCACAAAGATCACTCTAAAATATTACAACTAACAAATTAGAACTTTACATTTAATAAACTTACATAAATCTAATAAGTAACAAAGTTCTCAAAGTAATAAATTAGTAACAAAGAACAACGTAACTTCTGTTTAACATCCTTAAGAAATTTGAAAGGTAATCTTTTGAGTTTTGAGGTTGTTGTCCTGGAGGTTGGTGTAGTTGTGAAGAACCATGCGATATAGATTTTTGGGATCCTTAACAGTTGATTTTCTGCTTTCTTTGGTTTATTCATTACAATCATACTTTCACTTGGAACCACGACTAAAAAAAATAAATTATGTCTCATAATAAAATGTAAACAAATGTAAATAAAAATTGCAAAAATACACATGAAATAAGGTACTTGTGATAATGATCCCTCTCCATAAAAACCCCATTCCACATTTCCAGCAAATGGACTGCTTATGTCATCTATAAAAAATCAGCCTATTTGTCAAGTCATCTACAACTAAATGACGACACAAAACGTGTGTAAAAACTTCCTTAGATATAATGACTCTATCCGACAATAGATTACACAACCTAAATAACTTGAGATGTAGGTAAAGGAAATGAAATTTTATGTATGATATGTATGCTATGTAAAAAATTGTTTATATGGATGGCGGCTTCAATCTTGGAACAAGTTAAAAGAAATGAAATTTTAGCCATAAGAACAAGAAAATGAACTAACAACTTACCAGCATTAAAGGAAACCTATATATAGAACAGAGTACCAAACTTCTATAGACCAACTTAGGTAACAATGTAAATTAGTACAATATAGATGTCATGTCGTAAAATTACAACATTAAGCAAAATATAGCTAAATGTTCAGGACCAACCAACAATTAGTATTAAGCTCACTCAAATTAAAGCCTAAACTCAATCAATGATATTAATATAACCAAGTGACACATACATAAAAAAAAAAGGAT
Organism: Combretum micranthum; assembly: GCA_024138025.1. Lineage (NCBI taxonomy): Eukaryota > Viridiplantae > Streptophyta > Magnoliopsida > Myrtales > Combretaceae > Combretum > Combretum micranthum. Next base: position 2,060,473 of record JAMXBD010000047.1, read on the forward strand.
AAAAAATTATCTTAAAAAAATCTGCTTCATGGATATTGGGCTAATCTATCTTGATGATCCTTCAAAATTAAATTTGATGGTAATGACTACCAACTTTTCTATTCAACTTCAATAAGAGAAATAATGCTAAAAACCGTTTTTGATCTGCCTCATTGATAGGGGAGGTTGAATATTTTGTAGGGGAAAAATTTAAATAGTAGTACTTTAGACTATACATATCCTATCTATATATGCATAAATATAGAATAGTCTATTTGAGAAAAATCAACTTATTTCGAGGTCAAGGGACACAAGACTTTACCTAATTCATCTCAAAATTATAACCCCACTATTTTTCATTTCTATCTCATATTTCATAAACATAATTTACCATACTAATATCAGAGCGAGACGGATCCCTTCGCCTTTGTCATCACTTCACAACAAATTCCAAATGCGTTATTAGAATTTGAGAATGATAGGAATAAAAAGAATCAATGCAATATATTTCATAGGATATATTATATTAAAATGTATCAATTTTTTATTATAAATTCATTTAAGATATCAATGTTTCAAGTGGTTTAAAAAATGAATCAATGTTTGAGAATAAATTCATTTAAGGTATTAACATTTAGTAAAATGAATCAAATAACATATTAATAATTGACCATAAATAAAAATTTAGGAAACTTAATTGAAAAACTAATAAAAATATTGATACTTAAATGAACGTTCCAAAATGTTGATATCCAGTTTGATTCATACGTCTATTTAACTACTTAAAACATAATTTACTCATATTTCATATCAACTTTTTAACATATCTATAGTAATAACAACCTTTCTGTCTATACATTTTCATCCGTAGATTGTACATAAAAATCGTCCTTTAACAAGAGAAAGAAAAAAAGATTTGACTAAAATCGAACTCTTCAAAACATAGAATCAGTGAATATAATAATAAGATTATCTATCTATCCATCCATCTATATTTGTTATATCCCCTCATACCCATAAAAATCATACAAAATGTTTTCCGTCAGGAGGTTATTATGGAATTTCAAACTTTTACACATAATTTTTAGATTCATGAAGGAAAATTAAGAAGAAAAAACAGGTTGCCAAACGAAGAGGGGAAAAAAAAAAAAAAAACCACTTTCAAGTTACTAACTAGTATCATCTAGACAAGCTTCTCTGCCTCATAAGAGATCCAGTGGCGCCGCCGCCGCCACTACGAGATCACCAACGGAGCTAATACTGATCGCAATCTCATTGTTATCATCTGTAATACTGGCATCTTGGAAAACTTTCTATATGGCAATAATTTCACTAGTTTTTCTACATTTTGCCTGCACATAGAAGCCAAAATCATCTCCGTATCTAAGATGACAGCATCAATACAAAAGTACCAGCTTTTGATCAGATTAAATTGTATCTATAACATCACAGGAAATGAGACAAATTTGAAGAAGTAATTATGCTAGACTTATTTAATAAACAAGACCGAAAGAACCTGTTCCTACCACTTGCTTTGCTATATAACTTTCTATCATCAACTAAGAGAAAAGTTAAAGGATTAGATTGAAAAATGTATATAATTAAAATTATATGTATTTTAATGTGTTAACATATATTTGATAAGGACACAATTTAAATATTCGTGTGGTCCTACGAAAAATGTTAAAAATAAAGTACCGAACTAATATCTACGAATAATAACATAATCTGTAGTGCAGTTTCAGAACTTGCCTCACGGTACTACCCTGCTTCCTCCTATGTCGAGTCGCCATTGATTGTGCAAGAATCCAGACTCGATTTGATAAATATCCATGTTCAAGGTGAATTTCTTGTCCTGCTAACTCATATTTTCAGTTAATCTTATCTTGTCAACTCCACTTAATTTAATAAAAAGTACTTGAATTGAGGACTTTGCCCTAAATCAAAATGCCAAAAATAGTTTATTTTATGATATTTCAGTCATCATGATATTATATTTTTATTGTTTTCAAACAGATATTTGTCAAAAAATAAAAACCGATGAAAAACTGATTGTTTTACTTAAAAACTGACCAAACAGATGTGATATAGATATGATATATATAATTTATAGATACAAATCAAAATACAGATACAATAAAAATAAAAATCTGACTAGGTATAGTTACCATTCATCAAGCCATCAATTGGTATTCATAAAACCACAAGAACATTTAATTTCCAACACTAAATCAAATAAAAAAAATTAAAAAATCAGTATTCTCCAACTGGACATAGCTATTCAACGCTAATCATCAAATAGGGTATTCATAAAAACCACGTGACCATTCAATATCACCATTGAATTCACAAGAACAAAACAAATAAAAAAAAAAAAAATCAAAAGATAAGCTTAATAGGTTATACTTTGCTTTAACCAAAACTCATATGATGATTACCTTTTGATTTTCTTTTCTGAGCGGATCGAGACATGGTCGGAGAAAGCATGTATAGAGACCGTGTTTAATGGGTTGATAATAGATTATACTTTGCTTTCACCAAAACTCATTTAGGACCGTGCTTGGAGGGAGCAACATTGGATATGGGAAAATAAGTAAGCCCTATAATTAGATGTACCTTTCGACACAACAGCCAAACTTGCAATAGCAAATGACAGGCTAGTTAACGAACGGCTGACGACTGAGGACCTTATAACCCATGGATTGGGTTGGGGGGGGAGAGGCGAATTTCTAAACCTAATGAATTAACAAATTATACAAATCATGATGTATTAAGCAAACTACATAATCAAAACTAGAAATTACATATTATAAAATTAACAATCAAAAATAGAAAATTCGAAATCCATAATATACTATAATTTTTAACATAGATGTACATCTTACATTAGTACATTTATAATTTACTTACAATTATTTTGCAAAACCCTAATCAAATAATTAAACATTGTACCGTAGGATTACTACAGCTGGTCAATCATATGCAATGGGGGATACTATCAACCCAAGAGCAGTCATGAATTGATGACACAAGTAAAATGTTGAAGAGAGAGGCATGAGAGTGTTGTTGCGAAAGGCTCCTAGAAATTAGGAGTTTATGGCTAGTCAATAAATATCATTAATTAGGAGTTTATGGCTGTATTATAAGGTCAATGAATATTATTAGAAACAAAATCAATTGTCATTATAGCAAATTTGTATACCAAAAATAGAGAGCTTGATTATGTATAAATACCCATGTATGTAGAAAAGAAAAGATATATTAAAAAACCTAGAATATTTCTTTCTTATTAAAAACATGACATCAGAGCAAGTTTTCAATTCCCATCCTCCTCTATACAGACAACACTGAAGCAAATAACATCCTACAACACTAATATGGCTGGTGAAGATTTGCAGTCACCAGAAACCTCTGAAACCTCTTCTTCATCTATCTTGTCAGAACTCACTACTAGAATGACGGAAATCTTATCGAAGAATTTTGGTACAACCTCAACAATGGACATAGCCGTTGCTCTAATATGAATTAAATTGGATGGGACCAACTATGGACTGTGGTCTCAAGTGGTGAAGATGTACATCACTGGCAAAGACAAATTGGGTCATATCAATAGTGATTTGCCTTAACCTGCAACGATAGATCCAACCTTCTGAAAATGGCGTACTGATGATGCCATAGTAAAAGGATGGCTCATTAACTCCATGGACCCATCTTTGATTAGGAATTTCATCAGATTTCCTACGGTAAAAATGGTATGGGATGTCATAGCAACAACTTATTTTGCTGGGAGTGATGTCTCCCAAGTGTATGACCTTCGACACAAAGTATCATGGCTAAAGCAAGCAGGTAGTTCATTGGAAAAATATTACAACAGTCTACAAGGATTATGGAGAGAGATTGACTTTTGAAGACCAAATCCCATGTAGTGCCAAGCTGATATTCAGCGTTATAACAACCTATTGTAGGAAGATCGAGTTTACATATTCTTGGATCACCTGGATGACCGACTAGACAACATTCGCAGAGATATTCTGCAGATGCAACCATTCCCCACAATGGAGCAGGTTTATGCCCATGTTCGACGAGAAGCGGTGTGACAAGCAGTCATGATAGGAACTTCAATTGAAGAATAATCAGGTTCTGTATTTACGTCAAAGAGTTTGAGGACTATAACTCCTTCGATAGCTTCCTCTCATAATGGAAAATCAAATTCCTCTTCTAAAAAAAATGCATCTGATAGACTAAAATGCTCTCATTACGGAGGGACTAAACATACCCGGGAGACCTATTTTAAAATCCATGAGTATCCTGAATGGTGGCATGAATTACAATCAAAGAAAAAGCGCAATGTTGAAGGAACCAATGACACAAGCAAGAATGAACAAATAACTAGAGATCAAGGTTCAGTTGCCATCAGTGATATGACTCTTTCCCTAATTCCAGCTCAAGCTCACAATGTCAGCACCACTGAAATTCATAAACTAGTCACAGGTATGAATCTACATGAATTTAAAATAGACAATGCTCATGGTCAATGGATTCTTGACTCAGGAGCCTCTAACCATATGACCTATGATGAAAATGATATCTCCCAAAGATCCAAGCCTAGAAGAACTAACATTACAACTGCTAATGGAAAAATTTCCCCAGTAACAGGGGCTGGTACAGTAATAGTGGCACCTAATATGCCATTATCCAATATTTTTCTTGTTCCATTTCTTTCTCACAAATTAGTGTCTGTGAGTCAACTTACTAAAGATTTGAATTGTGTTGCAATTATTTATCCAAATGTTTTCCTTCTTCAGGATATTCTAACAAAGGAGATTATTAGACGTAGTATTGAGAAGAGGGGACTATACTATTTGATGGATGTAAAGATCGGTAAAGCATGTCACACCGCTCATCAGAATATGTCCAATGAGGAGCAAGTTTGGCTTTGGCATCGTCGGTTTGGCCATCCGTCATTTGGATATTTGAAAAATGTTCTTCCATATTTATTTTCAGATATAGCAATTTCTCAATTTAAATGTGAAACCTGTATTTTTGCAAAAAGCCATCGGGCCACTTATCCTTTGAGTTTTAATAAAAGTACCATTCCTTTTTCCTTAATCCATATTGATGTGTGGGGACCATCCCCGAAACCTAATATGCATAGCTATCGATGGTTTGTGATTTTTGTTGATGATTGCACACGGATGACGTGGTTGTATTTGTTGAAACATAAGGATGAGGTTTTTAATACCTTTCATTCCTTTTCTAACATGGTTTGTACACAATACTCCACCAAATTACAGGTTATTTGTTCCGATAATGGTGAAGAATATGTCAACACACAATTTAATGACTTTTTTTTGTCAACATGGAATGATTCATGAGAAATCATGTTCACATACTCCCAACAGAATGGAGTGGCCGAATGGAAAAATCGGCGTATTCTTGAGACTGCTAGAGCTCTTCTTATTAGGGCTAATATGACTGGGCATTATTGGGCAGAGGCAATTATGCATGCAGTTTATGTTATCAACAAGATGCCAAAGAAAGTTCTTGAAATGAAAACTCCTCTTCAAGCATTATCTCATTTTGTAACACTGTCCTCAATCTTGATGATGCCACCACGTGTGTTTAGGTGTGTTGTATTTGTTCATGTCCAAAAGGATCAATGCACAAAAATCGATCCTCGTGCTGTGAGGTGCATTTTCTTAGGCTATGGCCTACACCAAAAAGGATATCATTGCTTTGATTCCACTCATAGGCGAACATATGTTACTATGGATGCCACATTTTTTGAAATTGAAATGTTCTTTACTGCTAAGCTCTCCACTCCACCTCGTCAGGGGAGAATTCTAGTGAAGATGTGAATTGGATGAGATATGAGTGGCCAGGCTTTAATGAATATGACATTCAAAATGAGTTAGAGAAAACTTCCTCAAATGATGACGTGCCCCCTTCTTCTCTAATAACCACTAGTCCATCTCTTGAGAATATCACTGAGGTAAGTTCTCCATCAACCCCTATTGATCATCAACCTTATAATGACATAGATACTGTTGCTTCTATCCCTGGCTATAGATTACCTTACAGGAATGATCGTGGTGTGCCCCCAAGACGATACTCTCTTGAGATGGAAGAACGACGGTCTAAATATCCTATTGCCAATTACATGTCCACTGGATTACTATCTGAATCTTTGAAAAGCTTTGCAAATGATCTTCATCTCATCTCATCACATTCCCATTAATGTAGAAGAGGCATTACAGGACCCTAGATGGACTCAAGCCATGAAAGAAGAGATGGAGGCCTTGCTGAAAAATAAAACATGGATTCTTACTACATTACCAGAAGGGAAGAAGATAATAGGGTGCAATGGGTGTTTTCAGTTAAATACAAAGCAGATGGATCTGTTGAAAGGTACAAAGCTAGAGTGGTTGTCAAGGGTTACACACAAACATAAGAGACGATATAGATGAGATAGCAAAACTTCAATCTCAGTTGGCATTAGAATTTGAGATGAAGAATTTGGGAGGACTCAAATACTTCTTGGGGATTGAAGTTGCTAGATCCAATCAAGGGATATTTCTTTCTCAGCGGAAATATGTGTTGGATTTATTAACGAAGTCGGGTTACTGGATTGCAAACCAGCTAATGTACCTATAATTCAAAATCACCAGCTTAGAGAATACTTAAATCAAGTGCCAACAGACAAAGGAAGATACCAGAGGCTAGTTGTTAAGTTGATCAATTTATGTCATACCCGACCTAATATTGCTTATGCAGTCAGTGTAGTTAGCCAATTCATGCATTGCCTTAGTGAAGATCATATGAATGCGGTGATTCAGATTCTTCGATATCTAAAATCATTGCTTGGTAAAGGCATTTTGTTCTCTAAGAATGGTTATCTAAATATTGAAGGGTATACAAATGCGGATTGGGCTCGAAATATTTTAAATAGAAAGTCAACTTCAGGCTATTTCACATTTGTCGGTAGGAATCTTGTTACATGGAGAAGTAAGAAGCAGAAGGTAGTGGCATTATCAAGTGCGGAAGCAGAATTTAAAGGAATGACAAAAGGGATATGTGAACTTCTTTGGCTTAGAAATTTGTTGTCTGAGATTGGATTTCTTCTTAAATGCGAGATGGATTTATTTTGTGATAACAAAGCAGCTATTAATATTTCTCATAATCCGGTACATCATGATAGAACTAAGCATGTGGAGGTTGATCGACACTTCATCAAACAGAATCTTGAAGAAAAGACAATCGGTTTCCCTTTGTGAAATCAGAAGACCAGTTAGCAGATATCCTAACTAAAGCAGTATCTAGTAAGAATTTTTATAACTCACTTAGTAAGTTGGGCATGATAGATATCTATGCACCAACTTGAGGGGGAGTGTTGGCGTAAATGACTCGTAGAAATTAAGAATTTATGGCTGGTCAATGAATATCATTAATTAGGAGTTTATGGCTGTATTATAGGGTCAATGAATATTATTGGAAACAAAATCAATCGTCATTATAGCAAATTTGTATACCAAAAATAGGAGAGCTTGATTATGTATAAATACCCTTGTATCTAGAAAAGAAAAGATATATAAAAAAAACCTAGAATATTTCTTTTATTGAAAACAGGAGGAGGAACAGACAAGCCCGATTTCTGGAATGCATGAGTATGATGAATGATCAAATCAAGTAGAGTTGATCATTTTTTACCTATTCTTCACAAAATAATTGCTTTGATATTTTCTAGAGATGTTCCAATAGAGCTTCCATGTTGCTTTCAATCTTAGCAATACACAAAATCATTCTTAACAAGGGAAGGAACCTTTTATTTATGGATGGTGGATGTTGATGCCTACCATTGGATAGCACTTGAACGAATGATAGTTGAGATCAAGTGTTACTTGTGACCATTAGATCTCTTTAATTAATCTAACGGTTAGCATTCGTCCCGTCTTTTCTTATATAGACATGGGATTTGAAGAAGATGAGGGCTTTCATAATATAAAAGAGGTGATATCTTATTTTAAAATAGAAATAGACTTATTTTATCCTATATTAGTCCTATTTTAAACAAACAAAGCTCGAATTAGCCCAAGAAGATATTCTTAGAGTCTAATTTTCATACATAAGAAAAGCAAATAAGGCTGAGATGAAATAAGTTAGTTGGACAATCCCTATTCAAAACCTACCAAGTCGAATCTTCCTATGACATCCCTTATTGAATTCGATCTTACAAGTCCTAATACCAACCCAGAAGACCAACTGTGGTATTAAATTGGGCCAAGAGTCCAATTACTGAAATGACCTTCTACGAACACAAACCAGAAATATATAATTCAAAGTGTAACTGCAAATTAAATCTCTTGATTTTATTGAAAAATTAGCTTTACCTAAGAGGACAAAAATGACCCTCGTACACACAAAAAAACACTAATTTATTTTACTAAGATAACATAACACCAAAGATAGAGAGAAAAGAGAGCTGACTTATGAGATATTTCTTGTTCTTCTTTGTTAAATGAAAAAAAAAAAAGAAAATAAAATAAAAGATTAAGAGAGGATGCAAATAGGGTCTTCAAAAAGTTGGACAAAGTTTTAGTTGGAATTTTCCTCTTATTGGGTCTTTTCATTCTTTTTTTTTTCTTAATAAAAGGGCAAGGGTCTATACTGTTGCATTTGATCCAAATGAAGCAATAGTTATAGATAAACATTGTCAAAAATGTTAATGCAACATTTTTTTTTTTTATGAACTATTACCTAAGATATATAGATAATACAATGGTTATAAAAACTATTGCGTTAGCTATTGCATATTCAAATTATTGCAAGGGATGTCAAATCGCTGCTATGTATATTGTTGTCCAAAATCCTTTTTGTAGTATTGAGGAAATTACCACAACTTTTAACTTACTACAAGGTGTTCTCGTTCATGTGTATGTCTTGTTGTTCAATAATAACAAAACCTTTGACTATGTTCATGTTTGTTTTGCATTATTTCTCGATTCCTACACCCTTGATTTTTTATCCTTTAAATGATGTTTCTTTGTTATGATTTATTTTGAAGTGCTAAAAAATAGGGATTTGTTACATTATAGTCTTATCTAATTATTGTTTAAAGTATTGAACCATTCAAATAGATGGTTTACTTATTTAAAATTTTGTAGAATGTAATGAATGACATCAGACAAGTTTGTCACAATTAAGATCTCCATATTTTTGTTCCCCAAATTTGGATAAATTTATTTTTTTAAAAATTGAAGTCTACTGTTAATGGTTAAGTGGGTTATATCATATAACCCATAAAAGTATAAATCGGTTAAATAGGTATAGTTGAACTGTTTAACCAAAAAATGTATAAATGGGTAAATGAGCTAGATTAATGGCTTAACCGATTTAATCCACCACCCCGCATAGGCTTAGTTAGAGTCAATGAATTTTGATTTGTTTAACTCAAAGGTCAATGTGGGTTGAGTCGAGCTAAATCGTTTAACCCTCTTGTGTAGCTCTTATAAAGATGCAAGAACCATAAATTATTAGAATTGAACTCATAAATTGTGATCTTAAATAAACAAAGAATTTATTACTGGTTGATTATGGATTTGAAAGAATAATATATTAAATTGATTTAGAATTATTATAAAATCAATTAGGGTTCTTCAATAACTTGAGATTAAACTATGTAAGATAAATAATTGAATTGTTTATAATTGAAAAACTAGAATACAAATTAATTGGGAGTAAATCCTTTGAGCAAAAAACATAGGTATCCAAATTTTAAAATTCACCAACTTAAATAATGATATAAACTATATTAATAACATGAATTATCATTTTATGATAGGATTGTAAAAGATGATGCAGGATATGGATGGCAAATTTCAAACCTAGAAAGTGAGTTTTGTTTGTTTGTCATTGGGAATGTCATTTTTGGTATCTATACTTTCCTTAAATGTAGAATTAACTACTTAAAGTCTACTTTGATTTTATTATTGTTAGTTGTATCTTACCTATATCTTGTTTGCATTTGTATATTATCTATATATTATATGTTTTATCTGTTTATGAGTAAAAATGTTCGCATTTCATTTGTGTCTATTTCTTGACAAATAGTTTGTCTGAAAATGATAAAAATAAAATAAAAAATCAACTAGAATAAGATAAACTAAATAGACCCCTAAACTTTAAACTAGTGAATTTAATGCTAATCAAAGTATTTGTCTTCATTAATATTACTTTAACTAATAAATTAACTCTATTTGGTAAGTTGACAATTCCAACAAATGGGGAAGTGGCACATGTTAAGTACTTAGTTAAAAACTAGAAAATTAAAGAATTAAGTAAGTCAATTATCACATACATTATAGTTGTTAGGAGCCTTCTTAATTATTAATTGGTAATGTGTATCTTATTTTGCTTGTTTAATTATCTAATTTTCTAGTTTTTCATTGGTTACTTAACATGTGCCACTTCCCTATTTACTTAGAGTGCTAGCTTACCTTATAAAGTTAGATAATTAATATTAATGAACACAAAATTTTAAAGTTTAGATAGTTAAATATACATTTGAAAAAAAATATATAAATACAAATTGCGACATTAACCCTTTGTTATAATATGTTGGTAGGTTTAATGACTAAAATTTATTAGCATGTATTCGACAACTAAAAATTTTATTTTGTTGTATTGGAAAAAGGATTTTCAAAAATGTTGGAAAGTACAAGCCATTTTGTTCTATAATGTTTTCTCGAGCTGCTCTCATTGTTTTTATAACAATTTTATGGAACCTCCACATTAGCACCAATGTCTGTTTCTTATGTTATAGTGTGGTTAGTGGATATTTCCTATATTTCCGCGTGGTTAATGAACTTTTCTAGTGTTTTTAGGCTTGAGAGGGGTTTTTATTTTTGTAAATGTTTTGGTACAAGAATGTGTCAATAAATTCCTAATTTTTAAATGAATTATGGGGATTGTTTTAATTGGATATAGCTAATTAAATGGTGATGTGATTGATAATTCTTTAATGCATTAGTTTACTTTAAATCACATGTGATAAGACATATAGATGTAATGTGTTCGTATGGTTACTATTACTCACAAAGCATTGCTCACCCTATTTGGGATTTTTTTTTTTATGTGTTTGAGAAAAGGATTTGAAAAATTAGGATATGATTGAGTTTTACATGACCTATAGGGATGTATGACAGATTGAATTGCCTTTCTATAGTTTAGGGTATAATAGGAATCGTATCCAATTTATTGAATCTAAGGTTAATGAAAGTTTGATTAGAATGAGCTATTATATTTTACAACATGGTGGTGCTGCTATTAATGTTGATAGCTATGATGGTGAAGAATGTCGAAGGCATAAATAGTTATGGTTTTGTATTTTGGAGATTATGGTCTTAAGGAGTTATAAGTTAATTGGATGTGATGGGATGCTAGGATTTTATGGTTCAATTTTTGTTTAAGTATTATGTCCTAAATATTAATTTTCCATATTTATTTTATTGTAGGACACCTCAACAATTGTCTCTCCTTAAGCTCTTACATCCTTTGTCTTTTGGAATGATACTTCTAGGATAATGCATTATTAAGTAGTATAAGCTTATTATGATGCATGAGAAATATATGTAATAGCCTTTAACAATCTTAAACTTTTAGATGTCTCACAAAAGTGTTGCTGTCGTGAAATCCCTATAAACTTAATATCCATAGCCAATGTGCCTAACATGATGAAAACTTTATGTAGTGATGATAGCTTAATACTTATCTACCCACTCTACAAGTTGTTGTAATGTCGAGTATTAATTATGACATTTGAGTAATACCTAACAACAAGGTGAAGCATGGTTATTGTCATGCCCCGAGGGATACCCTAAATGTGGCTATCCGCCGTACACAATACTAAAGCCTAAGAATGACTACCTTAGTCACGCAAAGGCTTCCATATCATGTACAAGGTGTACATCACAACCAAGGGAACGCATCGGAGTAGTACAATTTACATTGATAATGATTAAGTAACAAGACATGGAGAATACTTATCATAAAACATAAATATGGTTGATTACAATTCTTAGGGGCATACCCCGCTATTGTCTTCAAGTCAATATAAATACACTTCTTAGAAATTTCCAAAACAATAACATAGCATACATTACATATAAGGAATTTACAAAATATCTTTATCCTATGTTCCCATCACCTCCACAAGAGTTTAAAATCCATCCATGACTTCCTTAGAGTCATGTTCCTTGAATAGAGCCATGGGTATACCTATTTCAATACAAATCTATGGAGATATAAGCTACAACTAGCTTAGTAAATTATTCCTTTTTATTCGCAATATGATTTCAAACAAGTTCAATTAAATTTTCATGCATATGCTATGCATACAATGCAACAATCACATGATTACACAAATATATTTAGTTGTTCGAAAACCATATATAGAATAGATTTACCCCTTCGTATCGAAGGTTAGGAATTGTTGATGAAGACCTTCGACCTTCTACTGCTAGTCCCCAAGCCTCCGCCCAAAGTGTTCGGTTGGTTCAGCTCTGAACCTAGAGTCGCATTCCCCGAGCGATTTAGATTCTTTAGGAAGGAATATGGCCTGTGTCCCAGCACGATAACAGCCGATCCAACTTTACGCGTAAAAGTAGCAGCCTTTCGAAAAAAATGTGACTAGATGGATGCTATGTATAAACGTTTTATTTTTCTTATGTCAAACCTTATTAAGGTTTCTTAGGGGAGATTAAACAAATTTAGCAAACAATAAGCAGTCATACAAGTAAGTAAACAAAACATTTAAACAGGTAGTTTGAAGTTGCAATATTCTTAATTCTCATTTCATCACAAGGCATAGAATCACACACACACACATATATATCCCGAATTCCCCATACATATCCATTTTTATCTTCTCTTAGCATACTATTGCCATTACTTTACAAGCACAAGCAAGTAACGAAATTAAGAGGAATAACTCACTCGTCCATTTCCCAATCTTCTTAATCATAGTAATCTTCAGAAAGGGAAATCTTGTATCCTTCATCACCTAACAAAGAAATACCCGAGATGAGTATTTCACAGAAGTTTACTTAAACTTTCTAATTCTATTTCACTATATTCGTCAAAATCATGTAAAATGAAATTTCAACTTAAAATAGCCATAACTTGCTCATTTTAACTTAAATTTCGCATATAATATACTGATTTCTACCTTATTTGAAAAGATCTATCCATTGCTAAGGTTATTTTGGTCAAAAAAGGTTGTTTGGGTTCCAAAAATGTAGGGTACAGATTCATTACGAAAATTATAGTTTTCAAAACACAAGTTTGCAAACTTTTCTTTATCTGAAAATACTTGTATCAAAATGTAGGTATTTGCATAGTTGGAAAAATCTTTGAATATATATATAGACTCATGCTGTATGCAAGATTCTAATGGTGTTGTCTCAATAATTATATTTCGTAAAACAATGTCTTGCGGTGTTGAAATTTGTAAACAATTTCTTTCCTAAGAATTTCATAATTTCTTGAGTTATTATAAGTATATTATTATTTTGTTTTCTAATTTCTTTTCTAAAATAAATTTTCTCTTAGCTTTGGCCTTTTACAAATTTTACTTCTAGTAATAAAAATGAAGTTTTCAAGAGTTTTATGAAGTTGTTGATAACTTTTAATAATTTGAGTTGTGTATAATTTCTTTTAAAAAATGACTTTGATAAACATGTCTTTTTATATTTTCATTCTCTAACTTCTTTGAAAATAACTTTATTTCCTAAAACTTAGTCTTTTAACTCTTTCGTAAATCTTGCTTGGAAGAAAATCATATTTCACTATTTTATTAAGTTTTTGATAATATTTATTGATTTTTAAACCTCGACTATTTATATTCTTTTATTTCTTTGAAAATGAGTTTATCATTTAGAAACCTTGGAAAACTTTTATTTTTTAAGTCAGTTTATAATTTAGTGAGTTGATTTTATCTTAACTCATAAAACTTAGTTTAGTTATTACTTTTGGTAAAAATTCCTACAAGTAAGCTTTTTGAGAAAAGTTTATTTATCAATTAATTCTTATTACTGAGTTTTAATAAACTTTATGTGACTTATCATAATAAAAGAAAATGTTTATTTTGTTACTTAACCTCTTTGAGAAAATCATCTTTATTTTATCTAGGAAAAATCTTAGTGAGTTTGAAAAGAAGGTGAAAAAGAAAAATTTTCCTATGGATGTGATTCAAAGTCTTGATTTGGTGACAAATATATATATATATATATATATATATAAAGAAAGGTTGGTTTCATTTCCTTTATTAAAGAAAATTCTACTTTAGATTTTTGTTGAGACAATATTATTATGGTTATACATGTTCATGAGCATGTAAAAGAATAAGAATATGAAAAAGATACCGGAAGAAAATAATAATAAGCAAGATAATAAAAATATCAAGTATTGAGAACCTTAGCTTCATTAAGGCATCTGGGACTAAGAATAGACTAATCCCAAAAAGAATAAAGAAAAGAAAAAAATATTGTTTTGACTTGATAAGGACAAGTCTAAGACCAGAAAGACTAGTCTTAAAATAGCATAAAATAAATAAATTATAAAGTATGAAAATAAATAAATAACAAGTGAGCTTATATACTCTAAAGATTGTATATAAATACATAAATATATTTAGTTGGATATGAATAAGAAGTTAGCATAATAATAACAATAATATGAGCAAAGTGTAATAACAACATAAAAATATAAAAATGGATGTTCATGAATAAGAACAATACATGAACATATGTAGCTTCCATAATATTAAGTTTAGGAAACCCACACCATGGTTATGTAAAATTACATGACATGGTAGAAAAGATATGAAAAGGATTTTTACCTAAATAGAAGTTGAGAGTGTTATGAGTAAATGGGTTTTGTGTATGAAGAAAAAGAAAATTTGAGAGTGTTTTGGGAGAGTAATGGGGAGAGTATTTGAGAGAGTTTTGATAGTGAAGAATTTCGTGGAGAGAGTTTGAGAAGTGAATTTAAGAGAGCTTTGTTATGTGTAATGAATGTGTGAAAGAAGTAGAGAGAGAAGAGGTATTTATAGTTGAAGATGGAGGGAAATTGTGTATAAAATAAATTAAAAAATAAATAGGGATGAAAGGGAGGGGGACTGGCGCGGTTCTAGTGGCAGAAAGGTGGAGAAATTATTTTATTTTGTATTTTGTAAAAACAAAAGTAATGTGTAAGATATGGTTTGATTAGAGATGTATTGGAAAAGTAAAAAGTAAGAAAATATGTATATAGGTGGTAAGAATAGGTAGTAAAAAAAATTAGAGATAGATAAATAGTAAAATAGAATAATGAATAGTAGACTAGACAAATAAAATACCGGTAGTAATAAAAATATGTGTATAAATGCGATATCTGTAATTTTTTGTTACAAAAAAAAATTCTAAAACTGATATTTTTGGAAACTTTTATTTTTACGAGTCATTGATATTATCAGAATATTTTTACTGTCTAGTGTATTAGGGCACGGTTTTCGAAAACTGATCCCGTTCGGATCCAAAGGACACTAGAAATTTGCGAATATGATATTTTTAAACTTTTATATTATTACAAACTATTATCAACAATTAGTTACGTTCCGTTGTTTAGAGTTTAAGAGCGTGGGATTGTGATCTTAAACACTAGGGTTTCTCGTAAACTTTATTGACTTTTAAGGTATAGGTTTGACTTTCGTTTTGTTGAATTATTCGTAAGATCATAAAATTTTGGGTTTTATCCGTATTATATTTTCAGTTCAACATCTATGGTTATTTCATTTTATTTGTGAGTATTTAATATTTTTTAGTCCTCGGGGTCGTTTAACTGAGTCTAATGTTATGAGTTGACTCAGTTTGACTTTTGGTGAAATTTAAAAATTTTTATTCTAAAATTCACCGAAGGATTTAAGGTTTTAGTATTTTGTTGTCGAGCGCTATTTAGATAAATCATCTTGATTTACGTGTTAAGAATCAGATAGATGATTTGATGGGTGTACAGATATTGAATCATTCGATTGTTGGATTTTCTATTTTGTTTTGAGGTTCTCTTTTTCTCAAGGTTAAGAATTTTTGTATTTGACCTTACTTAGAATTTGGTTTTAACTTGGGTCGATTTTCACGATTTCGGTTTTTAGTTTCTGACTTCTATGATTATTTCCTAAGAATTATGAAAATTTCAAGGGCTTATAGTTATCAAACTCAAGGTTACCAAGAATCATCAAGAGTTATAAAATCAGAACATAAAATCATAAGATTCTACAACCAATGTAAATTTGCTTACAAAATTTTGGATCTACTTTAGTGGGTGTCGAATCCAGCAAAATTAAATTCCTACTATAAATATTCATTTAATTTATATATAGTAGTGAGTAAAGTCGAATCCACATGGAATAGCAAAACTTATTTCTTTTTAAAGATTAGATGAAGAAAAGAAGAAAGTGGGGTTTTGTGAAATCAAAGAGAACTCATTATATCATATGTAAGTAATCTAATTTAAAGAGTAAATCAATATCAAGGTGTTCTTAACCAAATGTATCATTACAGCTCAATTACAGAACTGATCATAGATGGAAAGATTTCTATTCTTTATCTTGGAAAAATTGGTTATGGTCATTAACAAGCTCTAACAACCTATCTCTTCTTACTTTTTATTATCAAAATATGCTCTTTAATTATTTCCCTTATTGATTAAACAGCCATAAACAAGCTCTTAGGGTTTAATTCATCAGTAGCATGAAGAACAAGAGAGATTACCAATTCAAGCCAACAAATCATAAGATGATCTATCTAGACTAGATTATATCTTCATAACACAAATCAATTATCTATCATATAATCAATTATTATGCCACATAGACTAGAACAATAAAACAATTACAAATTCAACGTTCTAATTGATAATATATTATCTTGCTAATCGAGCAAATGGGCCCTAATTTGTATAAATAAAAAAAAAAAAATATCAAGATAATCCAAAGATATATAAATACCCAAAATAAGAACAAATCAATTATATCTCACAATTCTTAAAGATCCGAAACTTATAACAATCCTTAGGCTAGAAGATATGGACTAAGCTACTCATCTCCATGAAATTCTCTCTCTTTTTCTAAGGATTTTCAATTGCCTAAGAATGAAAAATCAGATCTGCCCCGAACACATTCTTATAGATTAAAGATGGAATTTCATTTGTAGAACAAAGGCAGGCAGTTTCATCTTGTACGTCGACAGCCTACATTGCCGATGTTCAATGTTGAATTATCTCCGGAATCAAAAAATTGACAGTTTTCTTGAAGAATTTTTCAGTGTAGCTTCAAGGCCGTATCTATGCTGAAGGCTTTGGTACCAGCTTTAATATTTTTGAAACAGTGGATATTTAAGGCAACCAAAGGCATGCAACCTTTCTCTGGAATAGCTAGTGTACATTGAATTTGCGAAGTTGATGAAATTTTTTGATGTAAGTTAGTAGCTTTGATGGCAATACTCAAGTTTTCGCTTCTGTGCATCGGCAAGGCTGGCAAAGCCGGCGGTGTTGAAATTGAATTTTTCGTCATACATGTCTATTTCAAAGGATGATGAATTTTGTTTCTATGCTAGCTGTGTTGGCTTTGTTTATTGAAAGTTGGCTCGTTTTTTTCTTTGAAAGTTGATAGCTTTGAGTGTCTAATAGCTGGCCTACTTATTCTAGTTTTCCAAATTTGCACAAAACTCCTCCAAAAATTGATTATATTTGCATTATAAGTCCTTTAAGACCTGAAATATCACATTAAGCACACTAAAGCACCAATTCCCCATGAATTTTATAAAATCAATATAATTTAATTCCTTAAATAAAAATTGAGTATAATGTGTCTCTATCGTACTTACTATGCTAATAAAATTTTCAATAAATAATGAAAATAAAGAAATTATGCATCAATTTTATTCACAGCTCATAGCTCAATGAAATTTATGAACTCATAGTAATATTCAAACATGGATCATCATGCTAAAAACACCTCTACTATGTAGAATCTCAAGACTACAACAAGTTTGCAACGATTCTACTGATCCAATTATGT
This sequence comes from Combretum micranthum, assembly GCA_024138025.1. Lineage (NCBI taxonomy): Eukaryota > Viridiplantae > Streptophyta > Magnoliopsida > Myrtales > Combretaceae > Combretum > Combretum micranthum. The sequence continues at coordinate 2,078,561 of JAMXBD010000047.1, forward strand.
AGAATCGCAAGTCTACAACGAGTTTTCTCCAAGATCAATTTTGTATGTGAGTTAAATCAAAATCGCCTCACTAGCTTGTAAACTCATAGAAACGTCAGAGTTAACTTGCGAGTTTGACAATCATGAGGTGAAGTTCATTAATTGGCTAAGAACTTGTGGAATGCATAGGTCAATACTTAGCTTTACAAATGGATTGTTGTCATTTTAATGATGTAGTGTTGTCACGTCATTAATTAATAGAGTGAAGCTACATTGTCAATGGAGTGATGTCTAAAGAAGGAGTGGTGACTTTTATTAGAGCCAAGTTTGAACGTTAAAGGAGAGATGACATGGATGCTTAACCTTGGAAAGACAAATTAATGCACTTGAAAAAAAAAGTGAAAAAAAAAATGGGAGCACACATACACAATACACATTTACGAGAGAGAGAGAGAGAGAGAGAGAGAGAGAGAGAGAGAGATACATTATGGGTTTGAAAAGAAAAAAAAAGCACATGTATGCACATAAAAAATGAAGTAAATTGAAATTCTATGAATTTATCATTTGGTATTCATCAAGGAGGGCTTGAAGCTTTGAATTTTTACGAGCACTAAAAGGATTATATCTTGTCCTACAAAGATCCATGAATGGAGAAATTATAATGTTTATTTAATATACTAGGATTAGCTAAGGAGCCAAAAAAAGGAGAATATTGCCAAATTATTCAATACAACTCATTTCCAAGTAGAAGGCATAGTTCCATAAATAAGCTAAGTGATGAAAGTGATGGATCAATGTATGCACATGTGCTACAATAATGAAGAAATTAACTTAATGAAATGCTCTAAAACCACTTGCACTTTATCAAATAGGAGCTTTTGATTAGGGGAAAAATATTGAAAGCTATTCTGGTAATTACACTAGCCTAGCTCAATCTAATGGGCTAATTTATAAAGTTAGTAGCAAGGTTTAAGGAACAAAGCTAATATGAGATGTTTTAGGTTAGCCTGGTTTGTATGCTTTAAATAAATATGAATAGTCTAATTTTTTTGCTTCTGACATTACTTTGTTGTCTTGCTACAACATATAACCCAAAACAAGTCTTTATAATTTCTTATTTTACCTTTATAGGCCTTCATAGGACCTAGAATAAGCACTAAAGAGAATATGGTCTTCTTTAGACAAAAGAATTGGGTTGTCTTTTTTATATAACCCTCAAGACTTATGGAAGTCCATTCTAAGACCCATTTCCTCAAGCCTATATCTACAAGAAAGGAAGAGATGAGTGCTTGCAATTGAATCATCAAAATATATCTCACAGTGGGTAGTAGCATTAGATCCTATTGGTCCATTTCAGAACAACAATTCATCATTCAAGATTAGCTTTTAATATATATGAATAGAAGGTTGATCTTTTCATCTTTGAACATTCTTATGTATTGCTAAGTTAAGAGTAATGTTGAAACTTTCCTAAAATACCTCATAAGAAGGATAAGATCAACTAATTTGTGAAGAACACATCATGAAGGCTCAATTTTACGGAATTTACCCACTATCATGTGTGTCTATATGAGGCATCGAGTGTATTGATACCCTCATCCATATCTTTTCCCATGACATATTTCTATGTGCCATTATCTCAAGGATGCTCGAGTTTTCCCAGTATACTTATTACTTACAGCATTTGATCAACATATAAAAGAGACCCTTACACAATAAAGATAAGCATTAATATTGTGATTGGTGCCTCAACTTTGTCTAAACATGCAACACCTAGATCAAGTTTTTATGTACACAAATGCTACCAATGCTAACTCTGTTATCTCCATTAGATGACATGGTACTCTCACCCTATAGAACATTTCACATATCAATCGATGTGGCATCTTTTTTTCATTATATAATTTTAATTGTTTTACAAATTGGTACTATCATAATTATTATTAATATTAATTTACTCAAGTAATAAAATAACCAGTGGCCCATTTGATAAACTTCAACTAAGCCTACACAATAACTAAATTATGCTCAAATTAACATAACCCAATAAGCCTACCTATGCTATAGTGTTATCATTTCAATATTGGTTAGTCAAATTGCTCATTATAAAGGTGAATAGTTACCAAAAATTTAGAAATATGGGACTTGCTAGAATTTGTTGTCTGAAACCATTAAGAGCTATTGCTTCTAACAAACTACTAACAACATCAAACAATCCACTTAATAAATATGACCATGACTCAAATTGTTTGGTTCATTTCATTCCTTCGTAGAATTTCAAATTCAAACACCAATAAATAAGAGAGAGAGAGAGAGAGAGAGAGAGAGAGAGAGGTTTATTATTGTGAAGTAAAGGATTATGTCATGTTAGAACTTCTCTATCTGGTTCCTCTAATGAAGTTGGACATAGACATGAACCATCCTTTTTCTTCATATAACATTGTCTCTTCGTTGATATTCCCATGTCTTCTTTAGTCTGTGTTTATGATAATTCCCTTTCCATTACAAAATCTATAATAATGGTCATGCCTAGGCTTAGTAATAGAATGCATTCATCATTGAATATACATATAATATTTTTGTTATTTTGTTTTTTATTCTTGAAGATTTATAAATGTTTACACGAAGACTTACTTAATGGAGAAGTGTAGAACAAAAATGTTGAGTGAAGCATTACAATGATGATGAAGACGACTAATAAAGGCTTAAGCTTGGTGTAGTATTTCTTCAAGGAAGCTATTCCATGAATAATAAAACTAGATAGAGTCAATATCCAACTTACAGATAAAGATCCATGGATATTATAAAGATTTCTATCTTTTTACATATTTGTTAACACTAAAGTCAAGATCAACTAGTAATGACATTAATATTTGCTACAAAAACTAGTTAATGAGTAGAATAAATTGTGTGTAAAGGCAATAAAAACCTTCAATGTTGCATAGATGAGTAGTAGGTCTATATATATATATATATATATATATGAAGGTGTTTTCCCAAGTTTACATGAAGTAAAGCTTCACGAATAACTTTGGCTATGCCCATAATTAAACTAGTTATATATAAGTATATGTGTGTGTCCTTTTGTGAAAGATTGATTGGTTATCATGTTGCTCAATACATACTAAAAAAACAACACAAGTATACAATAATAAACATGTGACTACTGCATTATGGTGTAATAACATTAATAAAGTCAATATAAGAAATGGAAAATAAAAAATCTAGAGCAATCAGTGGAAAAGCTAATCTTGTAAGGAACACTAACACCACTATACATGAATCCTAGTAACGATACCATATGAGTCTTGAGGTGCTCATAGAAGCAGCCTTCAAGCAATACATGTCTGTTATACATCAACAATAGTCCTTGCAACAGCATTAAGGGATCTAATCCCATTACAACTCCCTAGTGTCAATTAGCCTTTCCCTCATGCATGCGGAAGGCATTGGGCTATGCTAAGTGGATTGTTTGATGTTCTTATTAACCAACCATTGTAAATGATAATACCATAGCATGGACAAGCTTATTGGGTTGTGTTGATTTGAGTGTAAGTTGGTTATTAGGTAGGTTGGGTTAAAGTTTACCAAATGAACCATCGGTTATTTTGTTGTTATAAGTAAATTAATATTAATTATAATTATGATAGTAACAATTTGTAAAAAAATAAAATTATATAATGATAAAAGAAGATGTCACATAGCTAACACATGACATGTTCCCACAGGTTGAAGGTGTCAAGTCATCCAATGGAGGTCACAAAGTTAGCATAGGTGGCATTTGTGTACATGAAAACTTGATCAAGATATGAAATTGACAAGTTTGGTACACAGAATAGGTTGGAATGGTGTCACGATTCTGACTTCCATTCCATTTCCATTGTTTGAAAGCACTTTTAGAAGTTAAAACCAATGATTCTGGCTTTTAGGAGGCAAAATCGCGATTTCATTCTATCTATATATATATGATTATTTTTTTAACTACATTTTTAGCTAACACATTTATTATCTACATTTGATATTAAGGATATTTTTGGCAAATCTTGTTAAATAATCATTCCATTCCATTCCCTAATTATGCCCAAAGATAGGACTGGATTTGTCATTCTATTGTTTAATCCATTTCATTTCATTCTTATGATTAAAATCCATTCCATTTCAAATGATTCTAGCGTACGAAACATGAAATAGGTAGCAATTGCAACATTAACCACAAATTAAATATCTTTTTTATTTTTTTTCTTTTCATATATTATTTTATTAGTCTAGTGATTACTTGCATTTTTTTAGGCAAATTGGTAATAAATTGATTAATTTCCTGTTGTATGCGAATTGCTTGTGCGTATCCCGCCAATTGTAATAATTCACATGACATATAAGGAATACCTTATGGTAGAGTCGCCATTACACGCAGCCCACTAAGCATCCAAAGGAACTTACTGCATAAAAATGTTTCCCATGTTGGAAAATGAAAAAGTCTCCATATCCCACATATATAAATCTCTTCCCCATCTCTTCGAACTGCCTGCTCTAAATCCAAATCTCTCCCAATATCTAGTTTCCATAGCCAGAAATATATGTCTTTGAATAGAGTTCATCAAACCATCCAGCATCCCATTAATACATGGAAATTCCCTCTCTTCCCCACGCCCGCTAAAATGAGTGATGCCTTCTCTCTTTTCCCAAGAGCAGCACTTATCATTTGTACCTTTGCTTCCATCTCCATAGTCATTTTCTTCGCTTTCGCTTACCCTAACCAATGGCTCAGCTGCCCCCGATGCGATAACCGTGTAATCCAAACATCTTATCCGTCAATAAATACACCAAAGTTTCCGGTCACGGCCGCTCCCAAGAAGCTGAAACCAAAACTAACATATCACATATACTATTCGGCATTAGCGGGTCGGCGCAAACGTGGAACGATCGCCGCCACTACTGTGAGCTATGGTGGAAACCTAACACAGCCAGAGGGTTCGTCTGGCTTGACGAAAAGCCAAAGGACGGTGCAGCGTGGCCGGTGACTTCGCCGCCGTATCGGGTCTCTTCTAATACGTCCAGTTTCAATACACATGCTGGTACGGCTCAAGGTCCGCCATACGCCTTGCACGTATTGTCAAGGAGAGTTTCGAATTAGGGTTCGAGAACGTGAGGTGGTTTGTGATGGGAGATGATGATACTGTGTTCTTTACGGAGAATTTAGTCACGGTTTTGGCGAAATATGATCATAATCAGATGTACTATATCGGTGCAAATTCTGAAAGTGTTGAGCAAAACTTGGTTCACTCTTATACGATGGCGTATGGCGGTGGTGGTTTCGCCATCAGCTACCCTCTGGCGGCGGAGTTGGTTAGGATTTTGGACGGATGCATTGATCGGTACGCCTCGTTTTATGGTTCCGATCAGAAGGTCCAAGGTTGTCTGAGTGAGATTGGCGTTCCTGTTACCAAGGAGCAGGGTTTTCATCAGGTAAAAACCTTATTAGGCAGATTATCAATTGTTTTCCTTTCCTTTCCATTCCTTTCCATTCCTTTTCATTTTTTCCGTTCCCCCCCCATTTTTTTTTTCTTTTTTGTATCGTAGAGTATGAGTTGTCCTATTTATATTTATGAAATTATAATTTCAATTTACAAAAACTTAATTGAAAAATATATCACTAATTAAGATTGGTTTCTCATATTTTACTATATTTCAAGGCATCTCATCACATATGCAAAGTAGCTAATAAATTTAGATAATAAAGATTTCCCTCCATATTTGAAATTTTGAATAGACAATCTTAAATACTTTTATTTGACTACATAGTACCTATCAAATATGTGGTAATTTCTCTAAATTGAGATGGACTGTAACTGACGTTTTAGGTTGTTTTTTCCCTAATCACAAGCACAGAATAAATTATTAGATATTTGGAAAACAATTCTTTATCCTAGAAAATGTTTAGATGTCTTAGAAACAAAAAATTTCATAATAACTTTACTGCCTGCAGTCAAGTGTCAAGGTCTATGTACGTTTATATAGCTGTGATTTGTCATTTAGTTGCAGAAACAAAGGAAAATTCTAACGCAACCTTATATCTTTTAATGTGTCAATTTGTTTATTTATTTAACGCTTGAACTCATATATTAATTATGTTCTTATTATAGAATTATTTAATTTATCAATTAGTTTATATATTTTAGGGTTCAAGGGGTTACTCGACTGTCTCATCAACAAACCACAAAAGTCCCATTAAACTAAAATATTACTCCCTAAAGCTTTCCATTTTTTTCTATATAAATATAATTTATTAATTCTATGCATTTACAATTTTTATGTTTATAATTTTTGACAGTTTTCAAAAAAGAAGGAAATTTTCAATTTGAAGTTCAAACTTTTAAATTTAATTCTTTTCAACCCAAAAGATATTGAAAAAGAATATTGGAGCCAAAAGTCTTATAATCAACTGGTATACCATAAACATTAATTTTGTAACGAGATAAACCTAAGTTTGATTCTCTTTTCTCACAATTGACATAAATTGCAGGTGGACATACGTGGGAACCCGTACGGTCTACTAGCTGCACATCCATTGGCTCCATTAGTGTCCTTCCACCACCTAGACTACGTTGACCCAATTTTTCCTGGTCAAAACAGGATTGACTCCCTAAAAATTCTAAAAGCCGCTTATGATTTGGATCCAAGTCGGACCCTCCAGCACAGTTTCTGCCATGACTTGACCCGAAACTGGTCCGTATCCGTGTCATGGGGGTATACCGTTCAGTTGTACCCTTCAGTACTGACGGCCAAGGGCTGGAAACAGCTTTACTTACTTTCCGGACCTGGAAGACGTGGAGCGATGGGCCCTTCACATTCAATACCCGACCCATGAGCTCGGACCCGTGTAAGAGACCAGTTTTGTATTTCTTGGATCGGGTTGAGAGGACTGGGAAGGCTCAAACTTTGACCACTTATAGAAGATCCGGGAAGAAGAATGAATGTGAACGGCCCAATTATGCTGGGGTTAGAGCTGTCCAATATTTCAATGTCTCAGCATCCGTATTCAATCCGGCCTCTTGGAGAAAGGTAACGAGAATATTTCCTTTTTCTTTTATATTTCTTTGGATCACATAATTAAAGCATTTTACTATATTTATTGTTTTTTCTTTTTTTCGGTGATTATAATAACATAGTATTAGGACCATTATAACGTATAACATCCAGAATCGAGGATGAGCGGATGCTATTAGATTATAAGACCATTAACTATTATATTTATAGTTCAAAACATTAATTTAGATAGAAAATAATTTCTAATTTAACGGGATGAGATAAGACATTAGGTGTCAATATCATCTCAACTTAAATGATACATTAAACGACCCTAATCGATTGATGAAGAGAATGTAGCTATTTTATTATTGAAAAGTAAAAAAAGAAAAGAAAAAGAAGAAATAGAATGTGGCTGACCATTCACTAAATTACAGCTAAAATGAAACGCCAAATTAATTGATTGGTGGAGTTCACGTAATCAAAATGGTCTACGTCCTTTGGTGGACCTTTCAGTGTTGACAACGTGTTACATAAGTCGGTTGAAGATCCCTGGAATTGAGATAAGAATCTTTTTTTAAATATCCAAAAATACAAGGCACGTATATAACTTTGAAGGTAATATGGAATCGTGAATTCAATATATATCTATATATGTAATTCAATAACAAAATATTCAAAATTATAATAATACAAAGAATGAGTTCTCTCTCTATATATATCTATATATGTAATTCAATAATTGTATGACTCATTTTCAGATATATAAGATAGAATACACAGAGCAAAGAGCAAATATAAATGAATGCATTTGTAGTTCACTTTTTTTTGTATGATCCTGGCATCAATTTTTAACTATTTGCTTAAGATAAAAAGAAAAACACACACACACACAAAGAAAACTATCAAAGTAATGTTTCCTGTAGTCCCCTCACATTTTTGGACTCTTGAATATATACAAAAAGTTTCTTTATTCAGATAAACATTGTTTTTGCTGCCTTTTTTTGTGTGACTTGGCACGATTCATTCTTGTATGTATTATGTGTTTGATGGACAGGCTCCGCGTAGACAGTGCTGTGAGATCATCAATGGTGTCCATTCGAATGAAAGCGTCGTTCGGGTCAAAATCAGAGGTTGCAATCCTCTGGAAAGTGTAACACCGCCTTAGAAGCATAAGATTTAATTAATATGTAGCCTTTATAAAGTTAACTTATTCAAAAATGACTTCTTTATGCAAATGATCTTATAATCTAGTAATATCTCTTATGATTTTTCAAGTAAGAGACGTCAGGTTTAAATCTTTCCTCTTTTGGTTTACTCATGATTTTATAAAACATTATGTACTTTTACGAATAGGTTAATTGAATTTGGGGAAAAAACAGCTGAATTTTTTTTTCCTTTTTTTTTCCTCTCTATTCCAGTGCATGATATGATCATTTTAATTGCACACTCTAGAGAAACCTTAGGAAGAAGAACTCTGTAGTAAAGGATAAAGAAGATGATCTTTGTCCAAGGTTGAAGAAAAGCGTATTCGATCAAGGTAGCAATGATACAACTCAAACTATTAGAAACGATTCTTCTTAAAGTACTGGGTGAGATCAAAATAGGGAGAAGAAAGGAATGTCTTATAAAGATTCGAAGTCTTTTTTCTGGCACAATTTGCTTATCTTGAGAAAATGCTTTAATTATCAAAAGGCAAGAGCCTAAACCCAGGGTATCTCAAAATCACAAACCTATTAAGAGTCATATAGATGATCCTTTAAGTTAAGAAGTGTAGGGATATGGTACTACATTGTGGCATTCCACTATGGGAAGGAGATGGATTTGATCATGAGGGAGGATCCTTGGTCTTTTAGTAGGTTCTATATTGCTATAGAAAAATGGACCCCAAATTTTAGGCCGTCTATGGCCCAATTCAGTTCTATAGTTGCCAAATTTAGATTGCCCATTGAGTATTATCTACATGTTCCTTTAAATAAGATTGGAATTGTCATAGGCAATGTAATGTGATTTGTTATGCATACACACAATAGGAGGAAGGAGGGGTAAATTTGTCTATATTTATGTCCAAGTAGAATTTAGCACTCCTATCTTACACATAATTTTTTTGGACAACATTAAGTGTAATATGTCACCTTCATGAAGCTTGTGAGCCCTCATTGCAAGCAAACATACAAGTAAAACACATCATTCAAGCAAATCCTTAACCTTTTCTATACTAAACTCACTGCATCAAAGGTTAGGTCACTCCTAATCTATCACATTTAGGCAAACAATTATATAAATATTGCTCTAATACCGCTTTGTGAAGACCATCATGCCTTGAATCTAAATCCAAGTGGAATCAGTTCCAGCCACATATAATTCCGAAAATTTACATGTAAAGCTACTTTTAAAGAAGGTGTTTGTATGGAATATTTGTCTAAATATGCTAAAAGAACCATTACAAGAACTACTCATTAAGAATAGTATTATACATTATATTGTAAAAGTTTGTTGTTCTTCCAAAACATTATAGAAGACTTAATACATACATACATATATATTATATATATATTACAAACTAAAGACTTGAGATCAAGCCTTAACAAAATACATGTTTGAAAAGTCCTTACTAATTACTATATCATTCATAAAACATTTTCACTAATCTATTACAAAAGAAGATGTCATCAAGGTTGGGATCCCTAGTCATCCCATGCATCTAGAAATTCCTCAAAATCAGTCCCATATCCTAATTGATCATAAAAGTCATCCTCATTCACAACTGAAATAGGAAAACATGAGCCAAAGGCCTAGTATATAATAACTTAAGTGAATACATAGTGACAAGCACACTTAATCTAATGCAATGCAAAAATCAGTAAATTAATTATATGCGGTTTAGTCCAACACATCAACAAATGGGGTATTCAAACTCCTGTAACAAACCATTGGGAAGCTAAGGGTCCTAGGTAATAACAACTGCTTCGGAAGTTGATATTGACAATCCAAATACCTATATCTCATATATCTATCTGAAAAAGAATAGTACAATCGTCTATGGTTCACAACCATTTCTCATTTTTACTTAAGTTAATCAAGAATATCACATAGTTCAATCGGTCTCATAAACATGAACTAAATCATAGTACTTCCCTTTAAGAATAAGTAAATACTATATCGACACCGTTATCCCTATCGACTTTTTTGAAGCCACTTATAAAGTATCATTATATTATAACAAAGGTAGCCTAAACACCTAATTACCATGTTAATATTATCAACAGGATTACCGTTATGCTCATATGAGGTTGTATCAATTTTGAAACAAAAACAAGAAACCATTAACACCCCCACCTCCCCTTCCCCTCCCCCTTCTCTCTCCCACACACACACATACACAAAAAGGTCTGTTTTAAGTGCTATATGAACCTAGAGACTTGCAAAGAAAACCATACATCCCCCATCCCCCCATATGGGCTTGTATGAAGGGTCGTTTGGATCATGCAGGTCTTCACACAGAAAGTGATACATCCCTCCAAATAGGCCATCTGACAAGATGTATGAGTTCGTGCAACCTTCCTCTGTTCTTTTTTTAACTTAATTTGACTGCTTGTTTACAAAAATACTTATAAACATAACATTAAGTATCAAAAATTTCATCTATTCCCACTACACATACATATACAAGCAAACCAACTAATCTCCTTCAATAACTTCCATACTGTCATCAACTTCATTACTCAAAACTAACACACCATGTAAATCAAGCAAATCACTCATTCATCAAAACAATCAAAACAAACTTCATATTCCCACTCTTACAAATTCTAATGATTCATTTAGATCTAAGAATCAACTTTGCTTTATCCAAGCTACCTATAACTCACTAAAACTCATTTAGGAAAATTTTCCACTCATGAAAGAAACAACCAAATAAATGATTAGAAGAGTTTATAAAGCTTTCCCTTAGATGATCTTAGCTTGTGATTGAAACTAGAAGAGATTTAGGTGAATTGTTTATATAATTACACCAATGCTTGAAATTTTTATTAACTAAATTATCACAATTAATTTATGCTCTTATTTAACAATATATACATGCAAATTAATTTAGTATCATTGATTTAGGATATTTTATTCTTTCCTCCTTTAAAAAGTTTCATCCTCGAAACTTACCTTATTCACTGATCAAACAGCTCTACATACTTTTGTCTTATAAAACTCTTTATTTCATAAGTAGCTTCCCTTTTCGTTCAACCACTCCATAACACTTTGATAAAAGGATTTTTTTTTTCTTAAAACTTAATCCGTTTGGCCCAAAATTCTGATAGGCTTCTCCACTGTAATTCGATTAAGCTGAATTTCTAGCTGATTTATACTGATGATAGAATCTGGATCGGATATACATTTTCTGAACTATGATACATGAAAGACATAAAGTACATATGATAAATTCGGAGGAAGGCTAATTTGTATGCCAATGGTCCCATTCTTTCCAATATTTCAAATGGACTTATGTATCTTGGATTTAGCTTTCCTCCTACACCAAACCGAAACACTCCCTTAGTAGGAGATACCTTGAGGAATACATGATCACCAGTTTCAACTTCAAGAGGTCTTCATCTTGTATCTACGTAACTTTTATATCTATCTTAAGCTACTTTCATCATTTGCTTAACAATTTGAATCTTACCTATGGCTTGTTGTACTAAATCTAGGCCAATCTAAGCTCTTTGGCCTACTTCATCCCTATGTAGAGGAGATCTACACTTTCTTCCATACAGAGCTTCATAAGGAGCCATTTGTATGGTTGCTTGGTAACTATTGTTGTAAGCAAACTCAACCAAAGGCAAATGATTGTCCCATTAACATAACTTCTAGGATTTGAATGGTTCTTTTTTACTATCCATCTATTTGTGGATGATAGGTAGTGCTAAATTGTAAGTGTACCCAATAAGTAACGTGAACTCTTCCAGAATCTATTGTCAAATCTTGAAATTTTATCAGACACAATTGACACTGGTATACTATGTAGCCTTACTATTTCTCTTTTGTATATTTATGCCATCTTTTCCAAGGAGCACCCGACTCTTAGAGGGATAAAAGGCACTGATTTAGTTAATCTATCAACAATTACCCATACCATTTTATGTTTAGCTAATGTTTTTGGCGAAGCAAACACAAAGTCTATTATTATATTTTTCCTATTTCCACTTTAGTATTGGTAATGGTTGTAGCTCAGCTCTAAGTCTTTGATGTTTAACCCTTATTTGTTGACATGTTAAACATTTTGATACATGTTCAGCCACATCACTCTTTATGTTATCCTATCAAAAGATTTTCTTCGAGTCTTTATCATTTTTGTACTCCCTGGATGGATGGAATAAGTTAAAGCACATGCATCTTTCATAACTTCCTTTCTTCAATCATGAATCTTTGGCACATAAATTCTATTTCCATATGTAATAACACCATCATCACTGACTCTTAACTCTTTTCTCTTCCTTTTCTTTATGGTGGAAATTAACTTTTCACTCTTAAAATCTTCTTTTTGGCCTTACTTAATTTGATCTGGAATTGTTGGTTGCAAAGTTAAATATGCAAGCGTGACATTAATTTTGTTCAGAGTTACTTCAATGTCCATTTTTTGAAAATCTTCTTGTATCGCTTTTTGATCTGTAATCAAGGTTGCAACATTCATTCATTTCTTTCTACTCAATGCATCAGCAACCACATTTGCCTTTTCAGGTGGTATAAAATCTCAATATCATAATCTTTAATCAACTCTAACCACCTTCTCTGTCTCATACTTAGTTCCTTTTGAGTGAAGATATATTAAACTCTTATGATCTGTGTATATCCTGTATTTCTCGCCAAGAAGGTAATGTCTTCATAGCTTCAGGGCTAGAATTATAGTTGCTAGCTCTAAATCCTGGATTAGATAGTTCTTCTTGTGTAGTTTTACTTATCTTGATGCATAGGTGATTACTCTACCATCTCGAATAAGAACACATCCCAGACCTTGAATTGAAGCATCATTATAGATCAAAAACTTTTTTTCACTGACTTTCAAGGCTGACACAATAGTCGATACTAACCATTTCTTCAACTCTTGCAAACTCGATTCACATTTGTTGTCCCACACAAATCTTACATGCTTTTTGTCAATTTCATCATTAGAAAGGCAATGAGAATCCTTCAAAAAATGTTATATAGTACCCATCTAATTCAAGGAAACTTCTCACCTCTATAACGTTTATTGGTCTTTGCCATTCTATTACAGCCTTGATTTTCTCTAAATCAACTGACACACCATCCTTTGATATCATATGCCATAAGAAAGATATCTCATCATGCCAAAACTTGCATTTACTGTATTTTGCATACAACTTCTTTTCCCTGAGTCTATAATACCAACTTCAAGTGTTCCTCGTGTTCTTTTTTATCTCAATAATATACTAGAATGTCATCAATGAATACAATCACAAACAAATCTAGAAAATCTTTAAACACTCTATTCATGATATCTATAAATGCAGTTGGAGCATTCGTTAACTCAAATGGCATGACTAGAAATTCAATGTGTCCATACTTAGTATGAAAAGCAATCTTTGGAATGTCCTATGACTTAAATCAAAGCTGATAATACCCGGATCTCAAATAAATCTTTGAAAAACACTATTTCTCCTTTCAATTGATCAAACGTATCATCAATCCTTGGTAGAGGAGACTTGTTCATTATAGCGACTTGATTTAATTCTCTATAATCAATACATATTCTCAGACTTCTATCTTTCTTCTTTACAAATAGAATTGGAGCTTTAAAACCAAGCTCTTGCAAATCTTGCAGTTGTTGTTTTAGTTCCTTCAATTCAATCAGAGTCATTTTGTAAGGCACTTTTGATATAAGAATTGTTCCTGACATCACATCAATCCCAAGCTCAATCTCTCTACTATGAGGTAAACTAGGTAATTCTTCCAGAAACACATCCATGAAATCCTTTGCTACCAATACCATATTGATATTCACTTCTTCAACATTTACTATTCCTACTACAGCTTTTTCCCATGTCTCCATAGAACTCATCCTTTTTTGTCTCTGTTTCTCAAGAGTATAAGTGAATTTTCCACTTTCTAATTCAAAAACTCAACTCTACCTTATTACAATCTATTGTAACTTTATACAAGTTCAACCAAGTCATGGCCAAAATTACATCGAAATCAGGCATAGATAAAACCATCATATCAATTAGCATATTTACACTAGAAATCAACACACTAACATTTCTACAAACACATGGTTTCTTAGTTTCAATACCAAAGGGAGTACTAATGCACATCACACGATTAGTCAATACCTCATAAAAAAGTTCACAATCTATCACAAACTTTTTAGATATGCAAGCATGTGTAGCTGTCGTATCTATTAAGGCACAAGCATGTCGTTTGGAAATGAGCAAAGTACCTACTAAAGTGTCCACCAAATGAGCTTCCTCAACTTGCAATAAAGCAAACACTCTTGCTGCCACTTTTCTTTTTTCTAAATTAGGTCTACCCTTATTGTTATTAAGTCTATCTTTACAACTCGCTATATGGTGTCCCTTTTGTTTATCGTATGCACAGAATATAAATTGCAACACTGGATTTTTACATTCCAAAGCTCGGTATCCTTCCTGAACACAAGCAAAGTAAGCTTTTGGATTCCACTTGCATTCAAATAATTCATGTGGACCAAAGAATCTAATACATTTCTTTTCAAAAATAGGAGTAGGAGTCTTGGTCACTAGTTTCTTATCAGCTTTCTTCCCTAAAAATGGTTTTTTACTTTTCCCTTAATAACCCATGCCTGTATCGACACTCTGATATCTTCAAAAAGATGTGGAAGATGTAGGTCTTTTCCCTAAATAAGTAGCTCATCTAGCCTCTTTACTATGTCATCATTATGTATTTGTTTAGCTAACTTAGCCTTTGCGACGCTATCAGATAAGGTATGCAACTGGAACATCTTGACTTCCCCTTTGATCATCATTCAACCCATTTTCAAACTTCTGTACTTTCATTCCTTCATCTTGATATCCTTTTCCAGTGAACCTTAACAATATACAAAACTCCGCATGGTATTCATCAATTGACTGACCACCTTGTCTCAGACTCAACCAATCCGAAAGCATTTGTTCCCTAACAGTAATTAGGAAGTATTGAACAAAAAATGCATTATTGAATTTGGTCCATGCTATAGGTTTTGGCATATTTTCACTAGCTAGTCTCCACCAATTATAAGCTTCTCTCTTTAACATATATACAACCAAATCTACCTTCCTTTCCTTTGGAGTATCGCATGCCATATAATTTTTTTGCAACTCTTCTATCTAACTTTCAGCCACCAATGGATCAATATCAGTTCCATTAAAATAAGGGACCAATCTATAGAACTCATATAGCTTTACTTGATTGCCTTGATCATTAACTTGTACATTCTCACCTTGTCTTGCTACATGATGATCATACTACCGCATGAATTGCTGTTGCTATTGATACTACTGCATCATTGCAAACATATCTCTAAACAAAGTATACATTGTTATTGGATCTCCCGTTGGTGCTTGAGGCATAGGAGGGGAAGGTGGTATTTAGGGCTATTGTGGGATCTATGACATAGAACCTGATGCAAGAGAGGGTGTAGTAGTAAAGCTCAAAGCAGTAGATTGAGTAGAAGCCAGTATAGATGATTGTGGAGGCAGAGGAGACATATTTTCCCTTTCTGTGTTTTTTCTGGTTTGCCTTCGAGAACTATCCATCTTTTACGTAAACATGCAACACATTGATAACACACATATATATCAAATCATGCATTATTCTTATTAAATTTGTTCTAGTATTACAAACAAATAAATAAACAAGCAAGAAAACAAGTAAGACACATTATTCAAGCAAATCCTAAACCTTTCCTATACTCAACTCACCGCATCTAAGGTTAGGTCACTCCTAACGTATCACATTTAGTCAAACAATTATAAAAACATTGCTATGATACCACTTTGTGAAGATGTTACGCCTTAAATATAAATCCAAGTGAATCTAGTCCCTGCCATACGTAATTCTAAAGAATTACATGTAAATTTGTCTTTAAAAAAGGTGTTTGCATAGAATGTTTTTCTAAATATGCTAAAAGAACCATTACAAAAACTACTCATTAAGACTAGTAATATACATAGTATTATAAAAATTTGTTGTTCTTCCAAAACATAATAGAAGACTTAATACATTTATATATATATATATATATATATATATTAAAACCTAAACACTTGAGATCAAGCTTTAACAAATACATACAAGTTTGAAAAGTCCTTAATAATTATTACATCATTCATAAAAACATTTTCACTAATCTATTACAAAAGCAAATGTTATCAAGTTCGGGATCCCTAGTCATCCCATTCATCTAGAAATTCCTCAAAATTAGTCTCATATCCCAACTGATCCTAAAAGCCATTCTCATCCACAACTAAAATAGGAAGACATGAGCCAAAGGCCCAATACACAATAACACAAGCAAATACATAATTACAAGCACACTTAATCTAATGTAATGTAAAAATCATTAAATTAATTATCTACGATTACATCATTCATGAAAACATTTTCACTACTCTATTACAAAAGCAAATGTTATCAAGTTCGGGATCCCTAGTCATCCCATTCATCTAGAAATTCCTCAAAATTAGCCCTATATCCCAACTGATCCTAAAAGTCGTTCTCATCCACAACTGAAATAGGAAGACATGAGCCAAAGGCCCAACACACGATAACACAAGCAAATACATAATGACAAGCACACTTAATCTAATGCAATGTAAAAATCATTAAATTAATTATCTACGATTAAGTCCAACACATCAATAATGGAGTATTCAAACTCCAAAGACAAACCACGAGGAAGCTACAAGTCTTAAGTAACAACAACTACTTAGAGGGTAGATATAAGCAGCCCAAATACCTATATCTCCTATATTATTTGAAAATAAATAGTAGCATCCTCTATTATTCACAATCTATTTCTCATCTTTAATTAACTTAATCCATAATATCACTTAGTTCAATCGGTCTGATAAATCTAAACTAAATCTTATTACTCTTTAAGAATAAGTAAATGTTATACTGATACTATTATCTCTATCGACTACCTATTGAGCCACTTATAAAGTGTCATTGCATCATGATAAAGGTAGATAAATGCCTAACTACCATGTTAACATCATTAATAGGTTGCCGCTCCTAAGATCAGATTCAATGGTACACATAAAAATAATTCAATCACTTTAAGTCATCTTTGATTAAAGTCAATTTACTTATGCCTATCCTATCAACCAACAATCAAGCTATTGCATACTTGAATGAACTGATTTATCTAACAAAGGAACAGTAAGGAAACACAACTGATTAAGGATATCTGTTAAAAGAAATCAATCCACATAAGATTTATAATCAATCCATAATTAAAAGTTAAGTCCTCAATCAATCATCAAATTTAAGTAAAAACTCATATTTATACATAACTTAGTATTTATTCTTATATTTATATAACTCATTCCTTTATTCCTATTTTATTTTAAATTTATTTTTTTAGATAAGGTACTGTCTATGCTCATATGAGGTTGTATGAAGGGCTGCATGAACTCATATGGGGTTGTATGGAGGGCTATATCAATTTTGAAATGAAAACAAAAACACCACCCCCCACTCCCCTTCCCCCCACGCCCCCCCACCACCCACCCCCACACACACATACACACACAGGGGTTTGTATGAAGGGCCGTTTTGCTCATACACCCCTCATACGGGCCGTTTCAACTCAGTGGCTTCACATAAAAAGTGATACACGCCTTCAAATAAGCCGTTTGACAAGATGTATGAGTTCCTGCGACCTTCCTCTATTTTTTTTTTAGTTAATTTGACTACTTGTTTACAAAAATGCTTCAAACTCAACTTATAAACATAATATTAAGTATGAAAAAGTTCATCTATTCCCACTACACATACATATACAAGTAAACCAACCTATCCTCGTCAATGACTTCCTTAACTTCATCAACTTCATTACTCAAAACTAACATAACATGTAAATCAAGCAAATCACTTATTCATCAAAACAATCAAAATAAACTTCATATTCATACTCTTACAAGTTCTAATGATTCATTTAAATCTAATGATCAACTTTGCTTTATCCAAGCTACCTAGAACTCACTAAATTTTTAGGCAAAATTTGCACTCATGAAAGAAACAGCCAAATAAATTATTAGAAGAGTTTATAAAGCTTTACCTTAGATGATCTTAGCTTGTGCTTGGAACTAGAAGAGATTTAGGTGAATTGTTTGTAGGCAAATTGACGAGGAAAATGTTTTTGTTATGTTTTCTTTAGAGAAGGTTCAGTTAGGGTTTGTTTTGGATTGTAAATTTTTGCAAAAAATTTTACTTATGTTTATCTGACTTTTGCCTTCGACTTTTGTGGCATTATAAGAATATGGAGGAAGGCTTAAAACATGGGCCTGGGCTTAGTTTTGATGTTTGGCTTGGATTTCAATTTATTTATGAAGAATAGGCTTCATAACAATAAAATTACCGCAAAAATTATGCATACATTACAATATAATTCAATTCAATATACTTCACTACAATTGCCTAATTACACCAATGCTTAAAATTTATATCAACTACATTATCACTATTAATTTTTGCATTTATCTAACAATATACACATGTAAATTAATTTAGTATAACTAATTTAGGATATTTCAAAAATGTTGGCATGTGAAGTAACAAAAGAACCATGAAACAAGAAGAATGAATATCAGAGAATAGCATCATTAATGGGAGGACTATAAGAGTTCCATTTGTCATGTGGTAGGTTTAAGCGTGAATAAGCTTATCTGATACGTACCTTGGTCCCTGTAGCATATAATAAAAATATACAAAGAATGATTAATAAAATATGTTGAAAGGAGTATTATGAGTTATTATTTATAGGCAATAGTATTACCAACATCGCTACTATCTAAAATTGAAAAAGTTATAAGAGACATTTTTGGGGGGTCCTCATGAAGAAATAAGACATTTCATAGAGTGAACTTAGTTATGATTGAAAGAGAAAGAAGGAGCTAGCATTTAATTTGGAATCTTAAAAGAATGAGCATGTGCTTAGTGAAGATAGCATGGAGGTTGAAATCAAAGAGATTATTATAGGTTGATCTAATAAAACTAAGAGAAGAATAGGAAAGAAGGAAGCACGTCCAATTCCTCGAAAGTAGTGAATGAATGAAACTTTGAGAATAATGGAGTGAATGGAACCAAATGACAAGCATAAACTTCAAAATGTTAAATAGATGAATTTTATTATCTTAAATTGGGCCAACAATGGGGGCTCAAGATCATTCATATATTGGCCTTTATTGAAAAATGTGGAAGATACATGTCAAGTAGACGTATAGTTAGATATAAATTAATGGAATGAGAAGATAATCGAATACCCATTGAATGAAGACATCAAGTGTAAGTTAAGCTATGTGATAGTTGATTGTTGTTCCTTAATGGAAGAATTTTGGCTTGGAGAGGGAATACTACTAGAGAGTGTTTGGATACTGTTTATGAGATATTGTGTTTGTAAGAGGAAAGAAACTTGAAGTGGATTTGGAAGATTGAAACCTATCCATAAATTCAATTTTGATTTAGAGATGCATGCATGGTGGGTTGCCTACGAAGGACAACTTGATCAATAAAGGCTTTAAGGTAAATTTAAGTGTCTTTTTTTGTACAGTGGAAATAGACTCAGTGTAACATCTTTTCAAAAATTATACTACAATCAAAAGAATGTAAATGCAACAAGGACATGAGGGTAGAAATTGTTTAATAAGAGATTGAGAATTCAATAGGTGGATGGAGAAGAATTTGAATGGCTAAAAAAACTAAACAAAGTTATTTAATGTCCATGGGAATGAGTGTTCCCATTTTATCTATAGAGCATTTGGTATGAAAGAAATAAATTTCAAGGAGCAAGAAAGTAATGGAAATAGATGGAATCTAGTAAAGCTATAAATGATAAGTTTTGAGCAAAACCATAGTGTTACCAAAAGCAAAGGGACATAGTTATCATTTGATTCATGGAAACTAGGTTAGATAAAAATAAACTATGGTAGGGCTTATAAAGAAAGAAAACCATTTGATGGTATTTGGTATATTATCTAAGACAACTAAGGGAAATGCCTTGAGGGATTTTCTTAAGAAAGTCCTCACAATTTGCCTTTAGAAAAAGAGATATGACAGTGATATCGGAGTTTTAAAAGTTCTTTCCAATAGATACTAGATAACGTTTATCTCCTTAATATTTACAATTTAGAAATTTGATGCATGATGAAGTAGTTGACTAAGTATGTTAACACCTTAACATATGAATTTGTTTCTACAATTTGGAGAGATGTTTGAGATGAATTCCTTAATTTTTTTTCCTTCAAACTATTTGTTTAATGTAAGGTCTAATTATGTATGCAACTACTAAGGATTCAATGCTCTTATTGCTATGAAAGCCAACAACACTTTGCTAAAGGCTAGTCCAAGCATTAATTTTTAGGACATGTTAAATGATAGAGGGAATGCCACTACAATGTCAAAAATTGATGCTAATGGTTTGAACAAATTTTGTGTTGTTGATTTAGCTTTACCAAATTTCTTAAAGAGAAATTCCTTTTATTTTAAAATTATATATATTTACAAACTTTTATGTTTCACAAAAAAAAAAGTTAAATTTTAAATCTAATTAATGTTACAAACTTGTGGTGGTTTTTGATCCAAGATCTAAGACTTATTTATGAAGTGATTTTTCTTAAATATTGATAAGGCAATTCATTTTCAAAGGATAAGTAAATTACAAGTAATTGTAAACCCCGGGAATTTTTCACATTAGTACCCAACTTCATAATAGATTGTATAAACTAGATAATAGATTTAGATTCTGAGTGAAGTCTAATAATAGGTTAATATTTAGATTTTTGGATAGATGAAAGATTTAGGAACCGAATAAAGAATTCTTTAACCCTAATTAATACCGAAAACGGGATCTTGTATCTTGAATAACTAATTCAAAATATGATCTAAAATCTTAGACCCGAAAACCTAGTATACCAATAGATTTAAATAGAAAATGTGAATATAAAGATTAAATGATTGTTTTGATCCCGATAACGATTCAAGACTAGAATAACGAGTAGTAATGAATTTATATTTAGACTTAAACCCTAATTTTGAGATTCTTAGTTAAATTTAAAAGCTACTAATAAGAATTTATGTTCAGTATCAAAACTAGAGATATAAACTTAGTTTAATTTCTGTATGAAGCCCAATACTGTATAAATGATCATATACGCTTATAACTAGAAAACGATGATCCAAAAATGAATTGTCAAGATTTTAAATACACAACGAAAATATAAACTGACAAATAACTCAAAATCTAAACTTCAAATAAATAATCGGATCACGCTTTTATTCTAAATCGTTTTTCTTAAGCTATCGGAGCCTGAAACAAAAATTGACCCAATGAGCTTAAGAAATTCAAATCGTGGGAGATAAAAATATACGAATAATTAACTACGTATATATATAACATAAAATTGTATTATTTGAGAATCTAAGTGTTTTATACAATTTTATACACCTATTTTTGTACAAAAACTTCCAAATACTAGCTAATATATATCTGTGTAACCCATATAATTGACTCAAGATTTAATTAGAATATTAAATTAATATATATATGTGTTTTGGGCGGCTGTTTTCGGTGGAAAGAATTTGGAGGGAGGAAGGAGCCGAAACTTCTCAATAATCAACCCAAATTGTCAACAAAAGCAACCCAAGGACAAATCATGAAATGCCACCTCAACCTAACAATAAATGCATGGAAAATAACAGCTAAAAGAGTCAAATTCGGAGGAAAAACGGAGGAGAAATAGCAGCCGAAGTCCTCCTTCTCTCTTCTATATATATATGAGTTTAAAGCTATTAATGAAGGCACAAAAAAACTCCATCAACTCTTAAAGTTCCCAGTCTGAAAATACTTCCAAACGACAAACAAAACAAGCTGAAAACAAAGAACGAATAGATTAAAACACTCACGATCGAATTGAAAGAAGAACAAGCCAAAAACCCTCAAAAGCGAGCTCAAAGGTAAGTGGACTTGGTTTAAAGGATTTTCGTTCAAAGATATGATTTGTAACTGACTTAAAATCATCCTAGGAACATAATAAACACAAACACAAGCTTCGGATTGCACTCAAAGAGCTCCAACGAGGTAAAACTTCAAAACCCTAGTTTTACTTTCACAAAATCGAAATCTATATATTTATGTTTTTAAACGTGTTAAAAGTTGTTATATATCCTTATATATGATGTATAAACTCTTAGAAGTAGTTTAAATAAGTTTTTGACGTGTAAAAATCAAAGAAAAAGAATCGAACTGAGGAGGAAGATGATGAACAGTGCAACGCTGCCTTAAGGCAGGCAGTGTAAACGCTGTACGCCGGCGGCTTACATGGATAGGCCAGCGGCTTACAGGCGGCTTACACTCGAACAGAGGCTACGTAAAATAATTTTCACGTAAAATATCAACGTAAGCCGGCTACCTGGAGATCTACGCTGGCGGCGTAGGGCCGGCGTACGTTGTAAGCTGGCAGCTTTCAACACCGGTGCTTTCGATACGAAATTTTTCTTCAAAATGATTTTACACCGGCACCTGGGATTTAGGCCGGCGGCCTTGAGCCGGCTTACAGCTAAAATTTTCCAACGAAAGCTTTTCTGACCTAAACCGAATTTAATATATATATATAATATCTACTAAGTATGTATATATGTTTGTTATATAAATATGTATTAGATATGACTTTAATACAATATTTAAGTCTATTTAGAATTAATATCTATTAACTTTTGAAACCCTAGAACTAAGAAAATATTTAGAGTAATATTAGTCTAATATTTGTTTTAGCAAGATAAAATATATAAGAATGGAAATTGAAATAAGTTAATTTCTGAGTATATGACTTCTAAAAATAACCAAACAATTATGTGAGAAAATAGGAAAAACAAGACAATACTAAGTATTAATATCGAGTCTAGGACACAAGCACATGTAGGAATTTAGCTAGATGTATTGATGAATATTTTGTTTTAAATAGGTGAATTTGACTCATTAGAAGATCTACCAGTGGACTACTACGACTGAGTCGGTATGAGCAGGTGAGTAATTCAGTCATATTGTACTGGTTGTGTTGTAAATAGTCGAATATGTAATGCAAGATAAACAAATGTGTTTGTTGAAAGTATGATATGATCTGATTGTATGATTGCTAAAATATCTTTATACAAGCGATAACGCAATGGTTGGTGTTGTGCAGTAGTAATGATGATTGTGTGTAATGTATGGTCACCCGAATTGATTAAGAATTATGGACTTAACAAATAATATGGACATGCATTGCACGAATTGCATTATTGCATATATGGTTGTGACAGCCTGCTACGTATTAATATTTCGGATCTCTGTTTTTGCTTGGTTGATCCAATGTGTGAGTCTTCCAAGGTTCTCTTTGGTCTGGCGGTCCTATGAGGAACTAAAAGGCACCGAAGAACGTCGCCCGTAGAATCGCTTTGAAATGATTAATACTTAGGGAGTTTCTAAGGGGATTGCAGGAGATGGTTTGTGGAAGCCACTATATTCAAAGTGATAACATTAAAACGAGAAATCGTTGATTCTCCTGTGTACTTAGTCTCTCCTGGGCAGGTGGGTCATTGAGTTTTGTTCTTCAACCCATTAAAAAGAGGGCGTAAATCTTTTTCCTGTTTGGATTCTAGATCATCCAAACTTGTATCTGTGCATATGGTTGAGTGCTTGCATTGCATATGATTTGTTAATGACTTGTGTGATGTATGGTATGTCTGTTATTCACTGAGCTGTGGTTTCGCTCATACTCCTACAGTCTTTTCAGGTTCACTTTACGTCCCTGGTTAGTTACATCCAGGAATATGGCTCCGGTAAGGGCTTTGAAGCTAGAAGTCTACAGATCTATTTTAGTTTGATGGTTATGTACTATTAGAGTAGATTATTTAGTTGTATACTTCAACAGAGATATATGGTTTGTAATAGTTTGTAATGGTTATTCACTAAATCATTTCTCTCATATATTTGTTATTTCTTATCAAGCAACTTAAAAGATCCTGTTGTTTTGAAAACCTGTCATTCTCTGAAGGTAATCTAGTGATAATATTCAAGTGTAACTTGTTTATTACTACTAGGGTACCCTCGGGGCGTGACAGAATTAAGTTGGTATCAGAGCATGGTTGCTAGAATAAGAAAGATGAATATGTGAAAGAATTGCATTTAGTGAATGTAGTAAATTAGATTTAGTTAGCATTCATTAGTAGTAGTTGGGTAGTCATGGGTAGAATTATACTGCACAACTAGGAATAAAGTATGTGTGATTATTATTAATCATGCAAATTTTATTGTGTGTGCAGACTAATCCTGCTACGTGTCATTAGATGGGAGATCTTTAGTATGCAGGAGGAGGAGACTTTGACAGACTACAGGCGCAGACTACGAGTTCTGGTAGAGGACTTGTATCTGAGCGGGATTACTAAGACTTTGGATGAGATCCTCAGCACCTGGAAGCGAGGATTATTGCCTTTGTTTAAAGGCTGGTTATTCTTGATGGAGCGGGCTTTTCCAGATAACGGATCAGCTATAGAGACGCTCTACAGATTTGAGAGGCTGATAGTGCAGAAAGGAGGTGGTCTGGAGATTGATAACATAGCATTTATAGTCTCATCCAGATCAGAGAGACCAGAGCTCCCAGATTTTAGAGTCTGGGTAGATATTGGCAGAGGAGCAGTCTATGCTCATGATGTGAGGCAGGATCATGCCCGGGTTAGAGGTGATGGCCTATGATGATGATTTGATGCTTGCACGACTAGCAGGTGCAGTCACTCTAGACGCATGTTGATGAGGAAACCGCCTATTATCCCTGAGATAGCAGGTGAGTTCCAGCGTCCTGCTGCAGTACAGGATCGAGTAGTACAGGAGACAGTTCAGACTACTGTCCACATGAGGAGTATCACCACAGAGCTGTTAGATGAGAGAGAGGGTAAGAAAAGAAGGATTGAGGCAGAGAAGTATGTCTCAGATTATAATTATGCCAGATGGATTGGATCAGCACAGGGAGGATGGATTGAGAGTGATATTCCATCTAGAGCTGAGGTGAGAGGAGGCCAGCACCCAGAGGCATTAGGGTGATGGACACAGCCCTGACTTTGGCACCTCCAGGGGACGAGAGTGTGATGATTGAGATCGATGATAGTAGTTCTGAGGGAGAGGATGATTATCCACGATTAGGCCCTCAGGAGAAGGGCAAGGGTCGTCTTCATCCCAGTCCCTGAGTTTGACTTGAGTATTATATGATGATGTGTATTATCTGTTATGATGACATTACAGGACGATATTAGTAGACTTTTGATGACTTATATATGTATCTTTTGATGACTATGATAGGAAGCTAAGTTAGGGTAGTGCAATTTTTGGATATGTACATAATGCACTAACCATGAAAAGCTTTGATGTATTTTGGTTATGTATATATATGTGTTGCATATATATATGAATGATCTTGATGACTTTTGATAAGACGAGTTATGATCTGACTTAAGTAATATGTTTAATGTTAATAGAATGCCAAGGGGAAGAAATAAAAGTAGAAATGCCAGAATTTCTGGAATCCACCAATAGATGCTCCTGCAGCACCCAAAACCGAATTGAGGATGTTTTACAAAGTCTTCAACAACAAAATGTTTTGATTTTACAAGCTTTGCAAAATGCAAGCCACAAATGGAGCACCACCTGTTGGAGCACCAGCAATGACTCCACCAAATCCTAGAAGGAATGAAAGGCATACTCCACCGGTTCAATTTCAGGAAAATGGACCAGTGAATCCAAATGAGTCTGCTGCTGAGGTACAAGGACCCCCTCAATATGAACAGGAATTGCCACCACCACCACCTTTACGACCTCAGAGGAATTTGTTGCCGGAATTCATTAAGTGCAACAGATATTTTGAGGGAATACCGGGAAAGCCAGAGGAAGCTGAAGATTGGCTAGCTCAGATTGAACGATCCCTTGATGTTTTCCAAATACCTGAAGCTTTGAAAGTATCTTATGGAACTTATTTGTTAAGATTAAGAGCAAGGATATGGTGGAATTCGAAACAAAGAAGTTTGTCCCAACCAATTACTTGGGAAGTATTCAAACGAGAATTTTTGAAGGAATATTTTCCAAGCAGCCTAAAAGCAAAGTATAGCACTGACCTGATGAATTTGACCCAAGGAGCTAAAACCATTGATGAATATGAGCATGAGTTTAATCGGTTGTTGCAATTTGCTCCAGATGCTTATCGGGACAGTGATGAGCTTAAGAGACAGACTTTCATGGCTGGACTCGAACCTCATTTCCAAAGAAGACTTGCTGAATTTGAGATTGATAACTTTGCAGCTATGTTGGAAAAAGCTCGTATTATTGAACGTGCAAGGAAGTATGAACTTGAGAGGTATAAAAAGAAGGAACTATGTTCGGGAAAAGAATGTATGATGGTTCTACAGCAAGTTCCTGTGCCTAAAAAGGTTAAATTCTTCAAACCTTTCAATGTGAACAAAGGAGGAGCAATGGGGAAGAATAATGTAACTTGTTGGAAATGTAAAGGTTCTCATTACCCAAGGTATTGTCCACAATTGCAGAACAAATGTTATTATTGTGGGGACAGTGGGCATATGATAAACGATTGTCCAAAGAGAAAAACTGCTACTTGCTTCATATGCAATAAAGTTGGGCACATATCACCCAATTGTCCACAGAAAGCGAGTGCAATAACTGGATCTGCACAATCTAAAGGAGTGATTGGAGCCTCAGGATCGAAAAATGGGAATGCTAACAAAGCCAGTGCGACGGCCAGAGTTTTCGCCATGTATGGAAGTCCTGTAGAGAATGTGGAGATAGAGGAAGGAGATGAAGAAAATATTTGGGAGGAAGTTGATCCCGAAGAATATGGACTCATTGCAGGTATGTAAATATATTTGTTTACTTAAAGTTATTAGACACAATCACAAGTAGATGAGAAGTAGAAGTCTTTATAAGTTGAAAATAACATGAACTTAATAATTGATACTTAGGATCCATTCAAGTAGGGGATCAGACTGCGTATGCTTTGTTTGACACTGGAGCAACGCATTCTTTCATAAATACCGGATTAGCAAGGCGTATAAGAATACCAATTGGGAGCATGAGTAAAGAATTGAGAGTTACTACGCCAACTGGAGATTTAGTGGTGACACGGGAAATGATCAAGAGTTGTCCAATAAAGATCGGAGATCATGAATCAATTGCTGATTTAATTCTGATAGAGATGCAAAAATATGATATTATTTTGGGTATGGTTTGGTTAACTGCTGTAAAAGCAAAAGTTAATTGCCATCTCAAAATAGTATCTTTTGTCAATAATCAAGGAGAAAGAAAAGAATATAAAGGTGAGATACTCAGAGAAGTCAGAAGTAGGATAACAGCAATTGAAGTGGAAAATGAAGAAGATATGGAGATGAACGGTTGTATTCTTGGAGCAACTGAAGGTGAATCCAAGAAATTGGATATTCATACCATTCGAACAGTATGTGAATACTCAGATGTATTTCCAGATGAATTACCGGGATTACCCCCACAGAGAAGTGGAATTCTCAATTGATTTGATACCTGGAACCGAACCAGTATCAAAAGCTCCGTATCGAATGGCACCTGTGGAATTGAAAGAATTGAAGGTGCAGTTACAAGAATTGTTGGATAAAGGATTTATCAGACCCAGTGTTTCACCTTGGGGAGCACCCGCTGTTTGTGAAAAAGAAAGATGGATCAATGAGACTCTGTATTGATTACAGGGAATTAAACAGGGTAACTATCAAGAACAAATATCCTTTACCCAGGATTGATGATCTTTTTGATCAACTGAGAGGAGCAAAGGTATTTTCCCGAATTGATTTAAAGTCAGGATATCATCAAATCGAATCAAAGCAGAAGATGTACCAAAGACTGCATTCCGAACTAGGTATGGTCATTATGAATTTTTGGTCATGCCATTTGGATTAACCAATGCACCAGCAGTTTTTATGGATCTGATGAATCGTATTTTTAGACCTTTGCTGGATAATTGTGTGATTGTTTTCATAGATGATATACTTGTATATTCGTCTAATGAAGAACAACATGATGAGAATTTGAGAAGTGTGTTACAGATATTGAGAGACAATAAGTTATATGCCAAACTGTCTAAGTGTGAATTTTGGCTTAGCAGTATATCATTCCTTGGACATATTGTTTCTGGAGAAGGGATATCAGTTGATCCTGCAAAAGTTAGAGCTATTGTGGAATGGAAAAGACCTGAAACTGTTACTGAAATTAGGAGTTTCTTGGGATTGGCAGGATATTATCGAAAATTTGTGAAGGATTTCTCAAAAATTGCACGACCTTTAACTCAATTGACTCGAAAGAATGAGAAATTCGAGTGGAATGACGTGCGTGAACAAAGTTTCCAAGAGTTGAAGAAAAGGTTAATATCAGCACCAATCTTGGTCTTGTTTATAAGATCGGTTGAGCTATATTCCATTATGGACTGAAATAAGTAGATATGTGTAATGACTGTGAACCTTAGATAAAGTTGTTTTCCTTTTTCGATTAGATTTAGGATATATAAATATCCAAACTGCTTATATCAACCTCCTGAGCAACTGTTATTACTCAGGATCCCTAGATTCCTAGAGGCTTATCTCAGAGTGTGAGTGCTCCAGTGTAATTTGTTTTAGTTTAATTTAAAGATGATAAATTGTTGTTTATTGCATTTTATTAGTATAAGCTTATGTGTCATCTCATGTATGCTTGTGTTACTGTCGTACTGGGCTTCAGCTCATTGTTGATATCTTTCCAAGTGTTGATTGACTTATGATGGTGATTTGATGATGATGTTGATGATGGTGATTGAATCGAAAGTATGGGATGACTCGGGGAGAGCTTGTCGAAGAGTGAGGTGAGTTAGGATCACTGGATTTTATTTTGTTCTTATTTTATTTTAGAATTGGATTTATATTTTTAAAACTTGTATTATTCTTTAAGGAACTAGTGGAGTCTATGTTTTGTAGTTCAATCTTTATAGCTTTATTTTACCATCAAGAAAGGTATATGAAATACTTGATGGTATGATTTCGTTTGTCAAAGTTGAACTACTCATGTGAGTAAAATGAAAAATGTTTTTGTCAAGTGTATTTTACCATTATGAATCTGGTTAATTTCAAAATCTAATTAAATGATTTTATTATTTTAAAAATGGCTATAAAATGTTTGAAATAAACAAGCCCTTTAAGATAGCTTATGTGTATAACGTTTAAGTGTTATACAAGAAGATTAGATACGCCTTGATCTAATACGAGGTTAGCCTGAGCGTATAAAACACAAGTATTATACAAGACACTGTACAAGCCTTGATGAAATTTCAAGGCATTACACCTATATAAACTAAGTATTTTTCTAGAAAAAAGTAATTAGTTTTTAGAAAAATAGTAATTTTACAAACTTAAATACATCTTATGAAAAGATATTAGTAATTATATGTTAGCCTAGTTATGAATGATTAAGGCATTTTAATATTGTCTTGACTTATTCTTGAAAGTATTTACAAAATATAAACAACTTATAGACATTGATATATACTTGTCAGGTTAAAACAAATTGATGAAACTATGTAAACTCACCTAAGTTAGCCAATGTGACAATATCTTTAGGATGTTGAGAAAAGAAAGATCACTCATCGAAAAAATGACTTGTGATGCCATAGGCTTATTATCTAAGAGCTACCGTCCTTAATAACATTCAAGTGAACTCATAATCGACTCAAACTTGAATCGAAGAGAGATATTTAGCACGTGAGCATCTTAGTATATACGTGTTTGAGTTATAGACAATAGAGACTCTATTTTTGCCCCAATTTTCAATTTGATTTGTTTTAAGTAATAGAAGGTAGTTTTAATTTTAACTTACGAGAAAGTGTAAAAAGAAAAAAATAGAAGATACTTAAAAATAAATTTTAAAAAAATATATTAAAAAAAAGTTCATTGTGGGGTTCGTTGTGATTATAAATTGGTTCAATTGTTTTTTTTCAAACCTGAATGGTCTTTATAAGTTTAAATTATATATGTGATTTGATAAATTATAAGTTTCCTCCCAAAAATAGGTCTACTTTTATTAAAATAAAAACTTTCAAACTTAACATTGTTTATCCAATTTCCTAGTATAAAAAAATAAAGGTTTCGGACTGCCACTTGCTCGAATTTGATAAAGGTAATTGTAACCATTGTATTGGACTCACATGTGTTGGGTGTATGTCGAGATTGCAAGATAAAACCAAATAGTGATATGCCAAGGTTTGACCCGACACGGCTACTCTGATTGTTACACCTCGAGGGGTACCTTAAACGTAGCAATTCACCATATATAGTATTAAAACCTATGAATAACTACCTTAGTCATACAAAGGCTTCCATATTATGCACAATGCATATTTCACAACAAAGAAAACACATTGTAATAGCATAATTTACGGTGGTAGCAATTAAATAGCAATGCAAGAGAACTATATATTAATAAACTTAAACTAAGTAGATTACATTTCCTTATGAGCATACCCCCGCTAATGTCCACAAATAGGTTAAGTATTACAATCATCCATAACTGACTTCAATAATAACATATCATATATTCGACAAAAGGGTTTCCAAGAGAACTGCATCCTATATTCTCAAATCTTTCGTTAAAGCTCTAAGAGTACACTAATGATTTTCTTGACATCTTGTCCCTCGAGTATAGCCTTAAGTACTGTTGTTTCAACAAAGATCTATAGGGTGTAAGTTTACAACATGCTTAGTGAGATTCTTTCCATTATTTGCATCGATACCCATTAACAAAAAAGTTTATTATTTAAAGCATATACTATACAACAACCACATGAAACACACAAATATATATGACTATATGGAAATAATAAATAGAACGAATTTACCCCTCTGTGACAAGGGTTAGGGAATTCAAATTGAGGTTTTTCGCATCCTTTGCTGCTAGTCCCCAGGTACTTGCTCATAGCAATAGGCCAGTGTAGTTCCTCCTTAAGGACACATTCTTTGAACAACAGTAATTTCTTTAAGAAGGAGTAATTTACGCCTACGGTGGGATCTCATAGGTCTTCCGGCTCTTTATGTAGGAGTAGCAATCTTCAATAATGTGACTCAACATCGTCCTATGCATGATCGATTTATTATTCAGCTCTAGTCATATTAATTTCCCTTTAGAGGCGATTAACCCAATAATCACAAACTCCACAACATAGTAAAAGGAACATAAAGCATTACTCAACCTTATCAAAGTTTCGATACACTTAATATTCATTGAGCAAGCACTCATGAATCACAAGCATATTGCCATGATATCCCACATATAAATCTATTTTATCTTTTCCTTATATTCTAATGCTCTATTGTATAAGTACCCATAAGGTAACGAAATTAAGAGAAAGAACTCACTCGTTCATTAAAGCAATTCCTAGTTGAAATAATCTTTTGGTAAAGGACTCTCATAATCCTCATCGCTTGAATAAAGAAATACCAGGAATGAGTAATTCATATTAGATCTTACTCAACTTTCCAATTCTATCACTTCTATTCATGGTATTTTTCTTCGTTACAAAAGTTCTAACTTAAAACAACTACAATTAACTCTTTTTTACTCCAAATTTCGTATATGAATAGTTATTTTCTACCTACTTCGAATGTTCTATCTATTTCTAAGGTTATTTTTAACATTTAAGATCACTTAAGTCTCTGAATCCTTCAGAATAGATTATGTCCAGAAATTCCAAACTTTAATCTTTTTTTAAGTCTTCAAAAATTTTTGCTTCATGTGGACTCTCTAAATTAAGTATAAAATATTTCCATCTTTAAAAATCATATAGTAATAATAATAATAGTTCATATTATATGCATGATTCTAGTGATGTTGTACAAAATAGAAATTCTTATGAAAATAATTTTCATGAAAAGTGGAAAAATTAAGTTTATGAAAAATAACTCTTGGACTTTTAATAAAATTTCAAATCCTATATTTTTTTTAAATATGAAACTTAACTAAGAATCATGGTTTTTATATTTTATTTGAATTTTGAATATCTCATACTTATAATGTAATTTCATATAACTAATTATTTTCAAAATGTGAACTTTATGTGTTGGTGAAGGAAATATCCTAAGTTGTATTTTATTTGAAATTTTCCTAAGTTTTGGTATTTAAGAAAATTTTAGGAAAATGACTTGTTGTAAATTTTCTTCGTTAATGAAAAGGTTTCTCATATGTATTTGAGAAAAGAATTTCAAGTTGTAAAATTTTTCCCAAGCAATACATGGGAGTCGCGACAATTTAAAAAAAAATGTATAAGGGTCTAGTTTTGTTTTCAAACTTTTCTCTTACACAAACAATTCTTAAGCCTTTGAAAAATAAGGCTTAGAAAATTATTTTTTCATAATAAAGAACTGTTAATACAAGGATAAAAAAATTATTTTAGCATTATAACAACACCACTATGAGCATATATGTGCATAAACTTAAAAAACTAGTATTATGAACGAAATAACAAAATTAAAAGCACGAAGTTATACTAAGGACATAGAAAATTAGAAATAATAAACAAGAACATAAGGTTGTTAAAATAAAAACATGGAAGTCTTAGATTGTTATTAAGACTCTCTAGGACTTGAAATAATCTAATCACCATGTATAATAAACAAAATAAGAGCACAAAGAAATAAAAAATGGAAGTCTTAGATTTTGTCAAGGCTTCTCGAGACTTGAAATAATCTAGTCTCTTTTTGGACATGAATATGGATAAGTCTAAGACTAGATATTGATTAGTCTTATATAATATGAAATAAATAGAGTGCATGAAATAACGAGCATGAAATTAAAAAAATTATATTACTGAGCATTAGGCCCTAAAGATTATAATATATATATATATAATATTATATTACATATAGGAAGTTAGATTAACATTAAGAACAATAATGAACATATTATGAATATGAATATTAACATAACAATGTGTGATATGAGCAATGTATTACCTTATATATTCATTCCCTAACATTATGCATCAAGAGGATTTTTATGGAAAACATTAAATGACATACACATACACAAATCAAATATCACATTATATGAAAAGGTTTTAGCATTTAGCTAAATAGATAAATAGAATTGTGTGTATGGGTGTGTGAGGGGGGAGAGCTTGAGAGAAAAGTCGATAAGAGAATTTGATAGAGTTTTGTTATGAGTAAGAAAAAGTGTGAAAGAATTGAAAGGGAGTGTTAGTATTTATAGAAAGAAATTAGTGAATTTAAGTAGGAAAAATAGCTAAAAAAAATGAAGGGAAAGGAGAGAGGGCAGCTAACGGTACCTATGGGGAGGAGGGGAGGGAGAGAGAGAGAAAAAGAAAAAGAAAATAAAAGTTAAATGTAAAGTGTAGTAAAATTTTCATGGTAAAAGAAAATTGTAAGATGTAAGTATGTAAGAATAGATATAAGAAAAAGTATAGTGTAGAGAATAGTAAATGAATAATACACAAAACAAATAAATTACCGGTAAAGATAAAAATACATTTATAAAAGCTATAATTAACATTTTTATGAGTCGATAAAATTTTATTAGATATTTTATGAGTATTTTAATATTATTCTAGTATAAATTGTTTATCGAAATTTTTTGTCCCATTTTATGTATCGGTGATTAGATATGGAAACTGATCACATAAATGTTTGAAACGATTGAAGTTTTGATGAATCTAATCGCTTTAGGTATAGCCTATATATTTGGTTCATAATCCGAGTTTATCCTATTTTTCTAATTTATTCCATATTTTAGGGTTTTAGAAACTTGTCTGATTAAGTCTAGGGTTTACGGTAGACTTGGTTTCACTTTAGGGTTCCATATCCGTTCTTGACTCTAGATTTTTAGTTATAAGATTATCATAAAATTCTGGGGGGTTTACAATTAT
Organism: Combretum micranthum; assembly: GCA_024138025.1. Lineage (NCBI taxonomy): Eukaryota > Viridiplantae > Streptophyta > Magnoliopsida > Myrtales > Combretaceae > Combretum > Combretum micranthum. The sequence goes on from JAMXBD010000047.1 coordinate 2,112,775, forward strand.
AGAAAATTATTTCTTGTTATTTTATTATTAGATATTATTTGAATATATTGCCTCAATTTGCATGTTGGAGATTAAATAAATAAATTACTTAGCGTAGGGTTTCCAAGTTGAACTATTATTAGATTTTTGTTTTATTTTTGAAGTTACTTGTTTATGTAAACCCCAAGATTCTTCAGACAAAAAGAAATAGATGAAAATATAAAAATAGAAAATAATATGATAATATAGGACTCAACCAAGACATTAGAATTAAACCACAAGTAGAAATGAGCTTGTATATAGTTTTTAACCCTAAAACAAAGATTCCTAGATAGTAATAAATACTACTATTAAAATTTTATAGTGGGTATAAAAAACTCAAGATATAAGAATAATTTAGTTAAGATTTTAACTACGATAAGGAGTAATCAATCAAATATGCTTATAGCTAGAAAACGATAATTTTTGGATAAATTATTAAGATTATAAATACACAATAAAAAAAAATAGATCCATAACTCACAACATAGACTCCAAATAAATATTTGGATCACACCATTGTTTTAATTAGGGTATTTCTAAGCTATTAGAGCATAAAAGAAAAATTAGACTATTAAGCTTAGAAAACCCTAATTAGGGGAGATAAAACTAAAAAAAAAGATTAATTTATCATGTAAACTTTAAACTCAAAATTGAATATAATAATAATCTAGAAAATTTATATAACTCTATATAAATTATTGGGTATAAAAATCTCCTGAATAATTGTCATATTTATATCCGTTTAGCTTAATAAAATATCATAAAATTAAGATAATCAATTAAATAAATAATATTATATTAATATCTGTGAATATACGGTGCAAGTTGAGCTTATTATATGGCTGGGATTGTCTTGATGTTTACCAGCCCGAACTTAGGACAAATTGAGTTCAAAGGAATCAATGAAAGTTAAGAAAATAAGCCTTACAACCAATGAATATGAGCCACACAAGCTGCCCATTTAATGCAAGGGAGACTCATGCAAGATTAAGAAATAAATTCGGTGGGGGAACTCATTTTCTCGACTAAGATTGTGGCTACTCCCAAATTGCTATATATACACATATTAATGAGCATGAAAACAAAACTCTTAATACACTTAGATTTAGTCTAAAACAAAAACCACACCACAACTCAAATTCGTCCCATTGAATCACCATAACGCACCCAAATATAACCCTATAGCAAGTTCCATTAAAACAGCCAATAACAAGCTTGGGAAAGGAATAATAAGGTAAGGAAAATTCGTATTAACTTAGTTTATATGTAAAACCTTGATCTAAACCATGTATCTATTAACTTAGGTTAGTATCAAAACTTTGGGGAAATTTTAACACATTCTTATCAACTCAAACAAGGTAAAATCTAACCCTAAAGCTCCATTAATATGTTTTACTATATGTTAAGGTTAGAAACTAGGTTGAATGTTAACTACATGAAGTAATATATACTGATATATCACCTATAATACATGTAGAAGGTAGAGAAACGCTTAGGAGAAGCTTTAATACAAGTATAATACATGTATATTAAAGGAAAAGTAAGTTTCGAATTGAAGAAAATCGGAGAAGATGATGAACAGTGTTAACACTGCCCTTATGCTGGCAATGTATATGCTCAACGCCGGCGGCATACATGAGTACGCAGGTGGTGTTAAGACGGCTTACACTGGAACAGTAGCAATGTAAAATTTATTTTTACGTAGAATAAATGAACGCCGACTAACTGGAATGATACGCTGGCAGCACAGAAGCCGATGTATGAGGTAAAGCTAGCGGCCTACAAGCCAGCGTACCCTGATACACAATAACATGTAAAACCTAAGAATGCCAGCATCTAGGTATCAACACCGGCAGCGTTAGAGCCGACGTACACACATATTTTTCCTGCGTGAAGTCTGTATTACACGAACAGAATATATATATAAATAAATAATAATAAACATATTATATATGTAAATAGATTTTACTAAGTAAATAAACAAATACAAATACTTAGAATAATAATATGTTTAATATTTGAGAACTTTTAAATCCTAAAAGCTATAAGGAAATATTAAGTATTTTTAGCAACTATAATTGTTAAATATTTTTTTATATAGATAAATAGATAAGAATGGAAATCGAAATAAGCTAAATTTATAAATAATGTGACTTCTAAAAATGACAAAATAATTATATGAAGTCTATAAAAAGAAACACGACAACACCAAACAATAGTAAACAAATATGAGTTATTACAATAGGTCAGATAGAGAATAATATAAAAGTAGTAATAATAACTATAAAAACATAAGCATTATTAAACATTAATTTTTTTTCAAATACCAAATAAATATATATAAATATCAAACAAAATCAAGAAAAGCAAAATGAAAATAAAATATTAGATAATAATTGTTATCATAAAACCATTAAAGGACCAAAATAAGTAATAGAAATAAAGCCAAATATCAATATGGGACACTTAGACACTCATAGGAGTTTAGTTATATAATTTATATTTTATTGATGAATATTTTATTCATCTCAATAGGTGACTTTGATATTATAGAGGATTTCTCTGTTGATTACTCCGATTAGCCGCTATGAGCAGGTGAGTAACTCGGTCATATTATACTATTTGTTCTTGTAATTAGTTAAATATGTAATGCAAAGATAATAATATGATTGTTTTGATTGAAATTTGTTGTGATATGATGGTATGATTGTTAATCTACCATTACGAAAGTGATAATACAATGGTATGATGATGTGAAATAGCATGATGATTATTGTATGTAATGTATGACCACCATCAAACTGAATAAGAATTATTGACTTATTAAATAATCTATTCATGCATTACACGTACTGCATTATTACATATACAAATAGGTGACAGCTTGCTACGTATTAATATTTCGGTTCTCTGTTAATGCTTGCTTTTTCTAAAGTGTTAGTTCTTCCAAGATTTTCTTTGTTCTATTGGTTTTATGGGAACTAAGTGGCAACGAAGAACACTACCCATAGTATCGCTTTGAGATGATTAATACTTAGGAAATTTCTAAGGATTGATATAGCAAATGGTCAGTTAAAACATCATTAAGCTAAAAGTGATAACCCTAAGACAATAAATCGTTGATTTTCTTGTAAACTTAGTCTCTCATGGGCAAGTAAGTCATAAATTAAATGTTCTTCAACCCTAAAAAGAGGGCATAAATCTTTTTCCTGTTTGGATTCTAGATCATCCAAGTTTGTATCTAAACATATGTTTGAGTGATTGGATTACATATGATTTATTAATAACTTGCTTGATGTGTAATATATTTAGTTATTCACTGAGCCGTGGTTGCGCTCACACTCCAATAGTCATTTCAGGTTTATGCTTTGACATTGGTTAGTTACTTCTAGGAATATGGCTCTGGTAAGGGTTTAAAAACTAGAAGCCTATGGTTCTATTTAGGATAAATGGTTTATATTTTCCTAGAATAGATTAGCCAGTATTATCTTATCAGTTATGTATGTGGAGAATCATGAAAAGACTACATGGTTTATAATAATCTATGATACTCTATGATTGAGATGATAGTTATTTACTAATTTATATCTTGCATGTATTTATCATTATTTATCCAAGCAACTAAAAGATCCTGTTATTTGAAAAATATGTCACTCTTCGAAGGAAATCTTGTAATAGTATTCAAGTATGACTTGTTTATTACTACTAGGGTACCATTAGGCTGTGACAGTTTACTTAAGGTTTAGTATTTAGGATTTCCTATTGCCCTTATACTCATCAAACATCTAAGGTTGTCTGACTTATTTGACGTTATCTAAGGTTTTCTAGACTTTTGATTGGTTGGATTGATTATAGGAATTCTTGGTTTTAAGGTTGAGCCGGATCGATCGGGTTAGAGTATGTGAAATTGTTTTGATGGTGATACGCCTTTGCTAAATTACTTACCTTTAAGCTTTTAGGCTTTGCTCAAATCATCTGATATCCTAAGGTTATTGATTCATCATCAAATCTAGTATGGTGTTTCTAGAGTTCGATTTTAACTTAAGCCAGACTTACGGTTCCAGTTTCAATTATAACTTTATGGTTTTCATCTAAGAGTACCAAAAAATCTAGGGACTTACACCGATGCTTAAATCAGTAAGCATGTTAGTAAGAGTATAGACAATAAAAGTACATAAGAATCTAGGTGACATTACCATTCACATGGAGTAGTATGAGCTATTCATGGTAGATTAGCTAGTGACAATTATGCAAGTCATGAGATCATGATGGGTAAATGGGCCCTAGCAACAATTACCGTAGACGTGGTATGAGCTCACTAATTAATGTTTAGCCCCCCATTTGAGTGATTAGGAGGAGAGTATAGGGTGACCCTAAGTTAAGGACTGCCTGGATATAGTATTTTGCAATCAACTACCTCAGCCATGGGAGTTAGCTTTCTTATCAGGCTATAGGGCTATCAGAGTAAGTCGGACATTGGCTTAAGATGTTGGCTTGTATGGACAATGCGTTGGACTAGTCCTATGAGCTACCCCACTAGCAAGAGAAGTGATTTGATTTGATGGGTCGATCAAGGTGAGGCTTGACAACCTTCAATCAATTCGAAAGTCGTATATGGCTCTTAGTCGAGGAGGTCCATCATTATTGTGGGCTTAGAGTAGATGAGTGGGATGTTGTCATTGATAAGCCTTTGTTTCACAGTCACTTGAGCATCTAGACATTCTTAACTTTCAAACGACAATCTAAAAGTTATAAAGAAGGAAGGATTGAAGTGATTATGAAAATAACAGAAAAAAGAAAGTTGAAGAAGATGATAACCGAGAGGGAAGGGAGCAAAGAAGAAGAAAAAAATAAAAGGAAAACAAGTATAGAGGAAGAAGCATTATTTGGAATAGAAAACAATAAATATTAAAACACGTAACCAATGCAACCTCTTGATTGTTGGATCCCCTAAAGGATGTCAATTGACTCATAGAGCCTAACATGACTACGACACATGAATACACATAATATGAGCTTGACACCTGGCCTTATATGCTTTCTCAATTAACAGTGATTCAAATTTAAAGTTTCCCCAACAAGCTACTTATACTTCGGTGCAAATCTTCCTTGAAAAGCCATTCCCTCCTTAGATCATTAATCCTTAGTCAGTTCCAAACACTTGTCAACACATTAAGACCTCCATTCGTGAAGCTTAGAATCTTTCCAACTAGATCTGCAACAAGGAGAGGGGTTATGAGGGAGAACTTCATAATAATTTTGGTACCCTTCAACTAAGCTCAGTCTTGGGTCTCCTTAATTTTCTGTTATTAATTATGATCCAAGCTTTATTCTTGATGTGACAAAATATAACTATATATTTTTAGGGTTTAGATAGTATACCTTGGTTGTTTGTTTCTTCAAATTTACATTTGTTAATATTATACACTTCTAAAATTTCAAATGATCATGACTTGCTTTTTGAAATTTTAGTGTCTTAAGTATTGATATAGATTTTAGAATAGCATTTCCTTCCCTGCAAACCTATTACTTCAAAACAATGAACTACAATTGTTTTTACATTCCATTTTGCTTACTAGAAAGTAATTGTTATTCTGTCTTTATTACTGCAGAGTAGCTATTATCCTATTTGGTTTGTTAAAAATTATGCCATAAGAAACGTCTATTTTATTTAAATGAAACTGATAAAAAATTTCTCATTCCCTCCTTTCATTAAGGAGATTGCTCTTCCTCATAAAATACAACCTTTTTTCCTCAAAATATGCCAAATCAGAAGACAAAAAAACATAAAATTAAGTGTTATTCCTTTGGAGCATTGTTCCATCTTAAAGAATTAAATGTAACATTATAAAATCAAAGAACTACTATTCCTTAAATTTTTACAACACTTTTTTTTGCTAACAAAGAAGAATTTCATTCACTGAAAAAAAAAATATGTATATATATCAATTACATATATTGATACAAGAAAAATGATTCAACCATATAAGCATGTATATCGCTTTTTACGATCAAATAGAGATACCATTGTTTTACTTAAGAGAACGAAACACATCCGATTAGCAAGTGAACTAAATTGTATAAAAGGGATAACATAATCTCATGTAAGGGATAATAACAAAAGAAAAAAATAAAACAAATATTTAAAAAACCATTTATTCTAATACTACTGGCGAAGCAATATGAGATCGATCTTCATAATCTTCAAACTAGCAAGATTGCATATGTGATTTACAGTGGTAGAAATATGATAGATTAGCAATAATGGCATGATATAAAATTCCTAGATCTAATATTAATAGTGATAAATCTATGAAAAGTAAGATTAATAGTAATAGATTGGTGGATTCATGGTAGAGAATGATGGGAAAAAGCTTAGAAGTGATGAAGGGCCCTCAACAGTAGGATTTGTTAAAATAGTAAGGGCGAGTGTGAGAGAAACAATTTCTTCTTTTTTTTTTTTTTTTGGATAGATTCATATATTGAAAGACTTTGAACCATATTTTAAAAAACTATTACTTTTTTAAAATATATTTTAAGAATTGTATTCATATATTTACATTTTTCCAGTCCATTAAGCAAACATATTTTAAGATCTTAAAATAATAATCGCAGACCTAAAAGAAAATATCTGATTGTATGGCTACCTTAGTTCAAATATTCCTAGTTCCAAAATTCATTTAATCAGTAGACTGATTAACTTTTCGAATTCCGGCTATTTCCGATTGATGATCTTTCACGGAGCTCAAAGTGCACTTTCACGGAGCTTAAAGTGCACTTATCCAATGTCTAGTGTGAAAATGTATCAGTCTAAGATGCAAGCCCTGGGACCCATTTGCCATCTCTTGTCATTAGTCATTGCCGCGTACGTATCAATGAATGTGAAAATAAGTCCTAACAGACTAGCTCTTCTAGTCTTTCAGTCATAGTCAAATTTCTTCTTGAACCCATGTACTTCCAATTTGTTTACAGAAAGTTTACGGGATTTTGAGTATAAAACTAAAGTTTCCTTCTTTAGTGGTGTTGACGCATCAGAATAAAGCAGTGGAACCAGTCCAATTATTGGTAATCGGTCATGGTCATATTCAAGGCGATGATGATTTTCTTTCCCCTTTACATATGGCGTGAAAGGAAGGTTTTTTCTTTTTTTTTTTTTTCCCCCAATAAAAAGTTTGAATAGCTTCACCTTGAAACATCACCTGTAACTAAACCTGTCTGTTTCGTCTGTGTGTAGATGACATACAAACGATTTTAAATAGATTATATCTCAAAAAAAAGATATAATTAAACAATAAATAATTATTCATAAAAATTAAACAGATGAGATACAACAGAACATATACAAGCATAGATGAAATACTGACCCTCCAAATGGAACCTAAGATTTCATCATCTTAATTTTTACGTTTTATAAGAAAATTATGGATTATCTATTAATATAATTTTAATATTAGTATGTATGTAGCAACACTACAAAATATCTAGACATTAAAGACAAAAATTTGGCCCCCAACCATAAATTTTCATTGCAAAAATCATCATCGCGGATTCAATTTATAGAATTATAACTTATTTTATCTGTTTTGGATTGTAAATTTTTTATCTCTAAAAACCAATTTTCTTATTACAAGAATAATACCACACTATTCTAATAATCAGTAAGTGGTTTTTATCAACTTTATTAGTTAACTTATCATAACACGAAACTACGTTGTCGACGTTGAACTTTTGTCTACATAAGCATTATTTTTTCCGCGTGTAAAATGAAAACAATTCAAAGTGCGAAGCGTGAAATCGTGAAGGCTTGGAAGTCTTATTGGCACGTATGAAACCTCATGGTATTGTCTTGACTTGGTCACTGAAGACATGATTCAAAACACAAAATAATTTAGTGGAGTACGCAAGACTTGGGCCTGACTAGCGGAATTTTCCAAACACGAAATCTATTCAGAATATACAAACATAAAACTAATAATAAATTAAATAACGATAATTGAATAAAATGTATGGACAACTCTTAAAATCTTTTAAAATTGCTTTGGAAAGAAAATATCTGTCTAATTTACCATAAATAATGTATCTAGATTTTAGATACTACTTTTTTAAAAGTATTAAAGTCGATGAAATTTAAAAAAAAAAAAATTACTAGGATGTCTATACAATTTATTCAAATTTTTTTCATTATTTATGTAATTTTTTTTCATAATATGTATGATAATTGGTATTATAAATACGCAAAAGAAAAAAAAATAAAAACTTTAATTAGTATACCAATGCCACTTTTGAGACCCCGCAAATACTATTTAAAAAATATCTTGCAATCTAATGGTATGAACTAATGTGTGTACGCGCGCATATATATATAATATATTTCATTAACTATAGAGTGGTGGCCCATGCAATGGTGGGTCAATGGAATTAACTGATTTTGACTTAAATAATGAATTAGAGGGGCCCTAGTAATATATCGATGATGTAAGCTTCAATAATGCATTTCCCAAATGATCTATTATCTTGCTGGGAAGCTTCCTGCCCGACGCAGTCACCACTCCTCGCAATTATTTGTTCATGCAATTATTTCTAAGATACTTGGTATATCCAATTGCTACAAAATTGAGGGATACGGATTATAGTTTAATAATAAATAACAAGCAACTCTCGAGAATTATTAATTTATTCGATGTCCACATTGGTTTGTAAATGAATTCAATTGGCTTCCAAACTATCTGAGTTCCGTTTCTTTCTCACCTTTTAGTAAACTCGATTTGAATCAACATTTAAACGTCAAACCAAGTTCAAACATTAATATATTAGATTCGAGGAATGTGCAAAGCTTAATGAAATTTGAGTGAAATTGAAGTTTATATACAAGGAGATAGTTTTATAAAGATCATGTAATGTTCGAGCTGTGATTAAAAATCAAAGGAAAAAAAAAAGAAAAAGAAAACAAAAAAACCCTTGTAAATAATTGAATTTAAATAAATAAATAAATAAATCGAACTAATTAGATGCACTACTATTCCCTAATGGCATTTACTGCATAAGATATGTATGGGGTCTTCATGCTGCATTCTAAAATAATGATATCTTAATGCATATTTGGTTAACAGGTTCGAATATAAATGAAGTTAACCTTCTCTAATAGGGGGGAAAAAACAATGTAAGCATAAGCCTTTTAATCCAATGAAACTTGTGTGATTTTGATAGTTAAAAACTTAAAAAGTATAGATCCAAATTTCTCTTTTCCAATATATATACATACATATATATGTATAAGGTTAACCAAACTAATCCGAAAGAGGAAAAGATCCATGAAAACATGTTAACCTTCACTAATTGCAATATATGCAAAAGCAATCCAAACCATAATTTTCTATTATATTTAGAGTGAGCTAAATAGCCTCCCATCTGGAGAACTTTTATTAACAATGGTTCTTCATTTACTATCATGTTCATATCAACTTTTAAAGATGTAGAACTTGATAATGCCTCCATTTAGACAATGAAGTTTATTAATACAAATGTCAAGGTTAGCTCAATTCATGGGATAACTAGTTTCATATATTCGATGCTCTTGTTTATTTCCTACCACCTATTAGTGGGAAAGAAGTAACTTCATGACCATATAACCTTGTCTTGTGATACTCCATATGTGTATAATTCTACATAAATTATGGGGGAAATTTTGTATTAGTTTATAAGCTTAGGTAATGACTATGGCGTCAACATTAGTTTGAAGCTTTTATGTCAAGTGGTTGAAAAAGGTCCATTAGGATTCACTGGTTTGATTATTAACTACTTTTAACTTGGGCCATCATAAGTGATATCAAAACTAACCCTCTATCTATAATGAGAAAGGAGGAAGAATTATGCTTAATTAAAAGGTCTTGCAATGCAAATGTCGTGTGTTCAAAGGAAAGATTATGATACCCCTTGTGTGTGGTCCCACATGGATTGTGGGAAGACATTGGTATTACTTTATAATGCAAGATGGTGAATATCATGTCAACATTAATTTAAAATTTGTGAGTGTACTGGTTAAAAAAGATCCATTGGTATCTACTAAAATAATTGTTAATTATTTTTTGTATCCATTAATATCAATTGATTTTTTTTTTAATTTAAACTACTAATAAATCACAACATAACCATCTAATATGGAAACCTATAACTTTAGAGAAATGGAGATATTATGATAACATCAAACATTATCACCTCCAAATCACCCCAATCTCTTTTAAATGATGTTAGATCGATACATATTAGAATTGCAAACAAATCAAGTTAAGACAATACAATATTAAACTCGAGCTCAACCTCAAGGTCGACGAGTTTAAGACTTTAAGTTAGTCTAGATCGAAGTATTACTGCGTATGTAATATACGAGAAAGTAAAATTTGTTGAAGTATAGAAAAATATCGATCTATTTAAGTCAGCCTAAGACTGTAAAGGAGTCGAGTCAAGACAATATAATGTAAAGCTCAAACTGGACTTGAATAAAAAAAAAAAAAACTTAAAATTCGAACTTGATTGAGTTTGATTTCTAAGCTTGAACTCAACTCGACTTGATATTCGATAAGCACGAGCTTGATTTAATTAGGTTTGATTATTCTTATAAAAATTAATTGGATTAAAAAATAAGTTGAGATTTGGAAATATAAAAGGTTTTTAGTTGAATTGGTCTTGAAATATAATAAATGCAAACCATTAGATATAATTTTTTTTAAAAAAAATCAAACCATGAAAGTAGGTGAAAAACATAAGTTTTATAATTTTATTTTTTATAAAAATCTAGAAAACTCTATTAGAGTTGCAAGCTACTCGAATCAAGTATTTCATAACTTGAACTTGATAATTACTCAAGTAGCTCGAATTCAAGCCGGACTCATTTACAATCAAGTTGACTTCAAGCTATCACCAAGTCGACTTCAAGCTATACCAAGTCAAATTCGAATAGCTCACGAATAGACCAATTCATTTACAACCCCTAGCGGGACTCCAACTTTGAAAAACATAGGCAAACTCTTTCGTAATATATTCTCTACAATCTTCCACAATCATCAGCCTATTCGACTTTCTTTCGTTTTCTTTTCTTTTTTTTTTTTTTTTTTTTTCATAACAAACTATTCGACTCTAGTTCACATTTCTGCCATCTCATAATACCTGCATTATGTACCGTTCTAATCACTTTTTGACAAATAAAGAATATGTTGGCACTTAAAGAAGTATAAGGACTTGTGGATGTTGTATCACATTGTGGACATAAATGTATATGTGTATGAAATTATTAACAAAAATAATCAAATTGGGGTGCACCTATTATACATATGCTTTAAAATTATTGAAAATAATTAAAAAATTAAATATTATTCTCAGTTTTAATAATATTTTCTATAAAAATACGAATAACATAAATACTCTTTTACGATTTTTCAATATTTAATTACGAATAAATCATCACATAACTATCTAATGCTAAAACCTATCATCTTTAGGAATAATGAGCTAGTTTAATAACATGAAGTATTGTTACTTAGAATTACCCTTTTTCCTTTCAAATAATACTAGATAGACACATAACACTTTCAAGCCTATGCTCAAAATGAAAGAGACAAAATATAATGAATACTAGAAATAGAAATTATCATATGAGTAAAAAACTCTCCGATTTTCACGCCTAAATTTGCTGGGATTCATAAATATGTGTATGTGTGATAGTAAAAACTATCAAGTGATGAAACAACTATTGAAGTTACTTGCGTAAGGGTTTTTTTTTTTTTTTCCTTTTTGTTAGAAAAAATGATATTGAATTAAAAATAATAAAATTATTTCAATTAAATGGATCAGTATAAGAGTTGCATGACGAAGAGTTGGGATATAAAGACCCATTCAATTCATTGAGCACATTTTTCAAGCATCAAAATGTTCCACAACATAATCTCATATAGGGAATGAACAACAAAAATAATAATAATAAATACATTAAATCCACTTATTCTAAAATACTACTAACAAACAATATAAATCGATCTCTCAATCTCCAATCAAACCAAATCTATAGGGAAGTGGACATGCAGTGAAGAAATCGTGACTCCAATAGTGATGACGATGAGAATGATCTGTAACTTGAATGGTTTTAAGATAAAAATAATAATTGATCTGAAAACAATGATGTTGGCGATAACGAGTTTATAGATTGATTAATGGTGGATAAAGAAAAAAAATGCATGAAAAGGAATGGTTTTTAATTTGAATGGTAACTAAGGGGAAAAAAATATGTGTACAATGATAAAAAAAAAAAAAAAAAAAACTAACTTTTGACAAGTCATATGATAAATCTACTCTCTTACATTTCAGTACTAGAGGTAAACTAGGTTTTTCATAAATTATATATGGGGGTAATTGTTCCAACTTATATGGGCAAAAAAAGAATTTAATTAGATATTTACACGTTATATAGCTATATATGACGTATAAGTGATTATAAAATTTTTATACACATACGATAATAAAATAAATAGTATCCAAATTAAAAATTAACCATATTTTATACAAGTCGCTTATATTAAAATATTGTTTCAACTCTCATCATGCCGATGATGGTACATTATCAGTCCATCATTTTCTTAGACCTCTCTTCAAAATCGTGTTGAATCGACTAGATTGCCTCACTTTATGATTCAGAGCCCACTCTGCATTCACACTGACCTGTCAATTTTATCCTTTCACTCCGCGGCTTCCTCTCTAACTTTCTAAGCGCGTCCTGCGACACAAAATTCCAAATACGTCCATGTCCAATCTCCACCCTTCGTATATCATCCCACCCTCCTCTCCTCCTTTTTAAGTCTCTCAACCCCATAACCTCCAAACTAAAACCCTAATTACATCTCCAAGAAAAAATTTCAACCAAAGAACATAACAAAAAGCATAGAGAACACGTACATACATATACACACACACACATATATATATAGATTACACACAAGACAACAAACATTAAAAAACCATACATCCCAACCGTTCCAACAAAAATTTTGATAAAATATAGTTAATTCTCTCAATACCACGCCATGGGCATTGAGACCATGGCTAGCATCTCGATTGGTCCCTCCAGGACCACCAATTCCTCCGCTGCTGCCACCACCACCACGACCACCCTCAAAACAACTTCATCGTTGAATATCTTCCGCCACTTTGATTGGTCACCTTCGGCTACCCTAGGCATTCTCGCCTTCGAAGCTGCCAAGACGATGTCCCGCCTTATCTCGCTTTACAGATCCTTAACAGACCAAGAATTCGACAATCTTAGGAAAGACGTCATTCGTTCGCAAGGCGTGGCCTTCTTGAATTCTTCGGACGAAAAATTCCTATTGAGTCTCGCGTGCTGGGAGCGCCTTGAAGACCTCGAAACCGTGGCCATAGCGGTTTCGAGATTAGGCCATAAGTGTGCCGACTTGGAATTGAAGAATTTCGACAAGATCTATGAAAACCTTAAAGATGGAGTGATCGACGTGGGGAAGCTTAACTTCGGAACGAAAAGCATTGAGAAAAACATCGAAAAGATGGAGAAATTGGTGTCTGCAACCGAGAAATTGTACAGCGGATTGGCATGTCTTGCGGAGATGGAGATATCGGAGAAAAAGCTACAGCTATGGAGGATCAATATCACGGAAAACAAATCGGAAAAACTGAATCTCAGCTTTTTCCAGGAGAAGATCGCCCATCAACGGAAACAAGTACGACATTACAAGAACATGTCTCTGTGGAATCAAAGTTACGACAAATGTGTTCGCATGATGGCAAGAACAGTCTCCGTGGTTTACGCTAGGATTTGCGTCCTTTTTGGTCCCTACATTTCGGATCTTCCTAGGATATCTCAAACAACACCGCAAGGTCATAAAAAGAACAGTAATCAACGGCACATTCGTATCCATCCCGAAAACATGTTTTGTCCATTTGATGAAAAGTCCGGTCCGTTAGCTTTTTCTACTAATAATATCCCCTCGTCAATTTTCCATAAAACCTGCTTTACCAAGTTCCACAGTCGAGAATTGAATTTGGAGAAAATTAAAGCTGGGAACATCAAAGGGAAAGCAGTTTTCAATTCCGCCTCGTCGACGACGGTTGGCGGCTCGGGACTGGCGCTGCGGTACGCGAATATTATTAAAAGGGCGGAGATGTTCTTGACTTTGTGCATGGAGATGGATGAGGAGACACGTGGGGACATGTACGAGAAACTGCCGGAAAGATTGAGGAGGGCAGTATGTGCAAAGCTGCGGCGCCATTTCAAGGAGAAAGGGGGGCATGAGATGGCAGAAGGGTGGCGGGCGGCGGTTGAGGGTATAATGGAGTGGTTGGGGCCGGTGGCACATGACACTGTTCGGTGGCAGACGGAGCGGAATCTGGAAAAGCAGAGGTTTGATTTCTCAAGGCCACCCGTGCTGTTGTTGCAAACGTTGCATTTTGCAGATTTGGAGAAGACTGAAGCTGCCATTGTTGAAGTGCTTGTGGGGTTAAGTTGTATATATAGATATGAAGATAGATGTATCTGATGATATGATAGGTTAGCAACATTATATATGATCATAGTGGCTAAGGATTGTTTTCATTTTTCATTTTTTTTTTTTCTGATTCTTTCCATATATATATATATGTGTGTGTGTGTGTGTATTTCAGTCATTACAATGGCAAATTCGAGCTTGGACATCCGCTTGGGAGGCTAGAATAATGCTACTAGGTATATTTTTTTTATTCTTATCATAAATTTTTTATCTGAAACAATAATTTGTTCAAGCTGTGTGCAATGGAAATGGAAGTGGTTAGATTCTTTATATTGTTTTTTTTTTTTTTACGTTCTTATTTTTCTTTACATTTAATTTGGGTAACTTTCACCATTAAAAATATTAATGGTCTCTAAAATCACTAGTAATGCTTTAATTTGAAGTTGAGCTAAGTTAATCATTCTGATGCTGCTCTGGCCCAAGAGGTTCATGAAGAAGATGATGACATGCACGACGGTGCACAGAGGGAGTAATCTGCCCGCAGCAAAACTTGTAAACTTTAAACATCCATCATCCTAGGTTGACGAACATTATAAGATCTGGTTTAATAATAAGAATTTTTTCGAGGAATTAAATGAAGGACGACTTTTAAAATTTAAGATCTTATTTTTTCTAATTATTGCGGTGAGCCTAACTTAAATTAGTTTGAGGACATTTTGCTGATTGAACATTATAAGATACTTTCTTAGGAAGAATAATTAGAATTACCCATCCAACATTAGCCTTATGTGGTTAAGTTCGTATTTTTGTAATTTGAAGGTTAATTGAAATTTGGAAGGGAAGGATACTCAACATAATGTTAGCATTTCAAATGATGGAAAAATCTAGAATATGGCTTTTTTCACCTTTTCTAAATGTCCCCACCTATAGGGATGTGGGGAACCTTTTCCAGTTTTCTCCCATCTCATTTTGATTCAGTCAATCAAGTTTTAGGCTATTCAAAGTTTAAGGGAGCTTCCAAACAATTCAGTACCCTATTTAATCTTTTAGCAATAAGGTTGAACTCAAAGTTTGATTGACATTTAAAAGAATGGAAGAAACATCAAGTGGATTTGGAGTGCATTAGGGTATGGCATAGCGCTTCTAGAGGTTTAGATAAGTTTATTTTCAATTGTTCATGTATTGAAATTTGATTTGAGATATAGTTGACGTAAGACAGGCAATCGATGTTGATTTAACGTATTATGTAAGAATTGATTTGGAGTATTTTAGTAAATTGGAGTTAAGGACTTGTCTAGCTTAAAGTGAAGTTCAATCTTCAATGTAATGTGGTGCTTAAGAACTCAAGTTTAATTTTATCTTATGGAAGTTGGATTATATGGATATATGTTCAATTGGAGTTTAGATGAATTGAAGTATATCGATAGGATTAATACATTTAGTAGGTGCTATATATGTATATGGGCATTGGTGTTTAATTTGATGAAGCATCTGTTAATTAACTCAATATATGTTATTTGATGATGTTGAATATGTCGAAATTGAGATATTGATTAAGGGAAGTGTGCAAGTGTATCATCTTTAGGTTGATGGATATGGTGACCTATGAAGGCTATTTTAGGTATGTGTTTATGTGTATCATGTTAATTGATTCAACTATTAGATATCTTATTGGTTCAACAATATTTATGTAAATCAATAATAAATTTAATATAATCAAAATAATAAAACATGATAATTGAGAAACAGATGAAATCAATTTAAGAACTAAAATAATCATTTGATAAGTATAAATAATTTTAGTTTAAAAATTAAATTAGATCCACTTATGTTTGAGTTTAGTCTTAGTGTAATTTAAAATGTTAACTAAGTAACTTAACATAAGCCTTAATGATGCAGAGCAGACAGATTTAGATTTAATTGTGCAAGAAAGGCAAATTGATATAGTGGTATTTTGTAATATTGGCGTTAAGTGGTTTTTGTTATTTTGATATTTTGGTTAATTTTCTTTTCTATTATTTTAATGTTTTTCAGTTAGTTTCCTTTTGTGGACCCTATTTTGAAATTGAATTTTGGCTTAAGTAATTCTTTTTGCTTTTCTTATAAATAGCTAGCTCAAATTTAAAGGCAAAACATCACATCCTTTCTTAAGAAATTAAGCTATTGTTTTCTTTTTATTTTTCTGCCTAATCAACACGTTAATACATGATTGCTCTTTGGTATTTGTACACAAATCAAAATATTGCAATTTAACCTTTTCTTTTTTAATTAAACTTATGTTGTGTCTGTCAATATCAAAGCTTTAGAGGATACACTTATTTGTTAAAGAAGGGGAACAAATTTCATATTTGTGTAAGAATTGGGAAGTATGTTTATCTTGTCATCATTGATGATTTATGCCACAATATGATTTCTAGGATTTTTTTTCCTTAGAGACTGGGTTTAACTAAAGTGGACCATCCATGTCCATGCGACATGGTTCACAACAATCGACCAATTTAAGAGAAACAAATTAGCATAAGTATCTTTTTCTATGAGAATTAGTTATAAAGATTAAATTTTATGTGATATTACACACATGTATGATTATCATATACACTTGAGCAAACTAGCGAAAACTTACCATAGTGTGAGTCACGATCCCCTTAAGAATTATTATCGTTTCATTTTGGAAAGAAAATTCAATAAGGTACCCATGACCAAATGAACAAATGCAACGGTATATAGAAGTGTTAAAGGATCGAGTGAAGAATTAGTTAGACGAGAAATCTAAGGTTGAAGTTACAAAAAGGGTAAGAGCGACTAAAAATTTTGAGAAGGATGATACATAAGATAGTGCTAAAAATCAAAGTTCAATTCTTCTAGCGAAAGTCCTCATACTCATGGTGCAAAAGGATTATAGTTTATAGGTCAAGGAGCATTCGAAGTAGAGAGGGAATTTATTTCAAGACGGATGTCTAGTACAGGGCAAAACATGTAAGCCAGCCGTTGATGGAGATAGTTGTGTTAATACATGTCATAAGGATGTGTTAAGAGGATGGGTTTGTAGGTTGATCCAAATCCAAGACTATATACATTACAGTGGTTGAATTCCCAAAATATCTTATACGTACACAGAAGGGCAAGGTTTCAATATTTGTTGGTAAATATATTGATGCAATTTTCTATGATGTAGAATGCCACACACATGCTATTAGGGTGACCATGGCAGTATGACAAGTGAACCATATATTTCGCATCTTTCATGACTGACTTTATCACTTAATGTTACAAGGTTATGCCATTTAACCTTAAGAATGTAGGTGCCACATATCAAAGGTTGGTAACAAAATTATTTAAAGAAAAAATTGGTTGGAATATGGAACTCTATGTTGATGATACGATAGTAAAAAGTAAGAAGGCAAGTAATCATCTTGATGATCTGAAGGAAACATTCAACCACTTTATTAATAAATACTAAATGAAACTCAACTTGCAAAAATGCGTCTTTGGTACATCGTTGGGAAAGTTTTTAGGGTACATGGTCACACAATGGGGAATTGAAGCCAAACCTAGAAAGATTAGAGTTGTGCTAGACATGTAGTCCTTAAAATCTTTTTAAGATGTTGAAAGGCTCATTAGAAGGGTAACTACATTGAGGTTCATATCAAGGAGCGTCGATTGGTATGTTGAATTCTTAATGATCCTAAAAAAATCCTATAGACTTCCAATGGTCCAACCTATGTGAAGAAGCCTTCATAAAGCTAAAAAAGTTGCTTACTACTCTATCAGTATTGGCAAAACCAATTCAAGGGGAAGGATTCTTCTTGTACTTAGCTATTAGTAGCAAACCCCTTTCATCGATTCTCATCTGAGCAGATGGTACGTAACATGGAGTGATTTATTATGTGAGCCACATTTGCAAGGCATAGAGACGAGATACTTCAAAGTGGAGATGCTTACTTTAGCAGTAGTCCTTTAACCCAAAAGGCTCAAATCGTACTTTAAAGCTCATCCAATTACAATGTTAGCTACCAACTCATTGACAACATTCATCACAAGCCAAATGCTTCTAGACGAATGATGAAGTATGCTTTGGAACTTTATGCGTATGGAGTACAATTTAAAGCCAAGGACACTATTAAGGCATAGGTCCTTATAGATTTTGTGATTAAGTACATTGGCCCCCTTGAAGGACCTTTCCGAGAAACAAGACTTAATTAGACCCTTCATGACAGTGGGTCATCTGATTAAGAAGGATACAAAGCTTGCATGGTCTTACCAATGCTATATAAGTCAAGATTTCACCCTCAAGTTTAGTTTAGCTTTAATGCAAGAAACAACGAAATGAAGTAGGCACAAGGAATTTATTGTAGTGTAACACATAGAGAAATAAGATAAAATAAAAATAAATAGGTCACAATATATATATATATATATATAAGCTTATATCAAAGCCACAAAACAAGTTAAGTTTGGTTAATTTTGTTTTGGGAAAGAATTATGAAAATTTGGAACTTCTGCAATATTTTACAGATGCAATGACGGCATCTGGAAAGGGAACATCGCCAGCATAGAGGCAGCGTAGGTTGTGTACAGTATCAAATTCTTTAACGCTGAAGTGTGTGTGTGTGTGTTTTTGTCGGCGTTGAAGTTGGATCAGAAGCATTATTATTTAACGCTAGAGTCGAACGCCGCCAGCATTGAGTTAGGCTTTGCAGGCATTTGATGTTCAAAAAGACACAAAGGATTTTGTTGTACGACAAATGCCGCCTTCTAGGGATTCTATGCCACTGGCATAGGAATCCAATTTGCCGACGTATGTGTAAATTTTATAAATAGTTGCGTTTGTTCGAGAGTTTTTCAACAAAAATTATTTCATCCTTTTTCCTTCGTGAGAGAGAGAAGTTTGGTTATTCTTTGTGAAATCTTCATCCTAAGGCGAGTTTGATCAAAGGTGAGTGATCCTAATCCACCTACAACATGTTTTTCTACGGATTTATGCATGATTTCTTAGGATTTTGTTGTGTTCTTGAAGGAAAACATGGGAAAGATTAAGATCTCGGGTTTAATCTGTCTCGGTTGGATAAGGAGTGAGTTTTGTGATTTAAACAAGTAAGTATAATGTTCTCATACAAGATTTATACGAATTTCATGCAAGTTCTAAGGACTTTGTGGTTATTTGCATGAAGGAAACTCTAGCTTTGGTTGAAATCCGAATTTGTGGGTGTGAGTCTTGTTTTTGTGATCCAAATCAGTAAGTTTCGTCTTTTCGTTGATGGATTTAAACAATGTGTGGTTAGATGATCTTTATATATTCTTGTTGTCATGTAATGTTAGGGTTTTGGTGGACTATCGCTATTGTGGACTTGTTGTGGGTTATGATCAGAGAAGACGGTGTAAATTTTTGGAGATTCATTATCAGGTTAGAGTTTTAGGAGATTATGATATAGGGTTTGTTCCTTTTACCATGTTTTATACATTTGTTTATGTATATATGCTGTTGACAGGATAATTGGAGATTTTGGTGTTTGATTGTCGTTATTAATCGAGGAGTTGTAGAGATTCGTGTTAGTGTTGCTGTTGTCGATATTGGGTTTGGAGAATTTGGATTAGTATTCTTGAGATTGAAAAGGTACGACCAATCCCTGCTTGTTGCTTTTGCTTGTAAGTTTAGTATTGCTTGATTGGTTGTAGGAACAGAATTTCATAATAAACCTAATTATATTCGGCTTAATAATTGTCTATTTGGTTGTGCTTGGCTTTGACCAGTAAAGACCTGGCAGAAAGTGATACTGGTGAGGCACCCTGATGATCTTCGTGTGAGGTTGTCCCGAGTGGACTCGTGCCTTGATATGATTTCGTAGAACTATAGGGAAACGGGCTGTTTGGGGAGTACCCACTCATCCATATATGTATATAATTATCTTATTTTCAAAGAGTTTGTTGTTTTTGAAGAGGAGTTTGAGTTACTTCGAGTTCGGGACTAGAGTATATATTGTTCTGAACTGTGTTGATCTGCAGAATATAAATAGATAAAAAACTGATTGCTTGCATTACATTTAGTGCATTTGATAAATAAATATATATATATATATCTGTTGCGTGTGCATTTACATTTGTTTCTAAGGATTGGAGTTATCGTACTAGGCTTTGCAGCTCACTTTTTAAAATTTCAGGTACAGATGATGAAGACATTGTGTATGATCTTTCAAGTTATGATCTGATCTTTGATCAAAGGGATGGCAATAGTGGACCAGACTACCCAGTTGAGAGTTAGACTTTTGATTATAGGATGTTGGAAGAAAAGAATTTCTTAGTTATGTTGAAGACTTGGTTTTGATGTATTTGGCTTATTATTATGTTTTATGAATAGTGTTTAGATCATTTGTTGTTGAAAGACTAAGTTGTAAATGAAAGTTTTTCTTTTATAGACAATTTCAGTTGTGATGTTGGATTGTTGGCTTATGGATATGCCAACTAGGATGTTTGCTTGATTAAACAGGAATGTTATGAAGTTACTTGTGTTTCCAGATTATACAGGTCGATTTGAATATCCTATGAGATATCTAATATGTGTGTTTATAGGCGATATTTGAAAAGTCTTGTGGATATTAGAGCCTTAGCGTGTTCTATTTCAAGAGAGGATAGTGGCGGGTTGTAACGCCTTATTTTAGGGCGTTACAGCTTATTTGGTATCAGAGCTTTAGGTTTGAATCTTTTAGATTTAAGAAATTGACTCCTTAGGACTGTGAGCTTTGGTGAGTGGGGTAGAATAGGTTTGTTGTTTTGTTAAGTTGTTGTTGTCTGATAGATTTTGAGTTTTGATCTTATGTTAGATATCTTGTCCGATCTTGGTGTGTTTTGTTGGTGTCAGAATGCCTCCTAGAAGAAGAACAGTTGAAGTGGGTTCCTCCAGAGTGGGAGAGGAGGAAGTGGACAATAGGCAAGAAGGGCAGCAGACTCAGAATGAGAATTTACCACCATCACCACCTATAGGACAGCAGGTTCCAGTTGATGTTATACAGCTTATGCAAGCTGTGAATGCTTTGTTGGGAGTGGTTGGTTAACAATTGCAAGATATGAGGAGGGACATGCAAATGGTCCAAGCGAATGCTGAAGCTTGGAGACAGGAGACACAAAGGCTGAATGGGAATGGTGGAGGTAATGAGGTACAGTTATGGATGGAGGAAGTCGAGAAGACTTTTTCTGCTCTAGACATTCCAGAGAACAAGAGGGTTGAGTATGCCTCTTATTTATTGACTGGAAGATTTTCAACAGGCTTTCTTCAGAGAGTTCTTTCCAGGTAAATAGAGAATGCTCCAGGAATATTATACTCTACAGCAAGGGAAATTGTCAGTAGAGGAATATAAGGCTAAAGTGCACGGGTTGATGAGGTTTCTACCTGATGTGTTGAAGGAGAGTGAGGATGCCAAAGTTAGCAGGTTCATTACTAGATTGGAGCCTGAGATCCAGTATCAGGTCAACTGATGGATTTGAACAACTATTCAGCAGTTGTGAATAAGGCCAAGACAGTGGAACAAGGCTTGAGCAGGATTAAGAGCAAAGAGCCTTAGAGAAATCAGATCTTCTTGGGTAAGAGACCAACAGCTAGTGTTTTATCACAAGACAAAGGCAAGAGACCTATTACTCATACTTTTAGGCTAGTAGTGCAAAATTTTGACAAGAGGTGCCTTAGATGCCTTGGGCCACATGACTTGAAGAATTGTAAGTGGGTGGAAAATGCTTGCTTTTCTTGTGGGAAGCTTAGATACAATAGCAGTGTTTGTACAGATAGAGTCATTCCATAGGTTTTCTACTTTAAGTGTGGACAGAGAGGATACCGAGCAGTGGATTGCAAAGGAGGGCAGTTTGGCAGAGTTTGTTCTAGCTAGGGACAACGAGCACCGGCAAAGGTATACGCTCTTCAGCATAATAAGACATCCAGTGTAGACACTATTGCGGGTATGTTTCCTATACTTCAGCATAGTGCATTCATATTGTTCGATACTGGTGCTAGCTTTTCTTGTGTTTCTGAATCATTTATGGATGTATGTGGTTTTTCTGTTGAAGACATGTTTGATTATGTATCTATTAGTACACCTTTGGGATGTAGATCTGTGTTGGATAAAGTATGTAGGGATATGGATATTGAAATAGAGGGTAGACATCTACCTGTGTATTTGATTGTATTAGACATGTTGGATTTTGATGTGATTTTGGGAGTTGATTGGTTGGCAAAGTACCATGTAGTAATAGATTGCCACAATTTAGTTGTGGAATTCAGTTTGCCTAATGGAGACTAGTTTGCTTATAAGCTGGTAGTGCAGCGACCTTCAGTTCTACCTACCTATGAATTGTGGGGGAGATTGGTTTTAGCTTATATGGTGAAAGAGGATAAACAGGAATTAGTTTTTTTCTAATATACCTGTAGTATGTGAGTTTCCAGAAGTTTTTCCAGAGGATTTGCCTAGATTACCTCCTATGAGAGAAGTGGAGTTCGGAATTGATTTGATACCTGGTACTACACCGATATCAAAGACTCCTTATAGAATGGCCCCTACAAAACTGGTAGAACTTAGAGTGCAATTAGACGATCTATTGAAGAAGAAATTCATTAGACTCAGTGTTTCACCTTGGGAGCTCCAGTTATGTTTGTTAAGAAGAAAGATGGGAGCATGAGATTATGTATCGACTATAGAGAATTAAATTGGGTGACAGTGAAGAACAAATATCCATTACCAAGAATTGATGATCTGTTTGATCAATTGGCAGGAGCTTCAGTGTTCTCAAAGATAGACTTGAGATCTAGATATCATCAATTGAGAGTATAAGCCAAAGATATTAAGAAGACTGCTTTCAAGACAAGGTATGGACATTATAAGTTCGTAGTCATGCCTTTTAGACTTACCAACGCACCAGTAGTGTTTATGGACTTAATGAATTGAGTTTTCAGAGAATATCTTGATATTTTGTTGTGGTATTCATTGATGATGTGTGAGTGTACTAAAGGAATAAAGAGGAGCATGAAGAACATTTGAGGTTAGTTTTAAACAGATTGAAGGAGGAGAAGTTGTATGCTAAATTCTCCAAATGTGAATTATGGTTGAAACAAGTATCTTTCTTAGGGCATGTGGTAAATAGTAGTGGGATATTTGTTGATCCTGAGAAAGTCAAAGCAGTGGTTGAATGGCCAAGACCCAAGACAGTGTTAGAGATCAGAAGTTTTCTAGGAATGGCAGGGTTCTACAAGCGATTTATCGAAGATTTTTCTAAGATTGCCAGTACGTTGACCAAGTTGACACAAAAGGGAGTAAAGTATGAGTGGAGCGACAAGTGTGAAACCAGTTTCCAGTTGTTGAAAGACAAGTTAGTGTCAGCTCCAGTACTAGCCTTACCTATGAGTGGTGAGGAGTATGCAATATACAGCGATGCCTCTATTCATGGATTAGGATGTGTGCTAATGCAAGGGGGCAGAGTAATTGCATACGCTTCCAGACAATTGAAGTCCTATAAGATGAATTATCCTACTCATGACTTGGAACTAGCAGCGATTGTACATGCGTTGAAACTATGGAGACACTATCTATATGGGGAAAGGTGTAAAGTATATCCTTACACAAAGAGAGTTAAATATGAGACAGTGAAGATGGTTAGAGCTGATAAAGGACTACGACATTAATATTCAGTATCATTCAAGAAAGGCAAATGTTATGGCTGATGCTTTGAGTAGAAAGAGAGTAGAAAATCTTGCGGCTTTGATTACGACTGAACGACGTTTGCTTGATGATATGAGGAAGTTTGAGTTGGAGATAGTCACGAGACAAGTAGGTGAACGTTTGGCTAACATGAGAATTTAGCCTACTCTTGTGGACAGAATCAAGATAGCTCAAACTGATGATCAGTGTATCCTAGATATAAAGAGAAGAATGAATATGGGCCGAGCGCTAAAGTTTTATTTAGATGATGACGGTATTATTAGATACAAAGGTAGATTATGTGTGCCAATTCAAGGAGACCTTAAAAAGGAATTGTTAAAGGAAGCACATTACTCCAGTTACTCCATTCATCCTGGAGGAAACAAAATGTACCAGGACTTGAAGAAGCTGTATTGGTGGAATAATATGAAAAAGGAGATAGCAGAATATGTATCCAAGTGCCACACATGTCAGATGATAAACATTGAACACAGGAAACCGGCAGGTGAATTGAAAATATTGCCTATACCACAATGGAAGTGCGAACATATCACGATGGACTTTGTTTCCGTATTACCCAAGTTAAGAGATAAGTTTGATTCGATTTGGGTCATTGCGGATCGTCTTACAAAAGTAGCTCACTTTATACCTATTAAGGCCGGGTATAAGTTAGAGCTTTTGGCACAATTGTGCATTAAGAGATTGTAAGACTGCATGGAGTGCCGATAACTATCATATCAAATAGGGATACCAGATTTGTAGGGAGATTCTAGAAAAGTCTACATCAAGCTTAAGGTACAAAGGTTGTCTTCAGTACCGCTTATCATCCATAAACAGACAGGCAATCAGAAAGGACCATCCAAACATTAGAAGATATGTTGAGGGCATGCGTGTTAGATTTCAAAGGAAGTTAAGATAAGCATTTGCCATTAGTGGAATTTGCTATAACAACAGTTATCAAGCATCAATTGGTATGCCTCCATATGAAGCGCTTTATGGTAGGAAATGTAGATCACCTATTCATTGCGATGAAGTGGAGGAAAGACAACTATTGGGACCAGAATTGGTTCAGGATGCAGTTGACAAGGTCAGTTTGATTAGACAAAGACTACAAGCTGCTCAGAGTCGAAAAAGAGCTATGCAAATAAACGAAGAAGACCCTTGGAATTTCAAGTGGGTGAGCATGTTTTGCTAAAGATATCGCCAACAAAAGGAGTTGTTAGATTTGGATTGAGAGGAAAGTTAAATCCTCGATATGTGGGACGGTATGAGATCCTAAGAGAATAGGCGACATGGCTTACAGATAGGCTTTACTGCCTGATTTGGAGGGAATGCATAATGTGTTCTACATATCCATGCTCAAGAATACGTCAAAGATCCAGATGAAATAATAGCTCTTGAACAACTTGAAGTACAGCCGAATCTTACAACAATTAAAAAACCGGTGAAGATTGTGGATACTAAAGAAAAGACTTTAAGGAGCAAAGTGATCAGATATGTAAGGGTACAATGGACAAATCAAACCGAGCGTGAAGCCACCTAGGAGCTGGAGGAGGACATGAGATCCAGATACCCGAGCTTTTCCTTTAGTCCAGGTAAACTTTCGAGGACGAAAGTTCTTTTAAGGAGGGGAGAGATGTAATACATAGAAAAAAGATAAAATGAAGATAAATAGGTCACGATATATATATAAGCTTACATCAAAGCCACAAAACAAGTTAAGTTTGGTTAATTTGTTTTGGGAAAGACTTGTGAAAATTTGGAACTTCTGCAATTTTTAACAGATGCAACGCCAGCATCTGAAAAGGGAACGCCACCGACATAGAGGCAGCGTAGGTTGTGTACAGTATCAAATTCTTTAACGCCGAAGTGTGTGTGCATGTGTTTTTGTCGGTGTTGAAGTTGAATTAGAAGCGTTATTATTTAACGTCAGAGTCGAACGTCGCTAGCATTGAGTTAGGCTTTGCTGGCATTTAATGTTCGAAAAGACACGAAGGATTTTGTTGTATGACGAACGCCGCCTCCTGGGGATTCTACGCCGCTGGCATAGGAATTAAATTTGCCGGCGTATGTGCAAATTTTATAAATAGACGCGTTTGTTTGAGAGTTTTTCAACAAAAATTATTTCATCATTTTTCCTTTGTGAGAGAGAGAAGTTTGGTTATTCTTTGTGAAATCTTCATCCTAAGGTGAGTTTGATCAAAGGTGAGTGATCCTAATCCATCTATAACAAGTTTTTCTACGGATTTATGCATGATTTCTTAGGATTTTGTTGTGTTCTTGAAGGAAAACGTGGAACAAATTAAGATCTCAGGTTTAATCTGCCTCGGTTGGATAAGGAGTGAGTTTTGTGATTTAAACAAGTAAGTATAATGTTCTCACACAAGATTTATGCGAATTTCATGCAAGTTCTAAGGACTTTGTGGTTGTTTGGATGAAGGAAACTCTAGCTTTGGTTGAAATCCGAATTTGTGGGTGTGAGTCTTGTTTTTGTGATCCAAAGCAGTAAGTTTCGTCTTTTCGTTGATGGATTTAAACAATGTGTGGTTAGATGATCTTTATATATTCTTGTTGTCATGTAATGTTAGGGTTTTGCTGGACTATTGGTATTGTGGACTTGTTGTGGATTGTGATCGGAGAAGACGGTCTAAATTTTTGGATATTCATTATCATGTTAGAGTTTTAGGAGATTATGATATAGGTTTTGTTCCTTTTACCATGTTTTATACGTCTGTTTATGTATATATGCTGTTGACAGGATAATTGGAGATTTTGGTGTTTGATTGTCGTTATTGATCGAGGAGTTGTAGAGATTCGTGTTAGTGTTGTTGCTTTCGATATTGGGTTTGGAGAATTTGGATTAGTATTCTTGAGATTGAAAAGGTACGACCAATCCCTGCTTGTTGCTTTTGCTTGTAAGTTTAGTATTGCTTGATTGGTTGTAGGAACAGAATTTCATAATAAACCTAATTATATTTGGCTTAATAATTGTCTATTTGTGTGCTTGGCTTTGACTAGTAAAGACCTGGCAGAATGTGATACTGGTGAGGCACCATGATGATCTTCGTGTGAGGTTGTCCCAAGTAGACTCGTGCCTTGATATGATTCCGGTAGAACTAAGGGAAACGGGCTGTTTGGGGAGTACCCACTCATCCATATATGTATATAATTATCTTATTTTCAAAGAGTTTGTTGTTTTTAAAGAGGAGTTTGAGTTACTTCGAGTTCGGGACTAGAGTATACATTGTTCCGAACTGTGTTGATCTGCAGAATATAAATAGATAACAAACTGATTGCTTGCATTACATTTAGTGCATTTGATAAATTATATATATATATATATATCTGTTGCGTGTGCATTTACATTTGTTTTTTAGGATTGGAGTTATCGTACTAGGCTTTGCAGCTCACTTTTTAAAATTTTAGGTACAGATGATGAAGACATTGTGTATGATCTTTCAGGTTATGATCTGATCTTTGATCAGAGGGATATCAATAGTGGACCAGACTACCCAGCTGAGAGTTAGACTTTTGATTATAGGATATTGGAAGAAAAGAATTTCTTAGTTATGTTGAAAATTTGGTTTTGCTGTATTTGGCTTATTATTATGTTTTATGAATAGTGTTTAGATCATTTGTTGTTGAAAACTAAGTTGTAAATGAAAGTTTTTCTTTTGTAGACAATTTCAGTTGTGATGTTAGATTGTTGGCTTGTGGATATGCCAACTAGGATGTTTGCTTGATTAAACAGGAATGTTATGAAGTTACTTGTGTTTCCAGATTATACAGGTCGATTTGAATATCCTATGAGATATCTGATATGTGTGTTTATAGGTGATATTTGAAAAGTCTTGTGGATATTAAAGCCTTAGCGTGTTCTATTTCAAGAGATGACACGTGGCAGGTTGTAATACCTTATTTTAGGGCGTTACAGTAGGCCTCATGCTAGTAAGAGAACTTAGTATGGACAACTTGAAAATCTTTTCAAATTCACAATTGGTAATCTAGTTGGTAAAGGGACAATACAAGACAAAAGAAGACACAATAATCAAATACTTGGAGATTATTCAGGTCATGACTTTAGAGTTCACATCTTAGAACATCTATGAATTGCTCAAGGCAAAAATGCAAAAGCAAATAGACTTGCTAAATTCATAGTTCCTATTAACTCAAGTGACGAGCTTGGGATTATTGGTTGAAAGCTCACTACATGGGTTGTAAGGGAAAATAAGAAAAAATGAAACAAATATCAAGTTGAAGAAGGCATTGGTTCAATGGGTTCCCTTCAAAACCTAGTCACTTGAGGTCATCTAGCTGGGATCGGCTAATCGATGAAATTATTCTTCTTTATTTCTTGGAAAAAAAAAAGGCTCCAACAAAGAAAAGAAAAAAAAAATTAGGAGAAAATGTAGGGGATTAATGGATAAAAATGTATACATTCTAAATTGTGGTGGTTAAATAAGAAAGAAAATGGGAGTGTATAGTCCAGTATACAAAGTACAACCGAGTCCTACATAATTGGTCGACCTTGTCTTGTTTTTCACTTTGCAATCTTAGTTTAAATCGTAAACCCCGAAAATTTTTCACATTAGTACACTACCCTAAAATAGAATGTATGAACTAGTTAGTAAACTTATAATCCAATAAAAACCTAAGAATAGATCAATAACTTGAATTTGGCTGGGTTAAGACCTAAAAGCCGAACAAAGAACTTATATGACCCTAATTGATACAAAAAACGAGATTTCGTATCTTGAACTGATAATTCCAGATATGATTAAAGGAAACCCAAATTTTCAAACCCCGGAACTTGTCTGCAAATAGAATAGATAGAAAAATATAGATATAGGGATTAAATGACTACTATTGAACTCAACAATGATTTGAGACTAGAACAGTGAGTAGTAATGATCTAATACATGGATTTAAACCCTAAATTCAAGATTTCTAGATAGTATTAAACACTACTAATAAGATTTTTTAGTAGGTATCAAAAATCGAAGATATATAGATAATGTAGCTTATATATCAAAAGCGATATCGAGTGGTTAACCAACTATGCTTATAGATAGGAAACGATAACCTAAAGATAAACCGTTAGGATTATAAATATACAATAAAAACATAAACAGATGTATAACTAAAGATCTAGACTTCAAATAAATAATTGAATCATACCATTGTTCCAATTAGGGTTTTCTTAAGCTATTGGAGCCTAAAACAAAAATTGACCTAATAAGCTTAGGAAACCCTAATCGCGGGAGATAAAATTCTAAAAACAATTAATTGTGTAAATTTAAAACTTAAAGTTATATCTTTTGATAAACTAAACATTTTGTAGAATCCTAGAAAAATATTTTTATACAAAAACTCTCAAATATTAGCTAATTTGTACCCGTTTAACTTATTAAATTATCTTAAAACTAAGATAATTAACTAACTTATAATATTATATAATAATTTGTTTCATTTTCGGTTGCAAATTGCATAAACGTAGGGCTTGGATTTCCTTGGAAGAAGAGAACCGAAATTTGCTTAAAATTGTCCAAATAATGCAATAAAGGTCAACAAAATCAACTCAAACACAAATCATATGTTGCCAACTCAACATGCACATTAAGACAGTAAAACAACAGACAAAACAATGAAAAATTGTGGAGAAATCGGATGCAAATTGTCGAAGGAAATGCTCCAACCATTTTCTTTTTTTTTTTTCTCCTCTATATATATGTGTGTGTGTGTGTGTGTGTGTGTGTGGTGTGTGTGTTTAAGCTTCATAATGGATATACAAATAAACACCAATCACTCTAGAAATTTCCAGATCAAAACAACTCCTAGGTAGTAGCCAAGACGACCTAAAAATAGAAATCAAATCGTTCTAAACACCTCAGTTCGAATCAAGAAAAATACAACACGAAAACCGCATAATCTGGGAACAAGGTACGTTGTTGTAATTCGACTTGTTATTTATTAAAAACAAGGATTGAAACTAACTTATGATGATCATAGGTCATTACCAACCCAAGAACAAGCTTCAAATTCCATCGAACAAGCTCAAGCAAGGTAAAATTCGAAAACCCTAGTTGTACCTTTTCAAATTCGAAAATTTAAGATTACATACATGTAGATGCATTATGAGTTGATGTATGTATAGATACATGCCATAGAAACACTTAGGAATGGTTTGAGAATGTTCATGACGAAGAAAATTAAAGAATATGAACTGTTTCATCGAAGAAGATGATGAACAGTGTCAATACTGTCCCTAAGCTGGCAGTGTAGACATTGAATGCTGGTGGCTTACGAGGGTAGGCCAGCGGTGTAGAGACGACTTATACTGGAACAGAAGCT
This sequence comes from Combretum micranthum, assembly GCA_024138025.1. NCBI lineage: Eukaryota > Viridiplantae > Streptophyta > Magnoliopsida > Myrtales > Combretaceae > Combretum > Combretum micranthum. The sequence continues at coordinate 2,143,325 of JAMXBD010000047.1, forward strand.
ACGTAAAATTTATTTTTACGTAACATGAACGAACGTCGGCTAGCTGGGGTTATACGCCGGCAACATATGGTCCGGTGTACATGGAAAGCTGACGGCTTACAAGCCAACGCAAACGATACGAAATTTAATGTAAAACTTAAGAACGTCGGCATCTGGGTTTCAACGCTGGCGGCATTAGAGCCGACGTATACCCACGTTTTTCCTACGAGAAGTCTGTATTACATGAATAGAAAATATATTTATATAATAAACACTAATAAACATATTATATATATATATGTCAAAAATAGAATTTGTTAAATAGATAAATAAATACAAACACTTAGAATAACAATATGGCTAATATTTGATAACTTCTAAAACCCTAGAATTATAGGGAAATATCAAGTATTAATAACAATTATAACTATCAAATAATTATACTATATAGATAAATAGGTAAGAAGGGAAATTGAAATAAGCTAAATTTATGAATAATGTGATTCTAAAAATGACAAAATAATTGTATTAAGTAGATTAAGAGAAACACAACGACACTAAACAATAATAAACGAATTTGAGTTACTACTATAAGTAGATAGAGAATAACATAAAAATAGTAATAATAACTATAAAATATAAACTTGTCAAATATCAATTTTTCGAATACAAGATATATGTATATAAATATCAAGTAAAACTAAGGCAAGCTACATGAAAATAAAGATTAATTAATAATTGTTTTCATAAGACCCTTAAAGAACCAAAATAAGTAATAAAAATTGAGCCAAATATCAATTTAGGACACTAGACACATATAGGAGTTTAGGTATATAATCTATATTATATTGATGAATATTTTATTCATCTCAATAGGTGACTTTGATACCATAGAGGACCTTTCGGCAGATTACTATGATTAAGTCACTATGAGCAGGTGAGTAATTCAATCATATTATACTTTTTGTGCTCGTAATTAGCAAAATATGTAATGTAACGATAATAATAATATGAATATTTTGATGGAAATGTGTTGTGATTTGATTTTATGATTGCTAATCTACTATTACAAAAGTGATAATACAATGGTATGATGATGTGAAGTAGTATGATGATGATTATGTGTAACGTATGATTACCATGAAATTGAATAAGAACTATTGATTTATTAAAATAATTTGGTCATGCATTACACGTACTGCATTATTGCATATACAAACAGGTGACAGCCTGCTACGTATTAATATTTCGGTTCTCTGTTAATGCTTAGTTTTTCTAAAATGTTAGTTCTTCCAAGGTTTTCTTTGTTCCGTTGGTTCTACGGGATCTAAGTGGCAATGAAGAATGCCGCCTATAGTATCGCTTTGAAATGATTAATACTTAGAGAGTTTTTAAGGATAGATACAGGAAATGATCAGTTAAAATTGTTATTAAATTTAAAGTGATAACCCTAAGACGAGAAATCGTTAATTTTTCTGTAAACTTAGTCTCTCCTGGGCATGTGGGTCATAAAGTAAATATTCTTCAACCCTAAAAGGAGGGTGTAAATCTTTTTCCTGTTTGGATTCTAGATTATCCAAGCTTGTATCTGAGCATATGTTTGAGTGATTGCATTACATACGATTTGTTAATAACTTGTTTGATGTGCAATATATCTGGTTATTCACTAAGTCGTGGTTTCGCTCATACTCTAATAGTCTTTTCAGGTTTACGTTTTGACATTAGTTAGTTACTTCTAGAAACATGGCTTTGGTAAGGGCTTAAGAGCTGGAAGCTTATGGTTCTTTTTGGGATAAATGGTTTATAATTTTCCTAGAATGGATTAGCTAGTATTATCTTATATGTTATGTATGTAGAGAATTATAAGAAGACTACATGGCTTGTAATAATCTATGATACTTTATGATTAAGATAGCAGTTATTTACTAATTTATTTCTTACATGTATTTATCATTTCTTATCGAAGCAACTAAAAGATCCTGTTATTTTGGAAAACATGTCACTCTCCGAAGGTAATCTAGTGATAGTATTCAGGTGTGACTTGTCTACTTCTACTAGGGTACTCTTAGGGCGTGACATAAATTGTGAGATTCAACTTTGATTTACTTTCATTAACTTTTGAATTCCATAATTTTCAAGTATCTTATACAACTTGGCTATTCACTTCAGTATAAGTTAAGTTACTTGATTTATAATGTTTAATTCTAAGTGAATGCAAAGTGGGCTTCATTGGATTCCAAGCGTAATTCCCGATTGGTTTTCTTAGTAGTACAATTTTATTGGGATACTTTTATTATTCTCAATTGAAATTTCTTTTATTGATTTTATTTGCTTAAGATGAAGTAAGTGTTTCAGTTTAGGGAAATTTGATAAACCTAAAATAGTCCTAATTTATACGTACTAAAATATGTTTTAATTAGTCATTTTAATGGTTAATATTATGAAAATATCACTTAAATCTCTTCTTATTTGATTTTAGGCCTTCAAGTTATTCATTTAAAGAAAATGAAAGATTTCATGGTGTTTGGAAGTCATTTTGACAAAAAAAAAAAAAAAAAGATACCTTGTGGAAGACATAAGAGATGCGCTAGAAACCTAAAATAGGAAACTTGATTGGCATGACTTAGGAACACGGCCATGTCTTAGTCATGTCACACCTAGATTTAAGGAATTTTGTGCTCATTGAGTTACATTAGAGAAGACATGATCATGTTTTGTCCATGTTGTTCTCAGCATCCTGCAAATTCTAGAAGCAGCTTAAAATTGGAAAGTTCAAGATTACATTTGAAGAAAAAGATGACTTGGGAATCCTTTTTTTCAAAGACTTAAGGAATCCAACTTGATCATCTTTAGAGACTATTCACTTTCTAATTTTAAAGATTCCCTTTCCTACTTTTGAGCCTTTGCTTACCAATTAAGAAGAGGAGATTTTCCTATTTTTCTAGACTTCAACCTTCTTATTTTAGGTGAAGAAAATTCATATTTTAATTTTGAAGGACCTCTATATAAGTAGAAAACAACCCTAAGTTGCTATAACAAAGAATTTTTTTAGAGCATTACTTATATAGAGAGAAATAAGAGCAAGTCAAGAGTGTACTTCAATTGAGTTGTAAAACAAGGATTTATGTTTTATGTTATTTCCTATGGTTTTATTATTACTCTTGTAGAGAAGTAACCTTCTTATTTAAATTTTGATGGACCCTAAGATATTTATGTGATTTGTATTTTTTTTTTCAATTTATTGATTGATTTCTTCAATCTAATTATGTTACTTTAATTGTTTATCTTGACTTAATAGTTTGAAATATTGATTATTGATTTGATTTCACTTAAGTTAATTGAAAGATTACTTTGGTGAATAGATCCACACATTTAGGAAAATTAGCATGTAACCCTAAAATTAGGACGGCATAAATCTTTGGGATTAGGGTCAAACATAATATGGGAATTCAAATGATGATGTTATTATGAGGGTTTCAACAAGAAAGAAATGTTAGTTTATCAACCCATGATTTGAATTCAATAATTTTGAAAAAGATATTAAACTACGTTATGAATTTCCACCATTTAAGAATGTCAACAATAAAATTTAGAATTATTTTTAGTGTAATCACATAAATTCCTAGTAGGAATTTGATATATCTACAGCTTTACAAGTTGATTAATCTTTATTAAAGTTGATGTTTTTTAGTTAATTAGTAATATCTAAATTTACTCAACTTTAGTATTTAAACAATAAGAGAAAAACGAATATTAGTACTCATTGATCCTTATGGGAATGATACTTGTACTTGAATCTAATATTATAGTATCAATAGGTTCACTTGTTTAAGATAATAATTGGATTTAAGTTTGAGATTTTTAACTTGCTACTGGTTTTGTTTTATGCACAATTGGCATATCACTAGCTTTCTTCTTCTAGCACTTGTTACCCTAACATCTTCAAGGATGACCCACTTAGGTTGCTTGTAAGCCTCGAAAAATTTTAATAAATAATTCCAAAATAAACTTCGAAATAAACTAAAAAAAAACTCCAAATTAAAACCGAACTTCGACTAGCCTTAAATCACGAACGAATCTAGAAATTTCTTAATCTTGAGAAAATAATAATCCTTAAAAATAAAATAAGAACTCAACGGTCTTCAAATCCAAAACCACTACATATGACAAATTTTATACGTACCTCTAACTTATAAAATCGAGTAATATAGAACCCAAAAATAAATTATTAAAAAGTAAATAACGATTAACCTTCGGAAATAAAACCTAATTCAAGAATTTCGAAAACGTTAAGAGATATTAAATACTTACAAAAATGAAATTGAAAATAATTATCTTAAACTAAATATGTTGTATAAATATAAAACGTCACTTTCCAAATTGCAAAGACCTAAACTGAAAATCACCGGGAACCCTAAGTGAAATACAGTAGTTTAAGTCCGGCAATCCCGCACTCTTAGCCCTAGAGACTAAGGTGTGGTTTAAGTGTGTAGAGTAGCTCATAATAATATAAGGTCGCTTAAAAATATCATATTGGTAAATTTTTGACCTATTTCAAACACGTTCAAATACAGACTTTGAATATCGTGTCTCGGGGCTCAAAATATCAAAAATATACCATTAATACCGTTAGACTCGTATTTTCATAAGGATTTCAAAAATATCAGTTTATAATTTTCGACAACTAGAATTATCTGATTTTGCGATTATATTCGTATTTCATTACTACCGGTAATCAACTAGTCTTTTGCACTATTCACTTCTATTTCATTACACGATTTTATTATTCTTATAAACCCTTATATTTTTAGATAAATATTTTATATATTATAGAAAATTTATTTTTCTAAAATTTAGTTCGTTTCGGTTTTTACAGGATCAGTTTCTATTTAAGACCGATACTAAAAATAAAATAAATTAATTTAATAATTAAAATATTTGAAAAATTTTTTATTTTCATAAAAAATTTTATTGAATTTTTCGGGTTATAAAATATCATTTATAGCTCATATTCGCATATTTTGATCATACGGTAACTTATTTGATAAATTAATTAATTATCTTATTTTAATTATGAAAAATTTGCTACAAATATTTGGAATACATTTTCTATATCTTTCTTATTTTTATTTTATTTATTAAGAAAATACTCTTACAACCCATACCTTCAAGTACAACTTTCACACATCACTTCTTTTTCACTTCAATCTTTTTACACTTCATTATCACTTCTTGGCATATTTTTTTGACTCCTTTTTGCTGCCTTGTCCTTTGATTTACTCCCAAATTGATTAAAATAAATCTCTTCCAACCCTTCTTTAAGAAGCAACACTTGCACATTAACTACACATTACAATTCCAAGTCAAAAGCTAACTAATTTTCTCTCTCTCTTCTCCTCATTTTCACTCTTACATAGGGGTTTATTTGCTGCCCTTTTTTTTTTTTTTTTACTTCATTAAAGTCTTTAAATTCATTTTATCTCTCTCTCTCATTTACACCTTCAACCCTTTACCATTCCTTACCTTTTACTCTCTATTTTTCCTCTCTTCCTCTCTTCATTTTCTCTTGTTCTTACATGAAAACCTTGCTGCCCCTATTTCTTATTTGAGTTCTCACACATATTTCTTCAAGATCCTTTGATAAAACTCTTGTCTAAAGCTTCCATAGATGATATAGGTAAAGTATAGTGAGAGTTTCATGCATCAAATAACTTTCCATAAGCTTAGAAGCTAAAGATGATGATGCCAAAATAAAACACTCCTCTTATCCATGAGTACTCTCTTGTAATATTATTATTTTCTTGCTAGAAGTAGTTATATTTTGTAGATCTAGCTTTTATGTAACTTTGATCATATTTATGTTTAGATCTATGAGTTTATAACTTACTATTATGGATTTCTTTTATATTTATGCTCATAAAAAGTGTAGATCTTGGTTTTGAACTTAAACAAAAATGGTGAAATTCGTATCTAGGCAAGACCCATTTTTAAAAACCACTTTCCAAGTATCAAAATGAAATTTTTACTTAAGATAATGAAGCTTAGTGCATATATATCACCAAGACTTCATTTTATATGGTTCAAAGGTGATTTTAAAATATATTTTTCAAAACAAAACTCTATTTTCGGATCTAGACAGATTTAACTTAAAAACATGTTTTCCAACTTAAAAATGAAGTTTTTATTCAAGAGAAGGCTCTTAAGATAGGATATAAGGGATGGATTTTCATCAGTTTAGATAGATTTTATCAAAAGATATGTCCAAAATAAATTTTGTAAATTCAGATCTCAACCAAGATCAATTTTGAAAATCCATTTTGCAACTTCAAAACAAGATTTTTACTAAAGAAATGGAAGCCTTAAGGGGTAGGTTTGATTAGGAAATGGTTTTTGAAAGACTAAATGAGTTTTACAAAGAAAACAAACTCAAATGAATTTTTCAAAATTCGAATTTGAAAATAGTCACCATTTAAACACCTATTTCCAAATGCCAAAATGATAATTTTTATAGAAAAATGGAAGTCTTAGGGAATATATGTAACAAAGACCAAGTTTTGACAAGGATAAGAGAAGTTTATCAAAATATAATCTTAGAACAACAAGTGGTTTCCAAGAATAGGTTAAACAATGTTTTCATTCTTTAAAATTTTGTAAAATTCTTACTTAGGCAAACCACCTATTCAAACATCTATTTTCTAACCCTAAAATGAAGGTTTTTATTGAAATAATGAAGGTGATGGTTATATAGGTCATCAAGGTTGAGTTTTGATAAAAGCAAGTATGACTTTACAAGAAAAAAAAAACTATTTTTCTTAAGTCTAGTAAAATTCAAAGTTTTGCAAAGTAAAAGTTTTCAAAAAGAATTCTTGATACTATATGTATACATATGGATAGATCATTTCATAACCTTCATAACAATAGCTTGTAGGTATTACATATATATATTATGTATTCGTAGAAATAAAGTAGGAAATTTGAGTTGCTTGTCTTTTTGAGAAATTCGTAATAATAGAGTAATGGTATGAAAACCCTTATTTTTCAAACTCAAAATGAAAGCCTTATTAAAGAAATTAAGTCCTTAGTGACTAGGTATGATTGAGCCTTAATTTTCTAAGTATCAAATGATTTTTACTTAAAGGAATCACCACAAAAACAATTTTTACAAAATTCGGATTTTGGGATGAATCATATTTAAAAACATGTTTACAAAGTGTAAAATGGAAATTTTTACTGAAAAACAAAGGCATTAGGGAATATACATAATGAAGGCTTAATTTTAACAAGAATAAATAGATTTTGTCAAGGAATTTTTCTAAAAACAAGTGGGGATTGTCAATAATACAAGATTAGCCTTTCTAAATTGATTTTTTCATAAAGTCTTACAAAGAAAAAAATTTCAAAAAATTTCTTTTATTCAATATCATCAAGAACATATTAATATATATATATATATATATATATATCTCATGTCATATCATTTGTGGTAGTAACTTGTTCATGTTACATGAATACTTGCTTTGGATAGTAGAAACTTCTTGAACTTTCACAAAATCAATTTTTCCATTTGAATTTTGCTACTGTTCTGATCTGATCAGATCCTTTCGAAACTTCAAAGTTTTCAAAACTTAAATATGATATTAGAATTAGATATATCTTTTGAAGTAGATAGAAATCGATACATAATTTGCTAAAATTCAGAGTTAAAACGACCAAGTTATGGCCGTTTTAAGTTAGAATCCCCGCTTAGGACGAGAATTACGAATTTGATAGTTTATATGAGATAGAATGGATTAGTTTTGAGTAGAAATACTCATTTGGGTATTTCTTCCTTTTTAGGTGACCCCGAAATCAATGATTCCCTACCACCGGATTATTTTTACTAAGAGACCGGTGATCCAATGGCCGAATGAGTTTTCCTCTTATCTTGTTACCTTGCTTGTGCTTGTAGCTAGTTGCATTAGAATTAGGAAAAGATAAAATTATAATGAATTGTGATATAATCTTGGTTGAATGAATGATAAGTATATCAAGGTGAGACTTGTTGTAAAATCATTGTATGAGTTAACATAGACTTGAATTGTCTGATATTCTTTATGATCACTCTTAACTTACATAATTAACATGCCACAATTATATGAATAAACTGTACATGCATATCACATGTTGAGTCATATTGCATTAGCTAATATACCTTTGGTGGGACAAAAGTATATTAACGGAAGGCGAGGGGGCCTATGTTAACATTAAGGATGTGAGATCGCTTAAGTTAACGGAAGTAGTGTAGGCACTTGAATCGACTACAATAAAACAACAGAGGTTGTATAACTAACAAAAAGAGATTGGGATTATGGTTGCATGACTTATGGATCACCCCACTCAAGATTGGAATTATGGTTGCATGTCTTATAGACCATCTTAACCCTAGAATGGAAGGCGTAAATCCATTCACATATGGCTACCGGAAAGTCATATGCTTATTTGCTCATGTATTTGTTCATGCATAGCATATGGATGAATTATAACTTGTTTGTTATGGTACGAAATTAAAAGAACTCTTAGTAAGCTAGTGTAGCTTATACCCCAATAGATGTTTGAATAAATAGGTTGACGGGAGAATGCTACTTGGGGACTGAGACGGTTGGAGCCGAGTATGACTTCGGGATTCTGGCAAGAAATAAAGAATACTTAAAGATATTAGCTAAGTTTTGTGAATTGTCTTGTAATAGTTTGTGTAGAGAAATCTGTAGATGAATTGTAATTGAAGTATAGTGAATTGTATTTCCTTTACATTGCTACTCAAGTTGTATCAATATAAAATGTATCACTCCGATGTGTCTCCTCCATGTGTTAGATGCCTTGTACATAGTATGAAAGCCTTCGCGTGACTGAAGCAGTCATTCCTAGGCTTTAATATTGTGTACGACGGACTGCTACATTTAGGATACCCTTCGGGGTGTGACACTGCTCCTTACCTTAGAACTTCCATATCCTCTAATTTGCATTCCTCTAGTACTAAACTTGTGAGATTTGCTTTTGGTTGACACCCCCTTCTAAAGCCTCTCAAGCATGCGGGCCTCTCTCTTACTGGCTTCACCTATAAGCAAAGAAAGAAGAAAGTTAATAAGGTACCATCCAAGCAACAACAAAGCCTAGCTTAAGAGTTCTCCAAATAGTCCCCCTCAACACGTACTGGTCATCATTTGGAGGGCCTCACTTCAACAATTATTCATGGTTAGTAAAAATAGCCAATATATACCTTTAACATTGATTTCTCTCTCCTTAAAATAAGCCTGAGGGATGAAGCACAAACCCCATACTATATGGACATGAATGACGCTCCCTACATTTAGAAAATTGAAACCAAGCCTAGCCTACCATTCCAAAAAAGTAACTCAATAGCCACCTCCTCATCATTCAGCCCTGGCTTATTTAATCTAGTTGCAGTTGTGATTTACCAAATGAGTGATAAATTTGGCCACCTGATCGATCTCAACAATGTTGTATTGCTTCTTCCAATGCTTTTTCAAGGACTCTAAACCAATGAATAGTGTCATCTCCTTTTTTTACTAAAGATCAACCTGCTTGGTTCTCCTAATGCTTAATGGGGAAGAAATGTTGCATCAATTGAGGAGTGGGCCTTTAAACCAAACTTTCGATAAGGCTTCAAAGGTAAGTAGTAGCCCCCATAAGTTCGGCATCAATCAACTAGGACTTTAATAAAAATGCATCAAAAACTCCTCTTGAAAATCTAATTGAGGAGAACACAAGACGATTATAGTCATTTTGTCTATACATAAGACCTTCGCCCATAGTAGCCTTCCAAAATATTGATGTCTTATATTTAATAGCTCCTCCTCCCAAGCCTCATTCCTAACATGATTGAGGCCTGCACCACTATTACTTGGAGATAGAACATGAAAACATCTCCTCCTTTAGTATTAGTAATGAGATAAATATCCCATAGCACATTATCTACCGTGGCACTCTTTACTATGCAGGGACTCAAAATAATATTTAATTGAGATTCCATGTTGTTTGGCCTAAATTGCAGCTCTATTTTGAACAATTGATGTCCATGTGATGATGATGTTAAGGGAGAGGACAACCCTCTTTGAAAACTACTCTTAGTGGGATCGATTAAGGTATGGGAAGATCTATTGCAACTATTACCCCCCATTATTGAAAAAGGTTCTTGAAAAATGTCTCAAAATTCTAAACTAATTGATGAGTGAAGGAAATAATGGACTCATAAATAATGTATGTGAAAAGTTGCTTATGGCTAAAGAGACATTTTTAAAGATAATAGAGTCTCTTGATCAACACGAAAATTATGGGGAAATCCTACGTTATCATTTCTTGAATCATTAGATGTGTCGGATTTTAATCCAACAATTGGAAATTTAATGTCACAAAACATCACACCTATGTTAGAGTACTTACATAACATTGAACCGTCCATAAACCTGGAACACAAGGCCCTGATCACTCTTTTTTGCCATAATTCAAAGGGGCATAACTTCTTCAGCATTTTTCGATGCAACAAATGCTATCCCAATCCGTATCAATGATAATGTTTGTTATTCTTTCAAATTTCATATGTGCATAACCCACTGCTCATAGGCATTGCAATTGGCATGAAGTGACTAACTAACCTGATAAAAGTGAATAGGTTGTAAATGTAGAGCAAATTGCCAACCAAAAAGCCCGTAGTGATCTTAGCTACTATGAAATACTCAAAACCTTCACCTAAGTTAGAAATTGAGTTTAGATGGATTAAACAAATCAAGTGGACTAGAGAATGTAACTAGATAAGTTGACATAATTAAACTAGTAATAGATAGAGTTGAAATTTGAGATTTTGAATATCTTTTCATATTCAAATTCCTAAACCCTAAAGTGTTAGTCAAAATTTCAATTCCTTAATCCCCATAAATTTTGAGTTCAATTACTTACCTAAAAATATTAGTTCTTAAGTCAAGCTCAAATTGAATATCAAATTGATCTAAATTAAGTTCTTATTTTAAGTTCTTAATTTCTAACCTATAGATTTTAAAATTATTTCCTAAACATTTTCAGAACTAAGGATATTGATCTAAAAGTAAACCTAGTACCCTTACCTTAAAATATCTTTAGTTTATTCTTTTCTTTCCTTTTTCCCTTTTTTTACCTCTATTTTTCCTTTTTCTTTCCTTTCCTTTTACTATCCATCATTTATTTCTTTCTCTCTTCTATTTATCTTTGTTTCTCTTTTCTTTCTCATGATTCATCTCCTCTAATCTCAATTTCAAGAAGACTAGAAGAGGAATCAAGATTAGAAATAACGATAAGAAGTGGAAATCATATTAAAAGTAGCTCCAACAATAAGAAAAGAAGATCAAGTAGCTTAGAAATAGCTAAACAAGTAAGTTGTTGTTTTTACTGTGTTTTCATTGTTGCATATGTTATTGGATGAATTGATGATAGTTATAAGTAGGAATTATGATGAAGCATGTAATCTTGACATATACCAAGTTACAAACTAAAACCTAAATGAGATCATGCATGTTAGACTTAGGAACGAGGTGATATATGAAGTAAAATATGTATATAGATGTTAGAAATGATGATTCTAAGCTTATATATTGATCAAAAGGTGTTAGATATTGAAAAATGATGTAAAACAAATAGTAAAATAGGTTAAGTTTTTTAAAACAAAGACATGGCAAAGAACAAGTGGTGAACATGGGATGCTAAGATTAGTTGTGCTCTATACTATTGCTTGACAACATATGTTTTTAACCTACCCAATGAGAAGCACAAATAGTACAAGGCCTCCCCTATCCAACCGTGCTTCTCTCTGACCTCAAAAGCTCAAAAAATATACGTTGTCCAAAATAGCACGGCTAAAACATGTGGTAATGTATCTGTGCATGCTTCTCTTTAATCATGATAGTTTTTGTATTTTGATCATAACTTTTTCATTCAAACTCAGATTGAAGTTATTCAAGATGATATGGAAAGCACAAAACAATCTTTACAACTTTCATGTTTTAAGTGATTTTAAATTCTAAAACTATCATAGCCTAGATTTTAATTGTTTCAAGCTACTACATATCAAAATCAACTTGAAAACTTGTGTTTACATATTGAGTGTATATAGTTAAATATAAAATGAACTTAGATAATCTAAGCTTAACTTGACTAAATAGACTTGAATGAGTTAAAATGAATTAGATTGATTAAGTTTAATCAACTTGGTTAAAATTAAGATAATATAAGTTTAACTTGAAATTGGCTTAGATTAATGTATTAAGTTGAACTATGAATTATATGGAGAATATGTTTTTTCAAGTGTATGCTTGCTTTGAAAATGAATCTTTTTTAATATGAATGACATGATGATGTTTCTATAATTAATGAATCATAAACAAAGAGAAAAGAAATACTTTGATAGAAAATAGAAAACTATCCATATCTTGGCGAAGCAATCTTTGCAACTATGGTAGGGTTCCTACTTAGTGTCTAATCAAATAAGGTTTTTAAAATAAGTTTGATAAAAGTGGATAATTACTTAAATGCTTATATGAATTTAATTCTTGAATCTATAGTTATGGATTTTTAATTTATCTTTTGAGATAGCCCTGACCTAGCCTCTGTTTTATGTTTGGATCTCAAATGTATAAAATACGCATTGACGTTCTTATTGTTTGTTAAGATAAGAATTCCTAATGAACTAAAACTTAAAGATGGCCTAATTAATGAGTGTTTCTTGTGCTTGTATCATTTAATCTGGTCTGAGAAGCGACAACCTTGTCCAAATCCAGGTACATTAGTTTAGACGTTTAGGCCACCCCCTATCATGATGTAATGGCAATTCATAAGTGGCTCGGTAGGTTGTCGACAGGGCAAATGGTATTGATCCAATGTCTATCTTGATCGGTAAGAAGTAATATAGTAAGGCTTATGTTTATGGGACCATTGAACCTTATTATATTATAGACCATGATGGGTAAAGTGTGTGCAACATTTGTAAACCCTAGATGGGATTATTTTCCTTTTTAGTTAGATATAGGAGATATAGGTATTCGGGTTGCCTATATCAATCCCCTGAGCATTTGCTATCACTTAGGGCCCTTAGATCCCTAAAGATGTTCCGAAGTGTGAGCGCTCCTGTGAAACTTGTTTTATTTTAATGGAAAGATCATGACTTGTTGTTTGATGGAAAGCATTTAGTTTAAGCATATGCGTCGTCTCGCTTATGATTGTGTTACTGTTGTACTAGGCTTTGGCTCATTATTATTTTTCTCATTAGGTGATGATGATGACATGACGATGTGTTGATGATGAAGGTGATGAAGGATGATGATGATGATATGATGATGATGGCAATGTTGATGATGATGTTTGGCTCGGGTATAGGCGATTTTTGGAGGTATGAGAGGAAGAAGTGAAGCAGCTTGATGGACAATTTGTATTGGTTTTTATTTTGTTTAAAGTACTAGATTTATCTTTTGTGAAATTGTATTTTCTTTAAGGGCTGAGTTATGAAGGCCATGTTTGTAATAAGCTTTGAAAGCTTTTTTTTTTTTTATAATAGTTGATCTACTCTTGTATGAGTGGAAGCTAAAAATGTTTCTATAAAGTTGTTTTCCTAATATAAATCTAGTTATCCCTAAAATCTAAATAAATGGTTTCAATAATTAAAACTGGCTAGCAATATTCATGATAGACAATCGTTTAAAGAGGCCTATGCATGTAATACATTAGGGTATTATACGTAGCCGAGGGATTTAGCATTGCCTTATGTTAGATCCATGTAAGCCGGATCCTTATAGAGTGGTATTAGAGCAATGATTTATCTTGAACATTACTCTTGCATAATGAATTAGATTGTGTTTTAGAATCAATGAGTTGAGTGTCGGAGAAGCTTGGGTATTCAAATTGTGTGTTTCTTGTTTGAGTTGCATTATTTGATAATGTAATCCCCCTAATTTTACGTAACCTAATTTTAAAAAATACTAAAAATATAATACAGAATTATTTAGAATGTTTGGAACAAGTAGTAAAAATCACTCCAAATTTTTCTCGATTTAAAAATGTCAAAGAATGAATTTGATTATAGTTAGAAAGATTAAGAATCGTTACCAATAAAAAAAATATATATATATTTCTAAATATAAAACTGAACTTCTATGATATCAAATAATATAAAACGACGATAAAGCAATCGTTAATATAAAGTTACTGAATTTTTTTTTCCTTAAGTTCAATACTTAGAAAATAAATTCTACACTCATTAAATAATGATTACTAAATCTTATTTAATTCTACACGTGAGTAACACAATAGTATATGGAAAGACTTTTAAACATAAATCACATTTTATTTATTTATTTATTTATTATTAAAGAAACAAAATGAAAACAGTAAATCATAATAAGCTGTCGACCCATCAGAATCCATCATCCGTAAATTTCCTCTTCACCATTTACGTCACTATCATATATTGCTTTCTCTCCTTTCCTTCCTTTACATTTAATGCTCACAATTCATTGAATCTAGTGCTAATGATTCAGCGTATATGTGTATATATACAAACTTACCACAACCCTCACTATTATTTAGCAGTGCCTAGGATCCCAATGTCAGATACAACAATATAAGGAACTTTTTATTTTCTCCAGAACCACAAATAATAATAATAATAAATCCTCATCATTAATACCAAACCTATGCCACTTAACTTATTACCAATATAACTACATAAAGTATTAAATACATTAATAGTTAGTAAAGAGGCTCTTCAAGATGAAGTGGAATGGTCATCTGGCACTTACAGGAAAGTTACTGAAAATAAGAATATTCCAACTCTTAAAATTATACAATTCAACAATTGTTTTGTATTCGTAGGATCAGTTTAATATCTTTGTAAGATTATTTTAAATCAAGAATAAAAAATAAATAAATAAAGATAATAAAAAAAAATAAAATAAAATAAAATAATATTTAATCTTGTAAATACAAAATGATAGGTTCCAACTCAAAATTTTACTATATATAATTTAGAAACCTACAACTTAAATTAAATATACTTATTTTATATCAACTAACAAATTTATTTGCATGGTCATTAAAATCCAACTCAATACTTTAAGAAAATTATATTACATATATTATAATTAACTAAAGGCCAATTTGAATATGTCATATTTATATAAGAACATGAAATATAATCACTTTTATGCATTGGCCGAAACTTGCACCAGAAGGACTTAATCCAGAAGTTGAAAATTTCACACATAAATAAAGGTTAAACATTACACCTCACCATGTAATTTAATGATGATGATGTCATGAATGTATTTGTGGTCATTCTTCTCTTCCTTCTCCTGGAAGTAGCGTGTGGGCAAGGAGAACATTCAATTATCAATATGCCTTTTAAATTACAAGCAATCAAGGGCGACCCATGTACTTCACCCCATTCATCAACCTCGATACATTTTTTTTCTTTCTTTTCAGCCTTCTTCCCGATTAGAATTCTAGGCCTCCACCTGATACACAATCACAAATAGCTTCTTCAAATAATTTCAATTACTTTGCCATAAACCCCTGAAAAGAAGCTAAAAAAAAAAAAAATCAAAATCATACAAAATTAAATTAAGAAGTAGTGGCATTTTGGAGCAAGGAAGAATACATCCCAAAATCTACTCAAGCAAAGGTAAGTTTTTGTTACAATAGAATTAGATATAATTATGTTAAATTTAAAATAAATAAATAAAAATAAGAATAATAAAAACGCGCACACACACACACATATATATATATATATATATTTAAGCATATATGTTTCAGCCTACGTAGTAAATAAAATAATGTCATGATAGTTTGATCACAAATCTTAATTCAACTATTTGAGTTTTGTGGAAATAAACCAATAAAGAATTAATAAAATTAACATAGGCACAATAACATAACCGGTCATGCATATATACCCATTAATAATTTTAACATAATGAATCATATGAGTTTAGGGTCATTCAACTTAGAAATGGATAATTATGTAAATAAATTGATAAAACAAAAATTATATGCATATTTTGACTCTAGGAGAAATCAAGGAGAAAACAATTTGATTTATAAAATTTATGTCATATCCTCGCAGTAAACAACAATTTAGAAATGAATTTATAAGGAAAATCAATTAAAAGTAAGATACAAGTATAATTGGCTCACATATATAGATTTATAAGTTTCATATGTTCAAAGAGTTGAATAACAAAAGTTTTGGAATTTATTAGATTACACAAGTAGTATAAATTATAAAATATACGCATATCTCGGCTGATATAGGCTTAAAAAAAAAATAAGTATAATATATATATATATATATAGACGAACAAATAAAACTTAGAAATAACCTTTCATTTATGTAAAGGTTTTCCATTCAACTATTAGTTTTCTTTTTGCCAAACAAGTCTTTATATAATAATAATAATAATAAAATAAAACTAGCGAAATGATTTATTTAGTCTTTATCTTGTTATAGAAGCAGTATAAGAAGCATAAGTATAATCATGTTTCATTTTAATACCAATGCAAATAGATGAAATTTTGTATATCTTTTTCAAGTAAATAATGAGGTGACCAAAAAGCAAATTCATCAGGAAAAAAAAAACAATGATTAAATTATGACGTTTATTAAAAAAAAATTTATACTAATAATATCCTATAAATTAACCCGATAAACAAGCCTAAAATATAGTAAGCCATACTACAGTTAATAACCCATTTGTCTCACTATCATTATAGGAATTATACAAGCAATAAGACCAGGTTAAGGGTAATTCCAAGTTGAGCCTATTGTGCTGACCTAGTTCCAAGCTTGAGGTATTTCGAGAGATCATATCAATTGAACAATTGTGCTCAGGTGAGGGAATTCTGATGATCTACTATGCTTTTGATTGCTACTGTTTGCTGTTATGTTGATTGTATTGCTTGTATGTGGAATGACTGATTGATGTGAGTGTTATCATCTGCATGATCACCTGAATAAATGGATAAAGATAATAATTTGACTAAACTAATTGGATATACTCGTCGCATGTGCTTGATCCCCTTGTAGGAAATGTCCCGAATTTGAAGTCAAAAGTATTTTGAAATGTATTTTTAAAGAAATCCAACTTGGAATATTCCAGGTTGCTTTTATATCCTTTGAAAAGGAAAAATTTATACTAAAAGAGTTTATGAGATGAGCATGGGACATTTCTGAGTATTGTTGTGATAGTGGATGTTGCCTGAGTTGGGGTCCACTGGTCACGTGGCGATAGATGTTACCTGAGTTGGGATCTATCTGCTGGATTCACCATAGATTGGTGATGGTTGGTAAAAATCGCCATTAAATTGGCATTATATATATTTAAATATTAACCAGCGTAAATCATATGAACACGTTGGGGAATATTTGTTGTTACCAATGGCGGTTAAGCATTGGGTAAGTCTGGATGGACTCTACCACCGGACAGCCTCGTGCGGGTAAGGCGAGGTGTCCCATGCGAGTAAGTATGGGAGACAACTGAAATGTAGACAGGTAAATCTACATCGTCTATGGATCCGGACCCCCATAGATGTGTTGCTTGCATTCATCACGTATGCCTTCATATTGTGTGTAGATAGATTTGCATGAATGTATAATTAATGTTTGATAACTTGCGTGACCAGTAGTAGTGAATGAACTCACTGAGCCCGTGGTTCGCTCACCCCCCAATAGTTTTTATGCAGGATTGATACTAGCTGGGACTGGGCTAAGAATGTGTAAAGAGAGCTTCTTCAACGAACTTTATTGAAGATAGAGATATAGGATATGGAAACTTAGAATGTAAATTAGATAAATTTTGAATTTTTGTATGTTGTAATTTGAAACCCACTTTCACTATTTGGTAGGGGATACCGATTCTCTGCGATCCTGGTAGAGATTGGAAAATCGGATTCCATAGTTGAAATCCTGTAATATATTATATCACTTATATGATAAACATTGATAAATAAATAGAGTCTTGTACACTCTGACATACAAGACGGCTCTCATGTTATGGGTGCACACGTGATATGATAGCTGTAGGTAAATCCTACTAGGCCCCTATTTGGAGTCGTGACAGATAAACTTCTACTTTAGAATTTAATAAACATAACTAATTAGACTAAATTAATTAACTTGGCTTAAATTTACTTTTCGTTAATATTTGAAATGGAACTAACTGGAGTATTGTGTGATTTGTTTTGCATGCTTCGTTGAATATTTGTGTGATTTTTGCATGTTAAATACTTTTATGTAATATTATGTTATTTGATGCATATATATATATATATATATATATATTCTTTTAAGTTGTATCTTAAGATATATTTATGAATGTTATGAGATTGTAAAATTTTGCGTGATATAAGTTATATTTTGTTTAGTGATACCTATATATTCTTGTGAAATGTTTTGTTTGTGATATGCTTGCAAATGTTGTATGTTGTTGTTTGTTCTAGATTAGATTAACTAGGATAATTATATAATTTTGTGTGTTATGTAAATGTCTTGTTGTGTATTATGCTTATGATGTATATGTATGTCTTGTATTTTGGGTTTATAATATGATTGAGTGTATATTTGATGTTAGTTTGTAAATGGATCTAATTTGAAGTTGGTTAAATGTAAGTAGAGCATAAATGATTTAGATAAACACTAGGGCTTGCTCCTAAGTTCTTTGAAATTGGAAATAGATTCTCTAAGAGATTATGTGTTATGTTTTAGATGTGTTTGTTTTAATAAAATTTGATAGACTATTATAATAGGAGCTTTCTCGCTTAAGTTATATTTGTTGACATGTTGACAAAACAAAGAGAATTAAATGAAAAGAAAACTTAAATTTTCAAATTTGAGTTTGATATCTCAAAAGTATATATATGTCAAATGTACATCAAAATCTAATGAATTGCCAAAGGTCAAAATGAAAAGAATGATTCAAAATTTCAAGTAGATTGGGAGGTAAATTTCAACCTATCCAAATCTACTAAGACGAAAATGCATCCACCAAAAATCCAATGAGTTGTTAAAAAGTAGAATTATAAATCGAATATCTAATGTATAATCCAAAATTCTCTCAAAATCAAAAGATAAATTATTCATAATAACGTAATAACAAAATGAAATAATTGAAGAGATATCTCAAATATATCAAAATAAAGATGCTCACGAATGATTGTCAAAATTAATATCTTACCAAAAATAGAAACCAAAATTGAGATTCTAAGCAGTGAATAGATACCTGTTTATACCACTAATTCCATATATACAATGTTAATATGACGACAAATCATCAATACCACGAGAAATACAAAAAACCACATCCATTATATCATATTATGTAATGAATGAAATCCAAATGAAAATTTTCCATATATATGATGACAGCAACAAAGCAAATCATAGCAATATCATGAAAAACTCAACTCATATATCAACATAGCAAATCATATTCATCGCTCTACCATATAAAGAATGAAACCAAAATGAAATCTTTCCATATGTATTGCTAAAATGAAACTGATTCTATATCTATGACCAAAATAAAATCTTAACTATAATATATATATATATATATATGAAATTTGGAAATGGCTTATGAAACCAAGACATAAAAATTGATATACACATAAGACAAAATGAAGCATCTTGATTTCAAATCTTGTCAAAATGATAATGGTAATGAAAGTTATAAAATGTAACATCCTTGATGATTAAAAAAATATGAGTGCTGTATGTTTCACATGCAACTTGTCATATATATATGTAGACAAAAATGGAATACTGAATTTACAACATTCATTAGTTTAGTTGTTGTGTCTTGTCCATCTGTATCATGTCTTCGTGAGTCTTTTAAAGTTAAGAGTTGAGTTGAGTCATCCAAAGTCTGTTGTTCTTATAGAGCCCGAGTCTTGTTCAATTGAGTTAGTAAACTAATACCTACTATTCTATATATACTAAAATTGCGTAGAACATCATTTGTATAAAGTTAAAGAAACATTGAAAGATTTCAAACTTTTGAAAGCAAATATATAAATGATAAGTAAATAAATATTTATAAGGAAAAATCATTAAACCAAAATAACTCAAATTCCAAAATGTTTCATAAAAAATGAGAATGACAAAAAAAATCAAACATGAATAATGAAGAAGTGAAACAATGTAACCATATATGAATTTTTTACAAATAATTCAAAATTTCTTTTGAAATGAAGTGTAATAGCAAATTTGATCTAAGGATCAGAGTGCACAGTGGAAGCGTAGTGAAAGAATAAATTCTTAAAATGATTAATATCATTTGAGTAATAAAATGTAAAGATGATATGAAATTTCATCAATCAACAAATAATCAAGTGAATTTCGAGAATGAAATTCTTATAAGAGGGGAAGAATGAAATATCCCAAACATCCACCTAAGTTAGAAATTGAGTTTAGATAGATTAAACAAATCAAGTGAATTATAGGATGTAATTAAACAAGTTGACATAATTAAATTAGTATTAGATAGAGTTGAAATTTGATATTTCAAATATCTTTTCATATTAAAATTCCTAAACCCCAAAATGTTAATCAAAATTTCAATTCCTTAATCCTCATAAATTTTGAGTTCAATTGCTTGCCCAAAATATCAGTTCTTAAGCCAAGCTCAAATTGAATATCAATTTGATCTAAAGTAAGTTCTTATTTTAAGTTCTTATTTCTAACCTATAGATTCTAAACTTATTTCCTAAACACTTTCAAAACTAAGAATATTGATCTAAAAGTTCTAAACCTAGCACTCTTACCCTAAAATATATTTAGTTTATTCTTTTCTTTCCTTTTCCTATTTTCTTCCTCTGTTTTTCCTTTTTCTTTCCTTTCCTTTTGCTTTCCATCATTTCTTTCTCTCTCTCTTTCTCTTTCTTCTCTTTCTCACAACTCATCTCCTCTAATCCTAATTTCAAGAAGACTAGAAGAGGAATCAAGGTTAGAAATAAAGATAAGAAGTGGAGATCATATTAGAAGTATCTCCGATAATAAGAAATGAAGATCAAGTAGCTTAGAAATGGCTAAACAAGTTGTTGTTTTTATTGTGTTTTGATTGTTGTATATATTGTATTTAATGAATTGATGATGGTTATGAGAAGTAATTATGATGAAGCATGTAATCTTGACATATACGAAATTATAGGCTAAAACCTAAATGAGATCATGCATGTTAAACTTAGGAATGAGGTGATATATAAAGTAAAATATGTATATAGATGTTAGAAATGATGATTCTAAGCTTATATGTTGGTTAAAAGATGTTACATATTGAAAAATGATGTAAAACAAGTATTAAAATAGGTTAAGTTTTTAAAACAAAGATAGGGCAAAGAGTACGGGGCAAACACGGGATGCCAAGATTAACCGTGCTCCATACTATTGCTTGACAACATATGTCTTTAACCAAACCAATGAGAAGCATGAATAGTACACGGCCTCCAATAGATGTGTTGTTTGCATTCATCATGTATACATTCATATCGCATGTATATAGATTTATATAAATGTTTAATTAATACTTGATAACTTGCGTGACTGGTAGCAGTGAGCAATGAACTCACTGAGCTATGGTTTTGGTTATCCCTCAACAGTTTTTGTGTATGAATAACACTAGCTGGAATTGGGCCAAGAATGTGTAAAGAGAGCTTCTCCAACAGACTTTATTGAAGATAGAAATATAGGTTATGTTAAAATTAGTATGCAAATTAGATAAATCGTGTAAACGATTGAGATTTGTATGTTGTAGGTTTGTAATCCCATTTTCACTATTTAGTAGGAGATACCGATTATCTGCAATCTTTTTTAGAAGTGGAAAAATCGGATTCCACAGTTGAATTCCAGTAATATTATAATATGTAAATATATCATTTAAATAATAGAAATTAACAAAAAGGTAAAGTCTTTCACACTTTGACTTGCAAGACGGTTCTCATATTACGGGTGCACACCTGGTATGATAACTTTAGATTGATCCTACTAGGCCTCCTTTTAAGGCGTGACAATTTCATTATTTGTGTTTGTAACTAATGACATTTGTAATGCAAAGATAATAAAATGTTGTTGTGGAAATCTATTGAGAATGTGATGTGAGTTGTTTGCTTGTGTTGACAAACTAGGATAATAAAAGTGATAATATAAATTGTCTGATGACTTGAGAAAGGCATGATATATGTTTGTGTATAATGTGTGATTACCTTAAGCCTGATTAACAAATATTAGCTATATAAATAAAACAATCATGCATTACATGAACTGTATTATTGCATATTTCAAATAAGTGACAACCTACTACGTATTAATATTTCGATTCTGTGTTAATGCTTGGTTTTCCTAAACTATTAGTTCTTCCAAGATTATTTTGGTTCCGTTGGTTCTATGAGAACTAAGTGGCAATGAAGGGCACCGCTTGTTGTATTACTTTGAAATTACTAATACTTAAGGATACCATTTTTGTAGCAAACTTATAGGGCCCTAGTAGGATTGCCCTAAATTGTCATATCATGTATGCACCTGCAATATGAAGATCACCTTGTAAGTCAGAGTTTACAACACTGTAGTTAATTATCCTCTCAGTGTATTATACATATATAAATTTAATATGAAAATAATTCATTGGATATCGAAAATTCCATAGATCATAAAGACCGCAAAGAATCAGATATCCTACTAAACAACAATATCAGGTAATCCTAGGTTTAACACAAAATATCAACTAGGTTTAAGTTAAGAAAAAGACTACATTTTAATGTTTATTCTCTCAACTATTTAACCTATCAAATTCTCAATCTTCTATCAGTCTTGTACATCTTGATATTTATCACGCTCTACATTCAGATCCTATCCCATCTTTGTGTTTAACTTACTTGCAAAACAAACTGGTGGGGAGTCAGCTATAACTAGCTGAGTAAAGTATACTCTCGCTCCATACCATTCAAGTAAAAACAAATAAGTTATTAAACAAGCATATGCAATGTACACAAGCAAATGAACAAATATATATGGCCAACTAGTAGCCATATATATATATATATATATTCGGATTTACACCCTCTGAATCAGGGGTTGGGTACATCTACACATCAACACCTGGATCACTAATACTTCAGGAATCAAATTTATTCAAGGATTTTTTCATATATAGAAAATAATATACATATAACAACATCCCATTGACGCAAGATATCCATAACAATGACCTGGCACGATCCTTGGAGATGGGTCGTCTCCCTAGGACGACTTAGTTCCCATTCCCCTAGAACAATGCCCATGGTACACACTAGACATATACCACTTGGTCCTCCATGTTCATCGTTCTCATGGGACAATGTGGCTCATTCGTGTCAAAGTTTAGTAGTGATGGCCTTCTACATGCAATCGTGCAATGCATGGTCAATTTTGTAATTATCATGCCAATAGTTATTAAGTCGATTTATTTGGCGATCATACAATTATCAAACACTCGCAAAGATCAAAACAATTAAGAAACACTTAATACTTAATGTTCAGAATAATGTATCGTATTTTCAATACAAATAACAAACATGAGCAACCACAAATGTAAATTTCCCAACCCCATACATGAATCATTTAATTTATATTAACAAGATATCATACTCTAAACCTACAAGCACAAGCAGATGTGAAGGTCATTGGAATATACTCACCGGTTTATCCTTGCTTAGTGTCATAAAAATCTACAAGAAAACTCGAATATGGATCTGTATCCCTGAGAATCAAGATAATAGATACTCATTACTATACTCTTATTCATACAAAGAAACCTATTGTGTATTAAACTCAAGTTTTAATATATGAATAGGTATTAGAAAACTTATCGAACATAGATTTTAATGATTGATTTAAACTAATTATTTTGTATATTTTCTCCTTTGTTACTTTAAGGGTTCGAAAGGTATCACAATGATGCATATCTTTCTTGTTTTGTATTCTTAATTACTATTTCAAGTTTGATTCCTTGTTTTATGTTTATTTCATCAAGTTTTAGTGATTAAACTTAATTTAAGTTCATTACTCTACTTTTTAGTTAAAGCATACATATTTATATTTATTTTCATTTTGCTTGTCTTGAGTTGATCTTAAGTATGTAACTTTAGTTAATTTGATTATACCAACTAATATTTCTAAGATTTACAACAATCCACACTTTATATCCTTATAATCCTATGAGAGTCAAAGATTATTTCTTAAATTTATTTTCTCAATAACAATCTACATCATCTTGATTTTCTAAATTGTGCTTGAATTACTTAAGTTTTATTTTAGGAATCTTTTTTTTTTTTTTTATGTGTCAAAATCTTCACATCTCTATATAGGCTTGTTATTTGAGTTTATCTGATATACTTAAAGCTAAATTATCTTTTATACATATAATACTTAAATCATATCAAGTTCATGTATCAGAATCCTATTTCTACGTATGATATGAAACTCATATTTGTATATAAGGTCATATACTAAAGTTTAATTACATATCCAATCTTCCTATTGATCTAATGATCAAACATCTTTCATTTATCAAATTCAAGTAAATTTTTCTTAAGTTTCCTTATAGGACCAAAATTTTCAATACATGGTCATCGGGTTTCCTAAGCTTTTATTTCTCCCATTGGTTCCATTTCTACTCATGAATATATATTGTGTGTAATTTAAATTATTTAAACTTGCCATAGAATATCTCTATTATTTTTAAATGCGGGAACTATGTTATATGTTTACTTTACTTAATCTTAATTGTTTCTTTAGTTAAATTTTACTAAACATAACAAGCGTTTATTTAATGACATTTAACCTAAGATTTAACTTGAATTAACATGATTTTTATATTTCTTCTATTAAACATAACTGATTATCTAAGTATTGTTAAAAAACATAAGTTATCATGATTTCTTCTTTCTTCCCTAAGATTTTGTATGATGTTATTTTCCTAAGGAATGTACAGTAGGTGAGGTGAAATGATTTTTAGAAATGTTGTATGCTGTTGTTTTATGGTGAAGAGGAAAAATAAAACGAATTGGTTTCGTGTTTTAAGGAGTTTATGATATATATAAGATGAATAATTTATTATATTAGATAGATATTGATGAGTACAACTAAATTACTAACTAATATTAAACAAAATATTTGAATTAGGTTTTAAGTCCTAGATTTCACAAGAGATAGCTTTTACTTGATTTCTAGTGTTTTATGTTTACATAATTGAGTGATATTAGATACAGGAAATGGTCCGTTAAAATACCTTTAAGTTAAAGTGATAATCTAAAACGAGAAATCGTTTATTTTCTAGTATAATTAGATTCTCTAGGCAAATGGATCATTAAGAAATTATCCTTCAACCCTAATGAGAGGGCATAAATCTCTTACCTGTTTGGATTCTAGATCATCCAAGTTTATATCTGAGCATATGATTAATTGTTGCATTACATATGATCTGTTAATAAACTTACTTGATGTGTAATATATCTGGTTATTCACTGAGCCCGTGGTTTCGCTCACACTCCTAAAGACCTTTCAGGTTGATACTATGACCTTTGCTTATTTCTTCGAGGAGTATGACTCCGGTAAGAATTTAGAAGTTGGATGAGTATGGGATATTTGGAATAAGTTGTTTATTTTTATTTCCTAGTTATAAATTAGTTAGTATTTGAAATATCAGTTTATGTATTTGGAGACTTATAGAATAGAAAATGGTCTGTAATAATATGCTATTTAAGATTTGTGATGATAGATCTTTTACTAATTTATGGATTATGTGTATTCGTCATTTCTTATCGATGCAACTAAAAGATCCTATTATTTGAAAATATGTCATCTTTGAAGGTATAATTGGTATAGCATACATGTGTGGATTATACTACTACTAGGGTACCTTTGAGGCGTGACAGGTTCTTAATTGGTTATTTTTGCCATATCAAAATAAAATTCTCAAGCTTTCAAACTGTTATAATTTTATCCAAAAAGGAGAAGTAAAATCACTAATTTAGCCCTATACATTCATGCCACCATTGTTGGCTAAAAACACTGTTTTACCTTATTTTGCTTTTTTGTAATTTAATTTTTAAAAATAGTAATTTATTTCAAAAATTATTAAAATAACCAATTTACATATGGAGATATTAATCTATCACTTTAATAAATTTAGTTCAAAACAAATTCATTTAATATTTTATTTAAATTTTATAACTTAAGTTATCCGGATTGCATATATATGCATGTAAATTGATTTTCCAGCATATTAAAATAATC
Source organism: Combretum micranthum (assembly GCA_024138025.1). Classification (NCBI taxonomy): domain Eukaryota; kingdom Viridiplantae; phylum Streptophyta; class Magnoliopsida; order Myrtales; family Combretaceae; genus Combretum; species Combretum micranthum. The sequence continues at coordinate 2,169,645 of JAMXBD010000047.1, forward strand.
TAAAACATGTTTATAGAATAAAACATGTCCAGCATATTAAGTCACAAATCATAGCTTATATCGTCTTTACAACACTAATTTATTCAAATTTCCATCACATATCAACATAACATACACATATATCTTTCAATAGAATTTATATTTCATTTATAAATATATTTATTTGATGATTTCATTTCAATAAAATATTTTAATTCAACATATATCATATAGATATTCATACATACATAGATATCAACATGCACTAATTTCAAATACTTAAATTGCTAACATACATACATATATATGTGCATATTTTGGTTTTCATGCTTGTATATACATACATTAATCAATACTTAAATCTAAGTTTATTTTTATTAATTTACATGAATTTAAATATCATTAACATAATCAAACAAATTAATTATAATTACTTACTTGAATTAGCAAAATTAACCAAATAGCCTTCTCTACTACTACCACCATCATTGAAGAGTTGATGGAGCTTCTTCAAGCTTATTTTCCTAAATTCATCCTTGTTTTAAATCTGTAATTTCACTTAGGATTTTAATTGAAAAAAATGTTAGATTATTGGAGATAAATGAGAAGATTCAGAAGTATAAACTTAGGTAATACTTTACCTTATGTTTGCTTGGTTTATAGATGGATTTTTGTGCACTTTGGAGAGATTTTTAAGAGTGTTTTAAGAAAGAATTTGAAGAGATAGGGCTATTGAAATGGGAGAAGGAATTAGGGTATTCTAAGGCTAATGGAGTTTTTTTATGGAAACCATTTTTAATGGAGTTTTGTTTATGATCAGGTGACTTTATGAGATTAGGGTTCTATTCCTAAAACAAATTCAAGTAGGACTTTACTTTGTTTGCTATTTGTGGTTGTAAGTTTAGAAATTATAAATTGACCTATATTATCAGGCCTTAAAAATCTTATTTTGTTGAATATATATGCCTGAGTCTAGAATATTAGGAGGACCATTGCTACTGGATGGCGCCTTGATGATCTACGTGTGTGGTTGTTCTAAGTGGACTCGTGCATAGAAATGATTCTAGTAGTTTAAGAGTGATACGATTACAATACTTCGGGTATGTGGATGTTTCTAGCACCAATATATGTATATATTACCTATTTTTTATAATGTGTGCTTTTACGAAGTCATGATACTTCGGGTTTGGGACGAACTGCAAATAGTTCTGAACTCTGCTACTTGATTGGCTAATTAAAGTCAATAACCTATGCTTGTTACATAATAAAATGCATGTGAATTTGTATGTTGTCTGCTCATGTGCATGTATTTGTAGTATCGTGTGCTGGGCCTTTGCGCTCGTTGCTTTATCCTTTTTAGGAACTGGTGAAGATCTAATAGTTTTTTATCTATCAAGATATGATGTTTATATGGACTATAGGAAGGACGATAGTAGACCTGACTTTCTTGCTAAATCTTAGATATATTGGATTTGAGGAAACTTGAGTTGAGGACTGTTATCAATTTTAGCTAATTTTATATATTTTGAAATTTTATGAGATTTTCCTTTTTATGTTTTAAGTTTATTTGAGTTGGCTTTAGTTTATGCCATCGAGATTATTTTGAAGTTTTAATATTATGAGATATTTCAAATAAGTATCCTTAATATAAGAAATTCAAGATTATGTCTACTTGTAGATTAGTAGTTTCATAGCCTTAGCGTGTCCTAATCAAGTGAGGATACGTGGCAAGTTGTAATGCTTTTAGATTAAGGAATTACAAAATCATTGAAGATATCAAATCTAACATATTATTGATATGAATCTCAGTTTCAACAACAAAATCTTATTTCACTTTCTAGTCAACCCATTCAATTATCGCACCTCTTTCCACTAGTTCAGCCTACACTCTCATGCATAGTGAGCAGCCTTTTCTCTCTTCCACTCCTTATTCAATAGGGGTCAGATCGTCTATGCTCCTAACTAGTAAAGCTCCTCATAATGATATGTCATTTGTTTTCTAGACCGGGTTCCCATGTGCTCAAAGATGCTACTGCTATACATACCTATTTTTTTTTTTTTTACATAACTTCATGTTTTTTAGTTTCTTATTTTCTAGGAATACCTAGATTCTTATTTCCTGATATTGATGTGTGTTGTATTGAAAAAAAGCCGGTCTTGGTGTGAAAGATCTCATTTGTTTTTCATTTTCTGCATTTCTTTTAATTTTCTTTATATATCATATATAATGATTTTTTTTAATTTATCTTAATTAATTATTTATTTAAATTGATATTTTATTCCAATTGGAAAGGCCCACATGCTTTCTCTTTTTCTTTTTCCTTTTATTTTAGAAAAGCACTCGATTGTTATGTTCCTTTTCAACTAAATTATTAGGTTTGCAATAAACTTTATATTTTACTATTATTGACACTATTCCTCAGTTAAGAGCTAAAACTTTTAATTAAAACTCATGGACAGTTTAGTTAGATAAGGTAAATGAGGACTAAGTAACATGAGGTAATCACTACTATATTGCTTGGTTTCTAGATTTGAAAATAAGCTTTTATATAGCAAAAGCAATTGGTAAGTCTATTTGATTATGAAATTCAATAGACTTGCAAGCAACCTGAATTAATTAAGCTCAGCATGGCTCAAACTCGTTTAATAAATTAGTCAAACTTAAACTCAAAAGAATGAGTTAAACCTGAGCTTTTTTTTTTTTTTTTTTAGGCTCGTGAGCCAACTTGCGAATAAACTCTTAAGGGCTCATAAGTTAGACTTATGAACAAACTCATTAAGAGCTCACAAATAAGCTTATGAATAGTTTTCTTTTTTATAATATCATTTTATTATATATTATCTATGTTAAAATATTAATATAACATTATATATAATTATTTATGCTAACATAATATTATAAATATAATCATATATATAATTATACACGCAAATAAGTCCGCTTAAGCTAAAACTCAAGTAGGCTAGTTAAGCTAAAAGAGCCTAATGAATTGGTTTTGGACTTGCAAATCCTTAATAAGCTTATGCTTAAGCCTATATTATTCAGGCTTGTTAATAGCTTGGCTCAGCTTGAGCTCATTAATTTATTAAATGAGTTGAGCCTAAGACTTTAAATCTCCATGATAACAGTAGTAACTCTAGAGTCTAGATGATTGTCACATTACTTCTTGTGGCAGAGACATCAAAGATTGAGTTAATTTTTTTATTAAATCACATCTCATGCAAAAACATCAAAGATGATGCTAATCTAAACTAAGTTGCATTTCTATAAAGATATCAAAGATGGATTTGTACTTTGATTATATTACATCTTGTGAAAAGACATTTCGAGTGAGTATTGCATCAAACATTGAAAAGAGAGGACTTAAAATGTTCTCCTTCCCCAGGGAAGTCGTCATTCAATGTATAAAGGGTTACTATTATTAATTGATCACATGTAATGCACGTGAAGATCAATCTTTGGAGAAGTATTGCTATGATGACATATAGAGAGAAGTCATAGTGATAGTGGATTGAACATGGTGTTTTTTATTTGTTCTTGATCTATTCTTAATAAAGTATGTGATTTGATTGTGTTATCAATTCGACAAAGTAAGAATGTTTATGCGAAGCTTATTGGTTCTTAGCCTTTAATCTTGACAATTAGATGAAGGTGAGATGGATGGGTTACACTAATCATTACCGAGAACCATCCAATCAATTTTGACAAGTGATGATCTAGATTGAAGCCTCCTTTTATTATATAACTTATGGGCTTTATATTTTGCAATGGGCTTAATCAAACCCAGTTACTTATAAGATCTTTAATATAAAAGAAACTCATGTTCTTTTGAAAATCCACCTCCTTTTGAGCGTACTTTTCATGTGCGAGATAATCAAATAAGGTCGAGGGCAGTTAACCAATTCGATAGTTCCTATTTTGAGCTTAATAAGTCAAATCTCCCCCAAAACATCTCTTATTGGACCGAATTTTTTAGACCTTATCAGTAGTCCGTAAAATTGATTCATGGCATTAAATTGAATTAAAAGCCCAATTACTAAAATGACCTTTTCAGTATGTTCTTCTAACAACAATATTATGTCTTAACTTCTATGTACTTTAGATACAATTTAACTTAAATATGGGGGTGGTTGCATGAAACAACACCCCGATGCACCACTAATCATGTGTTTTGCAGGCCTAATGCACTACTCCAAGTCCAATGCTCATTTTTAACTTTACCGGATCTGAACTAACAACAATAGGACAAAGGTCCACTTACCCTTTACTTTTCACCTTTGAGCTTTTTAGACATTTGGTTTATAAGACATTTAGGGTTTAAGGTTTAAGATACCTTTTATAGGCATTTGAATTATTACTTTTGGGCCTTTTGATAGCCTATAAGATGATGATTGTAAGTATAACTTAAAAAGTTCTTTAAAACCAAATCTGAATAAAAACAAGCAATCTAGCCAACAATACAACATTTTCTAAAATTAATGAAGAATTTCCAAAATATCAAATTCATATAGAACCACTCTAATGTTTAGCAAGGTTTAGTGTATTTTATTTAAGAGAAGTACATGGTTGACTATTATTAACCTTCGGTTTAGGGTGTGATGTGACAAATAATTTGATTAGTCAAAATAAACTTAAATGAAAATGAAAAGGAAAAAAGAAAAAGATATGATAATTGGAGATAGTAACGAAGATGGTAAAAACATAAAATTTCAAAATGTGGTTTAAACCTCTTTTAGAGTGATTTAACTTGTCTGCGGCCATTTAAAAAGGATTTGAATGAAAATTGTAATCAAGCCATAAAATGTGGTAAAATTTTGACTTAGCCCCCAAGTCATAGCGTTTACAACACTACTAAGTCTAAGGGTTCAAATATTGTTCAACATGTTAACTCCCACTACTAGAAAACTAGCTTTTAGAGACAGAAAATTTGCGACGGAAAATTTTTGTCTCTAAAAAAATGAATTAGAGACAGATTTGCGACGGATTTATAATGACATGAATTATGAATAATCTTCTAATTTTTATATGTTTTTGCGACGGAATTTGCGACGGATTACACATTGATTTGCGACGAAAATTTTTTTGTTGCAAATTTGTCTCTGATTTTAGAGGGAAATAAATTGTTTTAGCGCCAATTTCTATTTTTTTAAATTCTGTTGCAAATTTGTCTCTAAAATAAATCATTACATATATGTATATATAAATAATTATGTTTAAAATTTATTTTAAATTATACATATCTAATATAATCTATATAAATGTGCATTATATAATAAGGACATATATTATATTTTTAAATTAATTTTATTATATAATAACTATAATATGTATAATCATTTGTTATCTACAACTAATTATATATATTTTATTTACAATATATTTAACATTACAATACATATTTATATAATAAAGTATAAAATTAAAAATAGTACTTAAAACATAAATATTATATTTATATCTTATTATATATTCTTTTACATAATAACTTATATAAAAACTCAAATTATACAACTTAATAAAATAGTGTATAATAATAATATAATGTTATATGCAAGTAATATCATAAAATACTAATTAAAAATAAAGTATATTTCAATAATAATATATGTAAAATAAAATATTAATATAAAATGTAAACTTAGTATATTTAAACATATACAAATATATAAATAATATATTAATAAAAAATATATATTCATATTATTTATAATTTTTTATTATATATTTATTATGACTATTCATATATTTTTAATATAAAAAATTTATTATATATACTTACATAATTTATATTTACATACTATATTTTATTTAAAATATAATAACATATTTGGGCAAAAAAAATATACTATGTAAAAATAGTATATTTAAGTAATAAAATATGTAATATATAATAATTAGTTAAATATATTTAAATTGGTATTATATATTATTTTATTAATATAATAATGAAAAATATATTTTATATTGTTTACATTATATTATAATTTATTAAGTGCAAAAAAATAAATAAAAAAAAAAAAAACACATTAATTAAAAATATAATTTATTAATTTAATATAAAATATTAAATAACTAATGTAAAAAGTATAGTTATATTATATATCATTAAATATATATATATAAATTTATATGTATAACATTATTTATATTTACATAATATATAATATTTTTTAATAATAATATCATATTTGGAAAAAAAATTATAATATACTACTGAAAATATTAATATTTATAATAAATATATAATTTAAAATAATTATTATAAAATGTAAACATTGTATATATTAATATTATATATTATTTTAATAAAATATTAATGAAAAATCCTTAATAAATGTAAAGTGAAATTATAAAATAAAAATAAACTATAAAAGATATATAAAATGTTTTATAGTTATAATATTGTAAATTGTGGTATCTCTTAAATAAACAGTAGTGGAACTTTACTCATGAAGATACGAATTGGTTTATCGGTTTAGTGCTTGTGAAAACTTCAATGTTAAGTGTGCTTAGTATGTAGCATTCTATGATGGGTGACCTCATGGGAAGGATAAATAAAAAGCAAATGTGTATTTTTTTAATAATTTGTCTTAGAATCAGAGACAAATTTGCGACGGAATAATTTTATTTAATATTTACTAATTGGATATTTAAAAATAACTAATTATAAAACAGAGACAAATTTGCGACAGAAATTCCGTAGCAAATTTGCGACGGAAAATAAATCTGCCTCTAAAAGAATTAGCGACGATGATTTTTGAAACAGAAATTTGCGACGGAAATTCTGTCTCTGAAAGTCATTAGAGACAGATTTTTTACTTTCAGAGACAGAATTTTTTGTCTCTAAAGCCAAAATTTCTTGTAGTGTCCAAGTGTCTAATTTGACGCTTAAGCATGTTTTCTAAATTTATGTTCCATGCTGTTTCTTTGTTTTTTTTAATATACTGTTTGAGCCTTAGTTTGCTAGTAAAGTGGATTGGATATGTGCCTCTTAACAAATGGGCTTGTAAAATAACAACAGGTTAATGAGCACCAAGGGTTGCCAGTGCAACTAATCCAATAATCAAGTTAATAAGATAACAAAGTTTTTACTAGATATTACCAACCTGTCTGTTGAGGACCTCTAAAGGTGATACCAAAGATTAGCAGTTATTATGAGCAATTACACATTCATAGAGTTGGTGGAGTGCATAGCGGTTACTAAAATAGTGGATATTAACCTACCAAGCCACTTCTTGATAATATAAGAAGTAAGGTGGTGTTCTCTAAGTAAAGCAAGTTCAAACTGAGTATAGAGCATGTGGCTAAGTGGATTGAATGATCTCATTAGTTCATTCGGTTTGCTGTGGGCGTCTAAGTGGGATGCATAGGTTGCCTTGAGGGCTATAAGGTTATTTTCTGCTACAAACAAATTGAGTCGGACTTAAAGAGCCTTTAAGTTTAAAATTTCCCATCAACATATACTAGATAATGTATTCATGTATTTTAAGGTCCTTTTGTTTTAACAAAAAATTGTTATTAATATAATTGAAAATAATATATATTTATATGTTTGGTTGTATATGTAAAAATATATTAAAAAGATTTTTAAGTGGCTATAAATATCATTTAAAATATAATATAGTATGTAAATAAAATATTATTTATTACAGAGAGTAGTTTAAAAAACAGTTTTTTATTTTTTTAAAAATAGAAGTTGTTCTTCTAAAAGAAAATATTAAGATTTTTCATAAAAAAGGAAAACATTTTCCCCTCAAACTTAAAAGGACGTTTTCAAACTAATAAATAAATGATATAATAAATATATTTTCTTAAAAAAGCTTTCTTAAAACAAATGGTCTTAATTTGAAAAATTGTTTTCAACCACATTGGTTAGTAGCAGGCCAGATGAGCAATTTGGATTCGATTCTTTGTCGACCATTTAATACAAGTATTTCTTTTCAGTTTAAATTTTCAACACTTAAAAAGGAAAAAAAAAAAACTAACTATCAATTCACTTCGCTATAATTATAATTCTATTACAACCTTATTCCTTACGAATAACTATTATCTCGTTTAGTTCACCAAATAGCGATTCTGTAATGAATCTCTATTACACAAGATCTTGAATAATTATTCTTAATTCAAACTTATGAATATCAATTCAATACTGAAACCATCTTTTTTTCAAAATATCATCATTTAAATAAAAAGTTGATAAAAAAATCATATTACAGCTCTATTACATTCTTCCGTAATAGAAATTTTATTGCAGCCTTATTCATTTAGCGAAGTAAATGAGCCGTAAGAGAAAAAAAATGAAAATTGTAATTTATTCCTCTCGCTTTTTGTAAACGAGTAGAAGAAATTTGGAACACGGTTGTTAAAAGGATCCATGATTGTTGGTTGGGCTGGGGCACGTGAGGGTACTGATATTGGGCCAGAGTTCTTATCGGATACAAGAGAATTAAATTGCATGATGAATTTGCCCACCATGCTGCTGGACCTTTACTTTCTTAAGGAACTTTCTTTTTTCCCCTCTTAAAGATAATGTTGACTTGCTTCATGACTAAAGCCTAAAACATAGGCTTTCTAAAAGATGATAATTTGTAACAATTAAAGTATCATCATTTCACTTTCACTGCATAAAATAAAGAATCATTATGGATAGAAATGATGAGAGAAAATCTAAACCTGATTTATTCGACTTGAAAAATTATTATTGATGTATTTAAACTATAAGGCTATTAAAATTTTATTTTTCAGAAGACCTATTTACCACATATGCAACTCTATCTATTTTTTCTATAGGGTAAAAGTCACGAATGATGTCTAAATTTTGGATAAATATGTAATTAAGTACTTGAAGTTTAAAATTGACTAATTTGATATCTAAAATTTAAAATTAATCAATTTAATATCTAAAAAAAAATTTCATATATGTCAATAACACTTTTGTCGTATCACATAGGGCAATAGTGTTAGCCAATCTGATGAATGTATTATTAAAAATTCTTTTAGATACTAAATTCATTGAATTTAAATTTTAGATACTTAATTATATGCTTTGCCAAATTTTTCCTTTTTTTTTTTTTCTTAAACAGACAAGTACAAACAGCTCCAAAGGAAGGAGGAGATAGCAAGAAACCATGCAAATTAGGTCAAAATGCACAGCCGGCGGCGGCACGTAAAGCTTAACAGGATGAAGGCCATTCTCCACAAACGTCCTAAATCGTCTTGACCTGATCCCAAAATAATAAGTGAATGCAAAGCACCCAATTTTGAAGATCAAGTTGATAAAACAAAAAAGGTGCAAGCTGCAAACTTTAGCAAGCACTGGGCCACTTTACTAGCCAACTGTAATCACTCTACCTAGTGGAGGCTTCACTGCAAAAATAAAGTGCATCCAGTGCAGCATTCCGTGACTTAATCTACATTAAAAAATTTTAGACTGTTGTTTCCTTTCTCCAAGGCTGTTTCTTTGTCCTAGATTTCATTCTTATCCGAGAAGTGGACGTGCAGAGAGGGGCGAACTAGAAATACAGCATAGTGGACAATACAATTTTTCATGGTTTTAGGAATTGAAGGAGAGAGAGACTGAGAGAGGGATTTAATGATATTAACATCATATAGCTATATATAACATAATGGTATGTGAATAATTAAAAATATATATTATAGTGACTGTTTGCCTATAAAATATTGATATTTATCCGTTAATTATCTTGATAAATTGCATAATAATCTTATTGATTATTTTTTCAATGAACTATGAGAATAAACTTGATTTGATAAAACGTGTGTTGAACACCGGACTAAATAAGGTTTGTATTTAAAATCCTAACCAATAAAATGAATCATTTGTCCTTTGTTTCCGAAGAGTTATCACTAGTAAAAATGTGGGTTTGAGAGATAATTTTTTTCGCCTCAGTAGGTCAGAATTTCGACTCAATAGAGTTACTGAGGCGAAAAATTCGCCTCAAAATTTCGCATCTTGAGGGTTTCCGTGTTAGGGAAAAGAATGCCAAAGTCGCCACATTATTTTTCACATAAGGCAAATTTCGCCTCATATTTGAATATGTTTTTTTTTTAATCTTATTTATTTATGGAACATATTCGGATATGTATTAATATGGTTATTTTATGAAAAATTTATAATTAATATTACTAATTTATTAATACTAATATATTTTTTTAAAATATTAGGTTGATAATCATAATTAATCTTACTTTTTTACTCTAAATATTACAAATAGTAAAAATATTATGATATTATAAATATGTTTATATTGGTATAAATATTATAAATTAGAAATCATAATATACCTAAAACATGAAATGAATTTTATCAAAAAACAAAAAAAATTGTAAGTTAAAAAGAAAAAATTATACCTTATATTATATTTGATTTTGATGTTGTTGAACTTGTAATAATAAATGATAAAAGCCTGCACAAATAAATACAAATAAATAATTAAAGATAAAAACCAAATATAAAATTTAAACAAAATCAATACAAAATGAATTACCGAAGGAGGTGGGAAACAATTAAGAGAATGAAAGAAAAAAATTTGGAAAGAAATGACAAATGAAAGATAACAATCGAAGAAGAGGACGAGAAGGAGCTATGTATAGATGAGGTGACTAGGATGATGAGGCAAAGTTGGCCTCATATTTGGGAAGCTGAGGGGAAATTGGGCTCATGAGTTGGATGATGAGGCCAATTTCGCCTTACATCAGTAAATGAGGTCAACTTGGTCTCATTCATGAAAATTTAATTTTTCCGCACAACCTTTTTCCTCGTGTGCGATCTTGCTCTTTTTTACTCCATTCATTATTCATTTTTTTAATGTACTTTTATTTATTAAAAATTAATTTTAAAAATTATTTGTATAGATTAATTATTAAATTTTAAATAATATATATAATATAAAAATATTTTATTAATCAATTGATTTACTAGTAGGTAAGATTGAAGAGTTACAATTAAAAATCTTAAGAAAAAATTCATAAAGTGAATTATTTACATTTATGGAGGATTTTAAAAGATAAAATGATCGTAACATGATAATTTTTTGTATTAATATATAGTTTCATTTGGTATTTTGCATTTTTAGAAGATCTTTTAATAATATTAAACACATAAAACTATATTTTGCACATTTTATAAAAAATTATTATTAAAATATATTAATTATAATACCATAAATTATTTCATATGTAATGTGATCATTATATATTTATCGTACTTGTTATGAAATTGTACGTACGAACATAAATATTTATTATTAAAATCCGTGATTTATAATCTTATAGATTACTTGATATTTAATATGTAAATTACATATGGATAAAAGTGGATGATAATTATTTAGTTTGCAAGGAAAATTTTTCAAACCATATATAAATCTTACTCATGGAAAATTATATGAAAAATGATGTGTAAAATATGTATTGATAAGTTTTTGAAATTCAACATCTTAACATCAAAATTTGTACATTTAACTAGAATCTTACAATTTAAATCCATTATTTATAATTTTATAAAATAATTAACATGTAGGATGTAAATATTTTTTAATAGTAGTTTTTAGTTTTGTGCGAAATTAAACACACAAACATATATTTTGCACGTTTTGTAAAAATCTCAAAAATAAAATATGTTATTTTTAATAATATAAATTTATTGATATAAAAGGTGTAAATTATATATTGATATATGTTGTTTTTTCTTTTCAAGTAAACATGCCATCCTATATTTTGCATGATTTCTGTAAATAATCTATATTATTAAAGGAAAATCACCTACTTTGGTGTTCTTAAGCTTTTGGATTTTAATTTATTTCATTCTTCAAATTGAAACTACTCCCTCCATAAAATTTAAAAAATCACAAATTTTTGTACAAAAATAACCATTCCCTTTTTTTTCACTCTCAAAAGATTAAATTATAATTTATATTTATATAAACAAATAGACAAAATCATCCTCTATATAAAATATTTTCTATTAAATTCAGAATCTATATAGAACTTTTCAAAGTAATGGCTATTATTATTATCATTGGCCTATTTAGTAATTCGTGCATCTTTTTTTATCAAATTTTGTTAATATATTCCGTTGTTAACAAACGAAGTAATTGATTTATACTTATCAATTTATTTTATATATGTTCGATTATTGTATATGGAAATGTATTGCGCATGCATCAAATGCTTCTATAATTAAATTATGTTCCTTGTAATATTATTTTAAATTAATAAACGTTAGATTTATGGTATATTAAAGCTCAATGTGAACTAACAAGCATGGTAAACTTTATATAAATTGTAGTGTGTTGTCTATTGTAGAATTATTTAGCATGAAGAAACAAAATAGCAGCATGTGCATATATGTTGCTTCCTAGTTGTAGATGGCGATTTATTCTTTGTTGATTCTCGAAATTAATGAACTTTATATTTACGGTAGTAAAGTCCAGTGCAAACTAACATGCATGGTAAACATCATATAAATTATTGTGTGTTATCTGTTATGGATTTATTTAGCATGAAGAAACGAAATAACGAGCATATATATATATATATATGTATTACTTCTTAGTCGTAGATGCCACTTTAATGTTCGTTGATTCTCGATATGTATGCCAATGATGAGGTAGTTCGTCGTAGTAAACGAAGTGTCAAGTGGTTCCACCAGTCTCGGGGTGATCCACTAAGTTTCTCTACCCGATGATCTAGAACGCGAGAAAGAAGTCGAAAGAAAACATAAATAACATAGTCTGAATAGTGGAAAACAACGACTATATATCAAATGTTACATACAAATAAACATAATGGAAATAATGTGCATGGTAATCATCATAGAAAATGACTGTACGAAGGGATAAAACATGATAGTAATCATAATGATCCACATGATGTACAAAAGTGACAGAGAAGTTCATCAAAAAAACATAAACAACATGGCCTGAACAATGAAAACGATGAAAAAAAAAAGGAACACAATAGCACCTACTACCGCTGCTGCTGGCGCAGGCGAGCATGCCCAGATCCTCTCATAGATGTCCTCTAAGACATTGTAGATGGGGAAGTCGAAGCCGGTGTCAATTGAACAGTAGAAGGCTGAGTTGGAGTATGTGGAGGCTGCTGAGAGGCAGAAGGATGTGAAGATAAGGGGCCTCAAGGAATGCATACGACCCAAACGCGGGTAGCTGTGATGCAAACTACGAAAAACCTACCTCCCCCTCACCCAAGGGGGTGAAACCCGAAGGCTGTTAGAGCTGCTGGTGATTAATGAGGTGGATCGTGCAGATGATGCGTGAACACGGATGGATGGCTCGACATCCCATAAAAACCCTGGTAAGGATATAGAGAAGGTGTCACTGGTGTAAATGGTGCAAAGCCAAGCTGACTAGGATCAGGGCCACAAGTAAGAGTCCCCATCTTCGGTACAGCGTGATGGTATGGAGGGTATTGCCCAAAGGAAGACGTAGAAGGAGGACAGACATAGTTCATCAGCAAATCAATCTGCTCCTGCATCTTCTCAATTTTTGCCTCCTAGTTAGTCCTATCATACTCAGAGTGGACCAAATTCTACTCATGTGCCTGCTCATAGCAGTCAACCCTGTGTTGATCTATCGACATGCCGTAGCCGAAGCTACGACGATAGTCGAATCTATGGGGCAAAACCTCCTCCATAATGACCATATCCTCCTTAGGTCGTTAACCTAACGCAGTAGCAATGTCATCCTCCTACTTCTTTTTTTCCACCAGGCGTACCTAGTTGAAACAAAGTAAGCACAATGTGAATATAATCATACAAGCTGATGAATAGGGTATATTACATTAGAATTTCATAATCGAATATACTAACATAATTCTACGTGGAGACCTCTGACTCTCATTGATTTGTTAACTGTCCTTTCTCTCTCCTTAGGTGCGTGTGCCTGTAGTTTTCTATTGGTGTAAGATCCTGTAATACATGATTAATGAAAATCAGTACAAGAACATAGCATATAAACCCACATACATTGTACTTGTAATACTTACATTTGTTAGTGCATGCTAAAGCATGGACTTTGTACCACCCGTATGCACTAACACTTGCTTCTTCCTATTCTTCGTATTGACCGTAGATCGCAACTACATGTTTCGAGAAGAAGTAAACAAATGAACTATACCTTATGCATATATAATTCACCACATGGAGAATCATACCTTATAATCTCGATCTATCTCAACGAAGTGGACAAACGCCCTCCATTCATCCAGTCTATGCTCAAAACCTGATGGTAGCTTACTAGCAGCTGCCTCGCCTCTACCTTTGCCTATAATGTAAACTTTAAGCCTGTATCGGAGTTGACTGCAAAACTTGCTTGCTAGATAGTTCAGCGTCACCTACCATTTGTGGACTTTCCACCAATTTTCCAATAGTTCGAATTTGTTCTGCACATTAAAAAACAATGTCAATGTGTTGGTGGATGGTAGAGCGGGCAAAAAATTGCTTTTTGACATATGTTTGTAGGCAAAAATGAACTTACCATAACTCTGCAGATGATGCCATGCCGATAGGCCCCCGGAAATGCTGACCATGCCTTCCCTCGAGCTCTAGGAACAAACAACTCCATCGATGCTCTGTGATAGAGTAAGAACTCCAGCTTAATCATCCCCGAACATGAGCATATGAGACCCATATACCCCTTTGGCATAATGATAGTCGGCCTACAGCCTGTTCTCCTATCTCCTCCTCCGCCCAGTAACCTCTATACATACCCTTGTGCCTCTCTGACACCATGATGTTTGCCTCCTCATGCTCAGTCGCCACAGGGGCCTCCTCCTACTCCATTGCTGTGGCCTATGGGTCATTAGGGTTAACCCGAGCAAGCATATCATCTGGAAGGTCATGTATCACGTCTTCCTCGATGCCTAGCTCATTTACCCACCCCGACTGAGGCTCAGCCGCCTGGCCCGATTGGTCATCAATCTGTCTGACCTGCTAATCGATCAGTAATGCAGTAAACGATCCTCCTGTATAATCAAATAAGAAAAGTAATGCATTAGTCTAAAATGGATATAAAATTGATATGGCAGATAAAAGATTGACCAATGAAGGTGGAAATCCCACCAGCGTATTGCTCGAGATGTGCCTAAGAGTCCTCCATAAGCTGATCCATGAAATCCGAGCTACTCATCCTACAAGTTATAAAAATAACCATCATTAGCTATTCATTATTTTGAGTCCATTACGAATAAACATGCATGCCACAAAGAATAAATAAATAAATGTAGGCATACAATTTATTCATCCAAATCATCATCCCTTATGCCACTGTAACCCTCACCCGAGTCAGGTAGGCGTGCATGGTTTCCTAAATCAACAAATATGTGATCGATTAGAATTTCCCATGGCCTTTGCACTATTTGTTGCATTGGCTCCTCTGTTGGAGGTGGCTCAACCGATTCAACATCGTCTGTGCTCTTAGATTGGAAAAGAGCACCGGTAAATATATGACGGTGTATAACTTTCTGTACAATCTTCCAATTACCAGATCGCTTGCTTGTATCCTTTAGGTAAAATACTTATTGTGCTTGGTCCACAAGGATGTATGGGTCGTTATCATACCATGACCTTGCGGTGTTGATGGAGATGAGATCTCCATCGATAATTTCTGGTTTATCCTGGTCTGTATCAAACTACCTGCAACTTTCTTCGACCCCATATAATTTAGTTATATAACTTCTGTGAGAATGCCATAAAAGGTTATTTGTTGTCCGCCATCTGCAACGATGACGTATACACCACTATTATGTGGTATTAATCCCTCCTCCTTGGCTTCTATATCGGACACCATTCACGATACAAGTGTTGAAGCTATATCGATGAATATCAGGGCCCCACGCTAATGCTTATAGATCTTCTAGCATTTGATGCCTATGGACAGACGTTTGCTCCATAATCTATAGAGGATGAGAATGATTAAAGTTACATGTAAAGATATCGATGAATTTATGTTTTTGAAGTCTTAAGCTAGTGTCAACCTTATTTCTAAACCACTCGCCAAAATGTTTACATGATATTCCTCATACATTGCGTGCTTCACATGCAGTTAGTTCATTCTCGAACTCCCTATAAGTAATTTCATTAGAAGTCCATCTTCGAACATGGTGAAAATATTGTGTTATCAAGTCATAGATGAATGAAAAGGATACGACATGCCTTTTAAATGGTTGCACCTCCTCGCAATTGTTCAACACTGTCCAATGTATCTTGTTGAGTTCTATGTCCAAGCTTGTTATAGTGCATACACCAATTGAATCTATGGGCTGTGTGAATACTCGAAACGATGATGATGGATATTCCTTCAGCGGTTCATCCCACTATCGGTGGGGTCTATTTATTCTTGAGTCTATGTTCTCGAAACACAGTGACCAAAATTGAATGCTCTCCCTCACAACATATGACTCGGTAATTGAGCCCTCCAATCTTGCCCTATTCCACAAATCTCCCTTCATAACTCCCATGTATCTTTCAATAGGATACATCCAACGATACTAGACCGGACCACACATGCATGCTTCCTTCAGAAGATGTATGGTTAAATGGATCATAATTTTAAAAAAAGCAAGAAGAAATATCATCTCTAACTTGCATAGAGTTAAGATTATTGTTTTTTCCAAGGACTCCAGTAGATTCACACGGAGTTCTTTAGTAGTTAATTCCTTGAAAAAATGAGATATATCACATATAACATCGTAAATGCGATTATCCAGGACCCCACGAATGACTACCGGGAGAATCCGTTGCAGCAAAACATGACAATCGTAGCTCTTCAGACTGACTTCATTAGCACCTAGGCAAGATGATATATTGGAAGCATAACCATTAGGCATCTTCACATCCCTAATTGAGTTACATACCTCTCATTTGCCAAGTGGATAGTGTATATGCAGTTGGTAGCTTGAAAATGCATCCACCATGTTGTTGCAGGTGTAGCACGGATCGAATACCCATTTTCCTAGAGGGTGAGTCTTGCCTTATTTGTGTCATTTGACTTGCCTTTAAGACCAAAAATAGTTCCCACTAGGTTGTCACATTTATTCTTTCCGATGTGCATCACCTTAAGGTTATGTCGTATGTGTAGTTCACTCCAATATAGCAATTGGAAGAGCAAACTCTTCTTACACCGGTTTGTGCCATCTTCATTCCTTCGACAGCATAGTTGCTCTTGCAGTTTTCCCAAAATGACATGCTCTTACCGACTCAATTGATTGACAATCTCTAAACCAGTGAAATCCTTTGGCTGTGCTCGTGTTTCTAAGGTACCCTCAAAACCTACCTTATCGTGGTGCCATTTATATCTTAAAGGGAAGAATCGTCTATGGCCTATATAGTGAAACTTACTGTTTAAATGTTCACTTGTGCAGTTGACGTTACATATAGGACATGCTTTATGACCCTTGGTCATCCAGCCTGAAATGTCACTGCAAGCCGAGAAATTGTTAATAGTCCATAATAATGCAGCATGCATTTGAAATATCCGTCCTTCGACCACATTTGGTGTTTTTACTCCACTTGTCCAAAGTTCTTTTAGCTCTTCTATAAGGGGTTGTAAATACACATCAATGTCTTTATTTAGTGATTTCAGCCCTTATATTAAAAGAGACATCATCATATATGGCTCCTTCATACATCTCCATGGTGGAACATTATATACAAACATAATAACTGGCCACACACTATATGTTGTGCTCATATTTGCATATAGATTAAACCCATCAGTGGCAAGTCCTAAACGTACACTTCGGGGGTTCGACGCGAACAAAGGATGTTTGCTATCTAATCCCTTTCCACTGTTCGGAATCTACAGGATGCCTCAACACACCCTCTACCAATACATACTTTTCCTAGTGCCATCTCATCTCTGGAGCCATCTTCTGGCACATAAATAGTCATTGTAATCTTGGAATTAATGGGAAAAGTCGCAAAACCTTAACCGGTACTATTTTCTGTTTTCTTGAATGAAGCTTCCACCTTCCTTCCCCACATACTCGGCAGTTATCAAGATTTTTGAATTCTTTTCAAAACAACACACAATCATTTTTGCAAGCATGGATCATGTTTGCATCCATGCCTAACTGCTTCAAAAACTTCTATGCTTCATAGTATGATGCAGGTAACAAATTGCCAACAGGTAATAAATTGTCGGTAGGTAACAAACTTTTTATTAACTCAAGCCAATTGTTAAATGACTTCATTGACTTCTTACCGTCGACCTTTAGATTTATCATTTAAAGTACTATTGACAATAATGAAAACTTTGTACATCCCAAATACACTAGACTCTTTGCTTTTTCAAACATTCTAGTCCATCCCTCTCCATCAAACCCACTACTTTCATCTTCGTTATCAACATCATCTCCATCAACATCACTTATATTAGCAGTAATATCTTCCAAAAGTTCTTGATCTACTTCATCTTCAAAGTGCATATATTCAGGTGGATTACTCCCTTCATCCATAACAATATTATCATGTACCTCGTATTCATCTACATCTTCACCATGAAAAATCCAAGGGGAGTAGGTCCAAGCCATTCCCCTCTTGAGCAGATGATACTCAATAATCTGAATAGATTACCATGAACTATTAAAACAATCTTTACAAGGGCATCTGATCAATTCATCTGCTTGCTTATGGTTTATAACAGCTTCTAAAAATTCTCTAACCCTGTTTCTATATTGCATTGTTGTCAAATCATGTGTCATATGCCAAGTTCGTGCAGGCATCCTAAATTGGCATTTAATTAATTACCACATCTTAGTCACATCAGATAACTCTCCTATAACTATCCGAGCATCTAATATTGGAACACTATATGTTCATTTAACTTATTATTAAACCATATACATGTCATGCAATTAAAGACAATATGTATGTGTTACATAATAATATATATTTGATAGATCCTAAATATATAGATGTATATATAATTTTTTTGAATCACTAACAAGAAATACATGAGTACAAACTCAACATAAATTAATTGATAAACATATATATAGGAGTAGTTACTACTGCATTTAATCTACGTGTCATGAAGTTATACACATTACACATGTATAAAATAATACTATATAATTGTTACATTCTAACCATATATAATTTTTGTGAACATACAAATAATAGTATTTAAACTACGTGTCATAAAGGTAAACACAATACAAATGTATTAGACAATAATATGTCATTACTAGATCCTAAAATACATATAATTTTTTAGCTTACTAATAATAAATATAAAATAAAATAAAATATACATTAATTACTAAATATATAAGTACTAGCAATCCAATACTTACACTTATTCTATGTGTCATTAAGCTAAACACATTAAACAAGCTCCAAATAATATATAATTACTTGATCCTAAATATATATATAATTGTTTCCATTATTAACAACAAATACATAACTATAAATTGAACATACATTAATTAATAAACATAAAAATATTAACATCTCAATATTTATATTTAATCTATGTATCATGCCATTAAACATAATAAACATAGGTTGAATAATAATATTACTACCTCCTAAAAATATACAATTTTTTAAGTACACACAACTACAAATTAAATACACATAAATAAATAAATATATCACTACTAGTATTTAAATAGATGAATTAAAAATTTCATAAAAATTGAACTAACCTTTTAGTAATTGCAGTACTCTAAATATTCGATCAAATCAATACAATTTATCAAATACCTACATAAAAATATAAATATAAATCAAAGACATATTTTATCATAAAAAATTATTTTTATATAAAATATAATAGGATAAAAATTAAATAAAGAGATATAGATTTACCGTATAATTAAATTTATCAAATTGAAAAGATGTCTTCTTTTTCTTTTTTTTTTACTAATGTGTATGTGTGCATGCGCGTGGGTGCGTGTGTGTGTGTAGGCAGAGGGTGTGTGTGAGTGTATGTGGGTGAGGTGTGTGTGTGTAGGTGAGAAACATGATGTGGGTGTATGTGTGCACAAGAGTGAGAGAGTGAAGTGATCGGTATATGTGTGTGTGAGAGCGTGCGAGAGTGAGAGAGAGGAGTGATCTCTCTATGTGTGTGTCTATGTATGAGAGCGCGCGAGAGTGAGTAAGAGGACTGATGTGTGTGGTGTGTGAGAGAGAGAGAGAGAGAGAGAGAGAGAGAGTATGTGTGTGACAGAGAGAAAGATTGCGAGGGTATATATAGGAGAAATATGAGGTGAATTTCGCCTCATGCATAACTGGGATGATGAGGAGAAATTCGCCTCATTGTCCCAGTCAGCAGCGAATTTCACAAATTAACATTGGTAGAGAAGTTGGTAAAGGATGAGAAAATAAGGAGGCGAAATTCACCTCTTAAAGAATCAGAGGCGAATTTCACCTTTAAAGGCAATATGAGGCAAATTTCGCCTCATATGCTGCCTGAATGAGGCGAAATTTGCCTCATATTGCCTTTAGAGGTGAAATTCGCCTCTGATTCTTTAAGAGGTGAATTTTGCCTCCTTATTTTCTCATCCTTTACCAACTTCTCTACCAATGTTAATTTGTAATCCACTTGTTTATTTAGAGTATTTTTGTTCATATTGAACTTGATAACAAACTTAAAAATTTCTAAAATAGATCTATTTATATCCATCAAGTCTCTATAACAAAAAAACATATATCCATATAATTTTCAAATTAGTTAGTATCGCACCTAAATCTATATTGAAAACCGTGTAACTAATTGTGAAATTGCTCTTTCATTTCTACCTTAATTGCATGGGGTAAGTCCAATTGAAACAAAATAATTTAGGATTCAATGATTAGTTGTCTGATGTGTGACTACCTTAAAACAAATATAGGTACGATGGTTGTTTTGTGGAATTAATGCACAATATTGGTAATCTACTCAAATAAGAAACTTATATAGTGCTTCAAATTCAGTTTTTATTTATATTATCAAGTGCTTTTAAAAACAAGATAAAATTTTAAATTGGATGTGCATGGTGGGCTTGAATGTAGAAGCAAAATTTTTAAATTGTACTTGTATATGTATTAATCGTTTGTATGCACATATTACTATACTTTTATACTTTAGTTCTAGAATGTTAGAATTAGAATATAGAAGAAAATAAAAACTTGTAAAGAGTTTTTCTCCCACCAAACCGAAGTCAAAGTAAGGAAGACAATGAAGGTAAAACGACAACGAAATTAATTGCAAAGCAACAGCTAAGGATAGCAAAGGAGAAGTGTGAGAAGTAATGTTATAAACGAGCTGAGTCTTTATTATTTAGTATTTTTAGTTAAACAAATTTTATTTCAAACTTGAATCAAATTTTATTTAGTTTTTTATCAAGTTTATCCAAGTTTTTATTAAACTTAAAATTCAAGTTCGGGTGTAATTTGTTTTCCATTTAAATTTCTATATCTTGATTATTTTCGAACATAGGAGCTAATAAAAATATATTATATAGAAATTAGTTTTTATTATTTTAATTATGTATTTATATACAATATATCGTAATTTAAAACTCGTAGGTCTACTAACGAATTAGCTCACAACGCTTAATTGATACTCAATTTGGTTTGTTTATATAAATAAGTTTTATTTTAAGTTTAGGCTTGACTTGTTTGCAACTATGAATGAGATGATAAAAAAAAAAAAAAGTAGAATAAGTAAATAATAGAGTATAGTTCTCAATTACAAACATTAAATGTTAAAAGTTCAAATCTTAAAAGGATTTTTTAAGTTAGACGTTAACATATTTTGAGTGAGAAGGGAAAAAATATTTTGAATAAAATTATAAAAACACCACTAAATTGGAAATAATCTTTAAAATAAGTAAATTAAGCTCAATAAACGAGTTTAAATTGAATTGGAATGAATTTATCTTTTGAAAAGACGAGTTCAATATAATTGCAACAAATTTGTTTCTTCAAGTGTCTAACTTATTTATATTTTAGATTATTTATCATCTAGTGGCATTACTATAAATTTTTAAATAAAATAGAGTTTTCATTAACCTCATATTTAGAAGCCTATTTATTAAAAAATAACAAGAAACAAATGTAGATTTTAGACATAAATGCAAACATATTTATAATGAATTCTTTCATGTTCCTAATCATTAATTAGTTATAAATATCAACAAGGTCAGTTCTGAACCTTGAACAGCTGCAGCAGGTAGGAATTGTCTAATGACTCGTCAGTTATGATAGGTTATGAACCACCTAATATGGTATATAACTCGCTATGAACTCGCGAAACCAGCAATTCCAATAAAAAAAAATTAACCTTTAGTACTAATGTAGGTATATAATATATACACACTAATACTACCTATAAAAGTGTATCTAAGTCCATAAAAAATTGGAAGAAAGATAAATAAATAAATAATTCCAGTAAAAGTTATGGAAGAGTTACTCTTTTTTTTTTTCAACCTTTGATGAACTAGAAGGCTAAAAAATCTTCCGTTGAAATAGTCTTATTTTGCAATCACTTCCCATTGCTTCTCCTAAATCTCAATTAGTTGTCTTTGGGTGAGAATGTTTTTAGGAGGCCTCAAGTACACTGTTTTGTCTAGCGTATGTGGGTTATCAATTATTTTTTAGAGAAAATTGCAAAAACACTTCCTAAACTTTAAGGATAGTGCAGATTGAACCTCTCTACTTTGCAACCGTGTTTTTAATCCCCTAAACTATAAACAAATATCACATTAAGGATATTTTGTAATTCTTTTAGTAATTTTCATACAAATCTATACAAATGTTGTACAAAAGATACACCCAGGAATAGTACAAAATGTTGCACTTTTTGGATAGAAAGATACAAATTAAGGAGGGGGAGGTTAAAAAAACACGTTTTCAATGTATAAGCCTATAAGGGGGTCAATCTTCACTATCCTTAAAGTTTTTGGAATGTTTTTACAATTAACCCTTGTTTTTATTATATATGTTGTGACATCAACATCATCAAGGAACACCACTGTATATATACACACACACGCACACACAGAGGACAATATATCATCAAATTTTATACAAATGTACAAAAAGATAATGCTTTTATGTATCACAAAATGAAAATGTTGCTAAATAGCAAAATGTAGAAAACCATCATCATGAACAAGATATATGAGGATAATTGCTATGTAATTTTGAATTTCATATTTCAAATTATGTTGAATTTGATTTTTCATCTCTTCTATTGAACTATGCACTATCTTATGGTGGAGCTAGAAACAAACCTTAAAAATTGATGATTCCAAAAAAACTGGAAAACTGATCGAGCTTCTATAGGTCTAGTTTCTATAAATCCATTCTGGTTCCACCATTTTTGGAATTGTGAACATTAGATAAAGTTTGGTTATTGAACCGAAACAATCCATGTCAATGTCTAGTTAGTTATGTTAGGATTTACTATATAGGTTAAGGTCACCAATGATACTTGAACTTTCCCAAGAAAAGCAATTAACTACCTATACTTTAAAAGATCAATTTAATATCCATTTTAGTTTATGACGTTTGTAAATACTACTTCTAATAAATCAGTTAACTCCATTTGCCTAGTTGGCATCTCTAACCAATCTTATGATGATTTTTAACTAGACCTACCAATTTTAATTCTACGTGTGAAAAGAAAAAAAAGCCAAATGCATTAAAACAAATCGAAATTAAAAATTCAATCTTGAAAACAATGCGTAATGCATTCTTAGTCATCTAGACTCCTAAAAGAAGCCATATGGTTCGAGTAACTTAAAAATCCCTAAATCTCGATGGTTTTTGTCATACAAAGAAACCCTTCGCTACGCTCCCTTACCTAAAATGGCAGCAACATCAGCTCGAGAAGCTCCATTCTTAAATCTCTATTGCTTCCATGAAGAGATTGAGTCCAACAATCCCATCATGCCATCACCATCTTCCTCCTTCGTTTTATTCCCAAACCCCATTACAACCTAAAAGGAGAAAGAAGAAACCAATCCTATCAATGATAAGGGTTTGATTGATCTTTTGAATTTGGTGTATTTTAGGGCTTTGAGTAACTAGATTAGGTTTTTTATACTCGAACCATCTCTCTAATTCACCCTTTAATAAATCAACCCATTAAACATTATCAACAATCCAATGAAATAACCTAAAATGAAATATACTAAATTAATTGGCATATGAGGTTGTTTGTTGATTTATGAATTAATTGTGATAATTTAAGTTAAATGAATTTTAATTGTTGGTATGACAAATTGTTAGAATTTCATGTGTTAAAAATTTAATTGTATGTGTGTTGGTATAATTTTGTATTTGTAGTGAAACCTACTAAATTGAATAGCATAATAATAGGATGTGTTGTTCTTCTAAAATTTGGAAAGCCTTTTGCTACATATTTTGTTAAGACTCCAAGCCCATTTTTACAAATTAATTAAACCCCATCTTTATTAAATAAAACCCAAGCCTAAGCTCCCCACACAACCTAAGCCCATGATTTTAAGCTCCTTCTAAACTCCTCCACATGCCTTGAAAGTCAAATGCAGCAATTTAGGATAATTATCAAAGCCAAAAAGATCAAAATATCAAACCTAAATAGACCCAAAGATCATCTCTCTCTCTCCATCATCTTTCCAAAACACAACAAGCTCAAATTTAACTCCGCAAAATCTCTCTAAACCTTATCACACAAGATCCTAAGTAAAGAATTACATAAGGAACAACTGGAAATAGGAAATTTAGCTAAGAAAGTAGAAAAGTGAAGCTTAGTTACTAGTAGTAGTCATACAAGTAAGTGAAGTTGGATTCTTTCATGTTTTGTTTAAATATGAGTTCTAGTTGATGTTAAAGCTAGATAGAAGTAGAATTTTTAATGTTTTAGACAAATTAATGATATGCTAATATGTATATTGAACTAGATATGCAAATAAACACATGTATTTTAGGTGTTATGAAGCTTATGGTGTGTGTATTGATGTTGCTAGTAATAATTAAGTAAAGCTTTAGTAACTAGGTTGCTAATGGAGCCCTAAAGAGCAAATTAATAGACTTGTATTCTTAAGTTGAGATATTGTTTTGTGCAAGCATGTATAATGGGTATATGTTTGCAAATGAACTTGATAATGTTTAATATTATGATTATAAGTTGGTCTTGACTTGTTTTTATTAAGAATAAGATCGTAGTAACAACTTAAGTGAAGTAAAACTTCGAAAATTGAAACAAGTATCATAGGGACAATACCTTATTCAAGATGGGTGTGATCAAGGCCATTATGTCCTGGATCTAATTTTCTTTATCGGTCATGGCCCTGAACTTCCCCATGATCTCTCTATGCATTTTTATAACTTGACACGACCTATATCATGACTGTGACTCTAGGCATTATATCATCAAGAGAGCTTTTTGTAAAATTTCAACAAAGTTATATCATGTGTAATCTTTGATATGGCCTATATCACAGTCAAGATAAGGGGCGTAATCTCCTATCACGGGCATGATAAGGTCAGTAGTATGCATCACAGCCCATGATCACGGCCGTAATGATTCTCGTGATATCCATCACGACCCTTGTCACAAGCGTGACAAATCTCTAGTAATATTTATATAAAAATAATAATAATTGAATAATAATAGATGATTAAATATGGAATGTGATATGTATATATAGATATATGTATAAATATGAATTTATAAGATTATGTGAATTTTTATTTGAGTTTAATGAGGGTGTAATGACTTTGTGTTCAATTATGGATTAACATTGCTTTATATGAAATTATTATACTTGATAGATTCCCGCACTCAGTCATGTTTGATCACTGGTCTTTTGCCAGATAAATCCATTTATCTAGTACATGGTAACTTTTTTGTTGGATGATAGGATAGACATTATTAAATTGACCATAATCAAAGATTGGCTTAATAATAATGGAATTGATTGCGCTTACGTCATTTAATCCGGTCCGAGGAGCGACAACCCTGCTTGGAGCAAACATGGTAGTTTAGGTGCTAAGTGTCACGGGACGGAAGTTTCACCCCTCAAAGACTTCCCGTGCAGCGCTCGACCATCTCTCATATCTTGTTTGTTGCTAATCTGGATGGCGAGCCAGCCTTATCTTCCTTGACTTCCCAGGTTTGTTCCGAGCCCCAATTTTCTAAGGAGCGCCCTCTTGGTTTTGCCACGATCCTCATGTGTTTGGGAGGTTCAACTATATCAACTGGTTTCGGCCTGCCTTGGCCTCATTAAGAGAGCGGCATCAACTCCCAACCAGTTTGTTCAGGGGGAGGTAGACCGCCTTCAGAGATAACCCACACCACGAACAAACCTTCTGCTGATGCCACTCTAACTCTATATGCTCGAGTTAAACATCCCATAAAGTCCTCAACTCTCGGACCGTGACACTCTCCCCCACTTAAATTCATGTCGTCCTCGTCATGAGGTAATTTGACGCAGCCACTACCCACTCTCAAGCTCTCACCCTTCTTCACCATTGTCAACACACCAAGATCATCTCACCAGGACCTCGGGCTTCAATAGGCTTCCTCTCGCCCTCACCCATTCATCCATCCTCCGAGATCGCCTCTTGTTGAGTTGCCCAATGATAGGGTTGAGCATAAGATCTTGCTTCAACCCCAACTCGCGACACAGCAGCCCTCAAGCAACGATGTCCTCACTCAACGATGTCCTCACTCTGGTGGTCCGCTCCGCTTGAGCTTCATCACACGAGCTGAATTGACAACAAGATTAGGGAAAATCCTTGTCTCCACGACTCGTGACACCGCTACCCACTGGCAACAATGTCCTATCTCTGGTGGTCGCTCCTCTTGAGCTTTACCCACACGAACCGCATCCACAACAAGAATTACCCACTCATTCAGAACTCAGGGTAGCATTTAAGCGGTCTGATGGAGCTGGGAACTTTGACTCTGATACCATTTGTCACGGGACGGAAGTTTCACCCCTCAAAGACTTCCCGTGCGGCGCTCGACCATCTCTCATATCATCGTTTGTTGCTAATCTGGATGGCGAGCCAGCCTTATCTTCCCTAACTTCCCAGGTTTGTTCTGAGCCCCACATTCTTCTAAGAGAGCGCC
The DNA here is from genome assembly GCA_024138025.1 of Combretum micranthum. NCBI lineage: Eukaryota > Viridiplantae > Streptophyta > Magnoliopsida > Myrtales > Combretaceae > Combretum > Combretum micranthum. The sequence continues at coordinate 2,196,720 of JAMXBD010000047.1, forward strand.
CTCTTGGTTTTGCCACGATCCTCCATGTGTTTGGGAGGTTCAACTATATTAACTGGTTTCGGCCTGCCTTGGCCTCATCAGGAGAGCGGTCAACTCCCAACCAGTTGTTCACGGGAGGCTAGACCGCCTTCAGAGATAACCCACACCACGAACAACCTTTGTGATGCCACTCCTAATCTATATGCTCGAGTTAAACACCCCACATAAAGTCCTAAACTCTCGGACCGTGACACTAAGGCCACCCCTATCATGATGCAATGACAATTTGTTAGTGGCTTAGCAAGTGATCAATAGGAGAAATGTATCGGTGTAATATTTGCTTATTCTTAAGAGAAAGTAATATGATTTAGTTCACGTTTATGGGGACAATTGGACTAGGTGATGTGATGGATTAAGTTAAATAAAGTTTAGTAATGGCCATGAACCCTATATGAGATTATTTTATTGTAAAATTATGTAAGAGATATGGATATTCAGGCTGCCTATATCAATCCTAAGTAGATATTGTTACTCATGACCCCAGATTCCCTCAAGATTATAATCAGCGTTTGAATACTCCAATATTGATTTGTTATACCTAAATAAAGATAAATAATTTTATTACTTTTTGCATTGCATTAGCCTAGGAATATATGCCAGTTTGTATTTGTTTGTGTTGTTGTATACTATAACCTTAGCTCAAACTTTCTTCTACAGGCAATGATGATGATGAGTACTTTGATGACTTAGGATATGATTCTGATTGGGAAGCATTCCATGAGGAGTAGGATGACTAGGATGCTAGATTACTACACATTGTTTTTCTTGGAAAGAGACTTGTATAAGGCCTTATTTTCAAGATGTGATAATATAGACTAAGGGCTTAATCATAAGTCTATGTTATGTAAAGTACCTAGTTTTTTTATTATGTAATTATAAGTATGGTTTTGTAACTTTTAAAGTACCAAACTGATGATACTATCATATGTATTTATGTAAAACTATCTACTCTTAAATGAGTAGTTTTGTAAAATTTGGATATTAATAGGTTTATCAAGCAATGAGCATAAATTCTTTCTTTTTTAGACAACTATATGTATGATATATTTATGTATTATACGTAGCTGAGGACTTGGCATGTTTAGCTTTTGGAAAAGTACATGCCGGGTCTTTACATCCAAAGTCAAAAAACGCACTTTATTGTATTATATTGCATGATTATGCACATCATGAAGGTTGATTAGGTGCAAGGTACAGAGGCAGTGATGTGAGACAATTGGCGGTAGTGGTTGTTGAAGGTTCATAGTGAGGTAATGTCAATGGCAGTTTCAGTGAGCAGATTTAGGTTTAGTGATTAGTGAAGAAGGAGCTTTGGTAACTGTGGTTATGCGGCTATATGGGAAGAGTAGGCATTTAACCATGATGGTTTGATGGATATGGATTTCGGTTGTTGCAGTGAATGGGTATTTTAATGGAGGTCAACGTGAGGCTTCCATATAAGATGTTTACTATGGTGGATTGTGTTACTACGAAGGTAGCTCAATGATGGTGGAAACGCAATATGATAGGTGGTCGAATTTGCACTATAGTTGTCAGGTGAGGTGTTGGTTTGGTGACTAGGTTGATAGCGAGCGGCAACAGTACAAATCTTAAAATACTATATCAAAAGTGCAATGATTATGGTGTACTTTTAACTCTGACATATTTAACACATGTAGCTTTTTGAGTTGAAAATGACGTAAAAAATTATGAAGCTTTTTTTCTTTGCCAAACAGGAGAAGCTTTATTATCTCGATTTCGAAAAGAATAGAAAAGTAAGTCTATGTATAGCAAATAATAAAATTAGGATGGGGTTTTATTTTATCAACCCAAAAGCTACAGCTCGTCCATAATGCAACTCAATCAATACACACATTAGCTTCGCTAGGAATTAAAAGAAAGGAACAAGAATAAAAAAAAGTTTGCAAGATTAATAATATCCCGATGAGACTCCTAATTTTGCAGAAGCTTATTAATGATGGTCGAATAGCTTCAAACACCATTTTGGAGTCTATCTCAGCTATTAAGTTTTGCCATCCTCTACGTTTTGCATCTTGAAGTTGCTTGCAATGGAGATCTTGAGCATCCCTGCAGACTATAACAACTCCTGCTTCTTTGATGCTAGATTCATCGTCTCATTGCAGTTGATTTTAATCGATCTGGCGTAGGAGGCTTCCAAAACTTAGATTTGAGGTGTTAAATAAAACTCTACTGCTATGGAAATAATTCTGCCGTATAGACATATTTTTCCTTGATCATGCTCCATCAAGTATCCATCTAAAATGATTATTTGGAGATAACATTACATATTTACATCAAAGAGTAAATGTTTCCCAAAGTTTTTTTACATTTTAAGATCTTTCCAATCTCTTTTTTCTTCTTTTATAATACAATTAAAAATTATGTTTTCAAAGCTATTAAAGAATTGGATTGGGTTTGAGTTTAAGAGGATAGTTGAAATATGGAAGAGGTCCAATTAGGATCCAGGAAAATACCAATCAATCTATAAATTAAACCAAATCAAACTGAATTTATGAATTTTTTATAATATGATTTAGAAAATTTCTATATCAAACCAATTCATCAAATTGAATCAAACCATTTCAAAAAAAAAATATATATATATATATGTAGTAATATTTTACTTACAACTAAATTTGTTTTATATTTTAATATAGTATTTAAAACATTTATTTAGTTTACATTAATTAAAATGTATTATTATTTAAAATTTCTTATTTATAGTTTATACATTAAATAAAGAAGTTTAATAAAATATATGTTGTATGCTAACTTTATAAATAAAAGCAAATTTTAATAAACAATTGAAATTTTTAAATTGTATAAATATTGAATTGATTTACCTCTTATGTGATTTAACACTTGTGTTATTAAATGAATCTATTACCCTCTCATGTAAGATTACATATTATACAAATATGCGATTTTTAAATTACAAAATTTAATTGTAATCCGAATTAAATTAAGGCATTTTTCATTTGTGCATAAATTTTCTATGATATGGTTTGGGATTTGAAGGTAAACAAATTATAAATTATAATTTGATTTAATCTTTAGTAAAAATCGAACCAAATTAAATATATACCAACACTTACAATCCAATCCACTAAGATCCATACCATGTCTTCTTTTTTTCATGAGAGTATAAGCCACTTTCAAATTCTAAATATTAATTAATTAATGGACAGCATAGCATAGCCAGGTATTGATTGGCTAGTGGCCTTCCAAAAGCATGTTAAACATCATCATCATCATTTTTTTTTCCATTTTTTATGGCCTAATTGGGCTGCTTTTAGTTCAATCTGACCCATCTGATGAAGTTGATTCCAACTCATCCGTTCTCGAAAACAAAAACAAATCTATGACTCACTGCTCACCTAAGCTTAACGGATTTGAATGTCTTAGATTACTTTATTTTTATTTTTTATTTTTTAAATATTATGTGCAATCAGTAACTAAAACTATAGGAAAGATGATATTAATAAAACTATATATCATAAAATTGCTCAATTTTTCAAATAGTTTTAATTGTAAATTCATAAATTATAAGATTAAAAAAAGAAGAAGACATGATTTCCAAACCCAACACCTTCCATTACCACCATCATCCTTCAAACCAAAAATAATAAATAAACAAAATAAAGAAAAACCCACCAACCATGTAAAATTGAAGTCACCAAATCGATGTCTTCCTTGCTGTGTCCTGCCGCTGCCATGGCCATTCCACATCTTCTCATACTCCTCTTTCTTTCTCCTCCAACCACCTCACAGCTCTTCTTCCCTGGATTCCACCATGCAAGTGACAACCTAACCCTTACCGGCATCGCACAAATCCAAAACAGCGGCATACTAAAGCTGACAAACCACACCAGCAGGCTACAAGGACACGCCTTCTACACAGCTCCCATAAAGTTCAAGAACTCATCAGACGGTCCTGTCTTTTCCTTCTCAACTTCTTTTGTGTTCACCATAGTCCCTCAGTACTCAGAACTAGGTGGCCATGGACTTGCTTTCGCCATCTCTCCGACAAAAGACCTCATCAGGACCGCTTTGCCTAGTCAGTACCTTGGTCTGCTCAACTCAACTGAAATCGGGAACTCTTCCAACCACCTCTTCGCGGTTGAGTTCGACACGGTACGAGACTTCGAGTTCGGAGATATTAATGATAACCATGTGGGTATAGATATAAATAGCTTGGTATCGAATGTTTCCGGAGCAGCTGGCTATTACGTGGACGACGAGTCTGCTGAGAAAAAGGATCTGAATCTCACTTGTGGAGAACCGATCCAAGCTTGGATTGACTACGACTCTATTAGTAACACCATTAACGTTACGTTGTCTCCTGATTCGAATAAGCCTAAAAGGCCTTTGCTTTCTTTTCATATGGATTTGTCGTCGATTTTCAACGAGTATATGTATGTTGGGTTTTCGGCATCAACCGGCTTGCTTGCTAGTTCGCATTATGTTTTAGGTTGGAGTTTTGGGATTGGTGGTCTTGGAGAAGTAAGACCACTTCAAATCTCTTCTTTGCCGTCACTTCCGGGTGAGAAGAAGGACCATAGGACTCTTGCTCTAGGGCTCTCGTTGTCGTTAGTAGTTTTTATGATATTAGGTGTGATTGTTGCCATATATATCGTTAGGAAAATCAGGAATGCTGATAAGATAGAACAATGGGAGCTTGAGATTGGGCCTCAGAGGTTTTCATATTCAGAGCTTAAGAAAGCAACCAATGGATTCAAAGAGAAAGAGCTACTAGGACATGGTGGATTCGGTCAAGTATATAAAGGAGCATTGCCTGATTCCAAGACCCAAGTCGCGGTTAAGCGGATATCACATGATTCAACTCAGGGGCTCAAAGAGTTTGTATCAGAAATTGCTAGTATTGGCCGGCTTCGCCATCGCAATTTGGTTCAATTGTTGGGATGGTGCAGGAGGAGAGGGGATTTGCTACTTGTTTATGAGTTTATGGCGAATGGGAGCTTGGACAATTACCTGTTCGACGAGCCCAAAATGACTCTCAATTGGGAACAGAGGTTTCATGTAATCAAAGGAGTTGCTGCTGGCCTACTTTATTTACATGAGGGATATGAGCAAGTAGTTATTCATAGAGATGTTAAAGCAAGTAATGTACTGCTTGATAGTGAATTGAATGGAAGATTAGGAGACTTTGGACTAGCAAGATTGTATGATCACGGGGCGCACCCAAGCACCACAAGAGTGGTTGGCACGATGGGGTATTTAGCCCCTGAGCTACCAAGGACCGGCAAGGCCACGGTGAGTTCGGATGTGTTTGCTTTCGGCGCGTTTTTGCTAGAAGTGGCTTGTGGTAGGAGGCCTGTTGAGCCAAAAGCAGGGCCAGAAGAGCTGGTTTTGGTGGATCTGGTTTGGGAGAGGTACAAAGAAGGGAAGGTCCTTGAAATGGTGGACCCAAAATTGAATGGTGTGTACAATGAGGATGAAGTATTGATTGTGATAAAATTGGGCTTGATGTGTTCAAACAATAAGCAAAGTGCAAGGCCTAGTATCAGGCATGTAGTGAGGTTCTTGGATGGAGAAGTTCCATTGCCAGAGGACTTGATCCCACCAAATTATGATGCTGCTTCTGGTTCCTTAAAAGTTAATGTTGATTGGTTTGATGATTATATGCATTCCTTTGTGTCTTCTTCTTATGAGCATGGTGTTAATGCCAGATTTGCTTCACTTTCAACTTCTTCTTTACCAACTCCTCAAGGTAGACTTCATAGTTTCTAGCATTGAAGTATAAAGTTGGAATCAAATTCTTTTGCTTGAAGTTTGGCAATCCATTGTAATACATTATTTACATTATCTATCTTTTTTATTGATGAGACTTTCTTATTTTTCAGATAAAGAATTTTTCATGATCAGTAAAATTTGTATCATTAGTTTTTTTCTCTTAAATTACCCATTAATTTGTCCAAATGTTAACATTTTAGATAATATAAATATATCTAATAGATCTGAATTCCCATTCTTACTCATGGAAAAATACCAGGGGCGGCGGGGGGGCTTGTCTTTTTCTTTTAATGTATTTGCCATATGGCAATCTACAGCCATCATTTTAGTATCTTTGCAAGTAAAGATGTAAAATGGTGGAGTGCTGAGCCAGATAGGGTCTAATCAATTGCTGTTGTCGCCTATCAATTATAACATGCCCGAGGTACTCTTTAACATCATGTGGGATCTGCTTTTATGCTTTTTCATTCTCTGTTCAATTTCTATATAAATTCTAGAAATTCATCATTGGAGTCATACAATACTAGAAAACCTTAGTGACGGATAATAATGGGTTTTGTCTCTGTAGTTTTAATTTTTGATAATTTAATTTTTATTTTTAAATTTTGATAAATTAGTATTTATATTTTTAAAATATATGTAACCAAATGTTTTTATTAAATAATATTTCGCGACATTTATTTTGACGCAAAGTACTTGTATTTTTTATTTTTGGTAATTTTTTAGTAGTTTGGTACTACATCTATAAATTCGGATAATTTTTTACTAAATATTATCATTATCTTATCATCAAATTAAATGTCCGTTAAATATTATTTAACAAAAATATTAAATCGTACATATCTTTGAAAGTATTAGTACTAATATGCCAAAATCTAAATATTATAAACTAAATTGTCAAAAATTCAAAATGTATACACTTAGTCTGCTTTTGTCGCCTCAACGACTAAAGCGTTGACCATATTCTATGATAATTTCCATTCAGCATTTTTTCCTTTTGATATATATATATATATATATATTTCTTATAATAAAATACTGCATAAAAAATATAAAAATATGAATTTATATATCCTTTTCTTATAATATTAAATAGCCAACAAATTCATATATAACTATATTTATTTATTCCTTACCTTATTCATTTTTATAAAAGTAACATAACAATTAATATTTCTTTTTCAAATGTATGAAATATAATTCTAAAACACTATGAGTTTCACTTCTCAATTCTTTTCTTTTGGCTGTACCTCAATTCTTATACTATAGTCACCAATCTAAACCATAATTATGAAGAAAAATAGATAAGATACATATTAAATAAATTTTCAAATATTAAAAACATAGGGTATAGATAGAATACATGTAAGATTCAGATGAAAACAAAACAACCAAACGGGGCCCAAAACAGCATGCTAATGTGTTTGGATTATTTTCTTATGGGAAGATATTACAAAGTTTAGCCAATTATAGGTGGCTTCTGAACTTTCCCACATTCATCCAAGAATATTCGTACCCGTCCAACCTTGAAATCCATGGTACAAAGAAACCTGGTTGAATCACTTGGATCTGAGCCTGTGGCATGTCTTGCTTAATTTTCTTTTCGGCTTCCTCTACTGTGATGCCCACAACTTCAGGTCACGATGTTTTCGAGGTCGTGTCAGATCCTACCAGCTGCCCATTGTTTCCTGAAAAATAATATATGCATATATATAACACCCCTTGGGATTTTGATTGACAAAATTTAATTAGGAAAAAGAAGAAATATTACTCATAGCAATGCACTTCTCTTTTAAGTGCATATCCAAAAGTTCCCTTTTTTCATGGATTTATTAACAAGCACCTGGTGTGGGCGTTTACGGAATCCATTTAGTTATTAAGTTGTAAAAGTTTTGTGGAATTTTAATTTCCACATTTGAGCTCCTAGAATTAAACATTCAAATAATTTTATAATAGTTGCACAATACATCCACAATGCGTGCAGTAAAAGAAACCAAAAATATAAAAAGGACAATATACTCGTAATATGAGTGATTAAAAATATATATACTAATTATATAACTACTCTTTCAAAAAGCCTAGAACCCATTGATTAAAAGAAAAAAAATACATCTTTGTTGTATGCAGTTATTTTCAAAGATTAGATAAATAAGAAATGAGGATAGGATTTGAATAAGTTGAGTGGAGATAGTATTATACTAAGCTCAACTCAAGTTTAATCAAGCTTATAATTTCAAATTTCAGTCTAGCCTAAAGTGATAATGAACAAACTCGAGCTTGATTCAATTAACTTTTGTAAACTTAATTTTTTCAAAAAAAATATTTGCAATTTTGTAACACAAATAATTTGAATAATTTTGTTCCCTATTTTGCAGTGTTGAATAAATTTATCATACAAATAATTTGATCAATATTTTATTCTTCAAAAGCATGAAAGATATCAGATGGTGAGGGAATCGGGTTGATGGCTGGCTCGAAAAAGAAAGACAAATTTTAGGTATAATGTGCATCGTAACAATGGTCATTGATTAGAGGAGAGATAAAATAACAAAGCTATTGATAGAGAAATGTAATCAAGTGAAGACAATATAAATTGAAATGAGTAGGTAACTCTAAGATATATGGTTCCCATCCATGTACTACTAGACTGGTAAATTTTGGTGGATATTGAGGATTATATGTGTTGATGGTAAATAATAGACGTAACCCAATCGGTCCATTACAAGTCTCGCATGGGCCAAAAGGCTCATAGGAATTGAGAAGCGTATAGGCTCAACTACTTCACAGAGATTGCCCTAGCCTAGACCTCAGATCTCGACCACCTATGGACTTAAATTTGGAATGAACCTCAATCCCGATCTTAGCTCTACACAAACCTCGGTATGGCAAGATAGGAGATCTGCCTCATATCATGTAGAGACTCCCAAATGGAGACCATGGCAACACATCACATGATTTTGCAACAAGTTTTCTTCTCTTGATATACTATGAGCTCCCTAACGACTTGTTTCTCCTGACTTACTACATGCCCCAAACACATTCCTTGTCCCATAATGAGGCCAAAGGGACATCCCCAGTTCGATCACACTCCAAGCCTTGCTAACTCCTCCTCGAGTTTAGCTCGGTTCCTTTTCCTTGAACCAAGGTAGCTACTAACCTAAAGCATCCACTTGTATAGAAAAGATTCCATGGGCCTCATTATGTATGATCTCACCTATAAATAGTCTTTCCCTCTAACTAGGTAAGGCAAGTTTGAACATTCAATACTCATAACTATCTCTTGATTTCTCTAGAAAGGTGACCTACGACTAACTAAGAATTGTTGTTTACATTATGAGATTAATTAATACAAAAGTAATCCTAAAGTTTTTAATTTAGGATTGTGAAAATGACAAAATTGGCATCTAATTTTTCCATAAAACTTAAATTTAGTATCTAAACTTTAAAGTAGTCAATTTAATATACAATAAAACTTTTTATAGTTATTTCTACTACCTCACTAACAAGGGAAATTTTATGGCATCGACATTACTTTTGACAAGACAGTCTCGTTAATTATTTAACGACTCATACCATATCCAACTGTAATGGAATTACTAAAATAGTTAATATTTCAATTATTATATTTATTTTAATGGTTAAATGGTTGACTGGACTGTCCTATCGACTGGACTGTCCCATCAACGGGACTATAGAAGCTCCCACTAATATTATTTATTCTGTTTTCTAATATAAAAGAAGTAACTTATTAGTGCTAAATGGTATTAAGAAAAAAAGTAAAAATTCAAAGATATGCTATCTTTTTAAAATTAACAAACAAAGTAAATAGTGTTAAAGAAATAATAGAAATAGCCACAAAAAATTTGATCAAGAATCAAATTGACCACTTCAAATATTGTGTACCAGATTAAATTTTTGTGCAAAGTTGAAATATCATATTTGACATTTACTCTTTAGAATTTACTTTAGAATATGCAATTTTGTTTGATATCACATAAACAAATATATATAAGTGTTTGTTATAAGTTTCAACTTTCAAATAATAAGTAAGTTCTCCCAATCGTTGAACTCGTGATATTAATAAGTTAGTTCTTAAATTACTTTTTACTGTTTGTTTATTTTATATATATGAAAGTAAGGTAATTTTATATACTAAAGGTAATTGGATATATTATTATAAACTTAAAATGCAAAATTCACAAGTATCATTAGAAAAAATTATAGGTTTGACAAGATATTCACATATCCGCTATATTATTTTATAAGGTATAAAATGATTACAAGATTCCGTAAGATAGTTTCGAATGTAAAATTAAGTCCCTCATGCCTTGTGATAAAGCTTTATATTCTAACCCTCCAGTATTCATTTACCAAGAACAATTCGCTGCCTAATCTTCCTATGCATTCGTTACAACCACAGAGAAGATACTAAGATAAAAAGTGGAAATGAAGGCAGTTTCTTACTTGGTAACATTATTGTCGGCTTGTTATCGGGTTCATGAGAGTCCTTGGTTCGTTGATCTTCGGCCATGTTTCGACAATATGATGTATCAAAGGATAGGGCTTATATTTTATGTATATTGTTTCTGATCGTGGATTGCGAGATTCCGCTATTCTCGATGATGAAAAACAAACATTGGTCTAATCCATGTTTTTGTCCATTCATTCGGCTTTCAGCAATTGTTTAATACCGTCAGATCTTTTGTCGGTAGAATTAACACCATTAGATCTGTCCTTATTGCTTTCTGTTCTCCTTTTTTTTAAATAACATGCTCTTCGAAAAAATAATAAAGGACACTAGTGACAAAAATAAAATGCAATAAATAGATATAGATTTTTACATAAGCAAATAAGACATAAATATGTAATCCACATTATTAAATTAAAAAGTACATTTGCATCCCGAAAGGACTAAATTAATGAAATATATTTGAAAAATGAAAGAAAATAGAAGAAAATATTATATTTGGTAAATTAAGCAAAGAGTGCCAACTAACAGAAATGGAAGAAAATGAGTGAAAATATTTTAAAGATAAATGATAGAAATAGATGAACAGTTATAGAATTAATCCTTAAAACAATTTTCACTACAATTGATTGGAAACCTTTATGGGCTATCATTTTGGTTATTTAACTATTATTCAACCATTCAAATGATTCTAAAATTTAATATAATAAATATTTTGTAATGCCCTAATATAAAGGCGTTACAACCCTCTATACGTCCTCACTAGATAAGAACACGTTAAGGCTATGATTCCATAAATCCACAAAGATGACCATACAACTTTAAATTATGAGGGTACTTGTTTAGAAGATTTCATATAACAAAACTTCTAGATAACTTCATTGACATAAACAAAACTAACATAATTCAAACTTAAAATATCATAATAAAGTGTCTCAAAAAAATTTCAAAGACATTAAAACTGTTTAAAACTTCAAGGTGTTTAAATAGTTATCTTCATATCCAAATTACTTTAAAGGTCAACAGGATAATTAAGTCCGCTATCGTCCTCCCTATAGTACATATAAACATCATATCCAAAAGATAAGTACTACGTGTTCATCACCTGTTCCTGAAAAATAAAAGAGTGAGTACAAAGGCTTAGTATGCCATACCATAAACACATCCACATGAACAGCCAATAAATAATTTCACATACAACCTAATAACTAATGCAGCAGCCATAGTTTATTATCTTTGATTAGCCAGCAAATAACACAACCTAGGGTCATTTGCGCCTAACCCTAAACCCGAAGCACCTTATGACTCCGTAAAAACATCAGTATCGAAAATAATAATATATACATATATTGGTGTGTAGGTACCGTTTTCATACCACTTATAGATAACCGAAATCATCTTTATGCATGACTCTACTCAGGAGATCATCACACAAAGATCTTCAAGGCGTCATCCTAGTAGCAACAGTCCTTCTAATATACTAGACCTACCTATAGCAAGCAAAAAATCAATTTAAAACCATATAATATTATATTCACTTATAAATTCTATCTTACTAATCACAAGCAGCAAACAAGGTAAGATTGTACCTAAAATAGCTTTTAGGAACAAAACCCTAATTTCACCAATACACCTTATTACATAAACAAATTCTTATTCTCAACATGTTTTCATAAAATACACATAAAATAATTTTCATCTAAACCCTAAATCTCAAAGAATTATCAAACCATAGAATCATACATACCTTTCTCCTTTTGACTGTAAAATAACAGTATCTCCAAAAGAATAGAGTTTCTTTAAAAAACCTCTTCAAACTATGACTCTCTTCAATATAATCCAAACAAATTCAGAAAAGATCACCTTTATATCACCACAAGGATAGAAAAGATTCATACTAACTTAGAATTTTGGAATCTTGCTCCTCTTTGATTACATAACACAATTCACTAACAAGACTTAAGGTTTTTCTCCAATTCTCCCTTCGAAACCAAAAGAAAACTTTAGGGAAAGATTATTTCCTTTAAATGTGTAAAGAATTAAAGAGGATCCACTCACCTTGATCTTGATTTTTGATCCCCTTTGATGTTAAGATCACAAAAAAGATTTTTAAGAGATTTCTATGTTTATAAATGATTTTATAGAAAGAGAAAGACTAGGTTATAAAAAACTTGGAAAAACCCTTTCAATTTCAATGTCTATATGCTAGCACGAAGGCTGATGGCTTAGGGAGAAGGCTGGCGGCTTAAGTACAAAAGCTGGCATCTTAAAACTCTCAAAAATGATTATGTGCTGGTGTAAGCGCCTCCAACGTTGGCGGCATATAGGCTAAGGCCGCGCAGCGTAAGAGCTCAAGGCCGGCTGCCTTCAGATGGCATACGACTCCATCTCTTTGTCTTCAATCACGTGTCTACCATTTGACAAATTAACTAATTATATATTAGGATGGACCATGAAACCTTCTTATTTTTAATCAAATAACTCTTTTGCCATTCATTACAAAACATTTGTCTTTATATTACATATTTTAACATTGCAATAAAAGTTTGTATGAATATAAAACAATAACAATTATGTACCGATTCCTTAATAAAATGGACAAACCATATAATCTTCCAAATTTAATGAGAGCAACTTCATCAAATATAAAATTTCAATTCTTTTCATTACTTTTCATAGAACAAACCAGACAAAAAGAATTGAAACATTTTTTTCTCCATTTTCTTTATTTTCTTTTCTTTACTTTTAAATACAAAATGGAAAATTATATTTATTTTTAAATTTGCACTTGGTTTTACTCATTCTTCTTGTCTAAAAAAATGACAAATATAATGTGTTATATCACGTTTGGTACACATGAATGATATGAAATGAAATCGTGATTCCAATTTTCATTCAACTTCTCGTGTTTGTGTGCATTTTTAGAAACTGGAATTATAGTTCCTTAGAATCATCTATTCCTACTTTGAAAGGGAATTCCATTCCACTTTCTTATAGTTTGCATTTATTGTTAGGAGCATTTCAAATAACTTAATTCCTTTTTATGTATAGTTCCAAACATAGAAATAAATTTGCCATTCCAAACACTTTCCATTCTAAATTATTCCCGCATACCAAATGTGGTATTAAGTAATCAAAGTCATTATAGGTGTTCATGTAATGAAAAGTATCTATTATTTGTAATTAATATAGCATCTATAATTTGACTAATTATTTTAGATTTAATATTCGAAAGTCAGCTGCGCCTACTATAACATCTAGCAAATCAGGACAGCAAAACGGATCAAACAACATAAATCGGTGTCGCGTAGCATTTGTGCTTAGTTAACGCTTGAAATCTGAAAGGATCATAGGCCGGTCAATATTTCCATTCCCTTTCCTTTCTTTTGTTTTTTAAGTCCCTGGGAAAATACCTTTTTGAACTACTAGGCCTGAAAGAATGTTGATACTCATAACAAGCCAGCAGGTTAATCAATATAGACCACAGTACAGGTCCGAATCCACAGTTCATGGGCCTAGAAAAATAAGTATCCAAAACTAAACCTGTAGTCCCATAGGTCAGTGCGAGCCTTGGACCTGACAGCTCCACGAGACAAGGCAATTCACGAAGAATGAATCATATTTAATTTATTATTTTAAGATAGAACTAAAAGAGTTGTGATAAATAAATCTTAAATTAAAATTAGATAAATTTTTTAACTTAAAGTAAAAATTGGATCTAAAAGGACAATAGTCTTTAATCAATTTATTTGAAAAATTGTCTAGAATATGCCTTTATTTATATACAAATACTTTCTACTTTAGTTGTAGTGTTAACCATGTGAAACTGCAAAGATAAAAACAAGTCTTACATTATTAAGGAAAAAAAATTCTATGCTCCTGTTATCTTTTTTAATGAGACCGATACTATAGTTAGTTAATGACTCAAATTCATATTTAATCATAATCGTACTACTAAAATATTTAATATATCACTTAAAACATTTATTTTAATAGTTGGTTGATTGATTAGATAGCCTCATCGATGGAAATGTAGAAGTTTGCATTAAGGAAAGAGATTTTAGTTGTGGTACAATTCATATAAATCAAACAAATATACTAGGTTTAACAATTTCGCTAAATGTCTTGATATGAAAATAGGTAAAACATTAAGTTATTCGTAAGCTACCTGAGCTTGACTCACTTTATGTTTGGCTTCACCCAAACTCAATTAGTAAATGAGTCGAGCTTGAGTTTTGATTCAGGCTCACAAGTTGGTTCATAATCTGGCTTGTAAATAAACTTGTAAATAGGCTTGTTAGCATGATCATGTTTATATTTATCATATATTAATATATAATTAAAAAACAATTCCTATTTAATATACATGTATATATATTTAATGACTCTTATATATTATTTATAGGTATGAAAGAAATGAAAACATGCTATATAAATAAGTCTAGCTCTAGCTTAAATTTCGAGCTTGATAAAAAACTCACTCGAGCTTGACCTTGATTTGTAGACGAGCTAAATCTGAGTCTTCAAATGCTCAATTTTACTCATTTGTAACCCTTTTTATTCATAAAGCTTTTTTCTTATGTTTTTCTTTCTCTTTCTTTTTGAGGTAGACCCTGACCCATGTACTTGAACCCTTCCCAAGTCAGAACCGAATCAAACGCGATCCACGATGAGGTTTATATATACAAAAAGTTGAAAATTTTATAAACGTTTTATCTTTATTATAAGGAAAATTATGTTATAATATCTAAACATGCCGTTGCAGATAGGTTAAGAGATGATTAACAATTTCGCTATATGTTTTTACATCAATAAAGATATGCGCATATGACATGACTTATCAAGAACCAATGACAAATGCTAAACACATGATAAATGAAGTCTCCAAGTATTTATATTAATCGAGCAGCTCCATATAACATGACATCACAAATTCATAAAAAGTCAAACTAAACATGATAGCAAACACATTACAAGGCTACAACTGACCTATGTGATTCAAATCATAGTCACGGGAGTACAGGTCAAAATACACCGACCGCAACTAAAATAATGAAACAAGTAACAGGAACATCACATGGCATCTAATCCTCGTAATACATCAAATTTAGAGATCTCCATAGCCATTGCACATGTCAGATCCCAAACTATTGTAATCATATACCTTTGCCTCTTTAGATTTTTAACATATATTTATATATATAATAAATCATATGTGTATTAAGCATAAGTCCTAAAGGATTTGAGTATACAATAAACATAAAATATCATATTAAGCACAAGTTAAAAGAATTTAGCATTAATATATATATCAAGGCTTAAATATTATTTAAAATATTTTCTACTACAAAGAGAGGCTAAAATGTGTTTAAACTTAATTTGATGTTCTATTTTTATAAGAATCTAATTAAAAAGCCCACAATGAGCTAGTCTACTTAACTGAGCCAAACTAAAACCCTCAAAAAGATTTTGATCTCATAAAATGTTGAAAGATAAGTTAATACACACAATAGAAAGACATTATATGTAGAGGTCTGTGCCAGTTCAAACCGGCCTGGAATCGGTCTTGAACCACCGATTCTTGGATTGGTTGAACCTTGAACTGGAACTTACTTGTATCCATTACGGGTCATGCTAGGCCAGTTTGAACTAGTAGGTCAATGTCGGTTCAGGACCCTTTAACCCATGCGATTTTTTTTTTCTCATTTTCAAAGCTTTCTACCCGACCCCCCCTCTCTCTCTCTCGTCACTGACACACATACACACACATTTCTAACACACACACATGCATCACATTTCAACTGACACACACATACACATACACATTTTAAATACATACACATACACATAAACAGTAACACACAATCCACACACATATCACACACAAACAGTAACACACACACACCTCACAGACCATAAATCACTTCCTTCCCTCTCTATCTCTTCCTGTCCTCTTTCTCCTCTCTTTCTTCTTCTCCTCTCCTTCTTTCTCCCTCTTCTTTGTTCTCCTTATTCTTCTCTTTCTAACTAAGTTTTTATATTTTTTTTAACCCACCCAGACCTGCCTAACCTAGTGAGTTATTTGGTTAGCAGTCTTCAACCACTAATGAACCGACCACCTACCGAGTCATTTAGCGGTACTTGACCTATACAAACATGCCATGTCAATGAGCCATGCCTACTAATGCTAGTTCTGGGCGGTTCATGGTGTAAACCCCAAATTTTTGGAATCGGTTTAGCATAAAACCCTAAACCAAAGTCAAACGAAACCCTAAAGGTCAACAAAACCCTAGTTTACCATAACCGATTAAGTCCGGCATTGCCATTTTCTTTGGCCCTGGAAAACGAAGTTGGAATAATTAGCTAGAATAGTTCGTAATAGCTATGGGTTATATAAAAACATCAGTTTTGTGAATTTCGGGTGTCCTTTGATCCTGATCAGACACAGTTCTCGAAAAACATGTCTGGGAGCCTGGAATAGTAAAAATATTCCGAATACACCATTACACTCGTAAAAATATAAGGTTTTTAAAAATATCAATTTTGTAATTTTTCGGTAGTTAAAAATGACATATATAGCTATTATACGCGTATTTTCTTACTACCGGTACTTTATTAGTCATATCTACTTTACATTACACTATTCATTACTATTCTACACTATTCTTTTATCTCTACTTTTTCTTATACCTATTCTTACACACTTCATAACCTATAATCCTTACCTTTTACCTTTCACATAACTTTATTTCACATCTACCTTACATATTACATCTTTTATTTAACAAAAATAGAATCTCTCTCCCCCTCCTTTAGTTGTGACCGCCACCCCCCCCCCCCCCCTATCCTCATCAATTTGTTTCAATTTTCTTTTATTTTAATCACACAAAAATCCCTTCACATTTTCCTATAAATACCTCTCTCCTCTTTCACTTCTTTCACACATTCACTACTACAAATTCATACAAAAACTCTCCCAAAATCTCCTCTTAAAGCTCTCTCAAAATACCATCCCAAAACTCTCTCAAAATAATTCCACAACAACCTCTACCAACAACTAAAACCCATAACCACATAACCATACCAAAGTCTTCTTTAGGTAACTACCTTCTTTCATTTTCTTCTTCTTCATGTCATGTAACTTTACATGACCATAGTGTGAGTTTCCAAAGACTACAAGTTATGGAAGCTACATTATATTCATGTATTGTTCTTGTTCATGATAAATTTATTTATGTTCATGTTATTATTTTGTTCATATTATCACTACTATATCTAAATATTATTATCTATATATATATACCTATCCTTTAGAGCATATAAGCTCACTTGCAATTTATTTACTTTCCTTTGCAATTTATTTATTAATTCCTTGCAATTTATTTACTTATTCCTTGTTATTTTAAGACTAGTCTCTAGTCTTAGACTTATCATCATCAAGTCAAAACAAGTTTTTCTTTCTTTCTTTCTTTCTTTCTTTCTTTCTTTCTTTCTTTCTTTCTTTCTTTTTATTTTATTTTGGGACTAGTCTACTTCTTAGACCCGGGAGCCTTGAAAAAGCTAAGACTCCAATACTTGACTTTATTACTTATGTTATTTTACTTGCTATTATTTTCTCATAGTTCATGTTCATTTAAATTGTTGTCCAAAGTTTCAAGTTCTAAAAATAAATTGACAAAAAGAGATTTTTGACACTTAGAAATAAGTTTATGTAAAGAAGAAAATCTATGGTTTGAAAACAAAAGTAAAATTATTTCTTTTCAAGTTACAAGAAGAAACCACTAAAATTTTAGAAACTACTTTACTATAAAAAGATCTTAGGTCACATATTATTTCGTTTTGTTTTTATCAAGAAAATAAATTTTTATGCATGGATGATTCTATGAAAAACATAAGGTGTGAGGAAAGAACAAGGAATTTTTAAATAAAGATTTTTGCAAAAGGAATTGGTACAAGAAAAGTGAATAGGGATAATAGGGTATTTTCTAAAAACTCTAAATAGTATTAGTGTAGAAAACTTAGAAGGAAGAAAATTTTATTTTCAAAAAGTTACTTGGATATATATATACATAAGCCAATATAAAACTTTTTGTAAAATAAAAAGAAACAAAATAGTTATTTCAAGGAGTTTACAAACATGAAATTCTTATTTTCCTAAAACAACTCCAAAACCGACATGGTTTTACTTAAGTAAAATAAATGGATAACTAAACACTTGAGCATGAATGAATATGAGCTAAGTAGTCATAAAAAGAGAATTTTTCAACTATATAGATAACTAAGTATTTATCAAACAAATTTTGATTTCTTGAACCAAAATTGTTTTGTGTTGGAAAATCCGTGGCGAATTTTGTCGCCACTTTTTCAAAGCCTATATGACCTTGTTTGTTAAAAGTAATTTTGGAAATGGGTAGATCTTTTCGAGTAGGTAAAAATCGGTATATTATATGCGCGATTCCGAGTTAAAATGACCAAGTTATGACCATTTTAAGTTGAAATATTCCTTTATACGAACTTTAACGTTCTTTTGATATTGTTTTGTCAAATTTCAAGAAAATTATCAAGGAATACTCATTGCGGGTATTTTTTTTGGCTAGGTGACCCCGAGGATTATTACAATTTAAGGGAGTGCGTGAACGACTCATCCGCTTAGAGGAATAGTCGACATGGCATCGTGAGTTTGTTTCCATTAAATGCTATACTTGTTGTGCTTGTAAATTAGTTGCATTAGAATTAGGAAAAGATAAACCGATGTGTATGTAAAATAATTCTTTGAAAGAACTCTAAGAATATCGGAGCCGGAATTGTTTTAAATGTTTGTTTTAGTATAACATTTGATTGGTATGAAATTTTTTGATCGCCTTAAATTCAAAAATAATTATACTATGACTTTATAAATAAACGAATTCATGCATACACGAAGTGAGTCACATTGCATTTTTGGGTTATTATCCTTGGGTGAGAAGGATAGTAAGCTCATGTCGAAAGCAACACTTGGCGGAAGATCCGAAAGCGATTGCTTGGTGACTTAAGGGAAATGCTTGGCGGATGATCCGAAAGCAAGGTCAAATCAAGTAGATTCGGAATGCTTGGCAATGAGTGCTCGCGAGCATAAAACTTTTTTTTATTAAAACTACTTGTTTTGAGGTTAAGTATCACCAAACCCCGAATGGAGGGTGCAAATCCATTCAACATATAATTCCCGAAAAACTATATGCTTGTTTGCTCACATGTATGTTGCATTACATTTGATTGTTTAATCAACTTGTTTGAAATCTTGTTATAAGAAGTTATTTATGGAAATAGTTCTCACTAAGCCTGTTAGCTTATACCCCCATAGATATCTTTTGCAGTTTCTCTATTTATGGTTAAGGCCACGAGGACCCTATGGGCAGGTAATTTCTTTTTGGATAATAGAAATTTAGATAAAGTGTAGCATTAGTATGATGTACAAAATATCCATGTAATAGGTTAGTGATCAAAGGGAAATGTCCCTAAGTTTGTAAAACCATCGATATGAATGAATGATTATTGTGAATCCTCTTTTCTTAATATGTTTTTATATCTCCTCAAGCTTCATAATTCCACATATGGTTCTCTAAAGTTGTGAAAGTACGCCTTACACTTAATATAAAAGCTTTTGGGATTGGCTAAGATTGTCATACTTAAGCTTTAATATTGAGTGTGGCGGACTATCATGTTTTGGGTACCCGTTGGGGTGTGACATATGGGTTAACCCTACCCATGCCAACTTTTAATTACATGCATAAAAGGGAGATGATGGGTTCGATTTTGGGATAGCGTTGCCACTTTGATCCATCCTCCATGCCATTAATGTTCTTTTTTGTTTTTTTCTTTATTCTTCAATAATTAAATAAAAATAAAAAATCCCATTAGTAAATAAATAAGTAAGTTCTCAAAGCATAGTTGGTAAAATGAAATAATATAAACATATATATCCATAAAAGGGACACAAAATATATATCTATCAAAACGATAAACTTTAAGGAACTTAAAGTGAAAAAAGTCCAGAAATTAAGAGGGACCAGCCCACTAAAGTATTTAATGAAGAAATACAGTGGTTTGATTTCGAATAGCCAATAAGTAGGCATCTGTGAAACAACCTAAAAAATGAAAAGTGATATCTTTTCCTTTTTTGTAAATAATGAATTTCTTTTTAATAAAAAATAAAAAGGGTATTGAAAGGATATAGTTTAACTTAAATATTTAGGGTGATAACCATTTTATGTTTTATTAGGTTAGTGCTCGAATTCAAATACCTACCTTTTTAAAAACCAACTTTCAACAAAGGGTTTTCACATAATCTAGTAGCTTAGTTAGGATAAATTTAATCCATTGATGTTGACTTATTAATTTTTTTCTTTCCTAATTATAATTAACTAGCCACTCAAAAATATAAAAAAAAAACTATTAGTTTTCTTTAATTGAAATGAAAGAGAAATCTATGCT
The DNA here is from genome assembly GCA_024138025.1 of Combretum micranthum. Taxonomy (NCBI): domain Eukaryota; kingdom Viridiplantae; phylum Streptophyta; class Magnoliopsida; order Myrtales; family Combretaceae; genus Combretum; species Combretum micranthum. The sequence continues at coordinate 2,217,451 of JAMXBD010000047.1, forward strand.
CAAGGAGTATTATGATAATCAACATCTTAATACATGCTCCTAGAAAAAGAAATTCCTACTAAAGGGGTGAGCATAACCCTGACACATAATCACCACAATCGCATACGGATGTAGATAAATTAGCAAATCTTGGTTGAGTTAGCTCATCTTAACATAGTTTTGGCGTCTCAAAACTTGTGGTGGCTCATGACCTTGCAATAAACATATAGTATAATACAGACGATGTTGATAATTCCTAGCATCATAGAGTACAAAAGCATAGGTTGTGTAGTCTTAAAGTAAAGGTTAAGTGAACATTAGATTTGCAAATCCACATATAGTCATCTGCCATATCATTGTTTACAATTATGGGATTAGGACATGTTCTCATGGGATCTTGGTGGGTAGGTGAAAAACATTGAGCTAATAACATCTATAAAGAGGAGGCTGCTCTTTTCATTTGGAGAGGATTCTGCGTATTGCTAAAATCGAGAGCAATGCGGAAACTCTACTGAAACATTTTCAAGAAAGATCAAAGTACGTATTCTATGAAGAACAAGTCAAGAACGATTAAATCAATCTAATTTGATCTTTTATCATACTCGTGCACTCGAGAAATCAGGTTTACCTATTCCTCCCACACCTCTCTGTGCGACATTCTATACGTGTTATTAGTTCAAGACTTCTCTTAAGTTGACCATCATGCCTATCGCACATGATCAATTAGCTAAAGTAACCTCACAACACAAATACGCTTGAGAATTTAAACTCTTACTCAACAATTAGTTAACCATAGCCAAGGAAATATTGATAAAATATATTATTCTCATTTATCATTTGCATATCCTTTTTACTTAGTGTTGGCTTTATTCCTATAGCTTGTATGTTTATGGATCTTTAGGCATGTCATGACCAAATTGTAATACGATCACACTTGTTTACAATTGCAGTAGCAAGACCGTAATCTAAGTTAAGGTATATCTAAGTTTTATATGAGAAAATTTATCTACTTTAAATTGTTCGACGAGATTGATGTAATTTATGTGCTCTTTACTTTCATATTGATGTATTAAGTTCTTTTTACTTCCTCATGATTTCCACCCCATGTAGTTGTTTCTACTAAATCTTGATGTTCCACATTATTCTTTCCCTCTTCATTTATTTATGCTATTGTTTGTGATTGTCCATCATTTCCATTTACCAATAATAAATTTCATGGTGAGATTTCTAAAAGAAATTTGAATCAACTCACAATATATTATATATATATATAAGAATTAGTTTGAAAAGAATCAACATTTAGGGCAAATTTGTATAATTAACATAAATAAAAAAGTCAATTTAATGGCTTAATAGAATAATTCTTAATTTGAACTTAGTAGCAAACATTGATTTCCTTCGATGAATTTTCCTTGATATATCTGTCATGTTCCAAATAAGGTCTAGAGTACCAACAATTCTGTCATGTACAACACTCAAGCGATATGCACAAATGGTAAATGCAACAATCATGAATTTTTATATATTTAATTAAGGTAAAGCAAATCAATAATGAAATACTCATACTTCGGCAATTGATGGGGAACCTGAGATTTCTGAGTAGCAGCAACTGCTTAGAGGATTGATATGAATAGCCTGAATAGCTATATCTTGTATCTCTATCAAAGCAAAAGCCTCATTTAAGGGTCACAGCCATTACGCATCTTTACCTATATCAATCATTTACAATGTTCAAGTTAATAGAGCCTATGATCCTAAATTGTATGAGTGCAACTTCTCACCGATATAGATAAATGTTATCCCACTACTGTTCCTCCCTATCAGCTATCTACCGAGCAATTTTTTATGGTCTAAGTGCTTAACTACTATGCTAACAATGCCTAGCAAGATTGTTGCCTCTCAAACCAGGTCTAGAAATGACCACACAGCAATCAATTATTTATTAAGCCATCTTTAAGCATCAATTCATTTAAAATGCCTATCCTAAACGAGCAACAAATAAGTCACTGTGTACCTATATTCAAGTAGGAAATCTTGCCACAAATAGATAATAAGTGATCCACAGAATAAGAATCTCGACTGTGTTGTGGATGTACCACTACCTTGAAAGCGAATCCAGCATGACCTAGGTGCAAATCGCCAACCGTTGACCACCCCAAGGTTAAAACAGTTTGCTTTTGTCACATACACTTGCAGTAGAAGCTTGGAACAACTAGATTTTCAATTGCCCAAAACAAGAAAAAGAAGGAACAAATGGATTTGTAATTTTTGTCTCTTAGGTCGGTCTTTTTTGGAAGTAAAAACAATAACTATATATATTCAATCAAAAGTAACAAACAAAAATTAATTGTTTTAGAATTGATTTAAATTTTGTCAACTTTAGAAGAATAAATTTTTCGTTTAAAAAATAATGAGAATTTCGATTTTAAGAACAATAATATTCGGTTATGGAATTTAAAAAAAGATTTAAGTTAAGTAACGTTTGAGATGTAATTTACTTATATGCCCTCATCGCTTGTAGTGATTAAGAAAGTTATTACCTAAAGTACTTTTGACCCCTCTTTTCTCTTTTATGGTGTGTGACACCTATTTTGTTAATCTTTTCCTTTTTAAATTATTTTCTTTCGTAAATATTATATTCTTAATTTTTGTGCTATTTATGTATTCTTACAACTTTCCTATTATATTTATTGAATACTATTATTAACGTGTATATATATATTTTTTTCTTGATATAATTGTTATTGGCTATTCATGTTATTACTTTTATTTATTTGTAAGAAATTTTCGGGATATTTCTGTATCTACTAAGTACTTCCTCGTATGTTTCTTTGGATTTGTTATATTTAATTTATGGAAGACGCAAATTGTTATTTCTCACAGATCACGATTGTATACACCACTAAGAAAACAAAGTTTCACATTCAAGTTCCTGATGTGAAAGCTACTGTAGCGGCTGCTTAATATGTAAATTATTAGACAGTGTAAGGGCTAACAAAAATCTTGTATTGCGGTTCTTGTAATACCAATATTGACACGAGACTAAACTTTAGATTTTTTCAAGAGTATTAGAAGAGTTTTTTCTACCAGACTTATATTTTACAAACCAATCATGACAGTGGGGGTTTACTTTATTTAGTAACTTAAAAAAAATTTCAACCAAAGGTTACCTAAAGGCCTATTCCTAATTCGTACAGTAAGGTCAATTATTTTTTAAAGCTACATAAATTTTTTGGAAATGAAACACTATGTTTGGGTCGCTGGAAAATCACCAAAACCGAAAGAGATAAGAGAAATGAAGGAAGCTTGTGTGTTTGGTTGTTTTTATTGGGAATGAAATTGGATGAAATAGATGAAAGGGGATGGAAATTTTAGGTGATGTAGTTTTCATCCAGATTTGGAATGAAATTGATAGAAATGGGGGAAAGTTAATTAGAATGATAAAAATACCTTTTAAAGTAAAATAAAAAAGAAAAGTACGGATATTTTAGCCTATTACATATTTTATTCTCTTTATTTCTTTTATAATCCTAATCAAACAACATTAAAAATAAAAAATTCATCCCATTTCATTTCATTTTTAATTTTTCACTCTATGAATCCAGACAAGAAATAAAAATAATATTTTCATTTCCTTTCTGCTCTTTTATTTCTGTTCATTTCCTTCATTTGCACTTTCTTTAAAATTGTCAAACAGAGTGGAAATGTCCTGAAACTGGAATTGATCTTTGATCAATCTCAGTTAGGAAGTCTCAAAAGAAAGACGAGATAATCACGTGAATCTTGAAACTACTCAGTTGAATACAGTTGGTCATCTTTTCTCTTCCTTTTCTTATTAAAGGTAAGATCAAGTGTCGAAGCTGATGGACGACGATGATGCGTGCTAAAAACCGAAAGATCGGCATGGCAATCACAAATGTCGATCTTCTCATTCAACAATACGGTCACCGGACTGGCCGGACAGTGAACGGATTTCGCACAAAATGGTGATGATGAGTTAGAGCATGGATCCCGTAGGTGATCTTCTATCAGCTTTTGGCACTTCGTTGTATCTTCCTGTTGTCCAAAAATAAATAAAATCACTAAATACATAGAATGAGCATATTAAAAATATAATACACGGATCTGTGATGTACATATCCATAAATAAAAGAGAAAATATTTATTTAGTATGTAAATAACAATTAGATTTGAATATGCATATTAATGGAATAGATGCTTTCCAAAACAATTCCCACAGGTATATATTAAAATTTTATTAGTATTTAAGTGCACGTATTACATATATATAACAAGTACCTATAATATGAATTGTATCATTTTAAAATAAAGGTAAAAAATATAATATATTTATTACATGGAATTTCAGATATAGGGAAGTTTTTCACCGAAAAGCTGCCCATTTAAATTATGTTATAAAATATATCGAGTTGAATATTCAATTTTAGCTATATGATGTGAATAAAAATTTATACCGGTTTAATCTTACCCTTCCATCTAGAAAGATGAATTTTTCTAAGAGTGAGATCGTCTATCCCTGATCTAGCCACATACAAGTCTTGTAGGATATGTTTCAATGCGATGCGGCGATAACACTTTGTCTAAACTCCACAAATCTGATGTCTGTAACAAAAAATCCAATTAAACTTAGATGACATTATGCTTTTTCATACATCTATGCGTGCTATATAGCAATCATGAGACATAGTATTCCGACACTAATGCTGTCAATGTAATTCGTGACTATATAAAAATATCTTAATAATGAACTGTTTTTCATTTCGGTTGGTTTTCGAAATCAGCCAGTATGCCTTATGCACTAATTAAATTAAAGGCAAACTAGCAATAAATAAATGCAATATAATATGCTGTGTATATAAAATATATGTCATGCTAATCAGTTGCCTTTATGAGTGCATGTTAGCTTTTGCTATCTGTTGTTGATGCTTAAATCAGACCAAAAAATTAGTGCACCTAAATATATATATATTTATATGTACTATATATGGATAGATATAGATATAAATATACCTGAAAGAATGCGCAGAAGCAGCTCATTGACGCAAAGGTCAACTGCTCGTGAAGGTGATGAGATGTCAAAAACGTGCAAATTCCAAGTCAGCATTTCCACGTATGAATGGTGTGATTGACCCGAGACGCCATTCTAGGGCTTGTAACATTATCAACTCCATCCGCTGGATCGTACTTGATTCATAGCTGTGATCAAGGTCCTCCATCTGTTCTTCAACCAAATTAAACAATTGTACAAGTAGGGTTTCATTGATCTAGAAGTTTGCCGATAACAACTACTCATGGGGACAAAAAATTGAATAGGCGGGTAAAAAATTTATCGATACTTATACACCACTCACTCATTCGTATACGTGGTATTAATACTAGTTAAGCATTTTTTCATTTCACAACATTGCCCTAACATTTATTTTGTAAATGAAACCACTTATGCTCCTTGTGTGAACCTTGGGTATTTATCAGTTGGTCTTAAGTTTGTTTCACAATATTGAAAGTGACAATGTGATGTATAATCTGTTTGGAAGTACAAGCGCTATCATTGTAGATTGACTTTCTTTGAATAACTATGAAGTATATAATTTTGAAATCATAGGACGCTTTTCATTTACTTTGTACTTTTATTGAAAAAAGGGGGGAATAAATAATCAAGGACAACTGGGTGAGCCCAAATAAGATCCTCAACTGTCTAAAAAGCATACATGATTTTCTTATGTGGATTAATGGATATGAGAGCTAATGTTGGTGCGAGTGTAGGGTTGGAGACTTAAGTTTTCAAGCATCATAGTCATTAAACGTACCAGATATTTAATTTTCTTTACAATCTCATTAAGCTAATTGATAAATGTAATGGATTAGATTATTTAAAAAAAAAAAAAAAAAGAACATTTCGTAGCTTTATTGCTCGTAGATTTCGTCTTTCTCACCTGAATTTCCTGGAAGGTATGAGTAGTCGAAGTCTCAGTGTACTTTGATGCTAGGGATAGGCATGCGATGGACACCAATTCAACCATCCAGAGTTCCCATTTCTAGAAATGTATTTAAAGCATCAAAATAGGCCAAACATGTGTAGAAAATATCATTAAAACTAACATATCACCTAAATTGATTAATATCATATAAATATCATTAATACTTTCATATTCGTAGTAATGGTTATCTGTTTGCTAGCTTTTTTCGGTAAATATAGACATATTTTTCTTAACAGTTCTCATGAAAAGATCAAATAGAACAAATATAGATAAAATATAAATTCAAATCGAACATATTTATAAATATTATTTTGATATAGATACAAATAAAAAATAAACCATCCTAATAGACCCATATGAAGTCCATATTTATTCTCCACTCATCTAAATACGTAACATGTTAGAATTACATTGAAAAACATCAAAAAATCATGAAAGGAAAAACCAACTAGAATACCATTATATATCAAAACGGAGTCCATATTAATTCTCCACTCACCTAATTATGTAACATGTTAGAATTACATCGAAAAAAAACATCAAAAATTCATGAAAGGAAAAACCAACTCGTATAAGAAATGATAGAAAGGACATTAACAAGTGACCCTATGTGCCATTTAGCGCCGGGAAGAAATTCAAACACATATTTCTGCACTTACTTTTTCTTAAAATGCTTCTACTAATAGAACCCTAATAAATAATATAAGCACTTCACTTCGTATACATGTGCTTGGAAGAGATGCTGTGCATTATAAGTAAGTACAGAAGCATGTGGACTTAGAGCATTACCTGACATCTACATGTGGATACAAAACGATCGAAGTAATTGGCAGCAAGGAAAACGGTTCCATAAGAGAGCTTCAATCTACTCTGCGACTGAAAGCATTAATAAATTTAAGAAAGATATGTAGAGAGGAGAGAAAGAAGTGCATAAACTAAAATATATTCGTCATACATAAGATCATTAATTAATTTAATTATACATGTATAAATATCATTTGTTTTACATATAGTTTCAATAAGGACATATGTTAATCATTCGAGATAGTGAACCTTAATTAGCCAGTGAATCGCTCTGGACCTAGCAACTACAATCCGACAGCATCAATAACTTGTTCCATATAACCATGTTAGGCATGTAATCCATTTCCTTGATAAGATAACTATCGAAAGCTACGTCGTACTCCTCTTTGGAGATGAATACGTTTGATGATATAGTGTTGTTATCGTAAGAAAAGGGGGTTGATAAAGGAGGAGGACTGTTAGTAACAAATGTAACCAAGTTCTCATGACAAAGCAAGCTATAGCTATCCATTGATTGTTCTTTTTTTGGCTAGCTATTCGGACCAAACAAAAGGAAAAAAAAATATATGGATACTTAAGTTGGCAGAAAAGGAAAGAGAAGTACATGGGATGAAGAGTGGGACTGGATTTAAGGAAATGGGAAGAGGTGGGGGTGTTGGAGTTGGTGGTTAGAAGGGGGGAGAGGAGAGAAATGGGAGAGTTATGCATGGAACACGACCCACATGAACTGGGGTAAATGCGGTTCCAAAAAAGTCGATACTTGTGTTTTATTTTTATTTTTTTCACTGCAGTAACCCATTGCGTGAGCGAGTGCACGAGGATTGCTTTGCATTCTAGTGTTGATTTAATGCCTGGCCACCACACAAAACCCAACCCCACCCCCCCACCCACACTGGGCTACTAGATTTGGAGATTGGGATGTCTCGTTAGGAATTTTTTTGAGGGTGGGGTCCTAACTATTCATACGAAGGGTCGCCAACTCGCCATTGCCAGTTGTATGTGGGCCCAGATGGCCCACACTAACTATTGCTCAGTCTTCAATCTCATTTCTTTATATAATCGTTGAGTATCGATTTTGTTGGTCCGTTTTTTAACATTAACCAATAACGTTAGAGGTTACTGCACACGTGAATCAGCAGTGGTACACTTACGCTGCCCAATGACATCAATAGTAGTTACAGCTTACAACACGCGGGACTGGTCACGACTCAACCACGACTGGCCTTCGACTGCTGATATTTGCAGACCTCTTTGATCGCTTTTCTTGTACCCTTTTTCGGGTGCGGAAACCGTCCGAAAAATGCCGATCTCTCCCATTTCAAATCAATGCGACTGCCAATAAAATTTCTGTGTTCAGACATTCTTGGTCTGGTTCCGTTTGGCTTTCTTCTCTCTTTCGTCTTTTTTTTATGATGATATAAAAAATGGCATATGACTTAGAGCATTTACATTTATCTGATCTTTCGTAAAATCCTTAAAATACTATATTAGTATTTAAAGAGATTTTTTATCTAAAAACCTCACAATTTTTTTCTTAATATCATTCACATAAGTTCTTTCACTTCTTTTTATACTTTTATGAGTCACATTTACTTTTACATAATATCTTACTTTTACAAAATAATAATATAATATTTCGAAGGAACTCATTTTTTAGGGTCCTTCGTAGATGACCCTAAGAAGTTGAAGAAACTCTCCACTTCCATAAAGATCTCAAAAAATGAAATCCTTCGCCTCCAATATGATGCTCTATGAGCCAATTTAACAATAGTTGTACTATTTGCGAATTCTATAAACCTTTGTCATTAGCACTCTATAAACCTTGCTTTTACAACTTCTAGACTTACTTCTTGTTACAATCATGATCTTACCTTAATTCATCCAAGCCTTTCTTCACCTTTGACCTTTTCTTTAGAATCTTGGTTTCTAACTCCCATCAAGGAATATCTTCAGCTAAATTGTAATATAAAAATAAATAAATTTATAAAGCTGGGCAAGGAAATGCCATAAGTTGTTTTATGAGAGGATAAAATAGTCTTTTGCAATGAAAATCTACAATCATAACTACCCATTCATAATATACGTGCCTTCTTATCTACAAACGTTATACTAAATCCTTAAGCCTTATAAACCTCTCTTTGCTAGATCCTCCTTTGAAGGACTATCAAGAGGCTATGAGATTAAGGTAAGTTGTTTTCTTTTTATCCTTTATCAAACCTGCGAGGTTTTGTTCTCTAATCCATTTTTTCCAATGTGTTGCATTTGGGGAAAAAGCTAGGAGAAAAACACTAATCTTTGTTCTAGTGGTGGTTATTGTTTGTGAAAGAAGAAGGGAAAATAGTTTGTTTGCAGTTAATGTAACTTATAAAAGTGTTTAAATGTTTTCCAATTCGTTTTTAAAGTTTTGTTTGGTTTAAGATCAAGAAAAAGGATGTTTAGGAGCTTTTCTCGTGTTTTGGAGTCAGCAGGAGTACGAACAGGGATCACGACCATGACACGGGCCATAATCTCTCAAAAGTGGCAAATTCTAGCCAATCACGACTAAACAAAAAGCCATGATGGCCATCACCACCCCCATCACGCCATCTATAACGAGCATGACAAGGGTGTTTTGGTATGTTTTTCTTCTCCAAAGCCTATCATGCCCTTCATCACAAGCATGATCAATAGGGGGATGTTGTGACCTTTTTATCCCTGTTTTGACCTTTCTAAATACCTAAACTCTTAGCTTAATATGTAGTACACCTATATCAAGTAGTAAGGCATATCTAGACCTAGAATAGTTGTAGTTCCTAATAGCTTAGGAGATTAGATCACCTTATAAGTAATGTTTTTCCTTTTCAAAATAAGTTTTGAGGTAGTTTTTGCTATTAGGGTGCAAACAACGAGCTGAGCTCGGGCTTGGCTCATTTAGCTGAATAAGCTTAAGCTCGACTCGTTTAGCATATATATTATTTTTAAATATTTTTATAATATTAAATTAATATAAATAATTACATATAATATTATATTAATAATATAATATCAATATTATATAAATTAAACAAATACTTAACGAGCCTATTCTCGAGCTTAGCTCCGAGCCTAAGGATAAAATCAGGCTCAGCTCGTTTAGCTAAACAAACCAGAATTGGAGCTCGTGCTCGACTTGTTTAGCTAAATGAGTCAAATCGAGCTGAGTCGGCTTGAAACGAGCTGAGCTCGAGTAGCTTGCAAATAGCTCGCCCGTTTGCAGCCTTATTTGCTATGTATGATCAAGTGAGCTTAATTTTGTCGAATTAGATATTTCAAGCGTCATATTGGGTATGTCCTTATTCTTACTGTTGCATGTGAATGTAGACTTAGAAACTACAAATGGACTTAACACTATCTAACTTTAAATTATTTGTTACTTGTGCTTGGCTAAGTTTAGTGGACCAAGAGTACTGGTGTTACTAGGATGACATCCTGATGATTTATGTTTAGCGATGTTCTCAGTGGAGTTGCACACAAAAAGGATTTTGATAGTTAATAAGTAGTACGAGTACAGTACCTAGGGCATGTGGGAAGAACCAACACCAATATATACAAGAATCTATATATGTATATATGTACTTACTTTTCATACTCAAGTTTATGGCTAGTTGCAAATAGTTTTAAACTGTGTTGGTTGTTTGGCTAACTAAAGATAATAGACTATAGTTATTGCATGTATTACCATATTGCATGTGAATCTGTAAGTTGTTTGTTCAAGCAATGTGGTTATGGTTTGGCATATTAGGCTTTGCACTCATTCCTTTTATTTTTCAGAATAGGTGATGATCCAGTGGTTTTTTCATTTGACTGGCTACGATATATACAAGGATTATGGGGGCAATCATAGTGGATTTGATTTTCCAAATGATTTCTAGAATGAATAGAATTATGAGATAGTTAGAGTGATGGGCTTCTGGAGTTCAAATATCGGTTTATATGATTCTTTTTTGTTTTAAGACTTTTCATCTAGTGTTTTAAGTTGCGCTTGGTTTATGTCGATTAAGTTATTTAGAAGTTTTTATTTACGAATTTAGTGTTTTAAAAGTTTCTCCTTTAATGTGAAATATTAATGTGTCCATCTCTAGTGAGGACACGTGGCAGGTGTTAACGTGCTCAGTTTAAGGCGCTAGATAAATGATATATCTTGATGGCTTGTCTACTAAGTTAACCAAGTTTCATGAGTCATCACCTAACAAATGTACTATTAAGCTATCGATGTAATATGGTATGCATTAGAGGCTTTCAAGTTGCAAGCTGATGAAGTTTGAGAAAACAACTCTATGATATGAAAGAAAATAAGTAGAACACATACAAGACATGTTGGATTATTAGGCTAACAATGAAAAGGTAAGCTGACAATATCACCTTGTGTGTTCAAAGACCGAAACCACCAAATAACTTACATTTAAATATGCATCAAATGAAAACTTCAAAGATGAGATAAGTACATGAGTTACATACACGCTTAGAGACTAAGCAATCAAACGCATCATAGTACTACGTCACCATATGTGTAGGTATTGAAGCATTGGTGAAGCGATAAAGGAATGGCTAACCCTCAACCACTCACTCAGCAATGTAAGAGAAGTTGTCCCATACCTATATCTAAAAATTAAGATTGGTCATTTGAATTTTATATAGTGATTGGACAAATCAAGTTTCTAGGTTGTGATTGAACTAGTTAGACCAACAAAATGTGTTTAGGTTTGACAACTATGCCTACCAATATTGTGTCATAAGATGTCACTCCCTTTATATAACATTCAATCCTCCAACTACTTAATCATTCAATCCCTCAAGGAAGAGGTGACCGAAACTCTTACCAAAAGCAACTGTTAAGTAACACTTGGCATTTGAGTTAGAGAATGTAAGAGTTCAACTTAGTAACCCATCATCATTATTTGTCCCTCTTGTGTACTACACTTAGTGAATCTACCAACCACTTTAACCCCACTTTTGTCTTGTCATAAGTTTAGCCAATATATATATATATATATATATATCCTTTCATATAGAATTTTCTTTGTCATAATAGAAGACTTGGATGTCTACTTGATGAACCCAAGTTAAGTAAATGGTAGCTATTTAGTCAAAAGTTCCAATATCATATTCATATTGCTGCAAAACCATACCCTTAAGGAATCCAAGACTACAAGCTCCCCACCATGTGTTCTAAGACCAAAAGTTCCCTCAACATCGTACGTTCTTCTAAGACTATGTACCATCTTGACATCCCAAGTAATGCCATAACATCTTAATCCTTAAGATTTCAAGCTCAAACATTGTTTTAGGACTCAACCATCATGCTTTAAAATTGAGCAATTATGTTGCATCTAACTTATATAACACCTTAATATCTAGAAGAAACATGCCTTCAACCTTGGAAAATCTTTCCTCGTACCCTCCATCATCAATGTTTTTAAGTTTAAGATATTTTCAAAAATAAAAGTAAAGCCTGCTTTTATCTCCAAAATCTTTCCATGAAGCAACTTCGTAAACTAAATGACAATAGATGGCATACTATATTAGAGTCGAAGCAACAAACCTCCAAAGTATTACAACTTTCTCAAGACAAGTGGACTATAGATCTACTAAACAACAACATGACTCCACCTTGTTACTAAATAAACTAAGTATACTCCTTTCCTCCATGTTTTGCATTTTTTTTCCAATACTCCTTGGTGGCACAAGTAAGTAAAGACATGATGAGACAATGTGCTTCTTTTGGCATCCTAATTGCACCAAGAGTTGTCATCCCATCTCATTGTAACATATCAACATCTAAGGGTGGAGAGGCATTGATAAGGGAAACCTCTATTAGGCAATGCTATCCTTGTACAATGCTCATTATGAGATGCCCTCATATGGTACTTAGCATGTGCAACATCTTGGTATGAAACTTATCTTTTCCAATCTATTTTTAACTTGTAGCTTGATTTGTTTATTTATTTTGATGTTAGAATGCAAAAAATAAATGAAAATCTTTGAAAAAACAAAAAAAAAAATCATAAATATAATTGAAAGAAAAATAGAGGAAAACAAGAGAAAAAGACAATTTTTGAAAAAAAAAAAAAGAGAGAGTGCAAAATGAAAATAATACAAAGCATAAAAATACCAAGGAATTGGCAACCTAGGTCCATCACCTTGCAAAATGAGGGTGTTTTATATTTTATACTAAGCATATACAATCCACATGCTAGCCATATGAGCTTCCAAGAAATGTTTGCACATGTTAATTGCCTCTAATTTTTTAATCAAAACTCCCTTGAAGCCTTATCTAGTTTAGCTTCAATTTTTTTGATGAGGCACAACATATACAACTACTATTTTGAAGTTATACATAAAAGCAAGAGGAATACGATAGGGAGTCTCTCAAAAGGAGGAGATGGCAACTTAGAAGTAGAAGAGGCGACACACGAGGATTAATGTGTGTGTGTGTTTTGGAGGGCGTAACCAGGGATTTAGGGTTAGTCTTGTATGAGCTTATGGTTCCACACAAAAGAAAAGGAAGAAATAGAAGGTTAGCTAACTCTTATTTTATGGGAAAACCTTATGAAACTTGATCTTTATGCTTGTGGCTGTGGAACAAATTTTTTGTCAGTTGACCATAAACATGTAATTATATTATAATTTTTTCTATTTTTTTCAAGTCATGTTAGATTAATTGACCAATATACAAGCCATTCAACTCAAATACCAGTTGAAGGCATGTTAAGCATGGATATGATACAAATTAATTACAAATTATATGCAAACGAAGAAAGAGACAGACATGCCCTTAAAACAAAGATTTTTATAAGTTAATTTATGAAATGAAAGTTTTATAAGAGAAGATTGATTGTAGAAAGTAGGAAGTTCTATAATATTGTGGTGAATTTTTCCTTTTCAAGGGTGGGTGTGATTCTCTCATCCTTACCTGTTTTAATAATTGAGTCATCAACTTTTAGTTTTCAATATTTTCAAGCTCTTATAAAAATAGAATTTTTAGAAAATCGTTATATTTCCATTCAAAATAAATATACCTTTAAAACATGTTTAATTAGTTGATGTATATTTTTGCAATATATGTAATTTCTTAACAAAGTGATACTAATTTTTGTTTTCACATCTTTTTTGTAGCCCTTATATACTTTTGTCTGATATTGTTAGTACTACATATAAGAAACATGATAATATTTAATAAAAAATATATAAAAATGTCATCGATTGAAAATAATATGAAAAATAGTAGGATGAGCGGGTATATGATGGGTAAGGTATGAAGCACTACACATACCCTACCCTATAAGGTGTAATGCATTGAATTTTGTACCAATAATCTATCTTATGGCATTTTGTACTCTCTTTTACCCTATAAAACCTATGGAATCTACAAATTTTTTTTTAAAAATATATCTATATATATTTATTTCCTCCTTTCTTGAACTTAAGCTTATTATTTTGGCATGGTTTTATGTAACATTAACACTAGGTTATTTCATATATTTAATATAAACAATTCGTAGAAAGAAATTTGAGAAATAATTTGTTAATATCACAGTTTCGCTATATGCACAATCTATTTATACGTGAAAAACTTGTAATAAGTCCCTATGAAACCTAATTATATGATATTAAACAAAATTATAAAAATTACAGCAAATTTAAACTTAAAAACTTTGAAACTACTTCTATATTAATTGGTCTTAAAAGATAAACAACATCTCTACATAATAAAACAGTATAAATCCTTCTACAATAAAAATTTTTGAAATATAGTCCACAAATCATAATCTTGAATAAAAGTAGTTGAAAAATTAAAAAAAAATGGAGTATTATTTTTTATTTCTTGTATATGAACATTATTGTTTGATATTCAACACCATAGATACATAGGTATCCTGCAACCTATATACTTTACATTAGAGTATAAATTTCAGGGTGAACAAATTCCAAATGGATATAATGTATGAAGACCTCATACCCATACCCTACTATAAGAACAAGTTCCAAAAAATCAATGCCCACATCCTATCTTGTGACCCTTAATACTCACTCGAATACTAACCAATCAAGCAACGTACAGTTGAGTATCATATACAATAGGATTACCCGCTCATCCTTAATTCATCATTGACATGCTTAACCTTTAAATTGATCCACAATGATTAATTTAATGAAATAAAAATATCAAATAAATTTAATTATATAATAAAAATAATAATTAAGAAAAAAAAGTGGGGAAAAGAAGGTTGGAGCAAAATCACACAAACCTAGATCTGTGTTTGATCATTGATTTTATTATATCTTATTTATATCTAATTAATCTGTTTGATCTGTTTATGAGTAAAAATATTGTTTTTTCATTTGTATCTGTTTTTTAACAAACATCTGTTTGAAAACGATAAAAATTTAATGCGAAAACAACCATAATAAGATTAGTCAATCATAATGAAATGAAAAGCTAATGCATGTGAGGTTAGACGAAAATTTTAACTAATTTTCCTTTTAAGAATTTGAAACTTAAATAGAAAGAATGAAAAAAAAAAATAGAAGAAGAAGAAATCAAGACTCAAATAAAATAAAATAAAAAGGTGAATATTATGCCTAAACGTGTTCCTAATTCCTACATTAACATTACTTCTGAAGCACTTTGTCCAGTTTAAGGTCCGGTTACAGTGCATGGACAGGAAAGCGGTCATAAAATCTTGCTGGAGGTAATTTATTCCCATATCATCTCTTTTTACATCTTATCTAGGAAGTTCTCGTACAGTTCTTCTTATGTTTATCTAGATTGACACAAGTACCAGAATCTGAAGCATTTGTCCTCTGATCCCTTTCTTTTGTATATATTTGGATAAAATAATGGCACTATGGTAGCTCACTTAGCACAGATATAGTGATTATGAAAGAGGAAAGAAACCCAAACCTCCAAGCAATGAATATATGCTCTTCTCATGAAAGCTAAAGCAAATGGAATAGAGAAAAGGATTCCGAATGCCACTCTCCATCGCTAATTATAATTAATTTTTCACTTACGAGGTAGCAATTTCCCATGCCTATATAATGTTGCAGAAGTACTTAAGTTCAAAATCACTAACAACTAATCTAAGTATCTTAGGAAGAAAAATCATTGATTTAGATAAGATGTCAAACACATTATATTTCATCCTGCTTTTTGTTGTCAATTTCCTCACAACCTTATCACCAACAAGTACATTTCTCATTTTTCCTTTTTCTTTTTCTTTTCTTTTTTTTCTTTTGGGTTGATCGTTTCGGAACATATTCTTCCTATTATTGTTAAATAAATACATATGGACTAATGTCAATGTTTTATTTGTATAATGGTCCTCCCATGATTTGTTTGATTTATAACTTCTGTGCAGATGGAGGGCAGCTTATGATGATGAACAACTGCGGAGAAGTCATATGGCCGGGAATACTTGGCGGTACCAGGCACCCGACTCCTAAAAGTGGTGGATTCCGCCTTGGCATCGGTCAGGAAGCAATCATTGATGTACCCGAGAAATGGTCAGGCAGGGTATGGGGCAGGCAGGGCTGCTCCTTCAACCAACTTGGAAAAGGATCCTGTGACACTGGGGACTGTAATGGCTTATTACATTGTCAGGGGATCAGCGGTGTACCACCAGCAACCGTGGTTGAGATGACTCTTGGCTCATCCACTTCGCCGCTTCATTACTACGATGTCAGCCTAGTGGATGGCTTCAATTTGCCAGTTTCAATGAAGCCGGTCGGAGGGGGGATCGGATGCGGTGTGGCATCATGTGAGGTTGATTTGAATGTTTTCTGTCCATCAGCCTTGGAAGTTAAGAGGGGAGGTAGGGTTGTGGGGTGTAAGAGTGCATGTTTGGCAACGCAATCTGCAAGATATTGCTGCACTGGGAAGTTTGCAGATCGGAAAATTTGCAAGCCAACGTTATTTGCTCATGTATTCAAGGCATTTTGTCCCAGAGCATATAGTTATGCTTTTGATGACTCTTCAAGCCTCAATAGCTGTAGGGCTGCGCGCTACCTTATCACTTTTTGCCCTCCCAAATGAATATGGAAAGTATTTGATATATGTTTTGTAGTTCTTATGGCAATACCAAATAGAAATTAATGGTGATGGCAGTTGTGTGGAGTTTAAGGAGTCTGTAGTTTTTAGTTTTGCTATTGGAAAATGTCTCCAACTTTGAAGCGGTGAAATCCTATCCTGAAATTTTATATACGAATGGCTTGTACGGATTTTAGGAATCATATTGTCAATGGAAAGTATTCGGTATGAATATTAGGCATAAATGTTCATTCCAAGGACAAGTAACTCTTACCATTGTTGTCATAACTAGATGACGGTTTGACCTGGATATGTTAAAGGGTTATAAATTGAGGGATCAAACCAAGTTTAATAAAATATAAAAATATAAGACATATTTTGATTATAAAAAATAAATATATAGCATCACTCGATTTAAAGTAGGATCTGGCCTAAAGAGGCCTACAAGTGGGTCCACAGGCCCTAGCCTCCAAACCAAAAAATTTATCCTAACTAAAAGCTTGAAGTCAGATACAGTATAAGATATACTGATACCATATTACAGCCCATCAACTAAGCTCTATCTAATATTCCATTTTAAATATGAGTCTTATCCCGTTGGCATGTTATAATGGGCAAGACAATCATAATTCATTAGAAATACAACCGAACGGATCGTTATAGGATACCCGATTGTCCAACCCGTTAAAAACCTTATAAGAACAAATCCTATAGGGTTTTGGGATAAATTTGGGAAACTTTTTGTAAACCTATAGGATTTAAGGTCCAGTCACTAGTTATAGTGATAACCCGAAAGAAAACCCAACTTGATAAGTTATAATAAGATATAGAATAAAATAATTTAAAAAAATTTAAATTCAAACTAAAAAATGAAACCTTAAGAAGCAAAACTTCTGGAGACAAAATTTTAGCAAAAGATGATTGTATGAATTGTTTATTGAGATAGTATTTTTATAATATAATTAGATACTTGAACAATTCATATATGCATATTTCTTATGTTCATGCCACCTTTCTAATTTTACTATAGAACATGCTAGTTTATATTTTGTAATGCATACTAAAAATGTTATCTAGTTGAATTTTTTTATCCTTTTTCCCAATTGAAATAAATAAGAAGATAGAAGGAGCGAAGTCTAAGATTTTGTCCCCATGACATTAATCCTTTGAAAAATAAAAACACAAAAAAAAAACTTTAGAAAATTTATTAAAAAAGAGACCTCATAAGGGCAGGTCGAGTTGGCCCGAAACCCTACAAAGGCGAGTTTTGGTATGATAATAAAAACCTATATGGTTTCGCATTGGGTTTGGGACACCTTATAGAGAAGCGGGTTAGGTTCAGGTTTTAAATGACCTATCCCAAATCTACCCTAGTTGCATCCATATAATTAATGATATGTTTGAAATAACCTAAATTATAAACTTAACTAAATTTACATTTTGGTATATGTTGAATTATTGATATGTGAAATGATCGTAAGTGTAATTAGTTAATAAATTGAATGTATTAGAATAAGTTAGCAAATTATATTGTAATGTGCATGTTAAGTTAAGTCTTTTGGATTTTAGAAAAATTCTTTAAAAACAAGCCTAATTCTTTTTTTTAAGCAAATCAAACCCAACTCATATTTAACCAAGCCCCAAGCCCATGCCTTATTCCCCTAAATGTCAAAAGCAGATTTAAGATAATATCAAAGCAAATCTTTGTAAAATTTCAATCCAAAACAGATAAAAACCAACACCCCCTTGAGAAACCTTCCCAAGCACTAATTCTCATCATAATTTTACAAACAATCCACCTAAGATTCTTATCAAGACTCCATCCACAAGTTAAAGTTATATAAGGTAAAGTTTTGCATGTCTTTATGTGATCATTTACTTATTTGTTTTCTTCATGGGATGAGTTTATGTTTTAATAATTCCACAATTAAGTGACTATGATATTGATGAGTTAAGTTGATATATGGAGTTAGATGAATTCTTGAAGGTGTGAAAGATGAGTTGTTGAAAGTGTTGAAGTTGTTTTTCGAAGATGAATGAGTTAATAAAATATATGAGAAGTTTATATGATGTATCATAAGTTATGGATGTTGTTTGATGAGAGAGATGTGAAGATTATGTATATTTGGTGTTGTTAAGTGCTTGTGTTGATTGTATATAAGCTAATAAAAGTAAAAATGTGATGTTTAAGTTCAAAATATACATGCCTTGTTTTTCGAAGGAGTACACGAAGGAAACACAGGGTGATGTTTTGGGTGTGTATCTCGTTGAGGTCTTGAAATAATACTACTTGAAGAGAAACACGGGGGAAACACGACCACATATATCCAACCGTGCTCCTCACTGTGTAGTAAATAAAGAAAAAAGACGTAACAACACAGTTAAAACATAGGTTCGTGCACCTTGCCATGCTTCTCTCTGTTTTCGACAAGAATTGGGTTAAATGGATACACAGCTAAAACACAACCTCTTGAATCAAACTGTGTTTCTTTCTAGTTGTTGTCATGTTTAGTATAACGAAGAAATACGGGTTAAACACGATCCCTTGTTTTGAGTCGTGCTTCTTTCTAAGTTGAATTTCTAATTAAAACTTTGGTTTTGTATTTCACCATGTTTCTCTTATAAAAGAATACGAGGACATGCATGGCCGTGTACAGGACTTGTACCTTAAAAAAAATTAATTTGCAAAATTTAAAATGACAGAATGTGTTATATAGATATATGTATGAATGTTAAGTTATGATTTAATATGAATTATATATTAGATAAAGAACTTGGTTTTGATTGTTATTGATATTGAAGGTTATATAAATTGAATATATTTATTTTACACATTTCTCTATCGATTTGAATTTTTCAGTTGATCATTTACCTAATATAACATCTGATACAGGTACATAGTAGCTTATATGTTGATCAATAGGTTAAGTATATCTAAATGGACTTTAATCAAAGATGGATTCAATTTTGTTTGAATTGGTTGTGTGTGCCATTGAATCCTGCTTAGGAAGTGGCAATCCTATCAACGATGTTAACATGGTAGTTAGGTACTTAGGCCACCGTTGTCATGATGCAATGATGCTTATAAATGGCTTGGCAGATAGTTATTGGGGATAACAGTATTGATATAACATTTACTTATTTTTAAAAGGAAATAATATGATTTAGATCACGTTTATGGGACCAATTGAACTAAGTTGTTATTATAGATTAAGTTAAGTAAAGATGAGAAACAGCTGTGAACCCTAATGACACTACTTCTCTTTTTTAGTAGATATGGAAGATATAGGTATTCAAACTGTCTATATCAACCTTCTGAGCAGCTGCTGTTACTTAGAACCCCCCATATTCTTAAGGAATGCAATCGGAGTTTGAATACTCCAATATTGGTATGCTTACTTAATTAAAGATAATTAATTTATTGGTTTTTGCCTTGCATCAGTCTAAGGATGTATGCCACTCTGTATTCACTTGTGTTACTGTGTACTAGGCCTTTGGCTCACATTGCTTCTTTCCAGGTGCTGTTGATGATGAATATTATGATCATTTGGGGTACGAGACTGATTGGGAAATTTTTGTGGATGAATGTATCGACTAGAGACCTTATCCCAAGAAAGATGTTTTGGAAAAGATTTCTTAAAGGCTTTTGTAGTTTGATGTAATATTTGTTTAACACTTGTTGGTTAAACCTTTGGCTTGTAATATAAGATTTCAAGTTTTCTCCTCATGTTTTGTTTTAAACAAGAATATATAATCTTTTGAAGTGATATTTGATGGCACTAATGCTATGTATATATAAGTAAAGATGATCTACTCATGGTGAGTAGTTTTTTATAAAAATTTTGTAAAGATATAACAGGTTTAAACCAACAGTCTTAAAACGTTATCTTTTCGAACAACCTTACATATATAATCATGGAATTAGGTAAGATGGCTCCTTACAATGTCTTTTCTCATTTTGTATAAAAGCCATATATATGTGTTGATAATAAACAGGATAAAGATACTAGAAGTGCTTGTACTTTTTATTTTTGATAATTTATATGAGCTTTCAATTTTAACAATTTAGTGCCTATAGTTTTAGTTTAGTGTTTTCGTTAACAAAAAGTTAATGTCGTTACACTTTTTTGTATTTTAGTGTCTATACTCTAGTTTTAATTGTATTTTAGTGTTTATGCTTTAATTTTGATGCACTTTAGTGCCTATTTACTAATTAATTTATTAAAAATTAATATTTTACTTTCCTTAAGCAATATGTTATTTTAAAAATTAAAGGAAATTTATGTATTAATTCATTGAAAATTAATTTTATATTTTTAACCAATATATTATTTTAGAAATAAAAGGAAATTATTTATATATGATATGTTTGATTGTAAATAATTTTTCCCATGTAATGTTTGGTTTTTATAAAATCTTATATCACCAGAAAACTCTTAACATCAATTTTATTTGAAAGGGTAAATATTAATTTAACACCTAAACTTTACATAAAATTTCAATTTAGTATTTAAACTTTGAGGTGGCCAATTTAATACTCAATCAAATTTTTTTGTGATTATTTTTACTAACTCCTATATGGTTTTTTTATTACCTCTCTATTTCCTCTTTAATAAAAATAAAAATTCAAAGGATGTTACTATTTTAACCCTCGTAAATTTAGTCATTGACAAATATATTATAACAGTACAAAAAATCCTCCTTTTTAGATACAATTATATCATTTTTTATTTATTTTATTGTTAAGATTTAGCAAATCATGTATAAATCTACAATGCAAATTATTTATAACACATACATATAACACACATAACTCAATGCACACTAATTTTTAATATATAATTCCATAATGCACATATATAACATATATAATCCACATATATTACTTATAAGTTATATATACAAGTTATAACTTATACGAGTTGTTATAGACGTCTCCTATCAAATTGTCACAAAGGTAACAAGGTAACAACACGTTTGCTTTCCTACTTCACATAATCAACAAAATACCATTCAGTGGTTTAATAAGTAATGAATTATGGTGGCAAAATGAGCACAAGGACAATAAAAGGAAACATTAGTAGAATAACTAAATAATCATCCATGTCTATAGAAAAATATTTGAATAGGTAAAACCATTACTTTGTTATGTAAAATTTTGTTATACAACCATTAGACATTAGATTTGACTCAAATTGTACATAATCTTTTATTAGAATAGACTAAAAATTTGTCAAGATTGATAGATAAAATTAGACTCAATACTTGTTATAATAGACAGTGAAATACAAAAATCATATATGTATAAAAATCATCTAAAAACAATTACAACCAATAGAAAAGGAATCTCCATAGACATCATAAAATTAAAAATCTATTATCAAAGGCAATTAATAAATACATAATCTAGAGAAATTATGAATATATGAGCTATGTATGTATTATATATGTTATATATATGATAAATGAATAGTGTATGAAATACATAGTTATAAATTACAAGTTATATATATTTTATATTTTATAAGTTACAAGTTTTATATATACATATTAGTTATATTTCATATGTATAAGTTATAAGTAATAATTTATATATACAAGTTATAAGAAATAAGTTATATAGTATATCAATTATATAGATAAGTTATAAAAAAATATAAATACATAATCTAGAGATTTTAAATATAAATGCTATGCATCATATATGTTATATATATAACAAGTAAATAGGATATTGATAAAATATGTAAGTTGTATATATAATTTATAAGTTATAAATATATATTATATTTTATGTATATAAGTTATATATGTTTTATGTTTTCCTGACATTTGCCTGACCAATTTGCTGCAGTTTCAATATTATTGAAACCTTGGTAAGATGGATTTGGGTATTCTATAATTTGATTTTGCACATCATTCCAATATTAAAAACTCCTAATAAATGTCCTTTAGCAACTCCATACATTTGATATTTCCTTTTAATTTGTCCCTGCGTTCCTTATGATAATTCATATCCATATGTGTTCTTTTTATATAACATGTTTCCCCTGTACCTTTGACGTCCAGTGTTTCCATTTGGTTAAAATATCTAGCCAGGGCACAACAAATTATATATTTAAATTTGTCTTAAATATTCAAAGACCATACACCATTTATGAGAGCAATATGTGTTTTGTCCTTAACATTTTTTCTTTCTGATTCTTTTGCTTTTTGTTCGAATTCAAATATTGTCAAAACCTACTATGCTTCAAATATTTTTTCTTCCTTCTATTGTATAAATAGAAAATAATAAAGTATTGATAAAATATATAAGTTATACACATTGGTTATATTTTATAGGTTAAATAATATGCATAAGTTATAATTCATAACTTGCATAGATGTAATATATAAAAATTATATATATAAAGTTATATTTCATGTAGATAAGTTATAAGTAATATTATATATATAATATAATTTTCATTAATATATAAGTTAAGAGTTATATATATGTTATATAATATATTAATTATACATATAAGTGGTTAGTTATAGATATTACTCGGTCTAAAAAATATAAATAAATAATCTAGAGATTATGAATATATTAGCTATGTATTATATATATTATATATATGACAAATGAATAGTGTATTAATAAAACACATAGGTTATATATAAGTTATAAGCTATACATGTGAGTTATATTTTCATAAGTTAGATTATAATTATAAATATTTATAAGTTATAACTTATAACATGTATATATAAGTTATATATGTTTTATATTATATAAATTACAGGTTATATATATAAGCTATATTTCATATAAGTAATAGGTTATATATATATATATATATAATTACATGATATATCGGTCATATATATTAGTTATAAATATATATGTTTAGTACAAATATTTAATCTAGATATTTTAAATATAAATGTTATTTATTATACATGTAATATATATAACTATATAACAAGCAAATAGGATATTGACAAAATATATAAGTTTCATATGTAAGTTATAAGTTATATTTTATAGGTTGTGTTTTATGTATATAAGTTATATATGTACTATATTTATAAATTACAAGTCATGTGTATAAGCTATAATTCATATATTTAAGTTATAAGTTATACAATATATCATCTTTATTTATAATTTATTATTTATATACATATATATAAATGTCAAAAGATTTATAAGTTAATAATCTAGATATTATAGATATTGTATAAATGGTAAATAAATAAGGCACTGATGAAATATATAAGTTGTATGTATAA
Organism: Combretum micranthum; assembly: GCA_024138025.1. NCBI lineage: Eukaryota > Viridiplantae > Streptophyta > Magnoliopsida > Myrtales > Combretaceae > Combretum > Combretum micranthum. The sequence goes on from JAMXBD010000047.1 coordinate 2,241,559, forward strand.
GTTATATATACATATATATTAATGGACTAACACATAATCTATATATATTTGTATATGTGTATGTATAATATATATCATACATAAATTATATATTCATATATCTAATGTATTTGTTATGAATAACATGTGTGTAAGTATATAGCTTCTTACTTTTTTATCCAAATAAAGGTATAATGGTAATTTTAATTTTATTTCCAATTTAACACTACAATTAATAAATTAAAGTAAAAGTTGGAACATGTATTTCTAATAATAAAACTCGATAAAGTAAACAAGATAATATATGATTTCTAGTCTATTACTGGTAATGCTATTCCCTAAGATATAACTTTTCTATTCCTACTCTATTCATTTTCTATTCCATTCCTCCAAGTAAACAACTGTAAGATATAAGAAAACTAGTCAGTGCTATATGTAAGATTCCTTTGTCATATTCCTTATTATTCAATTCAAAAAGGTCCCAAAGTCCACCAGAAAGCTTATGTCAACATCACATTCCATCAACGAATCTTATTCAAAAAAATATTTGATCACCCCAAGTCCTATACTATAAAAAACAAAAGGAGAAGAGCAAAAAATACAATAATAAATTATGCTAATACTCTTGAAAGCTTTCAATATTATTGTTAAGAAAAGTAGATATTGTATTGAACATATCTTGTAAATTTAAGGAAAGTCAAGATTGAGAAAATATTGTAGATTTGCATAATAATAGGGATTTATTTTAGGGGTTTATTATTGTAAATTTAAGGAAAGTCAAGATTGATTATTATGCTATTCTATAATATATTTCTCAATCTTTACTTTCCTTAAATTAACAAGATATGTTCAATACAATATCTACTTTCCTTAACAATTACAATAATAGCATAAGCTTCTTAAACAGTATTATTGAAAAAAATTATCACAAGATTTTTTCTTAACAAGATCGGATGACTAGTCAATAATCAATATTAGAAATTAGATATGATCATTATGCCAATTGAGAATATAGGTTTAATACTACAATTAATGATAGACATCGCCTAGTCAATATTTCTTTAAATTTTAAGATATCACCTTAGCACAAAAGGAAAGCATACCCCCTTCTTCAACCAAAAAGATATACAAATAAAAAAAGAATCTATTCTCGTTTGTTTCCTGGGAAGTCCCTTTCTTTGAAGTACATAATAAAAAAGCACAGGGAAGGGGAAGAAGGGGGGAAAAAAGAAGAGAGAAATTAATGTTTTTCTTTGTGAGCTTCAGGTTTCCTAGTCCTCAAGGAAAAAGAAAAAAAAAACTATAGGGAGCTTTCCTATTCCCCTTGTTGTATATGCCACTTGGTTTGGTTTTCTTAGAAAATGGTCCAAAGAAAGCTTCTTCATCTTTATAACAAGCTTAGGATTGGAATCCAAGCACAAGTAGATCAGCTTAAATATGATGACAAGTTCTCAAAAGGCTTAAGACAATTATCTCTATGTCTCCATGATAAAAAATAAAGGAACTAATCATTTGAGGATAAACATGAAGAAGTCAAGATCAGTCAAGCACGCGAATGTTTAAATCTTATAATCAGCACTAGGTATCAATAAGGAAATAAGAAATAGTATCACAACCTGGAAGATCTCCTCCTCTGCCCGGTCTTTAAACTTGTCCAAGAAGATTACCGAAGCAGCCAAGGGATAAAACAAATGATGCCTTGCCAAACTAGATGAAGTCTACAAGCAATCTTGATGTGAAGAAAGGGATGTTTCGGTCTCGCCTTATTAATGCATATATTTTATATTATATTATAGTGCTAATAAATTGGGTATTAATACATATATTTTGTATTGTATTATAGTGCTAATAAATAGGGTTGATTTAGTCTTTTCTCTTTGCATTTCTCTCTCTTAAGAGTATCACAACCTGGAAGATCTCCTCCTCTTGCCGGTCTTCAAACTTGTCCAGGAACATCATTGAAGCAGCTAGGGGTAAGACAAATGATGTCTTGCCAAACTACATGAAGTCTATCAGCAATTTTGATGCAAAGAAAGAGAGGTTTCGATCTCAGCTTTATTAATGTGTATATTTTGTATTATATTGTAGTGCTAATAAATAGGGTACTAATGCATATATTTTGTATTGTATTATAGTGCTAATTAATAGGGTTAATTTAGTCTTTTCTCTTTGCATTTCTCTCTCTTATATGCGAATACCCTTATATCATAATGATCGATAAAATCACTTTTACAATAAAATTGTTCAAGCCCGAGTCTCAAGTTAGTAACAAGAATTCTCAAATTGGTTCTTTTTCTAGGAATATGCAAAGGCATAAATCTAGCAACTCGAAATGTAGTCCTGATTCTTGCAATACATCAACAAAGACTTTGAAAAGATCATCTAGCTTGAAGTTAGCTAAGACTTTGACAAGGACCCCTAGTATCAAGCCTGTAAAGCCTTCCTCAGCTGAAAAATGTTTGAAAATTGTTTTATGTGATGATATGGATGCACATAGAGCTACATGCTCTTCAACACTGAAAGACTTTAAGTTTCCTAAGTACCTTGAGCTTAATACTGGAGGAACTAAGGCCGAGGGAACTTCTGTTATGAAGGTTTTTCCGTATACCTACTACTCCCTAGACGGTCACCATCATTCTCTTTTGCCGTCACTCAAGTGCTTCTTGGAGAGACAGAGCTTAGCTGTTGAAGCCGACATTGAAGTCTACACCAAAAACCAATACGTAGATGGCATAGTAATTGAGGATGAGAATGAAGTTTCTACTGATGAAAATAAGGATAGGAATCACGGTGTAGCAAATGGCCTAGCTAAAGAGACAAGGTGAGGATCATTTGCCAAGGGAGCCACCACATAGTGAAATTGATCTTCTAAAGATCATTCTTGAAGAAGAAAGGGATCAAGAGATGTTGGTTACATTTCCTTAGCCCTCCAGTGTCAAGGAGAGACCACGTTATGGAGCTCTACAGAAAAGGATGGCCATGACGATGAAATTAAAGGAGATACTGAAGCTGTAGATGCTGGCTCAAAAACTACTAATATGGAGTTAGATGTTCGACAATATAATACTCTAACGCATGAAGAAGAACCAGATTACACAACAGAAAGGGATGGTACACTGCCTTTTGAGTTTGAATACTTGTCGGAAGCTAGTGCTGATATGCATGAGAAATCTGAATTCTCTTCATATTTGTCCATCGTCAACTGGAAACTATTTCCTTATGATAATAATATTGAGAAAAGGATCACGCATTTTTAACAGCTAACAAACTCATTGCTATTGGTTGTGAATCAGAGGACTCATATCAAAGCTCAAAATATCAAAACATAGCCGAGAGTCTAATTGCTTAAGGAACACTACTAATGATGATGAGTTTGAAGTAGCAGCTATGGTAGATTCCTCTAGAGATGACCAATCAATGAGCAGGTCTAAAATATATAATAATCATGATTATATTCATCATAAGTGTGATGTTGAAGATGAACCAACAAAGGCGATTGATGAAAAGCAAGAGGCAGTTGAGGAATGTAGGGCCGATGGTGTTGCTAAAGAGTAGCATATTGCAGAGCTGTATTTGGTTGGTCTGATCGTGCAGCTTAAAGCTTAAGATTGTCCTTCAAATTCACAGAAAGCTCACGTGGCTGAGGATCTGAATTTGGAGAAAAACAAACTTGGGACTAAGAAAGGCACTAATACATCAAAACTGCTAGAATATGAGCAGCAAGAAGATGCACGCACAAAAAGGTATAATTTGGATGACTCTACCAGAGAATCTGATACAAAGGAGCTCAAGCAAACTATCAATCTCGATGTGAATGAATTAACCTTGAAAACAGATGATGTAACTAGTACACAGGAGAAAAGTACATTTGTTAAGCTGAAAAAAATTCCCCTGAAGGACTACTTGAATCAAAATTGAAGCGGACTATCAAACACAAGAGACTAAGTGAGCTTATGGAGGATATGAGGGGATTTAATCCCCGAGAACCAAATTTCTGCCATTGGTGCCCAATCCTAAAGCAGAGAAGTTTTATCTCAAGCATCAAATGATGACTGAAAGGAAAAATCTAGAGGAATGGATGATTGACTATGCACTTCAATATGCTGTAACAAAACTTGCTCCGACTAAGAAGAGAAAGGTTACACTACTTGTAGAGGCTTTTGAAAAGGTGATGCAAATACCTAAATGTGAAACACACCACAAGAGTAACTTAACAAGCCTTCCTCATCAACACTAACGTAAGCTTGCAACTAAGAGATGTCTAGCACCTATGGTGAAACTTTATCGGTCCCCATTTCTTTTCCCACATTTGGTTTTTCTTGTCTTGGAAATGATTAGAACTAAGTAATTGTGTGGTAACTAAGTAGCTCATTAAATCAAATTCTGCAGGATACGTGAACCCTTGAAATCTATAAGGCATTGGCCAGACATGGATTGTCTTATAGGAATCATAACAGGCTTCCTGGAATAACTAACTGGTTATTCAACTCCTATATTGAGCATGAGAACAAAGGACAACAACAACTTCTTGAATCTGTACTAATGTAACATTTAGCATTTGATTCCATAATTTATGTAACTAGATTGCAACAATGTTTTCTATGTTTCAAACATCAAGTTGTTGAAGTTGACTATACTGGCAAGAACTCCTGAAAGATTGGTCTTGTAACCTTTACCTTGATAATTACAAAACTATTAATCTTCTTGATTGGTTTGCCATTCTTTCCCTAAAATTTGTAGTCTACATGTGCCTGTCACAATTTAAATAAAAATGGAATTGTGATGTTGAGATCTTTGGTCGAGTTGGGCGATATTTTAGTAGGTAAATTAATGCCTCAAATGACCAAAGAATCATTGTATGTTTCAAAAGATAGATTATTATGAGTCATATTTGGCATTAACCTATCCACTCTAAAGGAAACTTATCTAAAACTACCTATAGCTAGTAGGCAAATTAGGTTCGGTCAACTAGAATGTGTATTATCCATATAGTAAATTTTCTAACTGAGACGATCCATTGACTTGAGACAAAAAGAAAGTCTATCTATTTTATTTATTTATTCAATTACCAAAACAAACATCACCTATCATCACCATTGTGTTTGCAACTCAAGGAAGCACTTTATAGTGTCACGATCTCACAGACCACATAGAATTGGCTAGTTTATCTATTGGGTTAGAACATTATATAAAAGAGATGGTTATTAAAGAGATAATTGAGACTAAATTAACCAATTGAATTGTATGTCTATATAAGAAAACAGTTTGATAAAAAAATATTAATGTTTCTAGGATCCAATGGGTCAACATTGCCAAGATGAGCATGGCATCAGGGATGAATGAGCTTGTGCCTAACGTCCATTGTCCTGTGTGAAACTATACATAAAAGATGTTAACCAGTATGATTTTTAGCATTTATTTGCTAGAAAAAAACTACGCCGCTTCACTATATTTGTCTCTAGTTCATAAATTAGCATCATTTGAAGAGAGAAGTAGTGCAGTACTAGGTGAGTAAATATTTGCAGCATTTGTAAAAGCACTACATTGATCATTTGAGAGGGCAAAATTTTGTATAGCTCTTTGTGCATTGTGGCTTGGTGACTAATAAAGCTTTGATAAAGTTCATGGTTAGAGGATTTTGTGCGATCATAGAGAATAAGAGGCAATTTGAACTCCATGTTAAAAAACCAAACTTAATCTTCTAACTCTTTCTTTCTTTATTTATTTTACATTATATATGATTCTTTATTTACGTAGTTGTTGATTATTTGTTAAAATTGCTTATAAGAGAAAAATGGTTAAAACTTGTATTAAAACTCAATTCACCTTCCTCTTGAGTTTGAGCCTAATATTTCATTTGGTATCATAATTGTCCCCAATTGTTTACTTAATCACCTATTAGAGTGAAGATTATGACTAATAATGCACTAGGCTTTTTTTATAAGCTTAAACTATATATAGACTACCTTTTTTAGAAAGTTAGAGAAGTTTATGAAGTTCAATAAGAAGTTGGAGAAAGAAGACACCTGAGACACAATTAAACCCAAAAGGAGAAAATGCTTACATGCTTTAAGTGTCACAAATTGAGTCACATTTGACTGCAATCCAAATTCAAAAGGGTATAAAAAATTTGATTTACTACTTTATGGGACCTTCAAATCAAAGTAGCAAATGAAATTTAAACAGTAAATGCTCAAGACATGATAAAAAAAATGCATAAACGGTCCCAAATTACAGTTAGCAATTAACATAACCACAACGATCCATGTCATGCAGTAATGGTACATACTACTAAGACAAAGAATCAATATGTATTTGTGCACTAGTTTTTTATTTATATTATGCATATTTAATGGTTACATGATGATGTTTACTGTATCCAATTCCAATTATCTAATTCAAAAGGGTACCAAAAAATGATTTACTACTTTTGTGGGGACCCCTCAAAGCAGAGCAATAAATGGTATTTGGAGAGCGAATGGTCAAGACACATGATAAAAGATGCATATATAATCTCAATTTATAGTTAATAATTAACATAACTATGGCAAGCCATGTCATGCACTTATCGTAGATACCACTGGGATAAAGAACCAATTTGTGTTTATTCTTTGATTTTTTATTTGTATTATGCATATTTGATGGTTATATCATAATGTTTATTGTATCATTAGTCCCAATTATCCAATGACAATTAACATAACCACGACATACTATGTTTCGCTACAGTTCGTCCCATTAGATTGAGGGTCTTGCTATATGGAGAACTCTTTCAAGGACCACAACTCTGGTATGTACAAAGTTCTCCATTCGGCTAGGTTGCGACCATTGCAGGAGACTGCCCATGTTTTTCCCTCCATTCCAGCTCCTCTTAACAAACGTCACGGTCCAAAAAGCATGTTTTGATAATACCTTTTATGTTCCGAACCTTAATAACAAAACACTACATACAAGATATGTATGGATAAATACAAGTGACATTGTTAATGATTCTTGTCCAAGTAATGTCTTCCATAGTTTCCTCTAGGATGATGTTCCCATAAGAAGCCTAACCAATTGATTCTATGTCTAAGACACAATCACAATAACAAGGACTTTTCACAGGATGTTATTGCAGAACTTCATCAGACTAGTCTACACCACCAACTCCAGACACCAAAAAAAGACCAAATTATCATATATTCTGACACAGTGTTTTGACAGATTCCTTTATTCAACTATGTGGATCACCATCTTTTTAACAGATGCTGTTCAAAACGGATAGTCCCATTCTTCTTTTCACAAGATCATCCATAATAGATGATCCTGTAAAAAGATCAGAGCTTAGTAGCTAAGAAGTGTCTCTAGGATTAGCAGATTAAATGCAGAAGATTAATCTGAACATTAGGGACAGAAAGGTTAAAAACTTAAGCCATCCTATGACTATTTCTCTCTTTAGTGATCAAGATGGCTTTGCCTTTGCCAGACATCCATTAGGAATTCAACTTGTCTTCGAGAAGTGTATTTTGAAATCACAATTTTGAATTATGGCAGTGATCTTGGATCTAGTGGGAAATTGAGAGAAGGTGAAGATTAAGCTTATACATGGCAATTCTAAGTTGAATTTGGATTCGGAGCCCTTGGTACATGTTTAATGGGTAATGGAACATACAAGATTGAGGAAACGAAGCTAATGTGAAGGATGTTGCAAAAAGTGAAAGTGTGATGGCAATTCTACTAACAGGAGGAGGCTTTTTTCATCTAAAGGCTCCTGGCTGCTAGCATGGATCAATTGGGTTCAATTCCAATGATTCAATTTATCTGGGTAGAATCAAGCTTGTATTTGAATAAAAGAGTCTGAGTAGGGCAAAGCAGATAAAGTAGTGATAGGACGAAGACAGGGAAAAGAAAGTACTCTTCATAGTGGAACCATAATTTGTAACACAATACATTGCAAGATGGAGGAGAATTTGGAACTTTGCAAACTAGGATATCACTGTATTGATAAACCGGGGGTAAGAGGTGTTCAAAAACCTACCAATGAGCAAAAGACGTTGAATCCTTACTTCATTAATCCCTTGTAAGCTCTCTTACAGCTGCTGCTACATAGGGCATGAGGATAACAGAGAACATTCTCCAATAAAAAATTGATAGTAGCGTAAAACCAAATCACAGCAACCTAAGGATCGTCGATAATGATGTGTTGTAATACAATTGTGAGGCTAACCTAAACATAGTATTGGAGCAAAATCATGGCATCAGAGTTAAATGCAAAAAACAACAAAATAAGTAAAAGAGAGAGTGAAAATGATGCTCACTGATGTACAGTGGTTCTACCTTATGGGTCAATCCATTCTTCTAGCTCCACATTGAGGTCCTAGTTGTCTTTGTCAGTTTGTTTACTATATTCAATCAAATCAATGAAGAAGCACAAAGTAGTCTTATGTACACCATAATGCTAACAACTCACACCGATTATCTTAGCTTCTACCTAAGTTAACTCACGGTCCTACAAGTGTTTTTTGTCACTTTTCTTACTAATTCAACAAATACAAAGAAAGTATCTCAAATCTAGAGGAATACAAAAATAAAAATCCTTGTTTTCTAATACAATAAGCAAATAAAGAAATTCTGCACCTCCTGAAAATTATTATGGATGTGTACATTGGAGTTGCTCAAATCAAGGCTTCACAATTCTCACGAGTATTGTAAGCTTTGTCAATGTGTTTCTCAATTAAAGTTCATATTTTGTTCCTCGTACAAGCCTTCAATTTATAGTTCTTCCAGTAATGCCATTCTTCATGTCACTTTAGGTAGGGAATATTTCTCTATCGTTTCCTTCCTTTTCTTCATGAATCTCCAGCTTATTTTAATTCAAACTCTTTCTTTAATTGCTACAAAAAGATATTGAATATTTGATCCAGACTAGACTAGCAGTACTTCAAAGAATCCAGCTTGATAGTTGATACATTGAGCAAGATAAGGAGAGAATCAATTTGAATTCATTCTAAACTTTGAAGATTTCCTTTCTATATTTTCGAGATTCTTCATGCTGGTGCGCTCTTCTTTTCTTCCTTTTAATTTCAGTCGTAATTCATCACAATAAGATGATATTTTGCTAAGGCAACTCCCTAGGGAAAGCAGGTTCTTAGCTCCTTTTGAAGGTTTTAAATACACAACTCTAGTTGAGTGGGATGATGTTGTTTTTAAGGTTGACAGCGCAATGGCTTATGACATTTTTACAAAGAAGAAAGAACCACCTTGGTATTTGTGAATTTGTTCTCATGATATTTCTTCTTTTCTTAGTAGCTCTCCGGCGGCATCTTTCTCATTAATTCAATGTCATGCAAACGAAGCTGCAAACTGGATTGCTACTCACTTGAAATAGAAGATGTGCCCATGACATTGGATGTTTAGTCCTCGATCTTCTTTAAATTTTCTGTTTTTTTCTTTTTTTTTTTTATATATATATTGTTTTTCGTGCTTGTATCTCTCCTTCTGGTGATAAGATCCATGCATGATGTAGTAAACTTCTTATAATTATAATACCAGTTATTTCTTTTAGTTAAAAAATAAAATAATAAAAAAAGAATATGCCTTCTTACCTATAATTTCTTCCTTGATACTTTCTCTGTTAAGTTGTGATAATGGAATGACCCATTCGACACAATACGCTTACATGTTAATTTGGAGACTACAATTCTAGCAATTACCTTTTTTATATTTTAGCCCATCATAGGAAAAAAAAAAAAGATTTAAAAGTCTCTCAACAAATTAAACTAGAACACATTCATTAGGTGCTTCATGAGTAAGACCATCTTACTTACTTTTTTTTTTTTTTTTCATTTTCTTTTGGCCGTTAAGACCATATCACTTTATACGGTCACTTTGATTAGGATTAACTTTATGATAGCCCATCATACATCAATGTAAATAAATCAAATATCTATGCAACGACTTCAGAATCTATTTGATAAGTGAAAGTGTGTATGATTTCAAAAGTTCAAGTTGATAAATCTTAAATTGAGCATACACTTAGTGATAAAATTGTAGAAATGTAGCATTGGTAAAATGATAAGTCAACGAGTTTGATCTGTATTACAAACAATGATTACTTAGATATTGATATTGCTATATAAAAGTTGCTAGTATGTATCAGAGCGAGCTAAGGAATAAAATTGAAGTTATGCCAATCAATTATCGGAGTTTGTAATTAATAAAGTTTATTGCATGTATTTAACTTATATATAGTCAAATAACAATTTAAAAAAAAAAATTGTGGACAAATTGGTCTTAAATTCTTATAACCAGTAACCATGGGAACCCTACTTCAAGCTATCACGACAGTAGTCTTCAAGATTCAAGAGGGATAAAAAGTCACTAATTAATTAGATACATAATAAATAATACAAATTAAAGAGGATGGGACGTATTAAGGAAAAAAGTTTGTTGTTTCAACTTTGCTGTCACCATTGTGTTCCTGCAAATCAACATCTGACACGCGTTAAGAAGTGTTTCTTATATTTTAATAATTTTATTTTTTTTAATTTATTTAACACGTGTCAGATATTTATTGGTAGACACAATGAAAATACGATGTTGGAACAACAAACACTTTTCCATATATTAAACATCTAGTAATGAATAGATTTTATGTTCGAATTAATTAATTCAATGTATCTACCTATGGTAATATACAAGTGGTATTCTTAATAGCAAAAGTTTAAGAAGTTAATTTTTGCAAATATTGATGAAATCAAGATAAGAGCATAACCACAAACATGCTTCGATGAAATTTATTAATTGAATTTAACCATGACTATTTGTGCAGGTACCCCATCCAACTATGATGCATAGCAGGACAATTCTTAACAACTAGCTACTTATTACCCAATTGCAACTTTGAGAATCTTGCACTAAGAATTAGCTCAAATCATAGAGGGTTTTTTTTTTTTTGTATGATTAGCTATTCATCAACCTAGTATAAAATTGTAGAAGTAGCTTCCCAGATATAGTTTCAAAATATAAACTAAAAACTACTCAATAATTAACAAATTGATACTCCTATTTCCTATTAAAGATAAGCAAAAGAGAGAGAGAGAGAGAGAGAGAGAGAGTTACGGTATTTGAAGTATTGTTTGTACCATTTGTGAAATAGTCTGGACTAATTATTACCGAGAGAAAAAGGCATTCTATTAGAGTGATTCGAAGCATACTAAAATTGAAAATGGTTTGAACCATTTTTTTGCAAATTTTTATACAACGTTATACTTAAAGGAGTTGCAACTTCATATCAATTTTTTGAAGGGTTCCAAATATTTGAGTAATGTTGATTGCTAATAAAAGATCGAGATGGGTTTATGACTAATTTTGATGAATCTAGGAGTAAAGATTCAAAAATTGAAGACCATGACTTGAGAGAAGTCGTATTATTTAGAAATTATCCGACATAAGATGTATTACTTTTCCCATTTTTGCTCTGTTTTGGCATGAATATTCATTGGTGGGTAAATTACACTAGAATGTATTAACATTTAGGAAAATTTTCATTTAACATATCAACGCTACAAGTAGTTAAAAAAATGAATCAACGTTTTGAAAATAAATCAAATAAGGTATTAATTTTACAAAGTTCATTTAAGCTATCAAGATATAAATTTGTTTTCAATTGAGTTTACTTACTTTTTATTTATGGTCAATTATTTGTACCTTGTTTGACTTACTTTACAAAATCTTAATTCTTCTTTTTAACCACTCAAAATAGTGACACCTTAAATTAACTTAGCAAAATGTTAATACTTCAAATGAACTTACTTTCGAACTTACTTTCAAACGTTATACCTTTTGATATAATTTACCCTTTCATTGGTTTTCTACGCTCTTTCTCTCTAACTTATTATAAGACAAAATACATGTCATCTATATTCATACGTGTAGATTGATACTTCAATTTATGTTATTAAGTATTAAAACTTTGTTTTATCTTTAAAATTATGCATTCAAACTCTTATGATAAACTTTTAGTATAAAATATAAATTATATGTGAAAAAAATTGATATATCGTACATCTGCATCATTTACCAATTGCTCTTTTCCCTAAGCCGAATCATCTATGATTTCCCTATAGTACTAAGATTTTATGGGACAAAAAAACCAACTTTGTAACATTGTTGACAATATAATTATATAACGATGACCAAATTACTCATATGAAGGTGGTAAGATAATTTAATTTTATTAAGATTGACTGTTACTTTCATCAAATTTAATTTTCACTTTGTAACTAACCTTATATCGCTTTTGGTTTACGTTATTTTGAATGAATGAATGTACTAGATAGAATACTAATGTAGTAAAAAAAAAATGTAGTAAAAAAAAAAGGGACGAATTTAAAATTTTGTAATTTAATATGTGACATATAATTTGTCAATAAACTAAATAAGTCTATCGAGAGAAAAAAGGTAAATTGAATAAGTCTATTTGGATAGCTTTTTTGGTAGATACAAGACACTTTTTTCAAAATTTTTTTAATAATTATTTATCAAGAAATAGATACGGATAAAAAACTGTTGACAATTCTAATGAAAAGATCAAATAAATCAAATATAGATCAAAAAATATATATGCAAATAAAATATATTTACACATATCGTTTCGATACAAAAAAAATACAGATAGAAACAAACAATCCACACAGATCTTAAGACATATTAGAAGAGGATTGTGTTGCATTGTATTTTACTCTTATGATTTTTAGTTCTATTTTTCTTGTGTTCTACTAATCTAGTTGCTGAACATTATTTCAGAGTAGCATTTGACAAACAAGAAAGCAAATTAATAATAGAAAGAAAAATTTCATAGCCCTTTTTTTTTTTATCGGACCGGTTCTTAAGTTATTAAATTGCTTGGATCTATATTCAACATGATCCGATTAAAACACGTGTCATATTTATTATATAATTAGTTCAGTGGAAGTTCCCAATTAAATAAAATAAAATGAAATGAGAGTGAAAAGAAAGGGGTAAATCAAATGAGTGCACGATGGAATGCCATACAAGCATAATAATATTTTTATATGTATAATATTTAGTTTTGAAGTGAGCAGTTTTCAAAACCATTATTATTTGTATTTCATATATATTATATATGTCATTTATACACCACGTAAACACATAATACAAAAGGTTAATATAACGAATGATATCTAAATTTTGATAAAATATGCAATTAAATACTTAAGCTTTGAAATTGATTAATTTAGTATCTAATTGAATTTTTCCTACATGCCAAGAGTATCTCGGTAATATTGGTAAGTGTACACAAAAAGCAATTTTAGATATTAAATTGATCATTTTTAAAGTTTAGGTATTAAATTGATCAATTTTAAAATTGATGAACTAATTGATAAATTTTAAAATTTAAATATCTAGTTATATATTTAAAATTTAAGTACCATTCACGATATTTACACGATATAGAATTAATTTAATTCGCCACTCAGTCCACGTGATCTATAAGGTACAAAATGTGAAGAAAACTTGATAACTTCAGGAACCCACGCCAGGCCTGAACTCAAGTGTGTGCATGTGCGTGACAACTCCGCTGCTCATTGCATGTAGTGTTCTCGTGTTTTTGTCTTTGCTCGAATATATATAATTTTACTTGATTAATGTGTTTTTTTAATCTCCAAAGCCTACTGGTCCCAACTCCCAATTGCTTCCTCCACACAAATCTCTTCCCATCTTCAGCGGCTTATGTTTACGATAATTACGATGGAGGGTGTAGTTATGTTTACTTATATGTATAAATTAAAGGATATACATATACTATGTGGACGCAGATTATACAATTAAGGATCGGACCTTAATTAAGTTAATTTTAAATTTATATATTAATATTTATTCGCTATTATAATTATATTACATCTTATAGATTTATGAGATTTTATAATGATTTCAATGTGATATTTTTTAAAACTTCATAAAGAAAATTATTCAAACAATAATTAAAAGTATTTAGTACATTTCATAAGATATGATATATATATATATATATATTGTCACTAGGAAATTAATTATTAATAAAAAAATATAGAGTTAACATATGTATAAATTTTGCATTTAATAAAAATAAATCATAAAATATATCTAGATAGGATATTTATTCAATAATTTATGTTCATTTTCTTATCATTACATGTTGAAAAAAATAATGTTACTAAATCAAATTATATAATTAATATGCAATGTGATTACTTTTAGCACAAATAGATCATAAATATATATATATATATATATATATATACAGATAGAATAGTTATTCAATAATTCATGTACATTTAAATAACATTAATTGAAGAAAAAAAAGCTATTAAGTCAAATTATATGATCAGTGGGCAATAATATTCAGTTGTAATATGGATAATAATTATTATTATTACCTTGTGGTAATAATTATAACCACTACACTACACTTAGTTTTATATCATAATTTTCTCTTTATAATATACATATAACTTATATTTTTTCTTTTTTAAATTCCTTTAAAAATTAATTTTTCTTGGGTCTGAGGGGAGCTTGGGTCGTCATCACTCCCCCTCCCCCTCTCAAAATCTGCCTCTATATATAGAATTAATGTAAAAAATGGTACCTGAACTTTCGTAAAAAATTTAATATTAAAGTTTAATTTAAAATAATTTGGTACTAGAAGCAAGTGTTCTCATACATTTTTTCTGAACTTACTTTAGATAGGAAAAATATATACGAAAATTTGTATCATGTATTAAATTGTTCAATCCCAAACTTCATGTAAGAAAAATGTACATGAAAACTTGCACACCAAATTATTTAAAATCTAAGTATATTATTGAAATTTTTACGAAAATTCAATTATTGTTTTTCACATTATCTCTTATGTGTGTATATATACATATAGGTATAGTAATAATTATATACATCATTTAATAAATCATTTCGAATTGAGAGTCCTAGGTTAACCAATGGAAATCAATTGACATGACAATGAGGTACTGCTTTGACGTATCTGTCGCCTTATAGCTTTACTGTAGAGTCATAGCGACAACAAGTACAAGAGTACTATAGATTTTATGTTTTTTTTTTTTTTTTTTTTCCTTCTGTCTTCATCTTGATTAAATTTATATTGGCTTTCTTGGTAAGCATCGACCAACGTTCTTGCATATATTCTACCTTACGCTTAGACCGTTCAAAGACAGCAAGACAAATATATATTGATATATTAAGTACAAACGCTCGAAGAAAGCGTAGAATTACTATAAAGTAGTAGTCTTAATACATTGGTCTTCAATAGATTAACTTTTATTTTCCTCCTACTTTCTAATATAATAATAATAATAATAATATGCTAGAGCAATAAACGGGTCAAGTCGCGATAATACAATACCAAAATTAAATTCAACCTTAATTCGAAATTTCAAAACTCAAGTAAGCTTAGAATTTTAAGCTTGATTTTGACTCAAAGTTAGTAGCAACGTTATAAACTTGAACTCAACTTGATTAAACTCATTTAGATCATATTTATTTTAAAAAATATTTTCGATTCTAATTAAAATAATATTATATCCATACTCAACTCAAATTCAATTAACATATATGTTTGGCTTAAACTCGATTGCGCCCAAGTTAATCAAGCTAAATATTATGAAATTTAAGCTTTATAAACTACTCAAAGTCAAACACAACTCTATTATTTTTAAATCATTGAGTCAAGTAGTTTGTGAATTGTTTTAATTTGTTTACATTCATACATATGACTTATTTAAACATTAGATAATTGATCATAATCTAACAATCCAGCAAGAAATTTGTTCACAAGAAAACAAATTCAATCTCGATTGTCGAAAAAATGATTATATCAAAATCCTATTTAAAATTACATAAGATAAACATATACACTGTTTCGAACTTTCAGTGTTGAGCATCTTATGCCATGTTTGGTACGTAGGAATAAATTCATAATGAAATCGCGATTCCGGATCTCATTCTCATTCCTACGTTTGGTTGTGTTTTTAAAAGTTGGAAGCATGATTCCTAGGAATGAATAATTCGAGCTTTGAGGGGGAATTCGATTCCACTCTTAAAAAGACGGAATCGCGGTTCTATTTCTTTCTCATAAATAATTAAAATTAAATTACTTTTTTATCCTCTTACTTATTTACTATTCATATTAATTATTAATTTTATTCTATTCCAAGATATATCCAAATAACTGAATGGATTTTTCATTCCACCTCCCACTCCATTCCTCTCATTCCAATTCATTTTATTCCGAACAATTTCTACATACCAAACTTGACCTTATGGTTTGTCCTTAAGAAGAAGTTCAGCTACATATAAAATGGGAGTAAGAAACTGTCGGATGTAATTCGGAAACTCATTAGGCTGTAGTAGGGGCAAAAAACATGGGTTCGAATGAGAAAGTCATGGAAGATGACATACCCACTTTTCCACCATCCTTGCCTGTACCAAATGTACAAGAAATGGTGAGGAAAGACCCTTGTCATGTTCCTGAAAGATACCTCAGACCTCCAGAAGAAACTCTCATGGTATTGGTTGAAGATAAGCTTTCTTCCCAAGTTCCGGTGATTGATCTGTCCTTGATCCGTCAAGGAGATAACGAAGAGCTTCATAAATTGGATGTGGCTTGCAAAGACTGGGGCTTCTTTCAGGTTCCTCATAAACTTATCTTCAAGCAAATTTGTATTTTATATTCCTTGCCTAGCCTATATAGAAATAAACATCACATTCGTCATTTAGCTGCATACTGTAGGAACTTGACAGCACTTTTCCAAGATAATTACAGACTCAGATTTTGATTACTAATACAAGTTTTTTAAACTGTGTTAAGAAATCAGACATCCATATAAAATTTTCCGGTAGCATATGATTGCATAGGTTAGAAAAAGCAAGGAATTTCTTATATAATATTTTATGTCAGGTGAAAGAAAGCATCTTTTCTATACAATTTAACTTTGTTATTGAATACTTCTATTATAAACCATATAATACATATGTAGATTACATAAATAAGGCAACAATGATATAGTATATCATCTATATATCACAGATGTATATTATATTATGTATACCACATGATATAACATATATGTTATATCTTCTTTTTTTGCATATTTAAAATTATATTATCGCATGATTACAATATGCATCGGTACACATATACACATGTGCGGGTCTATTTTTTTTCATTATATTTTTATTGTTTTCAAATAGGCGTTTGTCAAGAAATAAATATCTATAAAAAACTAATAATTTACCAAAAAGATATGATACAGATATAACACAAATAAGTTATAGATGTGGATCAGATATAGATATGATATTGATAAAAATCTGACAATCCAAATAGTCCCATATATATTAGGGAAACATGTATTGTTTTGGTTCTTTTATAATCAACTTACTTGTAATTTTTTTTTTCCTTAAAGCAAATGCATGATTTGTTATTCTTTATTACACATTAATGAAATACCTTGTTGAATCTCACATGATATTTATGTTACTCCAAATAGCTTCGAAATTATGTACATAAATCAAAAATCAAAAACATTAAACCCCACATTCCTCTCTTTTCTTCGATTTGAGTTTTTCAATTTTTTTCTTTTGTTTTTGGTTTTTTTTTTTTTTCCCGCCTAGAGTTGAAAAATGAAGAGAGAGATTTAAAATGACTGATTCAAACTTTCATACATGCCCATACTTGATTTGGTTAGACATTTATGTCACAAATATCACATAGATTTTAGAAGAGCACTTGATGATTGTATGACCGAAAAGAGCACAGGTAAAAAATAAAAAATAAAATTAATGGGATTAAGTTTATTGCAAAAGAACACAGGCTTACCTTTGTAATTTTACCTATATATTAAACATATCAGATTAAGATATAATATAGGAATTTGAATTTAGGCAAAAAGGAAGAACCAATAAGCTGTAAATTATAAAGTGAACAAGAGGAACAAGACAAAAAAACCACTAAAATCCTGGGAGAGCAGATTTATGATAAAACAAGATTCTATCTCATATGAAGTTTGGCTAGAGGAAAACGGAGTTTTAGGAGAATCTCAAGAAACATAAATGTGTTGACACTTGTATAAATGTCTATGGACTTATGTAAATATTGTGTTTATATTATTTTATGCTTAAGATATTACATATATATTGCAATGTCATATTACATGTGATATACTTATATCTTATATGTATCTGATAATACATATGGAGTGGAACTCATATCTACGGTACTTTAGGAAAATAATCAAAATATAAATAAAACAAAATTTATTACAAAATTACCCATACTACACCTTATTCAATAGATGTAATACCCGAAATAACACGTATATCGCATTTATACTATGCGACATCTTTGCCAAATTATTATTACATCTAGGGTACATAATATTGTGCTAGTAATCCTGTAATTTAGGCTGTAATTTATTTCATATAATTAGTTTATGTGTGATTTTTTTTCAAATAAATCAATAAATAAAAAATTATCTCAATATGCATGTGTAAAAATATGTAATGCGTGCCATATATGATACCTTAAATTGAGCATCAAACATATGTTACATATTCACTTTGTGGACCATGATACACGAGATATGGTTGTTTCTCTTATAAATTATAATAATTATAGTATTACTTTAATGTTTGGACATGTATAATCTTTCAGATAATTGTATATATGTTATATAATGAGTGTTATTTGTGTATATATACATATATAACGAGAACGACGATATGATAATATAATACTATCAAATATAGGAAACTTATGTACTATGTCTAGTAGTGTATTATGTATGTGATTTGATAAGAAGGAGAACGACAACGTAAAAAGAGATGGTTTAATTTCAGTTACCATATTCGAACTTTTTTAATCATAACAGAAATATCTAAATAAAATTTCGTTATAAGAAAATACCTGAACTTTTTAAATATTTTATTTATGATACCTATAGATGGATTCCATCTATTTTTCTATCATTTGCTAACGTGGCAAGCAAACCTGATTAAAAATTGTTTCTTTGTCCATGTTAGCAAATTTTTTTTCATTTTCTTTTACATTTTCGCTTCTCTCTCTCAGCTTTCTGTTCTCTCTCTCTGCTCTTTCTTTCCTCTCCTCCTTCTTCCTCATGCCTCCTCTTCCTCCTTCTTCTTTTTACCCTAAACTCCAAATAAAAAAAAATCCCTGACAAATTTTTATAAACCCCACACCCAATGTTGTTTTTTACAAAAATATTTTTTTCTTCTTTTAATCCCCAAGATAGAAAAAATCAAAAACAGCAACAATGTTTGGTTTTTTTTTTTTTCTTTCATGTCTTCCTTATCTAATAGAATAAATAAATGAACCACAATTAACCCCATAATAATCCTCCAAATTGATATCAAAAAATTATAAAGTTTGGAACTTTGTAACTTACCAAACCGATTTTGTTAAAAAGCAGGAAAGAACCATAAAACAAAATTGGGTGTGCGGTTTTATAAAAATTTAAATGGGATTTTTTTTTTTTATTATTATGAAGAGGTTTAGGTTGGAAGGAGAAGGAGAAGGAGAAGAGAAGGAGAAGGAGGAGGAGGGTGCAAAAGGGGGAGAGAGAGAGAGAGAGAGAGATAACGAAAGTGAAAAATAAAAATAAAAAGAAGAAGAGTGTAGAAGAGGGAGAGAGAGGAAGGTGGCTTGTGATTTGTGGGGGTGTATTGACAGAGAAAGACGGTGGCTTTAGGAATTTTAGAAGACATAGAAGTTATTTTAGGCAGTAAGTTTGGCTAAGATGTGGTGGTCGCAACTAGAAGTTAAAAAGAGAGTAAAGGGTTATTAACCTCCATTGTAGAGAGAGAAAGCTCCATTCAAACATTTTTTTTTTTTTCCTTTTAGAAATCCATGTCCCCCAATTGAATTCTAGGCATCCTTATTTATGAAGATTTATAGATAAATGCCTTATAGAGATCCTAGGGACATCAAAGATGCTGCTTTTAATCTTTTGTAGTTTAAGTTGTTCATAGCAATTCAACTTCTGAACTCGATTGTTTTTGGATAATTGTCAACAAAGCAAACTATTGTATGGTCTCCCATGTGCTCGGTTTTTGGTAAAGTGGCAAGAACAAGAGCTCGAAATGGGTTCTTAATGAATATCATATGCCTCTAAATCAAAGGTTGAAGATGATATTGTTAAGTGAATAAAGGAATTCTTCATCTTTCCTTTTTTTTAAGCTCATGAAAATTAATTAATTAAAATAAAATAATTTAAAATATTAATCCCATATGGATGCAATGGTAGAAGATATGTTCTTTTTTCCTCTTGGAGAAAATTCTTGTCTCAAATATCCTCATCACACTTGATACATGGGAAGAAGATGTTGATGAAATTTGTTAAAGAAAATTAAATGGTAGAAGAATCACTGCACTACAATTGCTTTTTTTTTTTTTTTGAAGAAGAAGAAGAAGAAAGAGAGAGAGAGAAGGGAAAGTAAAAAAGAAAATAAAAAATTGTTAAAGTGTAGAAACAATATTTTAATGGGTTCTACTTGCCACATTGGATGGAAAAATTGACAAAATCCATCCATATGTACATAGATGAAAGATTTTAAAAGTTTAGTATTTTCTTGTTTAGTATATTTATGTAATGATTGAAAAAATTCTGGATTAACCCAAAAAGAAAATAAGGTTGTATCCTTTTAGTCTTAAATGACTCCTCAACTGGTATTGTGATTCAATGGGATTAAATATCAGTACAAGGATTTAAATTTGCAACCTTTTATAGTTGTACTCTCTTACACTTATAGTTCATTTAGTTTAGTATTGCAATTAAAAATTTTTCTGTAATAGCATTGATTATTATTATGAATAAACTTAAAATTTAATATTCAAATTATACACAAAAATCAATTAAGCACTTAAATTTTGAATGGTGAATTTAATAGTCAATCAAACTTTTTTTTCTTTTTTTTACTGCCTTGAGAATCAAATTTAATATTTAGCCACCATTATTATTATTATTATCCAATGCACAACACCAAAAACACTAAACAGTATTAATTTAAATCTGGGCACATAAAGTACATCTACTAACTCAAAATACTGCAGATTATAAACCATGGTGTGCCAGAGGAAGTGATGCAGAAGACGAAAGATGCGATAGCTGAATTCTTCAAATCATCAATAGAGGATAAGAACAAATTCAAACAGCCACCAAACGACTTACAAGGGTTTGGACATGGTAACGTAGTCTCGATGGAGCAAAAGCTGGATTGGTTTGATGCTCTTCTACTAGTTGTTTTCCCCAAACGTTTCCGAAGGTATAAAGTCTGGCCAACCACACCAAGCAATTTCAGGTAGCTTAATTCATATATGCTTATTAAATTTTGCGTTGTTTCATAGATTCTACGAGTTTAATATTTTGTGAGATGCATCTTATTAAGATTGATGTAAAAAATTGTTAAAGTACAGACTTTTATATTTTCAGAATACGATTCTACAGACTTTATACATGATTCTATGCATAAGCTCACACTAACTCGTTAATTTGAAATGCTATTTAGGATTTTTTATCCTAGGTAGGATGACAAGTTTGTCAATAATCTAGTTTTATGCTACCTACCTAATATCCTTCTGCAGTGAAATGGTTGAATCATATTCGAGTGAAGTCAGCAGAGTTGCAGAAGAACTACTAGGATCCTTGTCATCCATCATGGGAATCGGCCGGAATTCATGTTTGAGCTACACGGAGAGCAAGCACAAGCTCTTCGTGCAGTCTACTACCCCACCTGCAGCAAGCCAACGGAAGTTCTTGGTATGAGTCCACATTCAGATTCAAGCACCATGACTATTCTTTCACAATGCGATGATACGGCTGGGCTACAAATTCAACACAAAGGAAAATGGGTCCCCGTGAAACCAATTGCTAATGCTTTAATCGTTAATGTTGGAGATATGATGGAGGTAAATTTTTTATCTTCCTTGGGATAAAAAAATTCCTTGTTCTAAATAGTGTTTTAGAGTACCAATGGTGCATTCAGTCATCCTAGATTCCCATTTTAACTAAAATTTTGATTGGTAAACCAGTCTTTTTTTTTTCCTATATTTCCAAGTCAGCTCCAAGTCAATCATTTTTACTAAGATAGCATCATGGTTTTGCTAGAGTCCCATATAAGTTTGAGAGGTCCAAGTTATCAAACTTGTTTTAGCCTGCATGATGTCGTTTAAAGACTGGCTTTATCCCCTAGCTAGTTTGCTCGTGAGATGCTAAACCCAACTCCACAATACTCTCACTCCTAAAATAAATTGCCTAACTGATGTGGCTCTTTACACTATAAGCCGAGATCTCTCACACTTTGACCATCTAAACTTTTGGAGCATGGCATTCACAACATTTGATTAGCAAAAATATGAATAGAGATCAAAACTCCACAATCAAATAGATAATTTAATTTTGGTAAATGAAAGTCCTGCGAATAATGTTGATGTAAAGACCGAAGCACTTACGTTGTTGTTTTCAGATTTGGAGTAATGGGAAGTACAAAAGCGTGGAGCATAGAGTGGTCACAAATATGGAGAAGCCAAGGATGTCTATAGCATCTTTCGTCTACCCACTGGATGATGTAGAAGTGGAGCCACTTGACCAGATGATAGATCCACAGAAACCACTCAAAATGTACAAGAAAGTGAAATATGGAGAATATCTCAGGCACTCAATGAATAGGAAGATGGAAGGAAAGGCCCATACTGAAATTGCAAGAATGGAATAAATTACAGACTGAGCCCATCCTTATATCTCAATGCTTTCTCATCTCTATCCTAGGACGAAGTTGCAATTTTTGGTTTCTAATTTTCTCAGCTGTTTTCCAATTTTCGGATTTCAGTTAACTCAAGCCAAATCTAGTAATGTGGAGATTTGGCTATTGGGCACGTAAGAGACAGTTATTTCAAGTAAAATCCTATTCCGCTCCATTAAACACTAATTTTACTGGACGCTGAAGCATACCTAGAAAGCTAATTGGCCTAATTGTTTACATGGTTATGCAAAGCTTACTCGTTATTTTCTTATTGCTAGTATGCGTGTCAACTTCTTATCTTAGATACCACTAAAGAGAGAAGTCAGTCATCTGATAAAGTCGAAGAAACATCACCTTTCTGGAACCCAGAAAGCAATTTAAGACTCTCAACAAGGAAGACTTGCTCAAACTAACACAAAGATCTGGCGCAACCAAAATCCCCAACGTAACACATGTACCACTAAAATATCACACGCGACATCTCCGTAACATGCCGCATAAAAGAGGCTGTGCATTTGCAAAAACTAAATTGATTTCTTCTCGGCAGATTCGAAGTACTGAAAAATGCAAAAGCATTGGGCATAGATCAGCCAACAAGGAAGGATAAGCCAAGGACCACCCCTGCTTCCCATGGATTAAGTGTATATTGAGCCACATATCAGAGTAAGATACCTACAGGCTACACTCCACCCATCTTTGATTATTATGGTAGCATTTGGCAATCATAAAGAATAGGTTGCAATAACCAATAAGAACACAATCCAAAAACACATTCTGGGTTTCTTTTGTCTAACTAATGATTATTTCAATTGCATCCACCAAACCATGCATCTCGATTTTCTAGGCCACAAGACAATTTGGTTCCATTTCATACCCAACAGGACCATACTCAACAGAATTCGAAGCTAAACTTCGGATCATAAGGTTTGAAGGGGTTGATATCATGATAGGTGAACCGTAAAAACCCGCATGACAAAAGCAACAATGAATCTGCACCTTTTAAACTACCCAGCATTGTTCTCCACCGACAGGTAAATAGATTAGCCATCCTCATGAATGAACCCAAAATTCACAGCTGAATAACCAAATCAATCTCAAAAACAAGGCTATGCTCAACTTACCTTAAACCAAGTTCAAATAAGTTTCAGAATTCTGTGAAAACGAATAAACATAGACATGAGTACCTTTGTAAATTAAAAATCCTCCTTGGCTATGCTCAGTTACATTACACCTAGTTACGAGTTGCATTCAAACAGTCAACCTAGAAAGTAGAATTCATATAATATTATAAAAGATGTCATTGCATATCTCTAATCTTCAAAGGAAGCTATTTAAAAAACATATATCTACTCATCATCTCAATAAATAAGATAATCATACATGAAGGGTTAGAAAGGAACAAACAACTAACTTTAAGGAATTATCTATTAAATGGCATGTCCTACTGTTCCCTCGAGAGAAGGGAGATAAGGAAAAAAATTTAAAAAAAAAGAAAGAAAGAAAAAGAAAAGGGAAAAACAAAGTATGCATCAGGTACGGGGATTGCTGTCGCCAATATTACTTTGACTGGAACTAATTTGGTTGTCCTCGCTTTGAACAGGAGCTGACGCAGGTGAAGGCCCAGGTCCCAGTAACAATGGAGGCTTGTTCTTCTCTTCAGCAGAGCTCTTCTTGCCATCTGAACTAGCAGCCCAAGCCCTGAGAGGCGGTTCAAAATGCTTGCTTGCAACATCAGGTGGAGCCCCCTGAGAATCCTCTCCAGGAAGAACAAGGAGACCCTTTTCCCGTAACGAAGATGGCTCATTGTAACAAGCACTCCAAATAGAGTCAACCAGCTGCCTCTCCTCTCTGGCTGCTCCAAGATCCTCAGCTGACATTGAGCTGATATGTTCAATTCGATCTTGAAGCAGCTGTTTAAGTTTCTCATCATCATCTTGCAAGGTAGCGGTGCCATCTGTCTTATCCTGAGCAATCTCATATAAGCCCTGCAAAGCAGCTTCTCGCACATCCCCATCCTCGCTGGAAGCAAGGTGCACCATCATCTGAGGAAACCGAAGCTCATTAATGACATGGCAGTCTGATTTATTCTCCCGGAGTAGGTAATGGATCAAGTTCAATGCCTTCCTGCATGGTGATGAATGCAACGTGTTAGAAAATTAGAAGCTTCATCCAACCATGTACTTTTTGTGAGCATCCAAGAGAGACTGTGAATCCATCTTATATTAGACACTACCTTTGAAACCTCACATTATCAGAACTCAATGCATCCCTGAGAGCTGCATAACCATTCGCCAGGCGAAAAGCTGTAATACCAGGTTTGTTGTGTCGAATTAGAGCTGCATTGCAAGCAAAAAAGCTCCTGTAAAATTATTTTAAGGGAAAAAAAGTAAAAGAGGCTGTGAACATGCAAGAAATAAATTAACTCAGCACTCACAAGATATAGCACCAAGAGCCTTTGTACGAACTGTGACATCATCATCGGATGTAAGGTTAGAGAGGAGATATTCAGACCATTTGCTTCCATAACTAACTGTTGACTGCGAGGGTTATTCTGAACTATGGTCGTTACCACCTCTGCAGCCTTTGCTCGGATGTTTGAATGGGGACTCTTCAAGTAACCAAGAAGGGGAACCAAACCACCAATAGAGTGCAAGTCTGTCACATGTAAATGAAACAACATATTACCAACACATCAAACACCTCTCCGATCAAAGCTTGAAACAGCACTCTGTGAATTTCCTAACAGCGGAATAAGCATAGAAGGTTACAAGAAAGCATGCATCCAAATGGTCAGAAACAATCTTAATTCTGAAGAGAAAATCCATTCTACTTAACTTCATAAAGTCATTATAGACTAAGATTCGCAACGTATCGAAGTGGAGCATGCAATCTAGGAAAGCTAAAACCATGACAACTCTGAATAAGATTTCTTATGCACACACTCCTCATTCACTTTAGTATAATAAGAACTATGAATAGTTACTATAACGTCTACAACACCACAATCACTAATACAAAAATATCAATTCAATACATGAATTGTCTCTTTTCCAAAATTAATTTAATTTAAATAAAAAAATTACAAATAAAAATCTTATTGCAGCCTTGTTCCATTCCCATATAGCAATTTCAGGAGAAATAGTGTTACAACATATAGAAGCCAACGCCGATTACATTTACGCATTATAAGTAATCCTAATCATTAATCCCCAGATCATGAATAGACAATAAGTCATTGTAATCAACTAATCCGAATACCGAAGTTCCCCAAGTTCATCCACTAGTTTACGCAGTATCAACAACACAATATAGCTTATGCTTTTCAGAAAATCCAGATAACTCAACCAAGGCAGCATTAAAAAGGTTAAGAGACGTACCGTTGGCCATGTCAATAGACTCGACATGTTCTTGTAGCTCATCCAACATATCTGCAAAGCCCCCAAAACCGTTCAATAATCAATTCAAAACTTCAGCAAAAAGGAAAATACAACACGTTTCTTTTCTGGGTATTCATTCAAATTATATGAAAAACAATAGGAACAGGGAATTACCTTCAAGATCAGCAGAAGTAACACCTTGAGAGTCCAAAACTTGTTGAGGGGTTTGCATAACAAGTGTTATCTCTTCATCCGCTTAATCACGTCCACTGTTTGTGACTGCATAGCTTCCATGAACCATTTTCGATCCTCCTCACTACCATAGCCATTTCAATTAAAAAAAAAATTCAAACTTTAATAACAAACATGAAGAAAACAGGAAATTAAAAGAATGGGTGCCGTTGATTGTCACCTCAGATTGCGAGCAGGACTGGTACCATCGGAGTTAGCAATACTCCATTTGAAAAGTCCTTCCCAGTTGGGTCCACCCTTGGACATTGTAGCAGGAACCCTAGAAATCCAGAGATTGTTGTTATCTTCCTTTTAAGGTTTCGGAGGTTTTAGAATGTTTAGAGAGAATTGGGCTAATGTTGATGTCTCAATGAAGGAATGGTAAGGTCAGATTGAGTATTTGAAGGCGTCAGTGTCGGCCACCAGGGAAGTGAGGCGGATAACATGTCCATTCTAGAATTAACTGGAGAGATTGAGAACTTCTGCCCGGACCAATTTATTTCTCGACCACTTACATTGTTCGGGGATTAATTGTTTGGATTGTAATTTTTTTATGGGCTTAGGTCCACTGCCGGTTTAGTTTAGTATCATTTTAGTTTAGTCAATTTATAAATAAAATTATTATTTTTTTATTAATATAATATTAATATTAATTTAATATTAGTATTGTATCTATTTGATATTAAATAATACCAAAACGTTACTTGAAGGATGAACTAAATAGATCCATCTGTTCAAACAAGTTGTAATAATTATAATAATAATAATCATCATCATCATCATAATTAAAACCAATTTTTTCTGTATGTTAAATATTATTGAGGATAAATCATATGAACCATTTTGTATACTTTTAAAACTATACGAAATCCGGTCTTTTTCTGTGTCAATAATTGCTCCTGAAAAATATGTGAGTATATGTTTATTTGAATCATTTAGTTATATGTAATTTCATTTTATGTATATAATGAATTATTAAAAAAATAAGCGCACTCACGTCATATTTCTTAGCCGCCATGGGAATATCACTTTCTTTTCTTAAAAAAAAAAAAAAAAAAAAAACCATCAAATACATCGACAAAATTAATTAAAGCTAAAACACGTTCAAATGGATGCTTGGGGATTAGTTATATTTGTTTAGATTCTTTTTTTATTATTATTACTTTATATTTTATTACACTAAAAGTTATATAATTTTCAAATGAGGTAAACTACACGAAACTCTCGTAAAGACTTTTAAAAGTATATAGACCTTGAGTTTTCTTTAAAGTTAACAATTTCAACCTTGAAAATTTCATGGCTCCCACTTTTTATTTGAGTTGGTTGTTTTTGTGCAATTTCATCATGTGTGTATAATAAATTAAAATAAATAAATGCCACGTAGTGTTGACAATTATAGACTTGACTATTGGATACAACACGTCACGATTATAAAAAAATTTAGATAAATAAAAATTGAAAGAATAATAAACAAGTCAAACATAGATACGATATGAATTTAAAAGTGTTTAGATTTAGATTTAGGATCCAACTCTATGAACCCATTAAATTATTGTTTTATTCTTATTTTATTAAAATATAATTTTATTACCCTAACTAAATTATAAAATGACAAAACTATCTACAATCTACATAAGAAACAAATTATATATATGTATAGCATATTATAAATTATATATAGAACATTCAAGTAACATATACAAAATATAAATCTTCTTTAATAAATAAAATAAATATAATCTATAGTATATATTAATATACAATTGATTTATTTACAACATATATAACATATGTACATGTGTAAACAATATACTAGTAATCCAACGGCCACGGCGTGTGCAAAATTTAAATGAAGCGATATAAAAATAATTTATATCATAACAAATTATTGAAGTTATCTATAAAATATGATAAACAATAATTATTACCCAAAAAAAAAAGGCATGATTGAATGAAAAATAAGATTGGTTTTTCTTTAAAATAGGCTAATTAAAGGTGGGTTAATGATTACATAATTTTTAGTTTTAGACCAATGAATAGAATACTTAAAATTCTTTAAAAGTAAAGGAAAGAAAAGAAGATATAGCTTTAAATTAAGAAGAAATTACCCAGGGAAAGTAGTTGGCACAACATTTTAATAATAACCATTTAGAATATGATAGAAATAAACTTAGGAAACAGAAAAATAATATGTGTGAAAATAAAATTACCTACAAGAACATTACCGGCTACAGGAATGATACAAAGAGTAAAAACCATCAAATATTTCAAGTTCAAATAATTATACACTTACTCATGAATTGAAAGTATTAAAAAAAAAAAGATCGAACCCATCACATTGTATTGGAATGTGATTTAAGAAAAGGTACAATATCAAAGAGAAAAAGAAGCCAGTACTAAAACAACATATCATTTCACATTTACATAAGTCCTCCGACAAAAGGCTTAATGGATTCTATAATTTGTATGTCTTATTATTGCTTTCGTATGTGTCTCTCATTCCTTCATGCGAATCCATGTAGATATGGAAAAAAAAAAAAAGTGGGGGGTGGGGAGAGGAAATTATATAGTAGAATTTATGGTATACCAAATTACTAATTCAAACCATTACCATAAACAATTGGTTTTAAAAAACGAAAAATAACATAGAGAGTTAGGAAAAGATTATGTATATTTTACTTAAAAAATAATAAAAAATAAGCTGAAAAATAACATGGGAGAAGGAGGGATGAAGCTGGCCGTGGCAACTAAGAAATTTATGTAAAACTTTAAGAAAAATTAAAAAGGGAACTGTTATGAATCATTGTATAGGATTATTTTCGTCACCATAAAGAGAACTTTAAGAATAATTAACAAAAAGAAAATTGTAATAGACAAAGATAACTGCTAATTGAATCATTGTACAAGATTTTCATCACCATTAAAAAACACAACTTCATTAGCTTCACTTTCGCAAAAAATAATAATATTTTACATATTTGCATTTATAATGGTTATTTACTGTTGAAAAATATGAAACAACAATGCAATATGGTAATATATTATATCAATGAAAAATTAAGAAATTTAAATAATAGCATAATGTAATTTTGAGTTATATAATATAAAATACTACATAAGACATATTCATATTTTTAAGGTATAATATTTTTCCTAATTAACTTCAACCTTGCCCAAAAATTTATTCATAGCATTCATTCAGCAAGCAAACGATGCAATAACATGATGTAATTCTGACTTCTTTAACATAAAATATGACATGTGATATATCTATATTTATATTATTAATTCATATAAGATATTTTTCTAATACAACTTCACATTACTTAGAAATCTATTCGCAACATTCATTCAATTGCTCTCTCATTCAGATATTTGAAAACCTTCTCTTAGTCTTCCATGCCTTTACTTCAACTTCTCGTATTCATCCATATCGATGATTAATTTCTCATGCAATTGCTATAGTTGATTTTCCAAGCACAAACATGTAATGTAGTGAATGTACATCATTTGTACAATATTTTAATCGCAAAATTATCATTCCAAGGAAGTTCACCATGACCATTCAAAAACATTGTATTTGCAAAGATGCTTGAGATTTACAATTGGTCTAGTCACATGTGAAACTGATCGGTTCCATTCTCCCTCTAAGAGATTAAAATTCAAAAGAGAATTAAAAAGGGAATTACATCAATAAGTTGTGAATGTGAAAGATACACCGAGAGAATTAAATAAATCAAAACAATAATAGTAACAATAATCTTAGTACCCTATACCTGAATAAAAATGTGACTTTGGAGAAAAGAAAAAAAAAAAAAAGATAGTGCAAAATGATGATGATGGTCACCAATGTTGGTGCTCGTTGTTGTCACCAAGACAACTGCAAATTTAAAGCATTTTCAATCTCAAAAGAAAAGAAGGTTAAATATGTTATCGTGAGGAGGTTACAAATTTAAAGCAAAATCAGTTTAGTAAAACATGAGGTGGTTACTGATGAAGGTGGAAAGGCAAATTTTTTTATTTATTTGCCAAATGGGAAAGAGCTTATTATATCTAAGTGGAGTCGAATGAATTAGTTCTTGCTTAATAATAATACATAGATAACATATAGCATGTAAACTAGATATTTATAATAGATATATGTATAAATATACACACACATATTATAAAATTTATAGGTTATATACAGATAATCTATGCATATAAAACATTTACATAGTAGGTAGATTATTGATGATACATTATGTATCTTATAGAATGTGTATAAAGTATGAATTATATATAACTTATATATTGCATAGATTTATAAAAATTAAAGGAATGAGGGATTAGAACAAAAATAATTGAAGAATTAGAACAAAGGAAATTCACGAGCAAACAGAAAAACAAAAAGAAGAAAAGCCCAGAAGACAAATGAACAAACGGAGACGAATAAGGCGGAAGAAAACAAGAGAAGCAGACACGGAAAAGGCGGAAGAAAAATCATGGGTTTACTATTCGGCATTGTAGCATAGGTACTGTAGCACTTTTTTACTGTAGCAGTAGGTTACTGTTTTACTGTAGTAGTAGTTAGGTTTTTCTCCATTTTATTTTCTGTTTGCCTATGAATTTCTTTGTTCTGATCCTTCAATTTTTTATTCTGATCCCTCATTCCTTTAATTTTTTTTTTTTTTAATCTTGGCACCTGTTTATGTCTTCTTGTGCTTCCATTTCTTCATCCCCATCCTCTGTATAATTTGGATCATATGGATTATCCTTTCCATCCTGTTCATCTTCCTTTTTAAGCTTTCTTGAGTGCCTTCAAATTTGTCTCATATCTTGACCAAATTGCTCTTTTTTGCTTTGTGAAGATGAATTTCGTCTTAGTGGTTGTAGTAAGATGAAATTCTGAATCTTCTGGTATAAATATGCTCATTTTATCAGCAATGTATAGATTTAATTGTTCTTCCAAACTATTGGTGGATTCCAACTGTAGATTTTTTGGATAACTGAAACCTTCCCTCTAATTGGAGAAATCCAAAACCAAGTTTGTGCTAGTCTGGATTCAAATTTTAACCATTCTAGTGGTACTGCCTTTATTTTTACATAATATTTTACAAGGATATCATGTTCATCATGTTCCCATTCTATATCTCTTAAGGCCGCCAAAACTTCATGAAACATTTTCCCCATGGGTTAGGTCATAAATTGTGGAAATGTGCCCATAATTTCTATGACAAGCCCATAATCAAAATAAGATCTTTGTGCCACGGGAAAAGCTTCATGGTAAGGGTAAACAATTAAAGCAAAAATAGTTGATTAGTGGAGCAATTTTCTCTAGAAATAAACCTCATGTCCAGCTGTAACCCACAAGGCCAAATTACGGTACACTCTGTCTCAAACAACCTTATCGAAAGGTTTTTTTCGGCCGACCCTTTTGGTATAATTTCTAAAGGAACCAGAGCTTTATCACTCAAGTACGATGCCTTAATTTGTTTACCCTTACTATAAAACCTTATGCATGGTGCAAAGGTCTAATAAGGTTTTAGAGCATGGTTACCTTTATACCTTAAAAAGAAAATTATCGAACATGGTTAAAGGAAACTTACAAAAGCTTTATTGAATACGAGGGAGGTATGTTACAAGGATATACTTACAACTAAAACACTTAGAAATTTCTCTCACAAAACACTCATATATTCTCTATATTTTTTTCCTTTTCTCTTTTTTCTCCTGCCTAAACTTGAATCCTGCTCGCCTTTTATAGAAAATTTTTTCAGAACCTATAGTTAAAGATGTTGAGTCCAAAAAAAGGCATATTACAAAATTTGTAGGTATATATATATTAGGACAAGGTTATTCTTTAAGACATAAACAATAGAACTAGATGCATTAATAGATACAGGTAGTACTGGAAACATGATAGATGAAAGAATAGCACATGTAGATGAAGTAGAGCAAATGGATGTATGTAGAATTAGTTCAGATATTCATGGAAATAAAACAAAGGAATGTAGGTGTATAAAGAAACGTAAAGTAAGTTTTTTCACAGGAGAAGAATGAGATTGTACCTATGCATAGTGGAATCATACAATTATGGAATTTTGGTAGTTCAAAAATTAGATGTATAATAGGACTAAATTTTCTTTTAAGTAATCACCATGGTATCTTGATCACTAGATATACTATAAATATTTTAGGACATCCAGCCATAGTATATCAAAATTATTTAGAAAATACAGAACCAGACATTAGACTGTTGCAAAGACGTAATGAAAAGGATTGCGAATGCCAAAGGTTAGGAAAATGTCATGGAAAGAAAAATGGTAAACGATGGATAGAAGAAAATTCAAAGGAATCTAAGAATTAAAAGAATTCTTAGAAAAAGAAATTGACCGGAAGAAATATAAATAAATAAGGGAAATTGGTAAAATGGGAAAAGGTATACAAGATTTTGGAAAATTCATGTTTGGAAACAGGTTACCCAGATCTTGATCAAATCATTAGTAACTTGGAGAAAGAAGAAATTTTTAGAGAAAACCCAATAAGGTTTTTGGAAAGGAATAAGATAGTATGTAAATTAGATATAATAAACCCTAGCTTAAGGATTTATTCTAGAGCAATAGAGTGTGATAATTTAGATAGAGAAAATTTTGAAATGCACATAAAGGAAATAATGGAATTAGGGGTCATAGAAAGGTCAGACAGTCAACACAAAAGTCCTGCATTCATTATCAAAAAAAGGAGTGAAATAGCAAGAGGAAAATAAAGATGGTAATACATTATAGGAAATTGAATGATAACACAAGGGATGATTCTTACAATCTTCCTAACAAAACTTAATTAGCTAACAAAATACAAAATTGTTACATATTCAGTAAATTTGACTGTAAGTCAGGATTTTGACAGGTAAAAATGGATGAAGAGTCACAACCATGGACTGCTTTTACCTGTCCATAAAGACATTTTCAATGGAAAGTTATGCCATTTGGATTAAAAAATGCACCTTTAATTTTTCAAAGAAAAATGGATATAGCTTTTCAAAATCTAAAGGATTTCACTACAATTTATGTAGATGATATTCTTGTTTTTTTCCAAAAGCGAACATGAACACGTAGGGCATTTAAAGATGATGCTTTTAGAATTTCAAAGATAGGGAATAATAATAAGCACAAAAAAGGGACAATTTTTCAAAAGAAATATTGAATTTTTAGGAGTAGAAATAGTTTAAGGAAAAATCAAGTTACAGGAACGCATGGTCAAAAAAGTGATAGAATTTCCTAAACAAATGAACAAAAAGCAATTGCAGGCATTTTTGGGTTTACTAAATTATGCAAAACCTTTCATAAAAGATTTGAATTCTTTAGTAGAACCCTTTTATAACAAGATTACAGGTTTTAAAAGTTTGTCCCAAGAGGACATAAAACAAATAAGGAAAATAAAGGAATAGGTCAAAAGGTTACCAAGTTGAGATTATCCCCAGACACGGACTTCTTGATCGTCGAAAGTGATGGATGTGATCTAGGATGAGTATGAATTTTGTTAAGAAAACCTCATAAATATGCTGAAAGGAAAACTGAAGAAATTTGTAAGTATACAAGTGGAAAGTTCAAAGAAAAGAATTTACCAAGTATAGACAGGGAAATAATGGTTGTTGTAAATTGCTTAGATAGTTTTAGATTTTTTATAAATAAAAAAGAGATGTTAGTTAGAACAGACTATGAAGCTATAGTTAAATTCCATAAGAACACATGGAGTAATAAAATGAGTTGAAGAAGATGGTTAAAGTTTAAAGATGTAATAATAAATAAAGGCTTCAAGGTAGAATTTGAACATATTAAGGGAAAACATAATACTGCAACAGATGAGTTATCTCGCTTACTAATATAAATAACTTATTTTCTTTTTAGGAAAACATGGAATTTCAAAGGAACAAAGGATTTAGGCTACAAAAAAGGCTAATGTCTTCCTAAGGATCACAAGCAAGCAGTTCTAGTGGAACAAGGTTAGCAGAAGTTATGGAAGGACCACAGGTTATGATTGGTGATATAGCTCTACCTATAATACCAACAAGTTCACCAAGAAAGTTTCAAGTACCATTCCCAATTAATGTTAAGGGAGAGACACATATGGCTCTCATAGATAGTGTATGGTCCCTGACTAGCCAAGACAAGTTTAAATATTTAATTTGTTATGCTCTGGCTAGATATTTTAATGAGATAGAAACACAGGATATCAAAGGAACGAAGAAACTTACTACATGAAAAGGCTACAGGACAAAGGACACAAGGGCATAAGGGACAAATTAAAAGAAAATATCACATGTATGGAGTTGCAAAGGGACATTTGATAAGAGTTTTTTGCTACTGGAATGACGTTCAAACCCAAATAACAAATTATTTGAATCCTTCATGGAGAGGATTCCATGATCTTGAAACCGCAGCAAATTAGGTCAAGCAAATAACAGAGAAACAGGAAATTTATGTGGATCTCACTCTTGACAATTTTAGGAATGTTAAAAGTACCACAGGGTATGTCAATGACACACAAAGGTATACAGATTTGAACTCTTTAGAAGAAGAATAGGAAAAGAAAATATCTTCTCTTAAAATCACAGAAAACCCAAATAAGAAGAGAAGTATTGAAAGCATTAAGGAACACAGTAAGGATTATAGAGAAGCGTTCCCATTTCAAATGAGGAAAATAGGAAAAACACCTCAAGAAAAATATAAAAATGCAACCGCATTCTTTTTCTTCAAAAAAACTGAATTTATTTCAAAACTTTCATCTTTTCTAAAATCGTTGATAAAAGATATGCGAAGGAAGCGTTTTTAAAGCCTTTTATATTGCTCCAAAAAACAATACAGGAAAAACACATATGTTTTGATGGAGTTAGATTTGGGACTATGGTAAGGGTAAAGGCTTTTCCAAAACCTCCATGTTACTCCTGTTTGGGAAATGACTCACAACTTGAGATGAATAATCATTATCAAGATAAATATTATTGCTCAACTCATGTACGTTATAATATACATACAGTGGCTATAGATTTTAGCTATTTTAAAGGATTAGGATTGAAGACCAGGAATACACATTGGCTACCCTTCTTGATTGTGGGCTTGTCACAGAAATTGTAGGCACATTTTCACAATTTATGACCCAACCCATGGGGAAAATGTTTCATGAAGTTCTGGCAACCTTAAAAGATATAGAATGGGAACATGAGGAACATGATATTCTTGTAAAATATTATGTAAAAATAAAGGCAGTACCACTAGAATGGTTAAAATTTGAATCCAGACCAGCACAAACTTGGTTTTAGATTTCTCCAATCAGAGGGAAGGTTTCAATTATCCAAAAAATCCACAGGTTGGAATCCACCAACAGTTTGGAAGAACAGTTGAATCTATACATTGCTGACAAAATGAGCATGTTTATACCAGAAGATCAAGAATTTCATCTTACTACAACCACTAAGATAAAGTTCATCTTCACAAAGCAAAAAAGAGCAATTTGGTCAAGATATGAGACAAATTTGAAGGCACTCAAGAAAAGCTTAAACAGGGAAGATGAACAGGATGGAAAGGACAATCCATATGATCCCAATTATATGGAGGATGAGGATGAAGAAATGGAAGCACAAGAAGACATAACCAGGTTCCAGGATTAAAAAATTAAAGGAATGAGGGATCATAACAAAAATAATTAAAGGATCAGAACAAAGGAAATTCATGGGCAAACAGGAAAATAAAAAGGAGAAAAACTCGGAAGACAAATGAATAAACGGACACGGACAAGACAGAAGAAAACAGGAGAAGCAGACACGGAAAAGGTGGAAGAAAAATCATGGATTTACTGTCCGGCACTGTAGCATAGGGACTGTAGCAAATTTTTTTTAACTATAGCAGTAGTTACTGTAGCATTTTTTACTGTTTTAGTTCAGAAAAAATTTTCTATAAAAGGCGAGCAAGATTCAGGTTTAGGCATGGAGAAAAAAAGAGAAAAAGGAAAAAATATTAGAGAGTATCTTAGTGTTTTGTGAGAAAAATTTCTGAGTGTTTTAGTCCTGTAAGTGTATTCTTGTAACATACCTCAACCGTATTCGATAAAGCTTTTGTAAGTTTCCTTTAACCGTATCCGGCTAATTTTTTTTTAAGGTATAAAAGTAACCATGTTCTAAAACCTTATTAGACATTTGCACCATGCGATAATATTTTATAGCATGGATAAAAAAATTAAGGCACTGTATTTGAGTAATATAGCTCTGATTCCTTTAGAAATTATACCAAAATGGTCGGTCAAAAAAACCTTTTGATAAGGCTATTTAAGCTAGAGTGTGCCGTAATTTGGCCTTATAGTTACGGCGTGGACATGAGGTTTATTTTCTAGAGAAAACATTGCTCCACTAATCAACTATCTTTACTTTACGTTAATTAGTTACCCCTGCCATGAAATCTTTTCTCGTGGCACAAAGATCCTTATTTAAAAAGTGCTACAGTGACATACTGCTATAATAAAACAGTAACCTACTATAGTAAAAAAGTGCTACATTACACTAAAAAGTTGCTATAGTAACATATGCTACAGTGCCGAACATTAAATCCATGACCTTTCTTCCACCTTTTCCGTGTCTGCTTCTCCTATTTTCTTCCACCTTGTCCATGTCTGTTTGTTCATTTGTCTTCTAGGTTTTTCTCCTTTTTGTTTTCCTGTTTGCCCGTGAATTTCCTCTGTTCTGATCCTTCAATTATTTTTGTTCTGATCTCTCATTCCTTTAATTTTTTTTAGTTCCTAAGTTATTTAGCTCTTCTCCAAGAGTTACTTCGACCTTTTCTTTCCATTCTTCGTACTTCCACTTCCAATGGTCCTAGTAACTTTAAAAACTATTTGTCTGCTATCAGTCTTTCATAATAGCATCCACCAATGGTGCAATTATAGAAAAACTCTTGTATATACCTTTTAACAAAATACAAATCCTTTATTTGCAATTGTTCTAGATTTCTTATAGCATCCCTTTGTTGGTCATATCCACCAATCTGTGGTGCTTTCCTAGTTAATATTACCCTAATCTTACTGCAAAAATTATAAGGATTTGCCCCTAAAGCCTTGTCTGCGACTACATGTTATGGAAAGTTTTTCTTATAAGACTCCCACATTGCTCTTGATATTTCTCCTAAAAAAGACTCTAAGTATATGTACATCTGGTCTATGTCTTCTATTAAAGGACTATCTCTCCAAGCTCTGACAACCATTTGTGTCCAATTATCTACTAAAGGTCCCCAACTTTGCGGATCATGTGCACTTATATTAAGGATTCTTCCATTGTCTATCAAATTCCTTTTATCTAATGTTTCCTGTAGCATAAAGATCATTTTGAAGAAAAAGGATGTGGTTGCATTTTCATATTTTTCTTGAGCTGTTTTTCCTATTTTCCTCCTTTGAAATGGGAACGCTTCCCTGTAGTACTTACTGTATTCCTTAATGCTTTTCATACTTCTCTTCTTATTTGGGTTTTCTGTGATTTTAAGGTTCTGAAAAAATTTCGATAAAAGGCGAGCAGGATTCAGGTTTAGGCACGAAGAAAAAAGAGAAAAGGAAAAAATATTAGAGAGTATATGAGTGTTTTGTGAGAAAATTTTTTGAGTGTTTTAGTCATGTAAGTGTATCCTTGTAACATACCTCCATCGTATTCAATAAATCTTTTGTAAGTTTCTTTTAACCATATCCGGCTAATTTTTTTTTAAGGTATAAAGGTAACCATGCTCTAAAACCTTATTAGACCCTTTCACTATGTGATATGGTTTTATAGCATGGATAAATAAATTAAGACACCGTACTTGAGTAATAAAGCTCTGGTTCCTTTAGAAATTATACTAAAAGAATCGGCTGAAAAAACCTTTTGATGAAGCTGTTTGAGGTAGAGTGTGCCGTAATTTGGCTTGTGGGTTATGACGTGGACATGAGGTTTATTTTCTAGAGAAAAATTGCTCCACTAATCAATTATCTTTGCTTTAATTGTTTATCCCTACCATGAAGTCCTTTCTCGTGGTACAAAGATCCTTATTTTGCTCTGATACCATAACATAAGACTGGATAACTTAAACGAAACTGTTAAACAAAGTTTTAAATATAAAGATAACATGGCTCTGATACCACTCCTTAATCCTTTCATCTTTTATCCTTTCCAAAGACATGTTAGCTGCTCCCATGTAGCTTCTTATTGTATCTTCATGGCCATCTCCTTCTTCTTTATTATTATCCCTTTATTTATATTGTCCTTTGCCTTTCCTTTCTCTAAAATTGTTAACCTTTCTTTTATTCCTATATCTCTTCTTTTATCTGTCTATCTTATTGTCAATCCTCATTATTCTTTCTCCTATTGCATCTTGTTGAGAACTTTATTGACTACAAACTTTCATTAAAACCGAAACCTGTCTTTTCTTTGTTCTAGGCATATTTTACAAGATTCCATCATACAGCTTTTGCACTGATATTTGAGTTTTGTTATCAAATATCTAGAAAAAAATTTGCATGGATGATCTTTTGATCCACTTCCTTTAGTCCAATTGTGCCTACAACCTTCTATGTTTTCTCTTGTGTTCATCGTTATATTCCCTATGTCTTGTAACATCCTATTCAACAATTCAACCTTTTCATCTTGATATTTTATCCCTATTTGTTCTCTGTAAGGATTCTGGTAATTTTGATTTAAGAACATTCATGTAATATCATTTTCATCCTTACTATCAAATTCCTCCATCATCATTCCCTATGGATTTATTATTGAAACTATACTATAGATTGTTTCTGTATCACTCATGTCTTCATCTATTGCCAAAATGTCTTCATTCATGCACTCCACTAGAATGCTAGCCATAGTATTACTATTATGCCTTTTAGGACATGCCTTTGCCATGTGTCCTTCCTCATTACAAGTGTAAAAACACTTTAATTTATTCTTTAAATCCTGTTTTTTGTATTTTCGTACATGCCTCTCCTATTTTAGCCATGGCTTTTTTGCTCTGCTTTTATTTGCAAAATATTTCTTTTTAGGCATGTACTTAGGTTTTGACCTCCTTTTGTTTCTTTCCTTTGCTCCATATACCTGTGGTGTATAAATAGTTTGACAGAAATTATAATTTCCTCCTTTCAATTGCCTATTTATTTGTAAAGCCGTACATTTTTTTATTAACTTATCTACAAGAAACTTTATCCTAGTTCCTAAGTTATTTAGCTCTTCTTCAAGAGTTGGTTCGACCTTTTCTTTCCATTCTTCATACACTTCTGCTTCTAATGATCCTGTAACTTTAAAAACAATTTGTCTGCTATCAGTTTTTCATAATAGCATCCAGCAATGGTGCAATTATAGAAAAACTCTTGTATATACCTTTTAACAAAATACAAATCCTTTATTTGCAATTGTTCTGGATTTCTTATAATGTCCCTTTGTTGGTCATATCCATCAATCTGTGGTGCTTTCTAATTAATACTACCCTAATCTTACTGCAAAAATTATAAGGATTTGCCCCTAAAGCCTTGTCTGTGGCTACATGTTGTGGAAAGTTTTTCTTATAAGACACCCACATTGCTCTTGTTGTTTCTCCTAAAAAAGACTCTAAGTATATGTACATCTGGTATATGTCTTCTGTTAAAGGACTATCTCTCCAAGCTCTGACAACCATTTGTGTCCAATTATCTGCTAAAGGTCCCCAACATTGCGGATCATGTGCACTTATATTGAGGATTCTTCCATTGTCTATCAAATTCCTTTTATCCAATGTTTCAAATGACATCCTTTTTCCTTTATACATCCCATCTCTTGTTTCTCTTTCAACATAATGAGTATAAGGTACTCTACTTGGGATTCCTTTGCACATGTCTTGTCCTCTATGTGTTACTACAAAGGGAATTGTGTTAGATCCTAAATCTTCGTTGCTGTCTATCATGGCATTTCCAGATACATGTATTAAAGTTTCAATATCTCCTTGTGATCTTGTTTCTGTCTCAAAATCTTGTTCTATTTGCATTACTTCGCCTGCCAGTTCTAACAAGATTTCCCTTTCTTGATTTTCCTTTCCAAAACAGTAGACATCTCCTTGTTCTATTTTTCTTTCAAACCTAACTTCTTGCATTTCTCCTAAAACTCCTATTTCGTCTAACCATATTTCATAAGGAATGGGATCTTCTCCATGTTTTATTAAAAAATCATCTTTCCAATACTGAATTGGCCTTAATGGTTCTTCATCATTTGTATCCTCATCTTCCTTTCTAAGACTCCATTGATTAGCCTTTATTTCCTGTGCATGGGATTTGTATCTAGCATTAAGATATCTTTTCATTTCATTTATCTTCCTAATTGTGTCGTCAACACAACTAGAAGTTGACATCCTATCTCCTTTCCATCCTGAAATGTTTTTGTTTCTAACACATTCATCATTCCTAATGTTCCTCTTTCTCCTAAGGTTTGATTAAAATTATCTGACTCATCATCCTCATCTTCTGTGGATCTTGGTCTATCATCATATGACCTAAATCTTAATGAGTATGTGCCATCTGGGTTTAGATACATCAAACTCCCTATAGGAACTCTTTATGTCTCACTTGTCATGTTCCTATTTACATTCCATTCTTCTCCTTCTAAAGCAGAAGAATCTATTTCCATGGGTTCTATCATCTTTATTCCTTTTGTTGCCATATCATCTATGATTCCTTTTATGTCGAGCTTATAAGATATTTTACTATTATTTGTTGTTTTTACAAATAAAGGTAATATCTATAAGCAAGTTCTCACCTATGTGATCTTCATATCCTTTACTTTGAAGTCCTATCTCAATGTTGCTAAGATTGTTTATCGAAACCATGAAATTAGGTGCACAGTAGAACAGTCCCTTTCTACTGTTTACATCTATCTCTATGGTTGCAAATATGGCCTTTCTTATATCGCCTTTCCATGATTTATCCATTAACATAACTAGGACCTTTCCTCCTACCTTTTATCTTGTTAATCCTCTAACTCCTATAACAATTAACCTAAGATGGACTAAAGTTTTGCTTGACTTTTTCAGCTGCTTTAAAGATTCTTTTGTAACTAACCTTTTGTTTAATGACCCTATTGTGACTGAGATTCTTTCTTCTCTATTTGACCTGAACAACCCTGTTTTCCAACTTAAGATTCCTATTGGTACAATCTCCTAGGGTTTAATAGAGTAATGGCATGGTTCGAATAGATTTCAACATCCTTGTCTTTGTCCACTACTTCTTCCAAATGTATCATATGATATCCTTGTCTTCTTCTTTCGATGTTTAATCTATCCAAAATTCCTACTCTAGAGGTAGTTTCTACAGAACTTGTACTAGGTCTAGGGGACTGTAAAACATGAGATTCTCCTGTGAAAGGTCTAAGTCTATCTTAAAACCTTCATTGTCTTACCTGTTATACCTTTCACCTTGCCTATTACTCCTTTCCTCACTTTCTTCTTCTACTACCCTAGTTTCCTATGGTTCTTGTGATTCTCGAAACATGTTTACTTTGAAAGAAACTTCCATTCTCCTTTCATAAAATAAGCCTTTGGTTTGTTTCCTTCTTTCTTTTCAACCGGTAACCTTTCTAGCCTTCCTATTATTTCTTCTAATTCTTTTTTATGATTATAACTATCTTCTCCTATACCCTTTCTTTTCAAGACTTCGTCTAAGATACGACTTAACTTATTGACCTTTTGGTGAAGCCTAACCAGTAATGCTATAATTGTGTTGTTTTGCTTAATTGTGGCCCTTATGACATTATTTACTGGTTTTATATTTCCACAAAACCCCTTGGGTGGTTGTATAAATTCCTTTGTATCTTCTAAGGCAAATATGTAGTCTTCATCTGCATCTAAGCCACCATGACTGGTCATCCTAAAAATGTCTTCTTTATCTCTTGTACCATTCTTTCTGTTCCTTTTCCTAAATTAGCTAACCTTGTTATTTCTTTCCTTAATTCCTTTATTACTAGATCCTGATTTCTTTTTACTTCTGCCTTTTGTGCTTGTCTTATAGCCTTTATATGTTCTAACTCCTTTAACTTTCTTTCTATATTGACCTATGTTTGCTTTATGTAATCAACCTTATCTATTATCTCCTTTACCTGTTTATCTTTTACTTTCATCCAATTTCTTAAAAAATTGTGAGCTTTGTAAAGATTATCTAAATCCTTATGAATAGTTGTACTAAAAAATATAATTAAATCAACTATGCTATTCAACTGTTCATGATCTGAATGCAGCAAATGCGGTGAATGCTTAAAATAACAAAGATGAGAAAAACTACTATTTCCTTCTTGTATGCTATTATGCTCCTTGATTTCTAGATTTAGCCAATCAAAATTCTTACTCATGAAGTTTTGTACTAGGTAATATGCAAGGGTCTACCAACCTAATCTGACTTAATTATTTTCCTAATCCATTTATCCTTCCTTGTCCTTTAAATCTATAAGTTACCTTTCAAAACCTTCCTTTAAATATATATACAATCTATCCTTTGCTAAAAACCGGTAGATGTGTATGAACTCTTCTCCTACTTCCTTAATTTTTTCATTCAAGTCTGAAAGATTAACCTCTATTTCTAAACCTAACTGTCTAATATAACTCTCTACTTTTTCTACACTTAAAATTTCTAAATTATCGACTGATTGCAAGAAATCATAAAGCTTCCCATCATAATTACTACTTCCTATAATCCTATCAAAACTCGCACTCATCCTGTCATGCTTATGACCAATTCTTCATAATAAATTATCCTTTCTATATTTTTTTCAATTTGGTCTATGATCCAAAGAGTCATTTCATGATGCTTTAGAAGTTCCTTTTCTTCAGATTCCATTTGATATTTTCTCTTTTCCAAAGCCTTTTCAATTCCTTTAATATCTTTTTTCCAGAATTCTAATATCCTTGTTCTACCTTTATGTGATCCTTTAGCCTTTTTATCCTTTGATTTTTATCCTTTATGTATTCAATAAAATTATGCATCACACCATCATGCTACTTATCAATCCTTCATAAAATCTTATCAGCTCATTATACCTTATTATTTCTTTTTCTCTTATGTAAATTACATCCAGAATAAATCTAAATTGTGAACATGTAATCGTTTTATTATATTTCCTTTTAAGCTTCGTTCTAATTCTATCCTTTGTCTATTAACCATTTCTAAATCCTTTTATATATTTTTTACAAGATTCTTATACCTTTTTATTGCATCCTTATACCTTTTAATATACTCTATATATCTATGTGTTATAATCTTCAAACATCAAATGTTTTCTGGAATTTATTAACAAATCTATTATATCACATATTACATCTATTATATCAGAAATTACAGTTATTATACAAAGATACCAATAAACGTACAATTTAAAACCATATCATCATGTGAACCTTATTATATTATCTTCGCAAATCGTGATCCTGCGCCTTATTTCTTCAATAAAATTATAATTACTATGTAAATTACTGTATATCCTTGTTCTTTTTTGGGTGCTTATAAAGTTCATGTTCCTTGGAGTTGAGTCCTCAAAGTGTAACTCTAAAAGACTTTTAAGCTGTTCTATGTATCATTTTGTTTTCCTTATAATATCCCTTAGCCTTTTAATTTCCTTTCCTTGGGCCTTGATGTATTCCTTGATAAACAACATTCACTACAACCATTTATAATCAAACATATTATTTAAAATTTCTTCAAC
This sequence comes from Combretum micranthum, assembly GCA_024138025.1. Classification (NCBI taxonomy): domain Eukaryota; kingdom Viridiplantae; phylum Streptophyta; class Magnoliopsida; order Myrtales; family Combretaceae; genus Combretum; species Combretum micranthum. The sequence continues at coordinate 2,285,659 of JAMXBD010000047.1, forward strand.
AGAATGTGTTTCTTCTAAAATATAAACATAAGCATAAGAGTCATAAAATATAAGCTGGACAATCATTACAATTAAACAGTATGTAAAACAGTAATTAAACAACAAAATATAAACAGATAAAGCCAAGTAAAAATAGTAAAGAAAATAAACAACTTATGTTGAACAATAAAATTAAACAAGACAGAGACTTAAATCTAAATAAAATATTAAACAACATAATATAATAATAAAGCTGGATAGTGATAATATTAAAGTAGTAACAAAACTAAAAATCATATAACATAAGACTGGATAACTTAAACGAAACTGTTAAACAAAGTTTTAAGATATAAAGATAACATGGCATCTGATACCAAAATAAGGATCTTTATGCCACGGGAAAAGACTTCATGGTAGGGGTAAACAATTAAACCAAAGATAGTTGATTAGTACAGCAATGTTTTCTCTAGAAAATAAACCTCATGTCCACGTTGTAACCCATAAGGCTAAATTACGACACACTTTGCCTCAAACAGCCTTATCAAAAGGTTTTTTCGGCCGACCCTTTTGGTATAATTTCTAAAGGAACCAGAGCTTTATTACTCAAGTATGGTGCCTTAATTTGTTTACCCATGCTACAAAACCTTATCGCATGGTGCAAAGGTCTAATAAGGTTTTAGAGCATTGTTACCTTTATACCTTAAAAAGAAAATTAGCCGGAATGGTTAAAGGAAACTTACAAAAGCTTTATTGAATACGATGGAGGTATGTTACAAGGATATACCTACAAGACTAAAACACTCAGTAAACTACAAACCTCTTATTAAACCGAAACCTTTCATTTCTTTGTTCTAGGCATATTTTACAAGATTCCATCATATAGCTTCTGCACTGATATTTGAGTTTTGTTATTGGATATCTAGAACAAAATTTGCATGGATGATCTTCTGATCCACTTCCTTGAGTCCAATTATGCCTACAACCTTCTATATTTTCTCCCGTATTCATCATTATATTCCATATGTCTTGTAACATCCTATTTAGCAATTCAACCTTTTCATCTTGATATATTATCCCTATTTGTTCTTTGTAAGGATTCCAATAATTTTGATTTAAGAACATATCTGTAATATCATTTTCATCCTCACCATCAGATTCCTCCATCATCATTCCCTATGGATCTATTATTAAAACTATACTATAAATTGTTTCCGTATCACTCATGTCTTCATCTATTACCAAAATGTCTTCATTCATGCACTCCACTAGAATGTTAGCCATAGTGTTACTATTATGTCTTTTAAGACATGCCTTTGCCATGTGTCCTTTCCTCATTACAAGTGTAATAACACTTTAATTTATTCTTCTAAAGCCTGTTTTTATTGTATTTTCTTGCATGCCTGTTATGTTTTAGCCATGGCTTTTTTGCCCTGCTTTTTTTTGCAAAATATTTCTTTTTAGGCATGTACTTAAGTTTTGGCCTCCTTTTGTTTCTTTCCTTTGCTCCATATACCTATGGTGTATAAATAGTTTAATAGAAATTATAATTTCCTCCTTTCAATTGCCTATTTATTTGTAAAGCCATATATTTTTCTATTAACTTATCTACAAGAAACTTTATCCTAGTTCCTAAGTTATTTAGCTCTTCTTCAAGAGTTGGTTCGACCTTTTCTTTCCATTCTTCATACACTTCTGCTCCTAATGATCCTGGTAACTTTAAAACAATTTGTCTGCTATCAGTTTTTCATAATAGCATCCAGCAATTGTGCAATTATAGAAAAACTCTTGTATATACCTTTTAACAAAATACAAATCCTTTATTTGCAATTGTTCTGGATTTCTTATAACATCCATTTGTTGGTCATATCCATCAATCTGTGATGCTTATCTAGTTAATACTATCCTAATCTTACTGTAAAAATTATAAGGATTTGCCCCTAAAGCCTTGTCTGTGGCTACATGTTGTGGAAAGTTTTTCTTATAAGACTCCCACATTGCTCTTATTGTTTCTCCTAAAAAAGACTCTAAGTATATGTACATCAGATATGTGTCTTCTATTAAAGGACTATCTCTTCAAGCTCTGACAACCATTTGTGTCCAATTATTTACTAAAGGTCCTCAACTTTGCGATCATGTGCACTTATATTGAGGATTCTTCCATTGTCTATCAAATTCCTTTCATCCAATGTTTCAAATGACATCCTTTTTCCTTTATACATCCCATCTCCTGTTTCTCTTTCAACATAGTGAGTATAAGGTACTACTTGGATTCCTTCCACATATCTTGTTCTCTATGTGTTACTATAAAAGGAATTGTGTTAGATCCCAAATCTTTGTTGTTGTCCATCATGGCATATCCAGATACATGTGTTAAAGTTTTGATACCAAATTAAGGATTTTGTGCCACGGGAAAAGATTTCATGGTAGGGGTAAATAATTAAAGCAAAGATAGTTGATTAGTGGAGCAATATTTTCTCTAGAAAATAAACCTCATGTCCACGCCATAACCCACAAGGCCAAATTACGGCATACTCTGCCTCAAATAGCCTTATCAAAGGGATTTTTTTGCCGACCCATTTGGTATAATTTTTAAAGGAACCAATGCTTTATTACTTAAGTACGGTGCCTTAATTTGTTTACCCATGCCATAAAACCTTATCGCATGGTACAAATGTCTAATAAGGTTTTAGAGCATGGTTATCTTTATACCTTCAAAAGAAAATTAGCTGGACATGGTTAAAGAAAACTTATAAAAGTTTTATTGAATACAGTGGAGGTATGTTACAACGATACACTTATAGGACTAAACACTCAGAAATTTTTCTCACAAAACACTCAGATACTTCTAATATTTTTTCCCTTTTCTCTTTTTTTTTTCCGTGCCTAAACCTGAATCCTGCTCGCCTTTTATAGAAAATTTTTTCAGAACTAAAACAGTAAAAAGTACTACAGTGACCTACTGCTACAGTAAAACGGTAACCTACTACTATAGTGAAAAAAAAAAAGTGCTACAGTTCCCTAAAAAGTTGCTATAGTGCCGAACCTTAAATCCATGATTTTTCTTCCGCCTTTTCCATGTCTGCTTCTCTTGTTTTCTTCCACCTTGTTCGTGTCCGTTTATTCATTTGTCTTCCGGGTTTTTCTCCTTTTTGTTTTCTTGTTTGCCCATGAATTTCCTTTGTTCTAATCCTTCAATTATTTTTGTGCTAATCCCTCATTCCTTTAATTTTTTTATATGCATATCTATGTTATAATTTATATGTCATATGAAATGAATATGATATATATATACTTTATATGTGTATAATAAAATATAGATCATATATAACATAATATATAAATGTATATATTAATATATTTTATATGTATACTAAATTATATATATTGTAAATAATATTTATAGTTTATTAAAGATCATATAAATAATATATGATACATTATGTATCTTATAGAATATGTATAAAGTATGAATTACATATAACTTATATATTGCACAGATTTATATAACATAATCGACATATACGTCACATAACATATACATAACAAATATTTATAATGTATATGTATATATAATTATCAATACATAGAAAAGATCCATAGGTTATATATACATAATTTATATATGCATATCTATGTTATAATTTATATGTCTCATGAAATGAATATGATATATATATATGTTCATGCGTGTATATAAAATATAGATCATATATAACATAATATATAAATATATATTAATATATTTTATATGTACACTAAATTATAGATATTGTAATAATATTTATAGTTTATTAAAATCATATAAATAAATATATAACTTAAAGAGTATATAAATAATAAATTAAGTATAACACATATAGATAACATATCAAACATATCTATACATGTATAAAATTTATAGGTTATAAATATAAAATACATATGTTATAATTTATGTGTTACATAAATTTAGTATACACGTGTGTGTTCGCTATAATATATAGAAAGTTGTAATGTAAATGACATAAATAATGTATAGATTATATATAACACGTATAGATAACTTATAAAATATATATCCTATAAATTATATAAAACAACTTATATAACAATTGTATATATATAATCTATGTATTATATATGTTATATGTAACAAGTAAATAAATTATATGTCTATGTATATGTGTGTGTGTGTGTGTGTGTACATATGTAAGTCATTTGCTACCGGAATTAAGGAAATTAATGTAAACGTTGTTTCCTTTCAATGTTACTTTACTTTTAAGTATTTGTAAAATCAACTTTATGTTTCAATGGTATTTTTGTGCTTAGGTTTAGTATTTTCGTGGTTCCAATTGTTCTTGTATTGGGTATGATCTCATTGTATTAATAGGTATTGAAAAGATTTAAGGTTTTGGTACTATTTTGTATTGAGTTTTTGAATTCGATGATGATTTAGTGTTTTAATGTTATGTTTCTTGTATTATGGATTTTGAGTATGATATGTTTTGTTGGTTATAATGGCAGGTTTTCGTCAATCATTATTCACTAATATCACACTTATTTAACAACATATTCCATCATGTATCATAATCTCTTCTTTTTCAATTATATATGAGTAATATATCATGCATAATTTGTTAGCTACATTTCCTTAGAATAATAACTATTTTAATATATTAACTTTCTAGAATAATACAAAATAATTAAATTCCAATGGAATCTATAGTTTTTATATGTTTCATCAATCAATAAATGGGTCAACACGAGACATCATATAAATAGGTCAAGTCATGGGTTAAAGTCTTTTAAACACTAACCCGTTTAAACATAGATGCAAGACATGACATGGTAACATAAATTGACAATCCTAAGCCTATTCCAAGGACATGGAATGCCGATAGCTTTAGGAAGTATTTCATGTGAAGGCCTGGATGTTATGATGTGTCATTAGATGCACTCACCCTCATGAAGTTATATCATCTATAATAAAGCTTTTTGTTATGTATAATATATCAACTTGTCCGATCAAGTCACCTATTCTAACTATTTATGGTTCATTATTAGTAGTCTGTCACTTTTTGGTTGTAATGTGTTTAGTCATATCATTGTACCCATATCCACCAATGACTAATGAAAGCATGCTCATTAAATGTTATATCTCATGATGTTTGATATTGTGTATGCTAAGCAAGGTCTGTGATGATTGAATTACTTGCCTTTTTAGGTAAATTAAGTAGAACCATTTGAGAGACCCTCGCTCACCTTGTCCTATTAGGAATGAGTTTGCCTAACCTCAATGAAACACTTCCAATTTTTCCAGTTTAAAATTAAATCTTAGAGACTCTCGAGTGTTTGCTTTATAGGCACTCATATTATACTAACTTAGGTAACCTTAACGAAACACCTACCGGAGTGGGCCAAATCTAAGAGACTCTTTAATTGTTTGCTTTTACAAGCACCAATACTACGCTAGTTAGTTAAACCTAATGAAGCACCCATAAATGAAAGACTCTAGGCCATTTGCCTCTTTGAACACTTACACCATAGTAACCAAAAGAGCCTCAATGAAACACCTATGGGCATGTGTTGAATCAGAGCAACTCCCCTAGTTAACTGTCTTTTTAGGCCTTTCGTTACTTAAGTTCAATTAGCATCAATGAAGTACCTATGGTCATAGGTCGAATCTAATGGAGAAATACTCAACCATTTCATTACTTATCAAGCTGATTAAGTCTTTAAAATCCAAACGAATTTAAAAATATGTTGAAAGGCTTATGAGTTCATAGTTTAATTTATGGAATCTTCACTCAAATCATGTTAGCTCGAGTCCTCCTTGACTTTATTTAAATTGCCTGTTCTGATGGCAGGAACTCCTATACATATGCTTATGGACTAAACACATGGTTAAGTTACTTTGCTTAAATTATTAATTGCTTGATCTATATTTTTATCGAAGCCTAGGTATGTGTTAATAATACAGCCATTTTACAAACCTCAATTGCTTAAAACATTCATTTCTTGGCTAGAAGATGTTATATAGAAGTCATAGGTAATTACGATTACAACAACTTGAATACTAACTCAAATACATATAATAACAAAGTAGAGTACACAAGCCGAGCAAAATAAATGAAGCTTGAAAGAACATAATTTTATTGATAATAAAGACAGCATATAATAGTTTTGATCAACATCTTGGTCGATTACAAAAGTCTTCTATGAAGTTACTATTTATAACCATCTTACGAGCTGAAACCTAATCCTAACAAATGATTTTGTTATTTTAGATTTCTTTGATGAATGAGTCTGCTGTTGAGCGTAAGGCAAGCACCCATGTGGTCAATCAAACTTGAGTATATAAATAGAAGGTTGCAGTCATGCATTGTCTTCATCACGTAGTGTCATGTCATCTTATCCATATATAGAGACTCCTAACAAAAATACTTTGAAAATCACCATTTCTTGCAATTTAGTTATGCTTTTTTTTTTTTTTTTAATTTACCTTGGCTTGAAAGGTCAATCCCTTGGCATCGTGTAAAGACCTATTGGAGGAACCATGTTCAAGGTAGAAACTTTAGCCTCTATAGAGGGGGCTTATAATTCTTATGTCACCCCATTGGACGATGGTTGATATACTTCATCTCTTGAAAGGGATTTAACATAGAGTTCCTAAATAAATCTTAGTCTCCGTTGCAAATGCCTTAGGGAATTTAACTTCCAAATGTGTTGAAGTACGAACCATTTGAAATGTAAAAAGACTAGGTTAGCCTAATATCATATTGTACGACAACCAATAGACACCACTAAAAAATTGACATTATTTTCGGCTCGATACTTGTCATCTTCAAGTCAAATAGGAAAAGTCATGATTCCTCTAACTCCAATTGGTTGGTTATTGGAAAAGAAAAATCACACTTGTAAGGTTCTAATCTTTTTTAGATGTGATTATCTCTTTGCTAGTTGAACAAATTACCAAAAATTATGTTTGTACTGCTTCCACTGTCAACTGGGATTTTCATTACATCAAATCCTACCACTTTTGCTTGAATGACCAAGGAAAATCTTATTAGGAGACATAAACATACTCAAAGTCTTCATCAACAAATGTAAGGGAGAGGTCCAGCTTCTATCTCTTGGCAATGAGCATAATTTCATTACCCTTATTGATTCAAGAATAATTCAAAAAGGTACTTGAGTGGGGGCCTCTTACAACAGTGTTAACTATCTTACATGCATGATCGTTAATTGATTAATCCTCCTTATTCCTGCCTTCTTGATTTTGATATGATCTCCCTTATTGTATTGGTTAGCTATTCCATTGAATAGGTCGGCAATATACTACTTTCAAAATCAACGTTTTATGGTTTCTTATATCATAGATTTCAACTAAATGAAATTAGTGATATCATGTCTCACTACTCCATGATAATAATAACATTTTCTTCTATCATGGTGGCTATGATTTCCCTTCATCTTACCATGTTCAAGCAAGATACCTAAGTCTTGTATTTCGAAGAAGGTTTCCTCTTATGGCCAACTGAACAGGATAAAACTCAAATCATAGAACCTTTTTTGACCTTGATCCTCTCTATTTCAAGAGGAAAATCAACTTTGCTCCCCCAAAGGGGCAAGTAAGTCTTTAATCGACCCCCTTTCTTTTTCTTGGTTATTGTACATTTTGTAAGTTATGGCTTGGTTTTTCAATCTCATTTTTAGCGAGAATGAAGTCTTCCTACCATACATACTTTCTAGCCTGCTCATGGAATCCTTTTAAATTTTTAGGTTTTTTTTTTAGACAATGAAGGAAAGAGGTTTTCACTCCATCGAACCCCTTGAATGACTACTTGAACAGTGATACTTAGATTAAGACCATCAACCTTTGTTACCGCCTAATTAAACTGGGTAACAAAAACTCATAGAGATTCTTCTTTCCGTTGTATAATCAAGAAAAGAGATGAAGCGGCCAACTGACTGTAAAGTGGATTCTAAGGCGACTGTCAGTTCTTCAAAGCTAACATTAGAGTAAATAGGTAATTGATGATACCAAGTGTGGCTTGCTTTTTCTAGCTTTTTGAGGAACACTTTGTAGAAAATGCACCATTGAAGTCAAATACTAACATTTGATCTTTATAATGCCATGAATGCTCATTATGGTTGGTTGTTTTATCATACATTTTATAGCTAGGCAACTATATGCCTATAAGAAAAGGATCCCTAACTACATATCTGTAAGAAAAGGATCCTCAAGACTATGCATGGGCTTGAAAACGACCACTATTAAGCTACATTTCAACAGATAACAGTAAATGGGACATTGTTGCCTGGAAGTGTGGAGACTGGCTTTTGTTACTACTTTTCTAGCATGAGGGCATGTAAGTTCCTAATTTGAGGTCCTTAAGGCATTGTTTCATCTAGCGATTATGATTTATTCCAAGTTTTCAAGTGTTATTACTTCTATAGGCAATTAGACGTTGGAAAAGCACCAAAGCTAGCATTTGAGCATGCAGGCATTCAATGGTTGCTAGGACTCGAAATGAAGTCAGATTGATTTTGGGCAATGGGTTCTAGGATAATTTTCTTTCCCTTAAACCTATGTGATACTGAAAATGGTTGTTGCTTGTAGCATAAAGATAAAGTGTACAAAAGGAAGAATAACTAAAGGAAACAATGTTAGAAGTTGCTTCCCACAAACAACATCCAATGTCATTTTAAAATCAGTCGGAGACCTTTAAGTAGTTAGACTTGATTATGGACTTGTAGAATAGAAACTGTAAAATAAGATGTAGTCAGAAGGCACCAGGGGTATGATGCAGCTACTTTAATATTCAAGTTTATTTTACTCAAGGAGAGATGTTGAAGGAAATAAAGTAGGAGAATTACCAATTTGACATAGTAAACAAGTTACTACAATAAATTAACCTTTTGCTACCAATTTATTAACTACTAATAAATTTTGGTAGGAAAATGATACTTTTGACTATTAAATTAGTCATTTGTAGCCAATATTTTGGAAAGAAAATTTTAGGAGAGGAGGGAAAATCTTTGGCTACCAAATTAATAATTTGGTGGCAAAATATAATACATTTAACTACTAAACTCAAAGTTGGTAGCCGAAAGTCTTTTATTAAGAAAATCTTAGGTCAATAAAAATATAGCCAATGTTTAGAAATTATCTTTAATTACTAATTTTATAGCATACTGAGTATGCAGGTATTAACTTAAAATACAATCATGATTTTAGTTTATATCATCGCTCCCATATTTAGAAGTAATTCTTGAAGTGTTAAAGAAATGATGATAGTTTAGTCAAAAAAGAAAGAAAGAATATGGCTTGCACTAAACTCCAAGTATAAAACTTAGTTTTAATCCTTAAGACTTGAAGTACATTTGCACTTGTTTGTAGTCAAGGTATAAATATATATATGTATATATATAACTTATATGTTTTATCAAGCCTACAAAGTTGTTATATGTGTACGTTATTAAGAAAAAAAAAGGGAAAAAAGAATGACTGATACCAAACCGAAGCCTTAAAATATAAAACATAATTTAATTCTTAACACTTAAAATACACATGGAAATTTCTTATCTAGTAATGTTATATGTAGATTTGTATATATGTTATGTCAAAATTCTCAAATTGTCATTTATATGTATAACATAAAAATATATTTCTTATCTCTATGTTATATACATATGTATAACATACAAATAATACATGTGTATGTTTTTTTATGTTATATATATATATATATAATATAGATAAAATATATGTTATATTGGTTATTTATATACATATATATATATTTAATATAGGTGCATTTATCTTGCCTCTAAGAACTTTTGAAGGTTGTATTTATAAGAAGATGACACCTTGTAATTATTAATGTCATGAAGAACATGGAGTAGTAGGGGAGCTGAAAGCAGTTTCCATGATATTAGGCATTTGGCCATGAAGGCATATCTTGATTTTATCAAGGTTGAAATAGTGGAGATTGGGGGTATGCGTGGTGAGTGACTTAAGTTAGCTTGGCTGTGCAATTTAGAGGGTCGACTTGATAAATCAAGGGGCTGCTCCCAATATGTCGTTCATGTGGAGAGGCAAATAGTATTGGGCTTAGGTCTAATAAGTTAGTTCAAGATTCAAATGGGTCAAATTGGGCTTAAGGAGCCATATGCTAAAACTAACATCAATAAGTTGTAAATACTGCAATTTTATGTTTTGATTCTATAGATCATCTAGCAATTTTATGTAAGAATGTAAATTTGATAACATTAGGTTAAAGTTCAATTAAGTGGGGCATTTAACTAAATTTGAATTTAAATGTTAAATCTGATAAGCTAAAGTTCAATGAAGTACAATACTAAACATTGCAGACTTTACTTAAATTTTTGAAAAATGCTAAAATTTTAGTTAATAATTTTGATATTACACTTGGAAAATATTAAATGATCACTATATGAATCATACTCATTTCACACTTTTTAAAGGCTTAACAATTTGATTAGCAACCTTAAGTAAAGTGGAAATGGAACTATTGATGGTCTATATTAGGACATAGGCCACTCAAACCAAGTCTTACCCACAAACGAATATGGCTGCTCCACTAGGTCCAGGCCTTGATCACAAGCACTATAACATAAGGCCTCGCCTATACATCCTTGATCACCACTTGGCACTCGACCACGACCCTTGGAATTCAGTCAGTTCTAACTCTCATACCACTCAGCACTAGTCATTTGGTTGAATTCGACACGCATAGTGGTGGAGTAGTAGGTCTATCACAAAACTTCTATTTTCAATTGCCTACTCTCTTACTTACCCATGATCCCATGATGATTCACAACTACCAAATCAATCAACTATAAAAAACCACCAACTTAACATGGGAAAAGTAACGTTGCACTCAACATATCACATATATTTATTTCACAAGCTTGTTATTCAAATAACTAATTTAAGTATCATAGTGGTTATGCCGGGCCCATACATAGTGCTCCACTAACCAAATTGTTGTTTCGTAGGCCCTCCCCTCACTCTAACAATCTAAGCCTAGTGTACACCCTAATCCAGCCTCTACTGGATTTAACAAGTGACAGGAACCAAATCCGCACAAAGAAAAAGAAAGTGAAGGAAATCAAGAGAAATGCAATTTTTTTTTTTTTTTTTATCTTATTTGGATATAGAGACTGAACATAAAAGAAAATGGGTAAAAGTATTTCAATTTTTTCTTGTTTTGAAAATGATTGATGGTTTGAATTAATTATCTTTATTCACTAACATTGCGTTTGATAAAAATGAAAGCAATGTAAAGTTATGTAATTGGAAGAAAATGAATAGATGACTTATGTTTAGGTTTGGAGAGAAAGTAGTGGAAATGCTTCAACTTTTAAAAGACAATTTGTTTCTCTTCAATTCTAAAGGGAAATGGTGAAAATCAAAGCAAAGCTTGTGAAATTTATATAAATCCTCCCAAAAGAAAATTCAAATATAAAGTAAAAAATATTTTATTCTATTATTTACATTACGAGAACTAAATTTTCATCTTAATCGAAAGAAGAAATGAGAACTATCTTTCTTTGTATTTCTATTCATTTTTACTCATTTGTACTCATCGTACTTTCTTTAAAATTGCCAAATATGAGTAAATTTCCTTGACGTTTGGGTAATTTTCCACCATTTTCATTTAGATGTATTGATTTCTTTCCAAATAAAAAAAAAAAAAGAAAAAAATGGCTATTAGATTGAAACATTTCCATCCATTTGATCTTATTTTCACCACTTATCAAACTATTCAAACATATATTTTTTTTGGTGAATTTGATTATTTTCTTTTGATTTCCATAGTTTTTCATCTATCCAAACACAGTGTAAATCTAAGTTTAAGATAGTAAATGCATAAAATAATAGGGTAAATGTCATGAATCGTACCTCTTTGAGAATATATGTAATTTTATATTTAAATTTTGAAATTGATCAATTTAGTACGTAAATGAACTTTTTGTGCACATCAAAAGTAACTATGTCATATTGGTTAGAAACGTCATGTAAGATGACAGTACTAACCAATTTGAAGGAGGTACTATCAACGTATATGAAAAGTTCTTTTAGGTACTTAATTGATCAATTTCATTATTTAGATATCTAATTGCATATTTATCGAAGTACTTTTTGTAATTGAAGAGAAGTGAAAATAAAAGAAAGAAAACAATTTTTTTTTAAAGAAAAAGTATATTGAAATTGATTATCTAGTACTAGTATGCCGAGATGTTATTACATCAAGTTACTTAATGTATAAACCTACCACATATATACTAAACCTAACATTTTTTCAACCTACTACAAATGTACTAACCTAGCACAAATACATCACACCTACTATTTTTTATATAAGATCCAATAATAAATCTTACATATTCCTATAATCTATACACAACTTAATCTTATAGTTTCTACCAATATGTCTTATTGTTTTGAAAGTTTACCTAAGGGTATGTTCTTATTTTTTATAAAATCGCAAATGACGAAAAAGGTAATTGAATTTTGCAAAAAAAAAATAATTACCTAAATTTAATTTTAAATAATTTGATATCTAAACAAATTTTTATTAATTTTTCCATACTTAAAATTTGATTTTCAACGACCTAATACCTTAATAAACTTTTCATTATGATCCCTCTGTAAAACACTCATAAAAATAATCCTCCCTCTTCGTTGACAAGTCCAATTTAGTAAAGCACACGCCACACCATCACTTCCCCTCACCTACACAACTTTTTTTTATATAGTATTTTTTAAGGAATTCCATCACCTACCTTCATTCATCACCTCCCTCACCGATTTCTCCATAAAATCTCTTTATCACACAGACACACTCACACACAGCGACTCGCCCCATCCGTCCGTCGACGCCGTCGTTGTCCTCCCCCACTCCGAAGCGACAATGACGCGCGACGGCATCGGATTCTCTCTCCCCGTCGCCGCTGTCTCTCTCTCCATCGCCTTCATTTACTATTCCACCATCTTTATCTTCATCGACCAGTGGTTCGGTCTCTACTCATCTCCTGGTCTCATGAACGCCTTCGTTTTCACATTCCTTACTCTAATGTGCGTCTTCAACTACGTCCTTTGTATATTTACCGATCCCGGTCGCGTCCCCTCCAACTACCTGCCCGATATCGAAGACTCCCAAAACCCCATTCACGAGATCAAGAGGAAGGTAATGTTGTTCCCGATTTTTACGGTTTCTTTGGAAAACGACTGCATGTTTGTTAATTTTTATGAGAAATTAGTAGTACTGCTTCATTGATCAAGTTCAGGTGGTGCTGCAAGAATGTAGACTAAATTTCTGAATTGAATTTATCGTAATGAAATGACTGACACATTTGGAAGTTGTAGAACTGGATTGATCATATCATGACGTGCAAGTTGTTGACTCTGGTTATTGATTGGAGCCCAAGTTTGATCTTGTTGATGTTCTAATTAGAATTATTTAAAAGAGTATTTTGATCTGAGGTAGGGTACCAGCAATTATAATGGAAAAAGATTAAAACTTTGTTTCACAATTAACAAGATGTCCAAATTAGTGACTCGGAGTAAGATTTATACTTTGTTTTATTAGGTAGCTCTCAAGCTGTAGCCTTTACAGTGTGGTGGGTTCATGGGGTGGTTTGACACATGTATGTGGATTGGAGAGCAAGGATAGTGTGAATACAGAAGATAACTCTTATTCTGCCATCTCTGTCTCTGTCTCTTTTCTCATTCTCCTTTTTCTGCATTCTTCTTATCAGATGGAAATGCTTTGCATGCATTCTTGACATGAAGCAACATAACTCGGATAAATTGATAAGCTACTGGAATACTAATTATTGGGGATTAAGACCGTAATATTACTGAAATTGGAGCAAACTATGAGTCCAATGGAGGGGCAGTACCAAAATAATAGTTTGGAATTGGTTTTGCTCTGCTGAGACCCACATCTCTGGTTTAAACTGCTGCTGGAGTCCATGTGAGTTGTTATGCTAGTAGCAATAGTAATGTTGTGGCCTGAAACTGCTTCTTGTCTAGATTGGACAATAGAGGACTGTCTGTCATGCCTAGGAACAAGGGTGACCAGTCTAGTATGAGTGCTTCCTTAAAGATGAAATTGCTTATTACAGTTCTTGGTGCCTTCTGTGGGCTTCAGTACATTAGAGGAAGCAGCTTAAGTTTCAGTTGGTAAACCCCTTAACTATCTGATATCTTTATAGTGCCCGGTGAAAACGAAGTGGACTTGAGTACTTTTTATCACAAAATAGGAAACAATGCATCTTAAAGGTGATGCCAGTACTTTGCGGGCTGCTATGTATTGTTAAAAGTGAAGCTGCAATTAAGGCTGAGCAGTGAGCACAGCAACAAGAGTTGTGGATACACAATTTGTGGACATTGTGGGTGGATTTAAACCTGTAAATTAAGTAGCTTATCAATGGAAGTCAGAGAAGAATTTGTGTGTACCTTTGACTAGGCTCTATTATAATCTGACCTATGGTTTCTTTGTTTAACCAACTCCCATTTGTAAAGCAAATGATTGAGCTAAATTCATGAATTATATTCAGTGGCCTTGCAGAATAAACACTGGGGGCAACAAAACTTGTTCTTGGGATCAATGGAGGAAAATGCAAGTGGCCCTAGAGGCAGTTGTGTGCCTAACAGAAAGTTTTCAGATATCAGGAACATTATAATCTTCTGGACATGGATGCGATCCCAGATAGTAGAATCATATGCAGTCAACCACCAGAATATATATGGAAGATGACTAGGGAAGATGAAATGGAAAGAGGGTATGAAGCTGGATAAAGAAGATTCATGCATCCTCTTACAGGCAGTTAGCCATGCAACCTTGTGATGAAAATGGTCAAAATGATTGCTGCCAAGCATAGAGAAGAATTAAAGAGAAATAAGAGGCAAAGATCAAATTGAATGAAAACATAAAATCCTTCTAAGGCTTTGGATGAAGCAGAGCGTGATACACCCCTCTCTAATAGCTGCATGCATTCCTTTTGCAATAACAAGGTGTGCAAAACCCTTCCTTCAAGATGCAACTAATGGATTAGCAGAATTAATCTTGACAGTCAAGCTATCTCAACAGATAATGCTTAATTCTTATAGGTAACAGGGCACTTCAGTGTAGATGTAACTAATTTCGAAACTACATGTGAGTATAGCCATGAGAAAGCAAGTCTTGTAGGCATTCAGTGGACCTTCATGCAGAAAGCGGGTAGTTTTTTGTGCAACTCCTTGTTGTGCAGGCTTATGTATTGTGCTTCTTTTCTGTTGGACTGCCAGCAAGTGAATAAAGGATTGCCTTGGTTTCAATAACTTATGCCAAACCAGCTGGCCTCATGAAAGAATTGGCCTCTGATGTCTTGATTTGTAACATATGACTTGATGTTGAAGGGTTTATACTATGTTGAATCACTTTGTCTTACTTAGTAGCATCAGGAAAGCAAATCACAGGTCTTGTATTTGGCTGCTTATCCCACTGCAGTGATGTTGGCCAGTTGCACTTCTAATGGTAGAGTAGAACCTAGCTGTTATAGCCGAAGAAGAGCAGCTATTTGAGCTAGTTGTGATTGTGTTTTGTCTGTGTGCTTTAGTCATAATCGTGATGGATGTATGTGTTGTGTATGTGTGTTTATGTTATGAATCTAGTTGTATGTCTATGTATTTTATGACATGGTGTATGTTGAACAATGTAATGATGTGGCATGTGATTATAGGAGCAGTTACTGCATGTGAGTAGCAGTTACTGCATGGAAATAGGTGTTAGAAAAATGTATTGTTAGTTATTGCACGTATATAGGTGTCAGAAAAAGAGAAAATTTAGACATATAGTTAATCACTGCTAATGTGTTGTAATAAATATTTATAATCTAGCAATGGAAAAAGGAGGACAAGTCTAGATTTTCTCAAAGAAAAATTATTGTGTATTTAGAGATCTAGGGTTCTCTCATAAGTAGCCCTGATTATCGATTACTTTCATGAGATCTAGGGTTCTTTTTTAAGCATGCCTAAATACATTCAAAATAGGTAAATTTTGTAGAAAATTGAGCAAGGGTAAGATAATTTCTAGTGAAGATTTTACTTAAATCACCTGCGATTGTAAGCATGATCCTGTACTAGCTTCTTTTGTTAAGCCAGTAGATTGGATGGATTTATTATGTCTAAATTATCCAACAGACCCCGGGTGTGCCACAGGTCAATCCATAGTGAGGTAGAAATTACAATTACTAACTTCCCAATTTATCCAAGAGCAATTGTTCAGGGGTTTTATCTTCCAAAATTTCTGCCTTTGATTGACTATATCTTGACACATTCAGACCATATATTTTGTAGGTCATTTGATAAAAAATGTTAAATTTTGTTTGAGTATGTCTAGACCATAAGGGTATTTCCTGCACCCTGTACTCATGCTACTTTTAGAGAAGAAAGTTGGATTCAAACCCACTTTAGTGCTACATTGCGACTAATGGATGAGATGGGAGCAATCAAGCAAATAGAAGTACTGCCATAGTTACTGTAATCTTGGTCGTAAGTCCTTAGGCAGTTTTGAGTTTCATGTGTCATCTTATAGTTGGTGCTAATACCTGCAAAAATAGCTTTGACAACTGGGATCTCAATGTTTAATTGCTTCCATGGAATAGAAGAAATTTCAACCATTATATATTTTAATTATCACTTCTACCTCCTGTTTGTCTTCATCTATATTTTGGAGCTGAAGCTTCCTTTAATTATGGTCATGCCCATTCCTGAAAATTCAAACTTGTGATATCTACTAGATGCTTATTTTGATAGTGAAAACAATAAACAGATTGTTGCTTCAAAATTTGCTATCTCCATGTATATTATCTTTTCTATGGATAGTTGACACCAACCCCTTTATCTTCAATTGACATCTAATACCTCAATATTAGAGCACACTTAAAATAGCACTAATGTATTTAACCAGTCAATGGTGAGCTCATGGAACATCATTGTACGCAATAAGGATGAGCTCATATGGCTAATGGAAAGGAAGTAATCAGCAGTAAAATCTACCCTTTTTTTAAATTACTCTTTGGAGGTTATACCTGATGAGAACAACTGTTGATAGTATTAAAAATTTTTTTGCAGGGAGGGGACTTGAGGTATTGCCAAAAGTGTTCCCACTATAAACCTCCGCGCGCCCATCACTGTCGCGTTTGTAATAGATGTGTCCTGCGTATGGTATGCTAATTCCTTACTTAAAAAGGAAAGTGGGCTAGTCTCTTATTTTTCCTGTTTGTTGCATCAAATCTCCTGGATACTGAGTTGAAACATTGCCTTTTGATTGAAAGGATCACCACTGCATCTGGATAAACAATTGTGTTGGCCATGCAAATTATAAGGTTTTCTTTGTCTTCGTTGTGTATGCTGTTTTTGCATGCATATATTCCTGGGTACGTGACTATTCTTTTCTATCCAAACTACGGATCATTATTTTTATAATTTTTATTTATCATGTATATTCATTCTTTTTTTTTTTTGGTAAATCATACTTGTTCGTGCTGTTATTAACCGTGTGGTATGTCATCTTTTTATGTGAAATGACGATATAAACCCACTTGCTATGGCATTGATCCAATACAAATTCTATCAATTATTAGCTGTTGATTTGAGTAAATTTCTTATTTTAGATCTTGCTTGTTGGTAGCTGTGTCAATCCTCAAAAGGACGATCAACTAAGCGGGAGTTCTTTCAGAACAGTATATGTAATGCGTATAAAATTTTTGTGTTTCATTTAATGTCAATTTGACCTGTAAACCATTTTACATAGCTTTACTTATCTGCAGGTTATATCGGGGGTCTTGTTAGTGCCTTTGTGCACAGCTCTAGGCATTCTTTTAGGTTGGCATATCTACCTTATATTGCATAACAAGACCCATATTGAGGTATAAAATGCAGAATTCATTGGTTATTAATTATATTTTGTCCCTTGAAAGTTGGGTCATATTGAGTCCAAATCAAGTTTCTAATGATGCATTTTTCCCATTATTGACAGCATCATGAAGGAGTGAGAGCCATGTGGCTAGCTGAGAAAGGAGGAGAGGTCTATAAGCATCCATATGAACTTGGTGCCTATGAGAACTTGACCACGGTAAAAGCAACATGTTCTTTGTTTGGCTTTAAGGAATTGGGTAGTAGTGGCTAGTTACTTGACTTTGGGTTTAAAAGTTCAAACTTGTAGAGCATAGCCAGAGTGTTGAGCTTACTTCAATCTTCAAGAACCATTTTCTCCAAAAAAATTTAAATGCTGATGTCGTCTACCACACTGAATCAACATTTAAAGCTCCAGTGCTCCTATTTCATCTTTTTCTTTTTCTTTTCTTTTTTATTTTTATTTTTGATTTTTTTATGCTGAAATTCTTATGATTTCTTCAGGTGCTTGGTCCAAATATTTTGTGCTGGTTATGCCCCACTTCAGGACATATTGGTTCAGGTGTTCATTTTCGTATATCCTACGATAATCTGGCTAGTGCATCAAAATCATAGCAACTCTTGCTCATATGATTGAGTCACCTTCCTGACTTCGTTCTAACTTGAGATTTTGAGAGAAGTGACAGCTGGCCTTTGCAGCGAATAATGTTATTTCATGGTTGCAGAATGGTCAGTTACTTGAAAGCCTTCCTATGGAGCAGTCCCCTGGTAATGCCAATAAGGTCAGCTTCAATGTGTTCGGTTATCCTAGGTTGATAGCTTCACTATGTGATATTTTTTAGCAAATTAGAGATGGCGATTCTGCGTCTTTGTTGCTTTTTTTGTCCCTTTACACGAATGTGAATTAGCTCATAAACAGTTGATACTTGTACATAATAGAGGGGTCAATTGTAGTTACACACCAAACTTGATTCGACTGGGATTTTGCTAAATGTATTGATTTGGAAGGAAGGTCACTGGTCATCAACATTGACGCTGTAATTATAAATGTTTTTTCTGAAGTTAAGTGACGTCTTAATTCTGTTTGTAGCCTTGATGCATTTGGTTTCTTCTCTTCTTGTAGCTATACATTTATTCAGCCTTTTATAGCTTAGAAGACAACTAGACAATTTATTCATCTTCACCTAGCATATTTTGAGATGATATGTCTAACAAGGATACAACCGAGCCAGCCGTTATGGATACCTAACCCGTTAAGAATCCTATAGGGTTTAGGTCAGTTTTAAAATTTTTTTTAAACCCTTAAGTATTTAGGGTTAGGTCGTAGGTCATAGTTATATGACCTAATGACAAACCTAACTTGTAAAAATATAGTAAAATTTAAAATAAAAATTAAATAATAGTCAAATTCAAATTCAAAGGAAAACATTAGAAAATCATAGTTTTCATCACTCTCTCTTAACTCATATTAATTGTGATATGATTGTTAAAACCCAACTCATAATTTTTGTATTTATCAAGGTTAAACTAATATTCATAGTGTATAGTATATTACATATATTTTAATTATTTTACGTGTAAAAGTTGAATTTTTATAATTAATATGTTAATTTGGTTTATAAAATAAGAAATATCTATTTTTTTCATATTATTTAGATATATTCATTTTTGTTTTAATAGCTTGACTTAGATTTCGTTATTTATTTTAGAATTAAACTATTTGGTTTTGATTATATGTTTAGACTATCCTCAATTGGGTCAAATAGGATGGGGTACGTTGATCGTATATCTTGTAAGGATGGCTTTAGATATAGTAATAAAGACCTTATAGGGTTTAGGAGATTCTATAGGTTATGAGTCGCGTTTGCGCTTATATGACTCATCTTAAACTCATTTCGGTTATATCGTTAACTAGTATGGAGCCATGTCTACTGTATATATGGATTTGTTCAAGTCTGGATAAGAGCTTGGCATGAGTGCTAAGGTGCAATAAGAACATTATTTAGTGGGTTCTCTCTCTCTCTCTCTCTCTCTCTCTCAATAAGAGTTTCTTATTTTATTTTATTTTTATTTGTATATTTATATCATATCTTACCTATATGTGCTATGTATACGATTTGCATGTGTATGAAATCTGGCTTTTAGAAAACTATCTTATCTACATCTCAAGTGTTTACATTTTATAATTGGAAAATGTCCGGAATGTTATATCAACTTTGGCGAAATATATAATTAGGTACCTCAAGTTTGAAAGTAATCAATTTCATACTTCAAACAAGTTTTCTTGTATGTTATTCATACCTTTGTTAACTCTGTTAATATGAAATGCATACGTGGACAATTAAACTAGTAGCAATATGGTACGTGTCTACTTTTGTCTCCTCTATCCTTTTTTTTCTTTAGTCCACGTGTGACTTTGTTTGAATTTAAAAAGGAAAAAAAAAAAATCCATCCAATCTAACCACACCTTACCCACAATTAAAAAAAGTTCTTCCAAGTCCATTTTATAAGCAAAACACCCAAAGAAAATTAATTTGCATAACAACTAATAGCCAACACCTGGAAAAATTAACTTTGAATATGGGAATTCTAGACCAAAAATTAGGCCAAAAGGATAAGGATACGACATTTTACAACCTCAAATAACCTTAGAGGTTAAGTGCTTGGTGGTTAGAGAAAAGTTAGTCTCTCTCTCTATAAATTTTGAGTGCACCAACGGTATGTTTTTGGTTTAGTTTAGGAATTAAGGTTCAACTCCTTAATCTGTTATCTCTTGCATTGGAAATATGGGTATTAGGGCTTTGCTGCCAATATGTCCCTTTTCTTTAAGCTTTGTTCCCTTTCGAATGTCTTAATCTTCCTCACATAATGTTAATTCAAGTTAGTTTGTTTCATTTTGCATTTTTTTCAAGTATAATTTAATAGAATAACATTACCATACTGTTATATCCACATATGGGTGAAAAATATTTTTTTTATTCATTGTGGGACATGTGGCATTGAGTGTTGAATATTTTGTCCACGTACTCATAAGTTATAAACGGTGTTAAAGGAGAAAGGATAAGAAAGCAAGAAAACTTAATTAATGTATGAAATTGATTAATTTAAAAAATTAGGTGCTTAATTGTATATTTCACTAAAATTTAGATAGTATTTAGAAAATTTACCCTTCATAGTAAAGGTGGTGATATGAGTATGGAATTTTAATCAAGCATTTTAATCATTAGTACTATAACCATCTTGATAATTTCATTATGTTACAATAAAAGAAATTAATATATTAAATTTACACGCTTTATATTATTATTGTGATGAACTAATATAGGATTGAATATTATATTCGATATTCAAAATTTTTTAATTTATGTAATTAATTATCTAAAGTTTAAAAAGTTCGATTTGGTACTAAATGTGAGAATTGCCCAATACTATATAATATTTTGTCTTATTAGCCACCGCAAAATGCAAGATTCTAGTTTACCCTTTTCCTTCCTTAACGTGTAAAAAGGAAAAAAACAAAAAAAGAATTTGTATTACTTGGTTAAGTTTCAAATATTAATAAAAAAAATGCACCGTCTTTTATAAATTGGTGGCTAATGTGGCTGTTAACGTTCATAAAATATAAATAACCAAGAAAAATGAAAAGTTGAAACTTTGAGAGGAAAATAGCTTCAAAAGTATATATTTTTTAATTTAGAAATTTAGTGTCTAAACTATCAAAAATTTGTGATTTAGTGAAACACATTAAAGTATTTTTGTTCTCTTGAAAGTCAATGAAAGTTAAGTTTAGTATGTTTGTAGTCCACAAGATTTTTTATTTCTTTTGGAATTTGCGAATTACCATCTTGAATTTCTACCAAGATTCACCTCATCAACTTTTAAGATGATTTTTTTAATCCCCTTAAACTTTTAAATATTGACACGATTAAGGATAATTAAATTTTTTCATGAATTTGGATGGGTAAATCCCCACATAGATGGAATTTTAGAGGGTATATAGTTGAAAATTCAATGGGGCATATTAAATTTCCTTAATTGTATCAACTTTTAAAATTTTAAGGGATTAGAAAGCTTACTTTGAAAGTTCAAGGGTGAATCCACACCTAGGTAATGTAATTTGGAATTCCCCACTTTTTTCTTTTTTATAATATAGAGGATGTTTCCAATGGTAAAATAGGTGCAAGCAGCAAACAAATATGTCAAGTTATAACATTATCTCTTCCCAAACACAATATCTTAAGCCCCAATATGGCGATTGATCAATCCACACCCTTTTAACTTAATTGAAGACTTACACGCCAACACAAAAGAAGGGAAATCACAATGACTAGCATTACTCGCTAAATTACACGTGGTAGTAGGCATGTCGCACCTATGAATCTATCTATCATCAGCAATGAAAGTTGGCTCCAATGGAAGTCAGTCATTGTATAGTTGTTCGATAGCTTGGTTGTTGCTACCATCATGGATAGACACTTTATATATATGTAATGTATAGGAAAGGGGGATGTGGATCTTTTAAGTGGCATGATTTGGTTTTCCGTGATTGTGTAAAAGAAGTGATCAATGATCTTGAAAAAGGCTACAAAATCTGTAATTTGAGTGGTCATCAAAATGGATGCAACATAAGCTGCATGGAGCCAAGTTGAAAAAAGTCAACTTGATAATATAAAAAACTATGCTTGCTTTGCATCTGACTAAAAATGGAGAATTAAAATTGCTAAAAGCCAAGTCTGTTAGCTTTTGGATACCTAAAGGAATTGTCTAGATAAAGTTTATATCCTCTTTTTTCAGCTATATCCACTGAGACCTGTAAATACTAAATAGCTAGTTGTGAAGCGTGCCGCATGTAAACCCTAAATTAGAACCTAGGGCCAGAGCACAATGAATTATGGCTTTCAATGAGTGTTTTCTGTTAAAATCAAAAGTTCACAAAAGATCTAGGAATATATATCCGGACTAAGTGATTTTGTGAACGTAGATTTTAGGAATGAATATGGTTGTTGATTCTCATATATTTTGATATAGCTCGGCACATAGTGAAAAAAAAAAAAAAAAAAAAACCTTAAATTTGAGTTTCAAATTTTATCGAAATCATGAAGATAAATTATATAACTAGTAAATTTTGGAACATAACATAATAGAAGTATCGAAGGAACAATTATAATCACGGACCGTAACCAACATATAATATGTTTATACCGTTATAACACACACATACATATTGGATATAATAAATAGCAACAATTATGAACATAACCTATCTTTAGTAATAAAAAAAATTAGCTAAGAAATTAATAATACGATACCAATACATTTATAAAAATGAATATAAATGCAAAACACTTTTGATAACATTTCTAAATAACAATAACTAATAAAAGAAATAAATAAATAACTTATAAAGCAGTTGCGATATATATATATAATATATATATATATAAACTTTATAATGAGGGAGTAGCTACAATTAATGGATACCCACCTAGGTAAAACTTTGGACAAGTGATGGGAATATATATTTTCTTTCAACAAAAATATACTAACAAAAATAGTTAAAACCATAATGTCAATTCAAGTAATAAGCTGTGTGAGATAGGCCAAGTATTACCAACGTGACAGAAAAAGAATGGAAACTTTGTATGTAATTGGACATATGTCCCATTGTAATTTTCATGAAAAAAAAAAAAAAAAAAGCTATGACTTGACATAGAAGCAAATTCATTCAGTAAACTGTAAATATGTGAGTGTCTGAGAACTAATGGAGAGCATCACCACTTATTAAGGGCTAGTCCAGAAAAATGAGAACAGCAGCAGCCAGCAGGGGAGCTAAAATTTGAAACCATTTAAAGGTAAATCCGGGAGAAAAAATATAGTATAAAACCCAAGCAATTTTGAATGCATGTAAGGGAAGGAGTTTCCCAAAGCCTAATGTAAAGTGAAGTTGTTGGCCAAAGAGTACAAGAATAGGAGTCTTTCAGATACGTGCGACATCGGAAGGCCACCGAATTCACTGGTAAGGTTCAATTTATTGCGCAACTTTCTTTAGAATTAAAGAAAATGACATTGGATAAATAAAAAAAAAAAGAAGAGAGAAAATTTTAATTTATAAAACTCATTGTGTTACAAATAGATTTGCATAAAATTGTTATGATCATAAAATCTTGAATATTTAGGGGTACTTTGTTCTTTAAAACTACCAATTATAACAACATTCTTTGAATTCTTTATTGAGTTAGTGAATAATTTTATTTTTGATAAATGATTTAATAGGAACTATTTTTAACAAATGGTCTACATATGTGTTCACTTTTCTAAATTACTTGCATTGATATTATGCCACTTCCTGGGAATTTAAAAGTGAATATGATGCTATTAATGGGTATTGTTTTATGTGCAGTTAGTAATAAAAGTTGCTGTTTCACGAGCACAATTGTAATCCCTAGATATCTGGATTTAAATGCTTGGACATCTTTTGGGTTTTTTTTTTTTTTTTTTTCACTGACTTAAAAAATAAAATGATAAAAAAAAATTATATAGGAAGAAAACGATAAATATGATAAATACTTTTGAATTAGGAACTCATATGATATAAATTATTTTATAGCATTACAAGAGTATCGCCTTCTAATGACTTCTTTGTGATAAAACAAATCCCAATATCATTCTATAATATGATTAGAGTGATCCACTATGAGGAATATTTTAATAATACTGTTTCTCAAAAACTTTTTTTATAAAAAGTTGCTCTATAACTCATATAATAATATTCTACTTATAGATTATTTACACAAGAAATAACATTCTACTACGAAATATGTCAATAAAATTTAAATACTAATTTACGTATTTAAACTTCCATGAGCCTATCCTTTATTACTAAACAAATGATCGTTTTACATATAACCTTACTAAAATCAGCAATTATATTTGAATAAGAAACCTATGGAAGCATAATAAATATTATCAAAATAAAATTACTTGTAAAGTTTCCATAATTTTAGGAAATTGAAAATAGATTTCCTTTATAAGGTCTATAAACGACATGAAATTTGATATTCCAAGCTTAATAAAGACTACCCATCCAGGTAAGGGGAATCAATGCTTCACCGCATTTTAGAGTACCATTTTAAGGTACTTAGAGGTTGAAATGTCACCATTATTGTGATTATAATATAGCTTAGTTGTGTGCATGTAATGCCTATATTTGTCCCTGATCTAGTGATTGGTATTTGAGCTTCGTTTTGTATTGTGTTGTGGTGAATTTGTGATGTTCTTAAAGAATTTGCAAATTGGATAATCACCTTTAAATTGGACTAAAGAAAACTTTAATTGAATTTTTAAAATGCCATGCATTGCAACCTAGTATTAAGATTCTACGATCAAATACTGACCTTGATGAAAGTTAACAAAGTTGCCTTTTCACATCCTCAAGGTCGAATTAATTGATAGGAGATGAGGTCATGGTGAGATTGGGAACATGTCTGATGAGGTCTTAGGGAGGAGTCATAGCTTCATTGCATAAGCTTGGGTTTGATTGATAGTCGTTTTGCACCGGCCAT
Source organism: Combretum micranthum (assembly GCA_024138025.1). Classification (NCBI taxonomy): domain Eukaryota; kingdom Viridiplantae; phylum Streptophyta; class Magnoliopsida; order Myrtales; family Combretaceae; genus Combretum; species Combretum micranthum. The sequence goes on from JAMXBD010000047.1 coordinate 2,311,114, forward strand.
TTGTACAATACCCTACTCAATCCCTCTAATCCTAACGTTGGCCTGATGGAGAGTCGAGATTAGCAAATAATGCACGCACTTAAAGAGGTCTTGAAGGCATTTCTTGGCCCAACACAGTAGTTATCTGGTTGCTACTACCCCACTAGCAATTGGATACTTCATCACCTGATTAACGTATTGGACGTGTTGAGTAACTACAGTTCCAACCCTAATCTAATCATTGTGTCTGCAATGGCCAGTAATCTCTAGGGTTATTTTGTCGCTATTCTTCCACTCTTCCATGTTGCAACAATGCTAGATCTACAATATTAGTTTTGTGCGACTAAAGCATTCATAAAGGAATTCTATAAGAATATTGGTGTAGCCGATCTAGAATCAAAGGCTGCAAGTCTTCATACTATAGCAAAAAATTTGCTCAAAGACCTGTAACGGTGTCGTGATAAGATAAATGCATCACTACCCCAGCTACAATGATGCAGTGGTTACTCATCGTAGGGTTTTTTTAAAGAAAAGTATATAAATTGTCCATGATGTTGGGAGTAGCTGTGCGGTTTCCTAGGAAATCTTTAGTGGCATGCTTGTAATGCCCTAAAATTAAATGAAGGTATTACCGCTACGTATAACACTTCGTGTATTACATACTCAGGCTTTCTAGAATAGTATGTTTATTTTGAGCATTGCTAACTAATTTTAATTAATGAAATCGTTTGTTTAGATTTCTAAATCAATTGGATTTAGTTACAAAAATCAAACTTTATATTAAAAAAAAAACACATAATAAAGACCTCTGCTCCTACCAGAGCAGACCAACTTTCTAAGAGACAAAACTTTACAAAAATATTTTATAATCTACTTTCACAAGTAGATCAACTTTCCCAAGTAAAAAGCTTTAAAAGATATTACAAAACACATGGGCTTCTCAACTAAGCTTTTTACAGAAAATACAAATTTCAAAAGGATAAATCCAGTTCTTTATACAAAAACAAAATAAAAACTAAAGACAAATAATCTAACGTCTTACTTCACTTTACTCTTCCTCTCATATCTCCAGGATTGCCCATACCTGTATCATGAATCATCACTCATCATTAACATCAGCATCTCCAACATTATCATAATCAATCATCCATCCTCATCAATTCAATAAAATACCTAGATAAAGAAAAACAACAACAATAATGAGTCGAAACTTAGTACACAATAACACAGGCATACATGAAATGACACATAAGCCTAGCTAAATGCAATACACAAACAACACGTTATTATCTTCAATTTAAAGTTAACAAATCAACACTGGAGTACTCACACTTCGGAACAATCCATGGGAACTGAGGTCCTAAGTAACTGGATTGATATAGGCGGCTTGGAATACCTATATCTCTTATTCCCTAACCGAGAAAGAGAAAATAGCCTCATCTAGGATTCGCAGTTGTTACACACTTTACTCATCCCAGTTCATATTATCAGTTAGTTCAACCCGTCCCATAAACATAAACTAAAATATATTACTTCATTCTGAGCTTAAGTAGATGTTATGCCAATACTATTTATACCATCAGCTACTCGCTAAGCCACATAAAAATCAATCATTGCATCATGACATCAACGCCTAACTACCATGTCCGCTTGGACAAGGTTGCCGCTCCTGAATCGGATTCATCAATTATTAATCCAAGTTTAAGTTTTAGTTCATTTTGGGATATCTATCCTAACAATCATCACGCAAGTTATTGCATAGTTTTAAATGACGCTTGCAATCCAAAAGAATCAAAAGATGGACTAGAGAGTAGGTTCAGAAGTAAAAATCTGTTTAAGAAATAAAACTATATAAGCAACTTAATCATTTATTAAATTACATCAACTTTTACATTAAACACCCATTTTAAAATCCTATTTGATCAGTAACTAATTTGGAACCCCGCTATGGCTGTGCAAATTGCCCCACCAAAATACGAACAGTTCTCATTTGTCTATCAAAGTATTTCTTTTTAGTTTGATTATAGTGTCTTATTATAAAAATATCATCACATCATGCATATTCAAAAACATTCATGTCTTAAGCAAACACACATTTAAAACAACATATTTCCCATCTTAATTATGGTTTATCTTAACTCATTAATTAAATCCAATTATTAACTATTAACTCATTTTAACTTAATCTTAGCCAAATTGATTAGAGTTAATATTTAATTTAATTACTAAGCCAAGATGATTAAACTTAATCAATCTAATTCATTTTAACTCATTATAACTTATTAAGTCAGCTAAAATTAAGTTAATCAACTAGTTCATTTATATCTGACTCCTATATTTAATGCAATTATTTATTAAATCTATAAATTCCTATAAACTTGTGTTTAGTCATATCATTTAACTAATAAAATATATCAACTATCATTCATCTACTTCATTTTATCTTTCTTTCTTTCTTTATGAAGAGTACCAGGAAACAAATCACACCCATGATGGAGGCTATGATTGTCACCACCTTCCTTATCACACCCATGATGAAGACCGTGATCACCAATATAGCCTTGTCATGCTCGTAACAAGGAGATAACGCCCTTCGTCACGGCTATAATTTGGGTTTTTCCTTTGAAAACCCTTACCAGAGGAGATCACGCCCTTTGTAATGGCCGTACTCTAGGTTGTGATGTTCATAACTTGCCAAATACTCCCATTATCATTTTTATTTTTTTATCAGAGGAGATCACGCCCATGATCACCCCTGATTATTCATTTTCGCTAATATCACAGGCCATGCTATGGCTGTGATGAACATGGGGATCATGCTATGTTTTTCTTTTATCTTTTGCACTAATTCTAATTACTTGTTTTTATCATACATCAACAAACACAGCTTGATATAGTATAAACATGCATAATCTTATCTCCTACGCACCTCTATATACATATCTATATCATATTATCACAATTCAATTCATCAAACACTTAGTCTATACAACATGCCTATTTTTAGGTTTTTAACAAACATGTCCATATATCTTTGATTTGTCACTATCATTATAACTTTTACATATTTCTAGTCCTAATACAACATTTGCATGCATAAACAAGAATTAAAGCAAAAAAAAAAAAAATAACTACACTTATCTTTTTGCACCGATTCCACTTCTTGATCTTTTTCACTACTACTTTTTATTTGTTGAGGCCCCTTCTACTTAATTCCTACTTCAATCTTGTTTTGCATCTTTGATTTCCTTTCTAGACTTGTTGAATTTGCATTTGAGATTTGGAGCTTGGGTTTCAAGAAAAGAGAGAAGGAGAAAGAGAAAGAAAAAGAAACAAAGGAAAGGAAGGAAAGAAGAAGAAAAGGCAACAAAAACAAAGAGAAAAGAAAAGGAAATATAGGGCATTTAGAAGATATTTTAGAGTAAACGTACTGGTTTAGAACTTTTAGATCGATATCTCTAATTCTAAAAATATTTAAAAAATAATTTGAGAATCAGTAGGTTAGAAATAAGAAACTTAAGATAAGCAATTGATTTAGGTGAGACTGGTTTATAGCGAATTGATATTTAACTTGAGCTTAGGCTCAACTCTGATATTTTTAAGAAAGGAAGTAATTCAAAAATTTATGGGAGTTAAGAAAATGAAATGTTGAGCTAAAGTTTAGGGATTTAGAAATCTACTCAATATTTAAATAATAGGTTTAGAGGTTTAAGGATTCAAAATCTCAAATCTCAACTTAAATTTACTTACTAAATTATTTTCATTGATTTATCTAATCATAATTCATTATTTATTTCACTTATATTATTTAATCTACCTAAATCCAATTTCTAACTTAGCTAGGTATATGTTTAGGGTATTTTAATGTTGATGTACAAAACCTAAAGACTTGATGGGAGGAACAGGAAGAGGGAGAGGGGAACGAGGGGGATGATTTCAATATCCTTAGTTGGTGAAAGAAGAGGACACAAATGATGCCAGTGCTTTCCATATTGGCACAGGATGTTTTGGCTTCTCTGGCTTCAATAGTTTGATTAGATTCTACTTTAGTTTGGGTAAATAGGTCCTTGAACCACACAGCCATAGGCTAAAAGATGCAACCGTCAAAGCATGTGTGTGTTTAAAAGATTAGTCCAATGCCGTTAGTAGGAAGTAGATGGACCCATACTTTTGGTGGCTTGAGGACAGCAACTTGGGATCGGGGGAGTCATTGTCATCATTAGTTTTGTAACAGACACAAACAGAATAGTGGGATGAGGCTAGAGGAGGTTTACAAGAGGGTGTATGGTTGATAACTCTTTTTTTTCAATATTCTTATATTTTTTTTTGTAGTTAACAAATGTTAATAAGAAAATTTAATTTTCCACTGATCCTAATGTATTTATTAATTTCATTTATTTAATAATTTACAATTACTCTAAATAAATTAATTAAGCAAGTTTAACATTTAATATAAATTAATTACTATTACAATATTATTTGATAATTTCATTTTTTTTATTTCCAAAAAAATTAAAGTTAATATGTTAATAGTAATACAATTGGAATCATTTTAAAAAATATAATATACTAAATATATTATATTTTTTAAGAAGACAAATATATTTAATTAAAATAAAAATAATTTATTTATTTAAATACAATTTACATTAAATTAAAAAAATCACTATTTTCATATTATTATTATAAAAAATGTCTGCATACTAGTCCACATACCTTACGTGTCGTACTATACTAGCCCACTTATTTCGCGTGATATGTATGTCGCATGAATCGCATGCCGACTTGCACGTGCTACTTCTTTTGTCTTTTTCCTTTGTGTGTCATGTGTGCCGCGACCCATTTACCATACTTATGCACTGCGCTATAAACTCCTCAACCCAAGCTAAAGTGGGGTTATTTTCTTTAGTCTCATGATGAATCATGTAACATCGTGCATATGACATTTGCTTGTTCATGCATTGCATTAATCAATTATTTGATAACTTTGTTTGTCTTATATGAATGCGTTTTTACCTCTTTCTCTCTTACTAAGCTGTGGTTTCTTATTCCCTTATAAATTTTCTTGCAAATTCGGATTGACTTAAGTAGTAGCTACCAACATTACTATGGATCCTGAAGTGTGTAATAATGTGAATTAGAGGAAGATATAAAAACTATTTTCTACATTTCTATTTTTATTTTGGCTATTAGTCTCAATTGAATAACTTTGGCAGCCTAGTCTGACTTGGAGTCTGGTAAACTTAGGTTTTCCCTTTTTTTTTTTTTGGTACAAACAATACTCCAATGGTGTTTTGTATAAGTGTGAAATGAAATATTCATATATATTTTTGTAATCTTTTGAATTTTACTGTTTTGCTTATGCTACTTCAAAGTAGATTGGTCATTTATGCCTTGTATATACTAGGCGACAATGGAAGCTAAGAGGTAAGTTTCTGCCATAGGTTAGTGTATAAGGCAAGATTGTTACAACTAGACTAACTTAGGACATGACACCGAACAAAATTTAATATTTCAATATCTATGTGATTTTCAAATTAATTCATTAAATTTTCTAAGGGAAAATATCAATTGTGATACCCAAACTTTAAATAAAAATGCAATTAAGTACCTAAACTTTGAAAAGTACAATTTAATACATAGTTAAAATTTTCATGGCTACATCCACTATTCTATTTAACTTTATTAAGGCGGGGTGCTGGCGTGAACGAGCTACCTAACCATTAACTGACACGTATATAAGACATAATATAAAATGAAGGGGAAGAGAGAGCCAAAGAAGGAAACAAAGATAAAGGAAAAGAAAGGAAAGAGGAAGAAGACCAAAAGTAGTGATGGTGACTCTCTCAGGTAGCTTGCTTAAGCACAAGAGGCTACTGTGGCATGGTGATGACTATCTTAAGCGACAGATAGTGGTAGTTGGTATAATTGTTATTTTGTGGATTGTTGGTGTAGTGATGGCGGAAGAAGTCCAAAAATGACAAAGTTTGGTGCTATAGACTAATGATCCTCAAGCAATTGAGGTAAAAAGTTTTAGTTTTTACAAAACTAAGAAACACTAGGAACCTAGTAATGTAACTTTTGTGTTTCAATTGCATTTAATTTGAACACACTTAAAGAATAGTCGTTAAGATCGTTAATAATGATGGGGAGAGAAAGTGTCAAATCCCTCTATTGTTGTCCATTTTTATAGGAAAAGGATCACATATTTAAGTTTCTTGTGAATGATCACACGGCGAATCTTCTCTAACATTGAAGTTTCTTACTTTGGATAGATTTGAATCGATGATACTAGGAAGCTTATCTCTTCAAATTTCAATATTGTTGTTTTGTTCTTGGTTTTTTCAGCATTTACTTGTATATCAATTTAATTATCATGTTTGTGCAATTTCTGTAAACCCCCCAAATTTTTGGAATCGGTTTAACGTAAAACTCTAAACCAGAAGTCAACCGGATTTCCAAAGTCAACAAAACCCTAGTTTACTGTAACCGCTTAAGTCCGACATTGCCCTTTTTTTTTTTTTTTTTTGCCCTAGAAAACTAAGTTGGAATAATTAGTTAGAATAGTTCGTAATAACTATAGGTTATATAAAAATATCAGTTTTGCGAATTTCGGGTGTCCTTTGAATCCAATCAGACACAGTTCTTGAAAAACGTGTCCGGGACCCCGGGATAGTAAAAATATTCCGAATATACCGTTAGACTTGTAAAAATATAAGATTTCCAAAAATATCAATTTTGTAATTTTTCGGTAGTTAAAAATATCAGATATCGCATTTATACGCGTATTTTCTTACTACCGGTACTTTATTAGTCATATCTACTTTACATTACACTATTCTACACTATTCTTTTATCTCTATTTTTTCTTACACCTACTCTTACACACTCCATAACTTATAACATTTACTTTTTACCTTTCTCATAACTTTATTTCACATCTACTTTATTTATTACTTCATTTAATCCACAAAATACAAATAAAATAAAATAAAATCACTCCCCCTCTTACTACCTATGGCCGGCACCCTATGTCCCCATTCTTCCTCAATTTGTTTCAATTTTTATTTATTTTAATCATACAAAAATCACTTCTCAATTTCCTATAAATACCCCCCTCCTCTTTCACTTCTTTCATACATTCACTACCCACAAATTCTATACTAAAACTCTCTCAAATTCTTCTCTCAAAACTCTCTCCAGCTACCATCCCAAAACTCTCTCAAAATAATTCTACAACAACTTCCACCAACAACTAAAACCCATAACCACAGACTACTACCAAAATCTTCTTTAAGTAACTATCTTATAATATTTTCTTCTTCTTTATGTCATGTAACTTTACATGACCATAGTGTGAGTTTCCAAAGACTAAAAAAAGTTATTGAAGCTACATTATGTTCATGTATTGTTCTTGTTCATAAAAAATCTATTTATGTTCATGTTATTACTTTTTTTCATATTATTGTTATTATAACTAAGTATTATTATCTAAATATATATGTACATATTCTTTGGAGCATATAAGCTCACTTGCAATTTATTTACTTTATGCAATGCAATTTATTTATTATTCCATTGCAATTTGTTTACTTATTCCTTATTTATTTTAAGACTAGTCTCTAATTTTAGACTTGTCCTCATCAAGTTAAAACAAGTTTTTCTTTTATTTTAGGACTAGTCTACTTCTTAGTCCCGGAGCCTTGAAAAAGCTAAGACTCCAATACTTGACCTTATTACTTATGTTATTTTGCTTGCTATTATTTTCTCATAATTCATGTTCATTTAAGTTGTTGTCCAAAGTTTCAAGTTCTAAAAATAATTGACAAAATGAGTTTTTGACACTTAGAAATAAGTTTATGTAAAGTAGAAAATTTATGGTTTGAAAACAAAAATAAAGTTATCTCTTTTCAAGTTACAAAAAGAACTCACTATAATTTTAGAAACTACTTTTACTTTGAAAAGCTACTTAAATCCTTTTATTATTCCACTTTATTTTTCAAAAGAAAATAATTGTTGATACAATAATGATTTTTATGAAAAAGATAAACAAGATGAAAGGCTAAGGAATTTTCAAATAAAGACCTTTACAAACAAATAGGCAAAGAAAATTGTATAGGAAAAGTTGTACTAATATAAGAGAACTTAGAAAATAGAAAATTGTATTTTCAAAAAGTTACTTGGGAAACATAATAAAACCAACATGAAGTATTTTTGGAAAAACAAAAGGAAACAAGATATTCGTTTCAAGAAATTTACAAAATCGATTTTTGTAAACTATATTTTTCTAAAAACTTCAAACCAATATTGTTTTACTCAAGAAATATAATTGGACAAAAAAACACTTGAGCCTGCTTAAATATGAGTTATATAGTTATAAAAGAGAATTTTTCAACTATATAGATAACTAAGTATTTATCAAGCAAGTTTTGAATGGATGAACCCAAGTTGTTTTTTTTTTTTTGGTTGGAAAATTCATGGTGAATTTTATCACCATTGTTTCGGGGCTTAAATGGTTTAGTTTGACAAAAATAGTTATAGAAATGAATAGATCTTTTCGAGTAGGTAAAAATTGGTATATTATATACGCGATTCCGAGTTAAAATGACCAAGTTATGGCCATTTTAAATTGGAAATTTCCTTTATACGAACTTTAACGTTCTTTTGACATTGTTTTGTCAAAATTCAAGAAAATCATCAAGGAATACTCATTGTGGGTATTTTCTTTGGCTAGGTAACCCCGAGGAAGGATATCTTTATCCCAAAGATTATTATGATTAAGTGGAGTGTGTGAACGACTCGTCCGCATAGAGGAATAGTCGACATGGCATCGTAAATTTATTTCCGTTAAATGCTATACTTGTTGTGCTTGTAATTTAATTGCATTAGAATTAGGAAAAAGAGAATGGATATGTATGTTAATTAATTCTTTGAAAGAATCCTAAGAATATCGAAGTCGGAATTGATTTAAAATGCTTGTTTTAGTATAACACTTGCTTTGTATGAAATGCCTTGATCACCTTAAACTTGATAATAATAATGTTATGGTATTATAAACAAATGGATTCATGCATACCACGAAGTGAGTCACATTGCATTTTGGGTTATTATCCTTGGGTGAGAAGGATAGTAAGCTCATGTCGAAAGCAACACTTGGCGGAAGATCCGAAAGCGATTGTTTGGCGGCTTAAGGGAAATACTTGGCGGAAAATCCGAAAGTAAGGTCAACTCAAGTAGATTCGGAATGCTTGGCGATGAGTGCTCGCGAGCATAAAAACTTTTTAACTAAAACTACTTGATTTGAGGTTATGTATCACCAAACCCCGAATGGAAGGCGCAAATCCATTCAACATATAGTTCCCAGAAAACTATATGCCTTGCTTGCCCACGTGTATGTTGCATACCATTTGTTTGCTTAATTAACTTGTTTGAAACTTTGTTACAAGAAGTTATTTATGGAAATAATTCTCACTAAGCCCGTTAGCTTATACCCCCATAGATATCTTTTACAGTTTCCCTATTTATGGTTAAGGCCACGAGGACCCTGCAGGCAAGTAATTTCTTTTGAATAAAGGAAATTCTAGATGAAGTTTAGTATTAGAAATAATGTGCAAATATCTTGTAATAGAATAGTGATCATAGGGAATGTCCCTAAGTTTGTACAACCATTGATATGAGTAAATGATTATTATGAATCCTCTTTTCTTAATATGTTATTATATCTTCTTAAGCTTCATAATTCCATGTATGATCCTCTAAAATTGTGAGAGCACGCCTTACACTTAATATCAAAGCTTTTGGGAGTGGCTAAAGTTGTCATACTTAAGCTTTAATATTGAGTGTGGCGGACTATGACATTTAGGGTACCCCTTGGGGCGTGACAATTTCCACAAAAAATCTGTAAAGATTTAGCTTTGTGAGATGCTTGGTGGACTTTCTTCTTCCTTCTCTTTCCTTTTCTTTCTAGTTTCCTCTCTCTTCTCTCCCCTTCCCTGCCCCCAAACACCCACACCCCCCCCCCCTCCCCCCCCGCCAAATCATTATTATTTTTTTACTTTGTCTTATATACATGTTACTAAGTGATTAAGTTATGCATCTACATTAGAAACCAAGCTTAATGAAGTTAAATGGGGTAGTGAATATAGTTGTGAATATTAACAATGACCAAATTTTAGTTTATGTGTAAAGTTCGAGTATCAAATTCAACATTTTCTCATTCTCTAACATTGATATATCATTTTTTCCATGATTATTGTTAAGCAAATTTGTAAACATTCTTTTCTACAAAACCATACCTAATTAAATAAAGCACCACAAAATGTGGTTATTATTGGTATTCACGAAGTTACATTTATCCATGTATCCTCATATATGTATGCATTCTAATATACTACTTTTCCACATTAAGGTTTAACACAAAGAGTAAAGATTAAATTAAACAGATTCAATTGAACAACAACTTAATAGCAATGTCTTATATGCCTTACTATTGCAATTGCTCTGCTATTCATCTTTCCATTGATAGAAAAAAAACTAGAACACTAGTGAGAAAAAAAAAAGAACTCTCAAATATCACTATAGATGCCATAGACAACTCCAAAAAGCATAAAAATAGGCTTCAACACAAACTCCATCTTCATGAGTCAATGATCATAGCTTCATCAACTTTCTTCTCCTTACTCTTTACCCTTATTTGCATAGTTTTTGTGTGGTATCATCATGAGCCAAGAACTCTTTCTCCTTATGTATAAACCCATTTTTAATTTAAGTGACTATTTGTTGTACCTACTATTGCTTTAAATCTCTTCTTCTTTGTGCGAATTTCCTTCACCATTGCTAGAATATTAAGCTAAATCTGCATTGACATTATCTTCATCAATATCCTTCTCTAATTGGCTACTAGATGGCGTCATGAGCTACTATTAGTAATGCTAAGCTTGCTTCTTTGGTTTTAGGAATGGTTTGCTTTTAAATTATGCTTGAATGGTGTTGTAGACATCTCTTACATTGTCTGCATTAAATCCACTTTGAGAGAACCTATAGTACATTGCTTAAATTTGGTAGGAATCCAATAAAGGAACACTTAAAAAAAAGGCGAAAGAATTGAGTTTACACAATGTATGAAGATATAAACCATTACTTTGTTTGTTGTTCCTAGTTATCTATTTGTTTTTCACATTGGTGCTCCATTAATACATGAACAAATTGTCCATACTCCTCTCTTTATTTTGAATGAAGCAAATGGGATCCACAATTACATACTTTAGCAAAAATATAAAGATTAAAAAAAAAGACATATAGAAGTAAGTTTTCCTTTTCCAATAGAAAGGCGTAAAATCATTAGTTAAAGAGAAAGCCCTTTTGGTACCTGAACCTTAATGAAGTGGACAATTATATACCTGAACTTTTTAAAGTCTAATTTCATACATAATTAAACCTTGTTACGGCCCTTTTAGGTACTTAAACTTTTAAAAAAAATCCAATTTTTGCCTAATTAAACTTTTCATAAGCCTTTTTCATTAATCTACTCTTTTATTATTTCTTAAAGTAATTAACACATGTCAGATAATGATTAAGTGATATAGTATTTAGGGTATGAAAAATTCATTTAGGTATGAAATTATACATTTTAAAAATTTGAGGTACTTAATTGTCCATTTTGTTAAAGTTCAAGCGCCAAAAGAAGCATTTTCCCGTACTTAAACAATACCTTTTGCAATCATGTCCACTCTATTTACATAAGGTGCTTGTCATTAACTTGTGATTTTTTGTGTTAGATTTTTCCAACTTATCTTCTCCTATTCTTTCGTAGTCTTTATCGTTTTAATGCTTACACAATGATTTGGTGTCTTGAACTCTAATTTTCTTTCAAAATGTCTCCTCTAATTGATACAATGGTGTAGTTGTATATCCCTATAAAAGTCTCTTTACTAAACACACATTGGCATAATCCTTTGGATCATAACCTAAATTGACAATGACACTTATCTGTCATTGCATGGCAACATGACATCCCGTTTAGGTTGCATTCCTTTTTTTTTTCTTTTTCTTTTTTTTTTGTCAAATAGGTTGCATTCCTTACATGTAATCCCCTAGAATTTCTAGTAATCTTACAGGTAAAACCTTAGAGTGGACACCAAAACTAAAACCCTAAAGTCAACCTTAAACCATAGAAACCCTAAACTCAATCAGATATAATTCTAGAACCCTAAAATATTAAGATGAGCTAGATAAGTTATGTTAACCCTAAGAATGAGTTGAGTATAAGGTTTATATCCTAAAACTGTAGGAGTTTCTGAAACCTTAATCTTTTCAGACCTTTTTCAATAATGGATTTCGTATCCAATCACTGACACGTAAATCAAGATAAAATATTTCAACAAATAATTAATAATCAAATGATATTAATTATCATTATAATATTAGATAAAATTTTATCGATTTATAAAAACTTTAGTTATAACAAATTATACGCGTATTTTACTTTCTATCGGTAAACAACTTATCTTTTTCTACTATTAAATTACTTTATTCATGGCAAAAAAAAAAATTACTATTTATTCACTATTCACTACTATTCACATCAATCACTTTTTCTTACATTCTTACACTTACATCTATTCTTACACAACCCTAGGGGTCTATTTAAGTGGTTGTTTTCATTTGTATCTGTATCTTTACCTGTACCTATTTATCATTTCTTTGTCATCTGTATTGATCTGTTTAATCTTTTATGAGTAACATTATCTATTTGTCATTAGTTAATCATCTGTATCTGATCTATTTCTCACCAAACGGACCCTTAATCTACCATAGTCTACACCTTAATTTTTGTTATATTTTCTTTTTCTCTCTCTCTCTTTCTCTCCCTCTTTCTTCTCCATGTCGGCTGGCCCACACCCCCCTCTATTTTCTTTTTCTTTTTCAATTTTATTTCATACTTTAATTCACACTTTTTCCTCTATAAATACCCATCACTCCTATTACTTTTTACACTTTACAACTTCATCTATTACTCTTAAAACTGTCTCGCTTTTTCTCTTAAAAAACTTTCTCTCTTCTTCCCTTCTCCTTTAATTGCCGATGCCATCTCCCCCCTTTCCTTACCCTTCCTATTTCCTCTTCACATGCATAACTTCATTTGTTTAGGTAATCCTTCTATACACCCATCCTATATTATGATCATTTAGTTATTCATGCTAGATCTAAAGAAAAATTTCTCCATGATGCTCAAAAGCTAAGGATGGAAATGTTCATTCATATTTATGTTGACTAATCTAGCTTTTGTATAAGTATTTATATATATGTATATATATATATATTCTTTAGAGCTGTTCTCACTAATCTAACTTCTTTATTTATGTTTTTACTTTGAAGAAATTTATTTTCATATTTAGACTTGTCCATATTCAAGCCCAAAGGAAACTGGATCATTTTAAGTCTTGGGAGCTTTAACTAAAATCTAAGACTTCAACTTTACTCTATTTCATCTTGTTTCCTTTCTATGTTTTACATGGTACTTGGATTATTTCAAGTCCTAGGGAGCCTTGATTATGAGTTAAGACTCTCATATTTTTATTTTAATTATCTTTGTATTTTTATTATTATCCTTGAAACCCTTGTACTTTAAGATTATTATGAAATTGCAATTTTTTAGTTTAGTTTCATCTTCATGTACATAAATGCTCATAGTGACATTGTTGCGATGCTAAAAGTGAATTTCTAAACCTATATGTTGACAATTCTTTTTTATGTAAATATGTTCTAAATTTTATTTTTAATGCCTAGGAAAGCCTTTGTAAAAGGAAAGAAAAAAAATGTTGAAAACAAAAACAATCTCCTATTTTCCTACAATGTCGAGACATAGGCATGAATCTTAGAGTTTTTACAATTTGAAACTCTTTCTTAAAAACACATAAAAATCAATGTTTTAGCAAATAAGCTTTCGAATAAAAAGTGAATCGAAATTCAAAAGGAATAAAATAAAGTATAACACTTTATTTCAAGTTTGAATCTTCCATTATAAGTCTTAAGAAATAAATTTAACTACAAAGTTTTCAAAGTCATTTATCATAAGCCTAAGTTTTCATAACTTGTTACAAATATTATTTAGTAGAAATTTATTTTGAGCAACATCACTAGGATCATGCATGTGCTATGAATTATTGAGTTTTTAATTGTGTTTAGATATAGAAAAAATAAATATGCTTACCTTAGAGAGTCTATAAAGGATGAAACTTACAAAATATGTCAACATGAACTTGATTACAAATCTGGGCGTAATCTGAATCTAGGGATTCAGAGGCCTAAATGACCTCAAATGCTTGAAGTAATCTTAACAATGGATAGAGCATCTAGAGTAGGTAGAAATCAACTATTCATATGAAAATCAGAGTTAAAATGAGTTTGTTATGACCATTTTAAGGTCTAAACTAAGCAACCAAGAAATTTACCACAAGTAGATTAATAGAATTAGAAAGTTGAGTAAGAATAATGTGAAATACTCATTCCGAATATTTCTTTTGTCTAGGTGACACAGATGTCAAAGCTCCATTTCAGAAGGATTACTTTGACTAGAAGATACCAAATAGCTTAATAAGTTTATCTCCATTGCTTTACATATTCTTGTATGTGCTTGTAGTATAAAGCACTAGAATATAGGGAAAAGATAAAAAAAATGGAATTGCATGTGTGATCATCATGGGTTCGTTTGTGCTTCATGGTGCTTGAATAAAAGATAAGTATACCGGAACTTGAATTGTTGATTAATGCTTTTGTTCCGTTACCATATTGTTATGTATGTGTATATCTTGATGATCACCTTAAAAATGGACATTTACTTGGTTGGGGATAAACTAATAAAATTTCATGCATAGCATGAGGTCAAGTCACATTATTTTCACTTATACTTATGCATGGGTCCGGATGGGTAAGGTATCCTGCTCCAGCATGAGAAACTACTTCATTCGGGAAATACGACCTCATGAAAGAGCCATGCTGGAGTGATTGCTTTGGGTAAGAAACCTAAGAACTAGTAGCGGTGTTAGTAGGAACCTAAAGTCTATCAAAATTGATGGTTATATAGGCCTTTTATATTTAAAGTATTCTTAAACCTGGATATGGAGGGTATAAATTCATTCAACATAATTTCCGATTAACCATATGTATTTGCCATTCATATGAATGATGCATCTCATATGTTTGCTTAACAAAATTGGTTGATTTATATTTGTGTTTGGATACATTATTTTAGGAATTTACTCACTAAGCAAGATATGCTTATACCTCTATAGATTTCTTTTGACATAAGACTACCTATGGCTATACCTCGAGGGGATCTTTCCTTAGGTAATGACTTCTAGAACGAAGGAGCTTTTGGAAGAATTTTACAAGAAGATTTTGAGTGCAGACTCTTATAGAAATTTCCTTATGTAGTGATTTGTCCTTTATATGTATATATATATATATATTTGTTTACTTTCAAAAGACTTGATGATATGTAGCTTTTGAAACTTTGATAGGAGTATGCCCCTTTGAGTTGTAAGACTTTCATTTGAAGATTTATATTTATGTTTAGAAATTCTTGTATGCTATTTATTACTATGTTCTTAAATTTCATAATTCCACTAGTCTCCTATTGTCTTGAAAGTACACCTTACACATAATATCAAAGCCTTTGCATGACTAGGTAGTCATTCCTAAACTTTAATATTGTGTGTAGTGCACTATCACATTTAGGGTACTGTTTGGTGCATGGCATTACATACATAGATTTGCTTATCTATGCCTACAACATACCTCTATTATTATGTTGATTCTCAAACTCTAATTTCCCTTAAAAATAAATCTGTCACTTCCTTAACTTTTGCTTATATCCCTTAACTTTGTAGAAATTCTTGGTCATATTTTCCACCCTTTTTTATATTTATGTTGTTTTTGGATTTCCTCTCAATATAAAGATTGGATATCTTTTAACATAGTACAATGAACTCGCATATTGCTTTTAGTATCTTTCCATATAATGCCTTATAGAGATTGTTATCCATTATATCACAACATATATTCGTCATGAAGAAAACCTTATTAATTCTTTGGCTTAGTCTTCATTAAATCACACTAAGCTTCTTGACCAACATTTGCTAATTGCATTGATAAAGCATTAAATTCTAGTGTCAATATGGCTTTAACCAAAATAACTTTAAAAAAAAAAGAAAAGAAAAGAAAAAACACCGTATATCCTCTTGCCCTAATTTACATGGATGTGTCTCTGCGAATCTTATGCTTTACTTGAGGTAGAAAATCATATAGAGCTAATGAAAGTCCTTACAAAATCAATCACATTTTATTGCTAAAGATGCATAATACATAACAAAAAGAAAAAAAAAAAAGAAAGAGAAAATTGTTTATCTTTTGCAGGTTAGTGATGAGTGTCCACTCTCGACTATCTTTCTTCTTTATGTCCAAATCTTGCATAAATGCTTGTAGAAACTAAGACCATGTGTCCTTACTCTTAGATTTTACTATTGCTCAAAAATTAAGTACATTTGGTTGTTGGTATCTCTCCTTATCACAAGTAGCAACTCCCTTTTACAAACTTCTTCCATATGTTACTCATTGAGCCTATGTACCCATTTAAATCCAGCTGAAAACTCAACCTTCAAACCTTTGAAACATATATTTATTCAATTAAACATGGGTTTTCCACCATCCTCATCTCTCTGCACCCATATCATGATAGAAGAATTGGGGTTCCTATGGCACAATTCCTCTATATATTCCCATAACATCTCATTATCCTTGGATAAATTATACTAAAAGATCACAACGTTTAGAGGTAAGTTCATTTGAGGTCATAATGTTTAGAGAAGTGGATTAATTGAGATCACTATTAATATGTGTTAACAAGAGAAAAATGAAGTTAAAACTCAAAAGATCTCCACGTTGTGGCGTATCAATGATGATCTCAATTGACTCGCTTCCATAGATGTTGTGACCTCGAATAAACCACTCAAAACGATGTGACCTTCTAGTGTCATTAACCCATATCCTTCTTATAGGAATCCATTAAATGCTCATGAACCTTTTCTATAGCTCTTCTATGTTAATGTAAAGTAATATTAACACCCATATGCTCTCTAATTAAGCCCTTTTAAGTCTAATGGCTTGACGTGGAGCATTGCTTTATTGTGGGAAGGATTATTTTTGTAAACAAACTACATAGATTTATTCTTGAAACACCACATGTATATATGTAAACCCCCAAAGTTTTACGATCGGTTAAGCTTAAACCCTAATTAGAAGGTCAACTAGAAACCCTAAAGTCAACAAACCCTAGTCATATGCAATCGTTTAAGTCTGGCAATCCTGTGTTCGTAACCCTAAATAAATAAGTAAGAGATTAGTATGTAGAATAGCTCGTAATAGCATAAGAGAGCTTTAAAATTCATATTAGTCAAACCGCGATTCGTTTTAAATCCGATCGTATACAGTTTTCGAAAAATGTGTCATAGGGTTTGGAATAGTAAAACTGTTTCGGATATACCATTAGACTCGTAACAATATAAGGTTTTCAAAAATATCAGTTTTATAACTTTTCAATAGCCAAAAATATCAGATATTGCATTTATAAGCGTATTTTTTACTACCGATACTTTATTAATCACATCTACTTTACATTACACTATTCATCGCTATTATACACTATTCATCTATCTATAATTTTCTTTACAAACTATTCTTACAACCTATATACCTATTTTCTTACAATTTTCATTTTCAGTGCAACTTTACATCTCAAACATCTCACTTTTATTAACAAAAATATAAAAAAAAAATTCCTCTCTCTCCCTCCCTAGATGGTGCCGGCCCCCTCCCTCTTACACTCTTATTTATTTTAATTTTTACTTATTTAATTAACATAAATGATCCCTCACTTTTTCCTATAAATATCACCAAATTCTTTCACACCTTCCATACACTACCATTACTATAAAAAAATTCTCTCCAAAAGTTCTCTAGTTTTTCTTTCATAGGTAATACTTCTTGAAGCTTTCCTTATGTTCATTTGCTTAGTATGAGTATAGTGTATGTTTTCTAAACTCATGGAGGTTAGGAAAGCAACAATGTTTTCATACTTTGTTCTTATTCATAAATCTATTTTCCTTTATGTTGTTCTTATGTATATCTAAATAAATATATCTATGTAGTTATATATATCTTTTAGAGAATATAAGCTCACTTGTTACTGCAATTTATTTAGTTTCATTACAATATTTACTTTCCTTGTAATTTAATTACTTTTAAGTTGTTTTAAGACTAGTCTTTCTAGTCTTAGACTTATCCTCATCAAGTCAAAATAATTTTAATTTTCTTTTTCTTTTTCTTTTTCTTTCTTTTGAGACTAGTCTATTCTTAGTCTCGGGAAGCCTTGAAGAAGCTAAGGCTCTTAATACTTGACAATTATTATTAATATGCTTATTGATTCCTTATATTTTATTATCTTATCTCGTGATATTTTTATCTTTTATAAACTACATGATCATATTCATGCATAGCTAATAAGTTGTTGTCCAAAAAAAAAGGAATCTTTTTTATGAAAGAATAAAATTTTATCACTAAATATATGTTTTTCCCAAGACTTAGAAAAATGTTTTCAAATAAATTCCTTTTAAAAGTTTACATAAGCTCATAATGAAATTTCAAACTATTGATAAAGAAGTTTCTTCAAAGTCTAAAGATACTTCCTTTTCAAATAACAACATAAGAAATCTTGATATATAGATAATAACTTGATACTATTTTTACCAACTTTCTAAACCAACAGCTAAATAAGTTTTCAAGAAATCAACTTACAAGGAAAATGAAAATAAATTTTCAATGAATAAACTCATCAAGTACTACTAAAGAAAACTTCTGAGAACTCTATTTTTCAATTCCTAGAAATAAAATTGGTAGATAACCTTAAAAGACCAAACTTCATTTTCAACTCACTTTTGATAAACTAAAGAATCAAAATATGGAATAATAGATTTTGATCATCCAAAAATTTATAAGTTACTTCAACCACATAAAGAAAAGTTTAACAAATGCAATTTTTCCAAAACCTATAAAAGGTTGTTTTATGGAAATTAATTAAATAAGACAACACCTATAGCATCATGCATAAATTATAAGTCTATTTATATACCAAAGGAATTCTTTTTAAGTATATGAATATTTTAGTTTTATTTAAACAAGCTTTAGTGAAGGAAGGATTAGAAGATGTTGTTTTTGAAAAAGGGAATTTTCGTGTTAGAGCTATACCTTTCTAATTTGAGACCCAAATGACCTTTTATAGTAAAAATAACCTTAGAAATGGAAAGAAATTTTCGAGTAAGTAGAAAACGACATCTAATATGCAAAATTTCGAGTTAAAATGAGCAAATTATGGCCATTTTAAGTTGGGGTTTCCTTCAATCCGATTTTTACCACAATTTAGAGATAGACTTAGAATCTTTAAAGTAGAAATTCCATGAAAGACTCATTTAGGGTATTTCATCTTGTTGAGGTGAAGAAGGAACCAATATCGCCTTCCCTTAAGACTATTTCGACTAAGTGATCGTCATGGAGTGAGTTAATCCCTTACTAATTACGTTTCCTTGATTGTGCTTGTAAATAGTAGCACTAGAGAGTAAGGAAAAAGATAAATGACTAAGTGTTGTGTGAATTGGATTCGTGATTGAATGATGTAGTCGTTGAATAAAAGCTAAGTATATTGAAAGAAAATTTAATGAGTAATTTATGTCCTTTTGCAATAGTATGATAAATATTGTTTTGGTCACCTTAACATAAAACTGACAATAAATCGGAAACACCAATATTAAAATTCATGCATAACATATTGTGAGTCACATTTAATTTTTTTTCACTACTATTCTTCGTGTGGGGAAACAAGGAGTTGTAGTTGTGGCTAGTAGGAGTCCAAAAGTCTACATGAGCTAGTAGGAGCCGGAAAGTCTACATGGACAAATCGGAGCCGATAAGTTTGCAATTATTGATGGTCATATGGGTCAGTAACCACCCAAACCCCGACATGGAGGGCGTAAAATCTATGCTACACATGGTTTCCAGTTAATTATGTGTATTTTGTTTGCTCATGTGATGATCGATGCATTCCCATATGATTGTCTAAAATACTTGTATGGTCTATAGAAATGCTTTGATGAAGGGAGTCATCTCAATAATCTAGTTTTTCTTATACCCCTATTGCTTTTTGTTACAGTTTGATTACTTGTGGTTGGCACCAAGGAGCCCCTTTTGTCAAGTATGAGCCATAGTTACCAGGAGTTTTTGGAAGAAGTTTACATATTTTAATTTTTGGGTGTAGACTTCTAAGAGAAATCTCTATAGTAGACTTTTATTATTTTTATGTATGATTTTAAGATGGCTTAGAATAGCAAAACTTTTAGTATGGGGGAATGCCCCTAAGAAGTTGTAAGAAACTTTTATCTTAATGATTATTACATGTTTACCTTTATAAGTTATTGCATGCTTTTATTATCTACTTAAACGTAATACCCCTTTGAGTCTTCTATTATCTTGGAAGCACGCTTTGCACGTGATATCGAAGCTCCTATGGACTAAGATTTTCATTCTTTAGCTTTAATATTATGTGCAGCAGATTATCACATTTAGGGTACCCTCTAAGGCGTGACAATATGTCTTCAAGTAAAACAAATTCATTTGCTTTAGGATGCATACATAAGCCAAGGACAATCATCTCTCACACAGATCACTCTAACCCGCTTATGAATATTCCTGGCAAATACAAATTCTTTATTGCTTAACTATTATATGTCTTATCAAGGCATCTTTAAACTCCTCAACACTCTAAAATTCCATACAAATCACAAAATGTGCTTTTTCTTATTCAAATCAAACACTTTGAAACCATTCTCTTTCTTCCTATTGTCCATATCATCCTCCTCTTTCCTATTTGAAACAAAATCATAAACAACTCTATCCTCCCTAAAATCAGTGCCTAAATCATCATTGTCACCTAGATCTTCCAACCTAGTGACCCCATCAATTGACTCATTACTTGTATGTGCATTCTTTAATCGTAAGCTTTACTTGAATTCTAATAATTCTTTTAGCATTTACGAACTCCTCATCAGAAATAGGCTCACTTAAAATCTCTTCCCATCTAAACTATTAGAATCTCCATCATTTAATTCAATACTTCCTTTATTACCACCCACTTCACTTGTTACTTCATAGCAAACACGTATACCTCTTCCACCCTTTAAGTAATCACCAATTTTAAAAGACCCACTATATGATCAAAATGTTACACGTATAGTTCTATACTTTTGTTACTCTACAGCAAAGTCAATATTTTAGGACTATAAATTTTGTGATTTAAAACTCTTAAATCCTCTACTAAGTATATATTCGGAATGCAATATTTTGTGTAACTCGATGTCACCACATCTAAGTTTTTACATTACCTTTACTATCAAAAGATAAAATGAAAATTTATCAAGATCAATTATACAATATCACATTAGCTAGAGATGGGTCCTTTATGAATTTACCTCGGTGATGAACATATATAGGACTCTCTATCACGATTTAGTCAAAGGATATTAGGACTACAATATTGTACAAACACACAAAGCAGGGTATCACTGTGGAACCATAAGCAAAACATGAAAATAAAAAAGTAAAAAAAAATAATACAAGAAATAATAAAAAAAACTATAAGTATAATAATTACAACCAATCAAAATAAGTATGAAAGACAAAAATAAAAGCACTATATTCAGTTTGAGAGTGTGCCACATGAAATTTGAGACTATATAGGACAACAGTAATAACAGGAATAGTAACAAATGAACAACCATGGACACATTAAAGAAACATTAGATGAACATAAAGAGTTGTAAATTAAAATTCACCTTTGTAATGTAGCTGGAAACATTGGTTTGTTCATTTTACAAAACATGAAGTTGAAGTTTTCAAAAATTTATAAAATATGCTAATAAGTTGTATTGAACTTCGGTTGCAATCACCAACATAGGCAAGCGCGCATACCAAAATAGCATAGATTTAATCTATGTCGTCCCTTTTCATCTATTATCTAGCCAAACAAAAATTTAGCAAAACATAGCAAAAACAGAAGCTAAGCTAAGGTTAACACTAAGAGTATGTACACGTTTTCTAGGTAAAATTTACAATATAAGTTTGTAAATGCAAGAAGTAACTTAGGATTTGCTTCACTAATTCTTTATCATATGATTTTTTTAACAAACTCAAAGAGTTGTTTACTGGACATATTTGCACTGTCAGACTCACGAAAGTAAGCTAAAGCCTCTCTCATGATCAAAAACTCTACATCTAGATTAGACTATCGGAATCTCTTCACAAGCTATCAATAATCTAGATTCGCATAAAGATTAAGAATCCTTTGTTTAAAAACCCATTTTGAAAATTTAAAAACAAGCGATAGAAAGTTTCACCATCCCTCTCTCGATATGATTATGAGCAACTTCATTAGTAGCCTAGATCTATTTAAAAGAATAATATCTTAATCTATTCAGTTGAAATAAAAAATAGATCTATAAGGTGCAGCAAGCATTTAAACATACGAAGTTAAGTTTGAGTTACTAAATACAAATACCCAATCAACATTCAATTGAAATGCATTTTGAAATCACATAAATTAGGTTTGGATTCGCAAACCCTAAGTTAAGTTGATTATTTCCCCATAGATATAGACATTAAGCATAGAATCAAGAGAAATGATTTGAAAATATGAATAAATATTATACATTATGTACAAATGAGTCTTGCAAAAACAAACTTTAGGTCTAAAATGAAATTACCCTAAAAAATTGGAATCTCTAGCAAGAAGAAACAATTCTTTCACTAAAAATTCTCTCATTAAAAAGTTAATAATTTGTTACATATGGTGCACTCCTTATTGAATATCTGTGTACGTTTATTTATAGGCTGTAGGTACGTAATTCATGATGATTTTATTCTCTAATGAGACAGATTCTTTATAACAAACTTTGTCATTCTTCTCATGTGCTCCAAATTAAGGCAACATGTACATGATAGCCTAAACAGGGTCACTTTTCGCGGGCATGATCGTAGGCTTGAAGGTTGGCTGTGATCTTAGCTATGTTTTCTTCAAGAAAATTGTGATTTGGGCTTAGCTTCAACCGTGAGTGTAATTGCGGGCTCGACTTTAGGCATGATTGATCTTATACTTTGTATTACAAGAATGAGCTCATCTTTTTCATTGGGGATAACTATCATCCCCCTATTTTTTGGAACCATTTGCATTAGACTCACCCAAGCATTATCTGAAATGGGGTATATGATTCCAGCATCTAGTAACTTAACCACCTCCTTCTTCACCATCTCCTTTATGTTTGGGTTTAACCATCATTATGGTTGCACGATTGACTTGAAATTATCTTCCATAAGGATTTTATGAGTGCAGTATGTTGGGCTTATACCTTTAATATCCGCAATCTTCCAAGATATTTCCCTCTTATGTTTGCTCAAAACTTTCAATAATTTTTTTTCTTTTGCTCTTTACTATGGTTAAAGCAAATTATGACAGGCAATTTAGAATTTTCCCCAAGATATGCATATTCTAATTAATCTAGCAACTCCTTCAGTTCCAATCAGGTGGTTCTTTGACAGAAGGCTTCAATCTCTCAATATCATCTCTATTCATTTCCTATCTGAAAGGATCCTTCACAACTTCTTCATTCACTTCAAGATACACCATCAATCCATCTTCATGAAGTGAATCTACGCTGTCTTTACTTGAACACAGCTCTTGAGTATCCTCACAATTCATATTTTGTATCACCTTAAGAATTTTAGAATCTAATGGTTCTAAAGAAAAACAATTATCATCATTAATCATTCCTTGTTTGAAGCTTTCTGGTAGTCTTATGACCATCTCATCATCCTCCACTCACAGTGCCAACTTCCCATTTTTCATATCTATGATAGCCCTTGTGGTTACCAAGAATGGTCTTCCCAAAATAAAAGGAACATCTATTCCCTCTTCTTTATCTAAGATAACAAAGTCATCAAGAATAATAAAATCCTTCACCTTCACTAACACATCCTCAATAATCCCTCTAGGGTAACTAGTCCAACTATTAACCAATTGCAAACTCATTCTAGTGGCTCTGGGTTCTCCTAAGCCCAACTTCTTAAACATGCTGTAAGGTATTAAATTTATGCTTAGCCTTAAATCTTCCAGAGCTTTTTCCACGGGTAATTTCCCTATCAAGTAAGGTATAATAAAACTATTTGGATCTTTTCTTGTCCTTGGAAGTTGATTGAGAAGGACAACTGAGCATTCTTTTTCTAGAGTAACCATAGAGATCTCTTCCAATTTTCTTTTGTTTGAGAAGAATTCCTTCAAAAACTTTGCATATTTTATCATCTGAAAGAGAGCATCCACCAGGGGTTGATTGATATGGAGTTGTTTGAAGAGTTCCAGAAATTTGATGAGCTGCTCCTTATCCCTTCTTCTTTTTGCTCTAGTCGGATATGATAGTGGTGGTCCATAGGGTTTGATAGGGAGTGTCTCCCTCCTTTCTTCTTCCTCCTTATCCTCAGCTACTTTGCTTTCTTTCTTTTCCTCAACTTCCCCTTGCTTTCAACTTGATTTTCATCCTTAGAAACTTCTTTTTCACTCACTTTTTCTCTCTCAGCCTCTTGCTGTTTTTCTTGATCTTTTATATATTTTTTTCTTCTTTCTCTTTCCTTCGCAACTCTTTTCCACTCCTCAACATAATTACATGTACCCCTTCTTGAACTCCCTCACTAAACATGTCAATAACATTGTTCATTTGTTCCTCCAGGTTCTTAAGCGGGTTGGCATGACTTTGCATTACTAGTTTGGTTTGTTAATAGGGGAGTTCAGAATTTTTTATGAAGGACAGGAACAACTCCTCCATGCAAGGGTTTTGTTGATGAGACCCAAAGTAGAAATATCCTTGCTATAGTGTTGAAGTTAGACGATAAAGACTCATGTTATGTTGACAACTCCATTCTTCGTTTAGAAAGGTTAGCATGAAATTTTGACTCAAGGGCCTATGAGAGTCTCCATAGAAACCAGAATAAAAATTCTCTTTTGTTTTCATATAATTCTTTAAAGAAATTTCCTCCATCTTTTGAATGAATTGCTAAAAATCCATATCAGATTAGGTAAGAAAACAAAATAGAAAGGATGAATTGCTAAAAATCCATATCAGATTAGGTAAGAAAACAAAATAGAAAACCCAAAACAAACAGATTGTGAAGAAATGAGCAAAAATTAAACTAACTTGAACATTTAAGCAAAAGCAGCTAGAATAATAAATCAAAGCTTTCAGGTAGCACCATGTTGAACTTCATTGTCATGAATTCAATGCTAGTCCCCGGCAACGGCATAAAAAATGACTTGATTAGTTCATTTTACAAAACACAAAGTCAAAGTTTTCAAAAATTTATAAAATATGCTAATAAGCTCCTTTCAACTTCAGTTGCAATCACTGATATAGGCAAGCATATCTACTAAAGTAGCATAGAAAGTATTAATTCATATTTCTTGGAGATCATGGACATATACCTTACCCCCTTTTCATCTATTATCTAGAATTTAGCAAAACATAGGAAAAATAGAAGCTAAGCTAGGGTTAATGCTAAGAGTATATACACATTTTCAAGGTAAAATTTAGAGTATAAATTTGTAAGTGCAAGAAGGAACTTATGATTTGTTTCACCGATTCCTTATCATATGATTTCTTAACAAACTCAAAGAGTTGTTTGCTGAGTATATTTGCACTATCAGACTCATGAAGGTAAGCTAAAGCCTCTCTCAAGGTCAGAAACTCTACATCTAGATCAGATTACCAGAATCTCTTCACAAGCTATCAATAATCTAGATTCGCAAAAAGATTAAGAATCATTTATTTAAAAACCCATTTCAAAAATTTAAAAACAAGTGATAGAAAGTTTCACCATCTCTCTCTCAAGGTGATTATAAACAACTTTATTAGTAGCCTAAATGTATTCAAAAGAATAATCTCTCGATCTATTTAATTAAAATTAGATATAGATCTAAAAGGTGCACAACACATTTAGACCTACAAAGTTAAGTCTAAGCTACTATATACAAATACCTAGTCAATATTCAATTAAAACGTATTTTGAAATCACATGAATCAGGTTTTAGATGCATAAACCCCAAGTTAAGATGATTATTTTTCCATAGATACAAACATTAAGCGCAGAATCAAGAGAAATAATATGGAAAATACGAATGAATATTATAGATTAAGCACAAATAGATCTTGCAAAAACAAACTTCAAGTTTAAAATGAAATTATCTGGAAAACTTAGAATCTCTAGCAAGAAAAAGCAATTCTTTCACTAAAAATTTTCTCACTAAAAAAGTTAGTAATTTGTTACATATGGTACACTCCTTATTGGATGTCTGTACATGTTTATTTATAGGTTACAGGTACTAAAATCATGAAGATTTTATTCATTGACATGGCAGATTCTTTAAAACAAAGATTGTCCTTCTTTTCATGAGCTCCAAATTAAGGCAACGTGTACATGACAGTCTAGACAGAGTCACTTTTCATGGGTATGATCATGAGCTCAAAAGTTGGTCGCAATCTAAGCTATGGTTTCTTCTTGAAAATTGTGATTTTGGGCTCAACTTCAACAAGGGTGTAATCACGAGCTCGACTTTGGAGCATGATTAATCTTGTACTTTCCATTGCAGGCATAGTGGTGTCATTACAAACTGCTCCACTAATCTGATCTTAAACACTTCGTTTCTTGTTTTCTTGATCCTAGGAGCTGAAAAACAACATTTAAACAATAAAAATACAGAATTCATAAAAATTTACCTAAAAATAGATCAAATCAAGTCTAAAATCCTATGAATAGAATAGAGTATAATAGACTTATCAAATATTAGTGGACATAACTAGTCCTCTATGTTGGGTTGTGGAGCCTGAATACTGTACACCTTTGCCACGAGCACGGCGATCCAACTGGGTAGCGCCCCCAAACGTAGTCACAATCCGTGACGAACTGGGTAAACAATTTTGTGTCTTTGTCATTTCAATCTTTATTTTTCGTCTTTATTATTTCGTAACACTCTAGTAGTGCCTTCTCTGTATGTATAAAGGAGATTGTTGTATATTTAAATGTGTGTAATTGTTGTTGTTGTGTCTAAGGGCTTATAATCGGTGAATAAGAAAACTAAATACTGGTGAAATTTTGTACCTGTAATACATTTTTTCAAAGAGGAAGCAAATTAGCACATTGAATTGTACTGTTATGTGTATAGAGTAGAGGTAGTTGAAAAAAATAAATGTGAATGATTTTTGGGTAGATGATGAGTTAGTACAAGAGGTTGAAGAAAGTCAATGTAACTTGTTCTTTTTTCTTTTTAATTGAATATGTTTCAATGAAGGGGGGAAGTTACTTCTATTAAAGTATTATGGTATGTTTATTAATTAGTGACTTGTTAGTTTTTCAACTCTAAAAAGCCTCTAAAAGTTCCCTAACTTAATGTCTATTGCTTTATAATAGAGCAAAGACACTTAATGTAGAAGTTCTTTTAAAATTGTGAGTGCTAAATTGCAATTTTAGATATTTGTTGTCTACAATGAAAAGTACAAGGCCATTTACCAAACTGTGAGAGAAAACGCGATACTTAATGGGTAAATATCATAAGAGAAAAACCAAAATTGAAAAGAGATAAAAAGGTAAGTTTCAATTCTACGAGTCAAACTCTATAATAATAATAAGAAGAAGAAGAAGAAGAAGAAGAAGAAGAAGGGCTATGCTATCTAATGGAGCTGATAAAGTTAGCTAATGTAGGCATGATTGAAAGACAAAGTTGAAGGAATAAATTTAACATTTATCCTTAAATGATATATATGAATAGCTATCCGTTGGTAAAATTGCTTTTATTTCTTTATAGATAATATCATTAAATTAATATTTTCCAATACCATCATGCCTAAACCTAAATCACCCAAATGGCACTACAATTTGTTGCATGATCATATAAAAAGGTAAATCACACCATAAAGTATTAATATATGGGAGTAAATTCATTTTAAGTAGTTAAAAATAGAAATACAAGTTATGTAAAGTAAATTAAACAAGATAACAACAATTTGCAAAGTTTATTTAAAGTATCAATATTTAAATAAACTTTTATTAATTTTCCTCAATTTTTCTAATTGGATATCTCATTTGACTTATGTTGTAAGATATTGATTTCTCATTTTAACAACTCAAAATGCTAATAGTTTAAATAAATTTACTCCAAATATTGACACGTTTTGAAATAATTTACCTCCATATAGAGGATGTGAGGCTTGATTAAATACTCTCCTAATTTCTTAACATTCTTTTAGTAACAACCTTATAAAAAAAGTTCCAATGAGCAAAACTAGCAATGGACAATTTATCGTACAAACACAAGCTATATATATATATATATATATATATATTTGGTACTACATATACTAATGTAATATTCTTATATAATAATTGCATACATATAAAATCATTTATATAACTTAGTCATGTGTTTTTTTTTTTTTTTTTTGGGTGAAGCACTTAGTCATATGTTAGCTATGAAGGCTATCAATAATTACATAGAATCACCCCTTTAGTTAAAATTTTCAAAATATAGACACTCAATGATCTTTAAAGTTTGGCTTTTGACAACGCATGAACTCATAATATTTCTCAGGGTCTATTTTCAAGAGTGTGAACCCTGATATCATGAAGTTCGGTTTTAAAAGTGTGGATCTATGATAATCTCTTATGTCACGTTTGGTACGTAGAAATCATCCAGAGTGGAATAGATTGCAATCAAATGAATGAAATGGAATGGAATACAATAAATAAAGAAATGACAAATCCATTCCTTTGTTTGAATGCGGACATAGAATGGAATCAAAAGGAATTAGTTTAGATTGCAATTTACCAAAAATACCTTTCACAAAAAATAAGATATTAAATTTATATGAGATAAAAGGTAATTTAATTTAAAATTTTAATGGAAGTCGAAAAGGAATCACAATTACGCCATCTCAGAGGCAGAATCGGATTCCGTCTTAAAGCTGGAATCATCCATTCTAAAGAATCGCGCTTCCAAACTTATGGAAAGGAATGAAAGCCAGAATCGCTATTTCATTTTGATCCATTCCTGGATACCAAGCAAGCCATTATATTAATCAAATCCTTAGAGTTTGAGTTTTGAAAGCACTAAGTAGACCTTTAAACTCAGGTTTTGAAAGTATGTAGTGGGATTTTGGTTACTAAGTTTTGAAAGTGTAAAACTGGTCAAAATTCAAATTTAAAAAGAAATGTAAGGCCGTCCCCAAAATCTAAGACTTATATGATTTAAGCTCTCACTTATCAATTGCTCTAAGATCTTAATTCATTTTATATATAAATGCCACATATCTACATAAAAAAAAGGAAAATAAATCAATATAAATATTGCATTAAATTATCTTAACATGCATAAACATTTTAAGATTACAAGAAGTCATCCTTACTCTTTATCGTCATTACATCATGTAATTAATTTCTACTTTTAATTATTTTATTATAATTTATATGGTTATGTTTTCAAACTAGAGATTAGTTGAGAAATTTTCTATACAAATTAAAAAAATCACGGTAACTAATTGGGTTAAAGTAGGTAAGGGTGAGTGGATACAACATAAGAAGGGTATGACACCCTACTTAGACCTTACCTTATAGAGTACAAAGTATTAAATTTTATTTTCAGAACCTATGTTGCACCTTGTAAAACCTAAATGGGGTATTATGTGAAACGTATAGTTTTTTTCTTTCTTTCTTAAATTTCAAGCATATATAATATATTATATAAATAGTATATAAGATTTTTGTAACATGAAAGACCAGGGACCACTTTACTTTAATGTTTACTATAACAAACTAAATGTAGAAAGAAATTTAAAAAGCAAATTTCTAATATCATAAGCTCTTCTTCATACAATACTTGTTTATGTGATATTCAAATGCAATATATACATGAAGGTGAAACTTGAAGTAACACCTATACAACTTGTTTATCCAATACCTTAAAAAAAATGAGAAACTTGTAACATATTGTCAATAATAAATTTTTTAAGACACTTTTGTATTGATTAGCTTAAAAAAAAATCAAACACATACAACTGAAAAACATGTTATATTGTAAAACCCTAAGTAGCAATTATCTTAGAAAGCAATAATGTGTTCTTACAATTGGAAAACTACAATAGATTATATTAAGGTTAACAAAATCATAAAGAAAAGGGAAAACGAAAAAGATGGGAAAGAAAATGTTGATGTGTAAGGCACTTTAGGTAACTCTGGAGTATCTTAGGGTTTTCAATATGTGGATTTGGCTTCATTTTTATCAAAAAAAAAAAAAATTGTAACCTGATAATAGATTATTATTTATTTTTCATTTATTAATATTTTTAGTACTTTTTATATTAGATACCTTGAACTCATAACCTATATACATCATAGTACATGTTCTACGAGTTTTGGAGTGGGTATAGAGTATAAAAACCACCATATTACACTTACTTTACAAGAACAATTATTGTGAGTGATTGTCTTTGGCCATGATTGTTAGTTTAGGCAGTAGCCTTTAGTGAAATAGCTATCCCCAGGAATTTAGGCCATGTAACTCTCTACTAAGACACTTTTGAGATCTTTGGGCTATGCTAAGAATGACAAGCAAGTTGATTTTGTTGTGTTGTTTGTGGCCAACTTATTGAGTCAAGTCAAAGTTAGAAAGAAAGAATGTCATCTTCTTAGAATCCCTCAATTCTTTAAAGAGGTTAGACATAGGTTTTGATGGGTTGGTCAATGATCCAATAAGTCAAATCGAGCCTAGAAACTCATATAAAAAATTGTCTACAAATATATGCAATTAACATACCTTTTACAACAATATGTATGCCTATGATATTATATGTGTGGCCTATTATTTAGGTATTTTATATGTGATATGACTATAATATATGTTATTAAATGTGTTTGTTGTTTATATACCATTTTCTTTACTTTTTGTGTCAATTGAATAAAGTTCTTATTAAACTTTTTTAAATCAATTGAACAATATAATAATAGTCACTTTGAGAATCAAATTGCATAAATTTTGAAACTATGAACAATGTTAAATAGATAACTCTAAAAGGATCCATAATGAGAACTGATAAATAATTCCCAACAACAATAATATCAGTTGAAAGTTGAAACCGGACAACTGTGGCTAAGGCACAAGAAAGAGAATGAGTTCTCCGAGGAGAAAAGGACTAGGAAATAAATAACGTAAGGAAGGACCATGCCATTTAAAAAATTAAAAAACAAATTAATAAATAAAAAGGGTACGTCCACGCTATTAAAGCATCGACACGTCACCAAGTCACGTGGATGAGAAATGGCCCATCGTGGTCTGTCATCTACGCGCCCTTGGAAAACACGTAGCACACCATGCTCATTCAATTGGAGATGGAACGTTTTAACAAAAATAGATGCTGATTAGTCATGACTCGACCTTGACAGCTCAATTTTCCAGCTGTTTATAATTATATATTTAAAATTTAAAATTATTAATTTATACATTTAATTAGATATTTAATACTACCATTTGTAACTCATTTCTTTCTATTAACTGATACTAACTCTATTATCAGGAAGAGTCATTCACAATGTGATAGTTGTGATAGTTGTAATATTTAATTTATATTATCTTTTGATGTCAAGCCATATCGCCACAACTAAAAAATTTATATCATCAATATAAAGTAGAAAGAAATAAGATATAAATGATAACAATTAAATATCTAATCAGATGTATAAAATGATAATTTAAATTTAAGGTGTATATTAGCTAATTGAAAAAGGCAAAAAAACTATAAGAACGTTAAAATGGCATTTTATTAATTGTATTGTCTCTATTTATATTCATACGTAACTTGGGTTATTCTCTTCTGATTAATGCTAGTTTCGATTATAAATGACATATATTATATATAAAATATGATAGAATTCCATATTGCATGTGATTCTCCTAAAAGCACGCAAAATATTATAATTCCTCAAATTAAAATGAAGAAAAGGGCCTGTTTGTGTTAGTCCAACATAGATTCTAAGAAAATATCTGTAATACTAAATAATCAAGTCCTTATTAAATTTAACAAACATAATAAACAAGTTACATCATTATAAATTTATATAAATTTGTCTTTCATCTCTTATATATTAATTTTTTCTTCAATCCTGTAATGTATCTGAAGGAGTATAATAAAATTTTCTTTTCAACTTTTAACAATAATTAGGTACATATTAATATCTTTTTTTTTTCTGCCAATAGGTACATATTAATGTAATTACGATTGAAAATTGTTAATACGATATGATAATTATGAATAAAGATGACTATATTATAAAATAATCATTTATAATCACTTAATACTTTCATATGCATTAAAGATATCAGCACATTGCATATACATTTGTTAATTTTAGTATAGCACCCGAAGTTTTGTTAATTTTTAATTATTACCTAAAATTTGAGATTATTAATTTTAGTATTTAATTGAATTTTTTAGTGTTACTGGTACTAGCTGTGAAGATTCCATCTAAAACCTCTTGCACGATTGGATTTTTAAACTAATTATGGAATACTATCTTCTTAATGATTATTCTAATAAAAATATTTTATTTAGTGTACACGTAACAAGAGATATTGTAGGATGTAATTAACATATATACATAGTAGTCTATAATTATAAAAAAATATTATATATTTTATATGAAATATTTTATCAAAATAATTAATTAGAACACATAACTACTTATAATTGTTTTTTTTCCACTTATTTATAATTGGTTTGAAAAATCAATTCCACGGATAACTGAATACATATAGCATAAATTAAATATTCAAATGAATCGAGCTGTGACAATACATTATTCAACTCAAACTTAAACTCGACTTGAAATTTTAAAACTTGAGCTTGACTAAAACCTAATGAAGTTTATAATTTTTTATTTGAATATGGCTTATAGATGCATTAAACAAATTCAAGATCAACTCAATTAAGTTGTTTAAGCTTGATTTATTAAGAAATATATATTTGTTCCAATTAAAGTAATAGTAATATTTAAATAGCTCATGTGCCAATCAGATTTAGCACTATTAAGCTCCAGCTTATCTGACAAACTACTACATTGATTTAAGCTCTAACTTGGTTTGATAAAATGGAGTCAAATTTCAATAAAAATCAAGTCTAGTTTAAATAGGTTATGGCCAGCTTCATTCACTTATTTCTTGGGATAATAATTAATTAAACAATATATGATAATATGGTACCAAATATCCAGAGATGCAATCGGGGCGGGTCGTTATAGGGTACCTGCCCACCCGTCCCGCTAAAAACCCTATAGATCTGATCCTCTAAGGTTTAGGGTCGGGTTTTAGGTTGTACTCATAACCCGTTGGGAAAACCCGACCCAATTTAATTAAAAAAAAATAAAAATTTTAGTTTAAGGAATTTACTTGTTCATTAGTTGAATGATGCTTTTCATATAATCATTTTGTTATTAGTTAATTCTAAAATTTTTGAAGTATTAAATTGATCAATTTCAAAATTTTAACACTAAATTGATTATTTTCAAAATTTTAATATCTAAATACATATTTATAAAAATTCATGTATCATTTATCATATTATTTTATCAAAATTTAGATATCATTTGTCATATTATTCAATTTTAAAATCACTTTGGTTCGTATCATTTAGATTTATCAAAGAAAAATAGATCTGTGGAGATAGAGACGAAGAAATTCTTAATTATCGTCCGTCTCGTATGAAACCGACGCCAATGGCAGTGACCTTGAATTGAAATTGTGGTCCATGGTTTTGGTCCCATTTCCGTTACTTGTAATATCATAGCCTCATCATTTGTCATGCCATATCCTTCGGTTTTTATTTTCGTATTGCAAATAAACTTTTTTTTTTTTTTGCGTGGAAATATTTGTCATTAACTAGAAATAAGGACACGGAGTCCCATAGATATTACAACCAGAGTAGATATGTCCAAAATAGATACAGAAAAAGAATGAACAGTAAGAAAGCTTTCAATGCATTTAATTACTAATAATTTTTTAATATATGATTGTATTAATGGTGATTATTATAAAAATTATCTATTTAATTTATATGTTAAAGTATAATTAATAATTACCCACAATGTGAATTCTAAACTCTCTCTCTCTCTCTCTCTCTCTCTCTCTTCCCCTATATATAAACACACATTGATTTTTTTTAAATTAAATCAGGTCAGGTTCCTAAAAAATCGGGTCGGGTTCTGGGACAACCATTTTATAAACGGGTCGGGTTTGGGACAGAATGACCCGACCCGAACCCAACCCACTTACATCCCTACAAATATCATGTTAACCGAAATTAATTCTTGTTAACCTTTTAATTTGAACCCAAAAATTACATAAATATAATTTAGACAAAACTAATTATCTGAATATCATCTCTGTATTAGATGCCCAAGATAAGATGATGAAAATTTTTCTGTATCGTATAAACAATATATGTATACCGCATGTCAAACAGGAGATATACTTATGCATCACATCATGCATAGGAGATACATATGGATATCGCTTTTATAATATGCGATATACATATGTATTACTCATACAAGAGGTGATACATAATTTGATTAATTTATTATATCATATTTTAAATATGTAATATACGTATAAAATTATATATCTCATATCTAACCTGTAATACCAAATCGGTTTTGAGATAATTATTTTGTTCAAATCATATTATAAACACATGTTTCACTGATGCGGTTAACCTGTGCACAATGTTTGGAAAACACGCGCTACGGAATTTAGAAGACGCAACGGCAGCCGGTACCCATTCTTCTTACCCAAAAGCCTTTCGCCATCGCAGTAGTTAAAAAAGAAGAAGGCAACAAAAAAAAAATGAAAAAGATAAAGAAAAAGGAAAGGAGAAAAAAAAAAAAAAGGATCAGAGCGAGGAGAAACTGTGGGATATGCTGTTTTGACTGTAGTCAGACACTTAGTACAACCACCCTGCTTTATCATCGTACTAATATTTTCGTTTCTCGGGATTAACTGTATCTTGTTCTGCTCGTCGATGGACGAGGACGAGATTGAGATTTACAAAACTCCCCCATCTCAGATGAAAAGGTTCCTCTTCTTCTTTTTTCTATTTATGTTTTTAATTTTTTTGTTATTGTTCATTACAAGTTCTGACTTTCACGTTGTTGTTAATAATTCTAATGGAGATTTCATATTCTTAACTCCTTGCTTGCGTATTTGTTTCTTATCGCGGGAGAGTGTGATAAGCTTCTATCCACATCATTATGTTGTGAAAAAAATCTAAACAAGAATAGGCGGTTTCATGCTTTTAAAGAGTGATTGGCATGTTTGGGTAGATTTGGCGTTGCCATGGATTGACGCGATGTTCGTGCAGATAGGCTCACACCAATATATATAAGCAGATCTAATCCTTTTGTTAAATAATTACTGGTCCTCTATATCATTAGAGATTGCATATAATTTCATAAGTACGCCTCTTTCGTCCTGGTGAAAGATGAACGCGGATTTCAGCTCCTTTTGGGGACCTGAGGAAATTCGGGGCTGGCGTGTAATCTGTGATCGGATAGGGTGGTGGGTCGCTATGAGATTTTGGCTTAGCTTAGAAAATAAACAGGTCAGATCACGGGTTTAGACTGACAGCATAAGGAGGCAAAGCTAAGTGCACAGCAGAAGATTTTGGTTTGCATATTTGGATCTTCTGTGACATGTTCCTGGTGGATTCTATTTTGAACACCTTGATTGGCTCTAGAAGTTAGTGCTTTATCAAGGTTTTCTCTTTGTTTAGTTGAGTCGGTTATGAAGTTGGATTAACACATAGCTTAGGAGAGTGATGTGTAGGATGGCAATTTAAACTGTAATCTATAGGGATTATGTCTTGCTGGGATGAGATTTTTTCTTTTTCATTTTTTTTTTCCAATCCACAGCACCAGACTGGGCACAGATAGGTATTGTGCCTGATCTCGCACCTGACTTTGTGATCCATAGTTGTATGTCTGAGACTAGGTTTCTATATGTAATTTATCAATTTTAGTAGGCTTTTCCAAATGCTTGAAGTTAATGTGATGAGTTCCTGTCTTATGTACAGTTTGATCTGACAAACACGTGCAGGTATTGTCGATTTTAAGAATGACCATCGATTTCTAAGATGATGGTTATACTTTAGCTGCTTAGTGTTGTTATTCACTTGCGATTGATTGATTCCATGATTGTTAAAAATATCTGATAAATATGTCCATGAAATGTAATGAAATTTATAGCATTTTTATTAATATTATATTCTTCACCACGGATCATGGGTTCCCATGGGTAAGCAGTAATCTGCATGGGGTGGGGGAAGAGTCACAATTGCCTCCACATATGTTAGCAGGCAAAAAAGGGTGATCATTTGCTCAAAATGAAGTGGGGTTAGTGATAGCAAAACTGCACCATCATTGGTCGTCAGACATGGTCTTGTCCATTTTGCTAGTCTGTTTCTTTAGTCCTTACCAAATTTCCCATGATTTAGATTTATGAAACAAAAGGACTACAGCATTGTTGCAAGTTCTTAGCTAAATTTACTGCTTCTGACTTAGTGACTTGTGAAGCTGAATTCTGGAACTTCTTTTAATTCTCATTTCATGTAGTCCCAAAATTCCGTCTGTTAAGAGCTTGTAATTCTATTCTAGTGTCATATGGTTTATCCTGTTTGTTTTCCTGTCTTCACTTTCAGCTTTCTCAATGCCACGATGCTCAACAATAACATTGTTGATTTGGGCAAGAAAAGAAAACTGCAGGCAGAGGTTCTAGGCCTACCTACATCAAAGCATAAATGTTCATTTCAGGGTTCCACACCTTCTACTTCATTTGATAAGGACCTACAAACAGAGAATATTAATGTAGTCCTGCTCGAGGGGAAATCACAGGCAGGGGATACCTGTTCTAGTTCTTCTGAGCGA
Organism: Combretum micranthum; assembly: GCA_024138025.1. Taxonomy (NCBI): domain Eukaryota; kingdom Viridiplantae; phylum Streptophyta; class Magnoliopsida; order Myrtales; family Combretaceae; genus Combretum; species Combretum micranthum. Next base: position 2,348,254 of record JAMXBD010000047.1, read on the forward strand.
GAGACTGGAAGATAGCAATAGTTTTGCTGGATATTCTGATATTGCTGTGTCAGTGCATGGTAAAGCTAAGGTTGAACCAGAATATGCTAGCATTTGCAGCAGACCTTCATTCTCTGTTAGTTTGGGCAGCAACAGTTCTCAGAATTTTTATGATAATACAACCATTTCCAGTGGAGCAGTTGAGAAGGAAAGTGAAATTGTGGAGATTTATCCTTCCCCTGATGATGAACATTTACGACTTCACAAGATAATCGACGAGCACCTACTTGATTATGGGAATAACTTCAATCATCCTAATATGGAGTTTATAAATGATTGCATGGACCAATTTGCTGATAATGAAATCGAAGAAATTCTCTATTCCAATGAGGTGAATCCAAATAATTTTATCCTTTCATCAGGGAGATGGAGCATCAACCGAGGTAACCATTTGATCTTTCATTTCTGTAATTGTTAAAAGCAGATCTTGGCACTGCATCAGTTTCTGTCTACAGAAGTTTTATGACTGTTAATCTAGAAGAGTGGTGGCTGGCTGAAATTTTTCATCTTCCCTTTGTTTGTTCCTTCTGGATTCTGATTCTTTTTCTATTTTTCATTGTAGATGATCAGAAGGAAAAGAGAATACCAACAATAGATCAAGAATTTGAGCAGTACTTCTCCATGCTCATGCTGTAGCCAGTGGCCAATGCTTCCTTTGGTCTAATTATGAATTGTAAATATGGTTTCATGATTTGGTTGTACTGTCATGACATAACTTCATTATGTCTGTTTTCAGAATCAGATTACTGAATCTGATATCTTGTTCTAGACTAGATTACTTCCCAATTCTTCAATGCTTTCGACCAATCTTAGGTATGACTGCATACGTTTTGTTATATATATATATATATATATATATATATGTATATATATATCTGTGTGGAACACCGTCAGGCTATAATGCCATTGGCAATGGGTGATAAATATTAACTCAAGTGATTATCAACATCAATCGATGATCTTGGTTCTATATTCATATGAAATATTAACTTGGTAATATACTGGAAAAAAAAAAAATTTTTCATGCTAATATTTTATGAAGGGTGCAATTACGACATTTTAGGTAGAGGTGGAAACATAAAATTGTCCAACCAAATTGAATCAAAGAAAATTGAAAAAAATGTATATATTTTTGACAATTTGGTTTAGAAAATTTTAAAACCAAACCAATATATAAGATAGAATTAAACCATTTTAGAAAGATATAGTGGTACTTTACTTCAAAAACATTTTATGTTATTACATGATACTAATTAGATCTTTTAGTTTACGTTTATTAAAATGCATAATATTATTTTTTTACTAATTTATAAATTATATAAAGAGATTAACTTAAAATTCAGACTATGTACTAGCTTAGCAGCTTTTGGATAAGTTTTTTTTTTTTTTCACATTTTAAGTTAATTTCACTTATGGTCCCTAAACTTTTTTTAATACAATAGAATTATACATAAAAAAAAAAAAAAAATTTACACAAAGAAAGCACATAAATTGTTTAAATCTTACACTCATTGCACCTTTGCTAGAATCCGGCCAAAAGTCTGGTGAAATGCTAACATGGCAGGATTAAAAAATTAATTTTTCATCTTCTTCTTTACCTTCACCTTCACCTTCATCTTCATCTTCATCTTCACTTCACCTTCACCTTCATGGAATATAAATGTGTAAGTCATTTTTCATCGATTTATGAGTCTATCTATCAATCATTATTATCCAAAAATATTTATTATTAATTTTTTAATATTTTTTAAGTAGATTTATTTCTCATTATAATATAAGTAATTTTTTCATTTTTTATATTTAAAATATATGAGTTACCTCGAAATTGTAAACAAAAAAATGTATTTTCATAAATCAGTCAAACATTTGAAAATATGTTATTTTTCCAAAAAAACTTTTCAAGGAAAAACTAATTTCATTAACAAACATTTGAAAATATGTCCTTTTTTTTAATGTGTAAAAGAATAAATATGTTGGCATGGAAGAGAAAAATTAATTTTTTAATATAAACTTCTTACTACATCAACATATCGTTGAACTTTAGTTCGATTTTGGCCACAAGTACCATGGTGCAAGATTTAAGATATTTTCTTGAGCAAAAATTTTACTTAGTTACAATAATGTTACATTAAAAAAAGGTTTAGATACTGTCAATGATATTAACCATTACATTTTTAAAAGCTTTATGGATAAAATTAGTTGTTAATAGACATTTAAAATTTTTTAGTTTTATGATTTTTTTATTTGATTTATCATTTGTATGATTCAGTACTTGTTATCATTAAAAAAATTTAGTAATTTTCATATAAAATTATATGTTATAAAATATAATTTTCTAATTTATAAAATATGGTTCAATTTGTAAAACAAACCGAAATTTTATTTTTTGAAAAATTTTCTTATTCAAATCATTTGTTTGGTTCAAAATATATATATATATAACTTATGTTTTTATGTTTTGATTTGGTTTTGACAAAAAATGGAATCAAATCAAGCCACTTCCAATCCTACCTTCATATGAGTTATATCTTGATTTTTTATATGAATTGCTTATGTATGGTTCATATTATAACTTTATGAAATATATCACAATTTTATCAGTATAGTGATGCGCTTTAAATATTTGGGCCAATCATGGAGTACAAGAAATAAATAAAGTTTTACCTTTTATATTTTGTATGTTAAGGATGTGGACAAAAACAATTACCATTATTCACAAATCAAGAGCAATGGATGTTTGCTATTCAATAATTGATAAAAACAAGGAATTAAGAGGATAAACTTTATTAAGGTCCTCAATCATGTGATATTGTATTAAAAATACATTAAAAGACCCATATTTCAATAATCTTGTATCGTTAGTGGCAAAAAAATAAATGAATAAAATTTTAAAAAATGTTCTCACTTAGGTTGTAAAGTGAGGACTTTGTTGGAATATCTATAATGTTGTAAAAAAATGGGTTTTGTTCAAAAATCATGGCATGTGCATATGAATGAATTTAAGCATTAGGTTTCAATCTTGAAATTTAGAGCACTTCTTTGAATTCCCATGCTTGATTCAAATAAAGTAGCTTGGTAGCTTATTTCTTCTTCAAAGGGCTATATCCTTTGAATTCTCCAAAGGTATAGTTTAAATGAAACGGTCCAATAGTTTACTTTTCCTTCAATTTTATTCTTCATTCGAATATCATTATTGAAGTTTTTGAATGAAGCATCCCTATATTCTACTCCAATTTAAGCCACTCTTAATCTACATGAATGATGTCTGAACATCTTAGTGAAGTGCAATTTAAATGATGACACTTCAAGTAAACATAATCTTCTCCCATTAGGTCTTATGATACAACTTTAAGGGTCAAGTTATCAAGTTTCCAAGCTTTAACTCTAGCAATTGGTTCAGGTCATACTAGGTTCCTATTATTATGATAAGATTATTGAAGATATTCTCTCAAATTTGCTTCATCTTCATTTGTAACATGAGAAAAATGATAGGCCTCATTGAAAGTTATCAAATCCATAATTACCTAGTAGATTGATCTTTAAATAGTGTCATTAGTGTCTAACGTTGCAAATAAACTACTTTAATGAATATATCATTATAACTATAATAATCTTTTCTTCTGAGTCCAAGTAACCTTGAACAAAATCTATGCTCTTATCAATTCACTATTGTGGCCATATGTGTCATGCTCAAAATCCGCAGTGCATGGTCATGAGGTTTGATCCTATGCTCTCAAAATTTTTATTTCTACTTTTCGTTACTTATAAAAAGAAAAGTCCCCAAACGGGGCAAGTGAAAAACACTATGAAAACTATGTCGCATGATCACAAGGTTTGATTCTATGCTCTTTAAACTTTCATTTCTAATTTCCACTACATAAAAAGAGTCTCCAAATAGGACAAGCAAAAAACACTATGCAATTTGAAAAGTATAATATAACACACATGCCTAAATGTCAAAACAAACACATACACAATCTAGTATAGCTAAATAAAATAATTAATTTTATATCTGATTGCATTGCCGATTGCATTGTCAATTACATCACAAAACCATAACCTTAACATGCAAGGGTCAAAATAACTCAAATTTCCCCTTTGAACATGATAATATCTGCCAATGTATCACTTACAAAAATGGTAAATTACACTGAAAAGTCATAATATCTGAGAGTACGTTCATTTAAGATCATAACGTTTTAGGTGATTAAAAAGAAGTCACAATATTTAAGGAGTAAGTTCATTTAGGTTATATTATTTCGAGGGGCTAAAAAAAAGTCACAACTTTTTAAAATGTTAGTCAATTGAAATCAACATTGACACGTGTCATAACATACCAAATCTTTTGAGTTTTTAATTTTAAATCTTTTTCCTATTGATACATGTCAATAATGATCTCAACTAACTTCTCTAAATGTGGTGATCTCAATCGATACTCTTTCTAAACGTTGTGATCTTTTCTTAACCATCCGAAACATTATATTTTCAAATGAATTTACCCTTAAATGTTATGAACAACTAGTATAATTTACTCCTTACAAAAAGAACACGAGAAGGTTTGCAGATCCATCGTTTGCAACATGTATATGATCGAGACCTAAGATCCATTGTCCAGCTGAATGATCTGCAGGGAATGAATATTTGCTGTAACCGACAAGTAACCATCTCATATTATTGCTCATCGCCCATATTATGCCAGCATCCATATATACTACTCTCATACTGAACTAATCTAAGCAATTTCTTTTTTTTTAATTTATTTTTTTTTTTGCGCATCTATAGAGATCATAATGGATGTAAAGGTCGTTAATAATAGGAAAGGGGAGCTTTTCAATATTTTCCGTTAACACGGAGGACATAAATAAGAACTAAATATATTTTGTAACATGTCGGTTGGCAGCGGTTTTTCCATGCAAGACTAAGTTATGATAACTTTTTTAATTTACTATCGAATTAATATTATATATATATATATATATATATCTGGATTAAGGGAAAAAATAATCACTTTTAAAAAATTACACAAATATATCAGATAAAAAATAATCTCAAGAATAGGCAACTTGATCTCGTCTCTTGAAGAAAAAGGTTGAATATGACTGATTCAACCTCCTCTCAAACAAGGTCAGCCACTAATGACCTCGTCTTTTCAAGAGACGAGATCAACTTGCTTATTATTGAGAGTATTTATATCATAATGATATTTTTGTAATTTTCTTTTTAAAAAGCAATATTAATTTCCTTTTCTCTATATATATCCTGCATTGTGTGATTTTCAAAAATAAAATAAAACATTAAGAATTTAATAATAAGATAATAGTAGGAATAACAAGGTTTATCTGGTTTATCATTTTTCAGGTCATTTTAGCATCTTATTTTTATTATTTTCGAACAGACTATTTATTAAAAACAAATAAAAAAACATTTTTACCTATAAACAAATAAAATACAAACAAGATATAAATACAAATAAGATAAAATACACATAAAAATCAAGTAATCCAAACAGGCCAAGAAATAAACGATATAATTGTAAAATTTTACACCAATTGGATGGAGTGGAAAAATGTAAATAATTAAGAAAAAATTGAGGGTCAATGTATAAATTCTAGGCATTAGCGGATGAACACAAGAAGTAATGTTTTTACTTACTAATATAAAATAGAGATAAGATATATAAAACAATACAGCAAATAATACATCTAACACAAATAAAAGAAAGGTGACTTTAACAAAATATGCAATTAGATAAAGGTGACTTTAACAAAATATGCAATTAGATACATAAATTTTAAATTAACCATTTTGGTATGTGAACTTTGACATTAATTAATTTAATATCTAAAAAACTTTTCATGTATGCCAATAATACCTGCATTATATTAGCTAAAATTATTATGAAAAATGATGATGTTATCCAATTTGACGGTGATAGAATTAACATGCACAAAAAATTCTTTCATGTACTAAATTGATCAATTTTAAAATAAAAATACCTAATTATATATTTTGTTAAAGTCTATATACAGCAATAACCCATAAAAGAGTAATGCCAATGCATCAGCAGTTGGGACGGCTTCAACTATATCCAGAAAACTGAAATATCATATACTAATTCTGAATTAGGGCAACCAAATTTAGCATTTTTGTATTTATTAAGGAAAAAGAACAAGGAAACTTTTGACGAGTAAGCTCTCACTGTTATCCAATATGTCTCTATGCGCAGCAAAAGAATCCATAATCTCCAAAGAACAAAATAGGTAATTCCAAATTTTGAAGATGCATCCATGAAATAGACAGCAAACACCATTTCACTCACATAAGATATGCATGAATACAGTTTTTCCCGTTTTCAACTTTGTCTCAAAAAGTATTGACAACTGAGTGCAACGCAACCAATAGCAACATATTTGACATGCAATAAAAGGATTGACCCTGTCCTGCACATATAATAACCTATATAATGAAAGGTTGAAAGAAGGAAGGAAAAAATCGCAAGTAATTTCATAGTATCTCCAGGCAAATGAAACAAACTCTGCACAAGAAGCAAAGCTGCAAGGCAAGGCCGGTCCCTTCAGTTTAAGTTTCCGGCGCTGGAGCTGGTGTTGCAGGTGCCTTTAAAAGCGGTTGCAGAGCCTTGACAACGATGCTCATATTTGGACGGAATTCAGCTTCATATTGCACACACAGTGCTGCCACAGCCGCCAACTGGATCAACCAAACCACAATATTTCAGCCACATTATCCAATATGCACAGCGTGTAAACATTAATATGCATACTGTAGCAGGGGCAATAAGAATACCTTGGCTATTCCTTTTGGGGGATACTCCTTAAGCTTTGGATCAACACATTGTTTTACTTTATCTTCACTCAATCTTGGAGTAGCCTATAAAAAAATTTCTCAAGATTAACAAAGAGATTTCTAGGATAAGAACATGTGGTAATAAAAAAATCATACCGCCAAAGCAGACACAAAACTCACCCAGGTTACAAGACTCTGCTGTCCACGAGGCATGGTATGATCAACAGGCTTTCTCCCTGTTAAAAGTTCCAAAAGCACGACTCCAAAACTGTACACATCACTCTTCTGTGTCAATTGACCGGTCATTGCATACCTGCGAGTTTATTTCATATTGGGAAATCAGTTGAAAGCCAACAAGCTAAGAAAGTATTCAGTGAGGGAGAAGTATTGATTGTCCACAACAGCTACGCAGTTAAAGCTCTATTGCATGTTAGGCAACCATCTATATCCAAACTTTCAACTACTATCAATTTCTTTCTGAAGACATGAAAAGTCAACAAAGAAGCACCAAACAGTTTAAGCTCTGCCACAATGTTAAGCAACCTTCCAAACCAAAACTTTCAAATGTCATCCTTTTTTCAAACAAGAGAAAAAAAAGGAGCAGCTACTTTTTAAATGTGCTCAAAATAAAGTAATGCAAACATTCAAAATACTTAGCAATCCATATTGCCTATAAGGCTATATGCTAAAAGAAACTGAACAAACAGCAATATAGCCAAACATAGCCCAAACAACTAACCTATATGATATGGTTATAATCAACAAACAGAAACTGTGTATACAAATGCATGCTGTAATGTAGAAAACAGATATATCAACACTGAATTGCAGGATTGGAACTGGGAAGTGTAATGCAAGATGAAAAATGGCTACCTATAAGGATGAGAATGTTCTAGGAGAAACAAAATTACAAAGCTAACAGCAACTGGGGTTCTGCCAACTCATATAAAACACATAAAAAAATAAAAAATGAAAAATAAAAAGTGAGAGTGAGAGAGAAACAAAATAAAATATAATGCAAGATGAAACAATGGCTACCTATGAGGATGAGAATGTTCAAGGAGAAACAAAATTACAAAGCTAACAGCAACTGGGGTTCCACCAACTCATATAAAACACATAAAAAATAAAAGTGAGAGTGAGAGAGAAAAAGAAGAGGAGGAGGAGGAGGATAAAGTAAAACATTACTCTGGGGCATGATAACCAAAAGTTCCCAGAACTCTAGTAGAATGCAACCGAGCAGCCATATCCGGAGCCTGGTTTGATAGGTTGAAATCTGCAATTTTTGCTTTGAAATCTTCGAACAGAAGAACATTGCTAGATCTTATATCTCTATGAATAATAGAGGGCTGAACCTTCTCATGCAAATATTCTAATCCTCGGGCTGCATCAACTGCAATACCTAACCCGCTGCATCCAATCAAGTGTAGGGCCTGGTTGTGCACCCTGAACTCCTTTTCTACCTATAATTGCAAATAAAAAGAGCTAGCTCCCTTTTATTGAAATTCATCTTACTCAAATTAAAATCAAAGCTAAAACATACCATGTAACACATCATGTAAAGATCCCATTGTAGCAAACTCATACGCAAGTATTCTTAAATTCCCTTCCACACAATAACCATGCAATTCAACGAAGTTATCATGCTTCAACTTTGAAACTCTGGAAACCTGAAGAGGAAATGTCAAATAAATTAAGTTGTGGTTGCCAAACTGCTTTATCATATAACTTAATGTCACAGATATGAAATCTTAAACATCCAGTGCCAGGTGCATTCAAGCTTTACTATATACAAACCTGAGTCAAGAACTCCACATCCGTATCAGGTTCTGAAGTGGCATCAAGCTTCTTGACAGCCACTGCTTTTCCATTATTTAAAGTGGCATAATATACTCTGCCATAAGATCCTTCTCCGATCAATGCCTTTGATCCAAAGTTATCAGTCTTCTCTTTCAACTCGTCCAAAGATAAAGCAGGCACTTCTATAGGTGGTGGTGTCTTATGCGTTTCGGTTTTAACAGGAGCAGATATCTTTGAGCTTTTCTGGAATCCTGCAGAGATAAAACCAATGTGGTTGAAACTGGGCAAAAGCCAACTGCACTAATAGACTGGCAGAGTCAGCATACTCATAAAAATGCAGAGACCTGGAAAAGCATAATTTTTCAATGCATTTGAAGGCCTTTCAAATAGGGAAAGAATATTCAGCTGGTCTAGTTAGATATATCAAAGTTAATTTGAAAAAAATTAATGAGAAGAAGAAATCTAATTAACCAAGCGACCTTCAGGCTACATTAGTGACTTAACTTTTAATCTTCCAAGAGAAAAGACAGGCTTGTAATCAGAACTCTATCCCCTATACCTTTCTAGTGAAATGAAGTAATGAATCAAAAATTTCTTATCTTGATTTCAGCCATTCAAGACTAACAAATAGCTCAACACATCAGAAATCAAGATTCAAGAAGTACAAAAGCCATAACAAATATGAAGACGACAGGCTTATCTGATGTCCTATAATACTAATACTTTGTACCCCTTTGTTTTAAAGAAAATCTCTTGTTAATATATATTGTTCTCTATTAAATATATTTTTCCGAAAATGATATGTTTTCATGTATTTGTTTGTATTTTGTAAAAATATGTTAAAAAAACTTCTCTAATGTTTGAAATTAATTTTATATAAAACATAGTACAATGTGCATATTAAGTATTAATTATTGTAGAGAGTAATTCGGAAAACAACTTTCCATTTTCAAAAGTGTGATTGTTTTCCTAAAAAATGTTAAAGTTTTCCCATTAAAGAGTTAACAGTTTCGCCATGAAAAGACATTCTCAACCTAACAAACAAATGAAAATAGAAAAAAAAATTTCCTTTAGAAAATATTTTTCCCAAAAAAACAAGGCTTTTATTTGTCTAAGAGAATATCAATACCCATGTGACATCAATTCAAACTACAGAAAATGCAAATCTATACAAAAAACTAACAGTCCAATCACTTGATTAAATAGCTATTCATTATCTCTTCATTCTACGTAAAGCTGCTATTATAATGTTCACTTGAGGAGAATTGCAATTCATAATGAATTACTATTACGTAAAATGATGAATAGCAATCCATGTCTCTACACATTCAATGGTTTATTTTCTAATTTTGTCATAAATTCCTCTAGTTTGAAAATATCACATGTACAATTCCCCTTTCTCTATAATAAAAGCTATGATAAAGACAATGAGTATTATAAATATTTCACTTTTTACTCCAATAATTATTTATTTTATTTTTTATTCCAAGTGAATATTATAATAGTCATTACAACCCTATTATATTCCTCTTAAATTGGAATTTAACTCATCCCTTATTCAATACAGCAAAGTGATTGAACCGTAAAGGTATGAGTGCTCTAAGATTTGATATCCCCAAAAAACTGAATGCGATTGATCAAGACTTCTTTTCTCACCCCACTAATCCGTGATCAAAAGCAAAATGAGAACAAAAAAACTAAGCTGTTGGTTTCGTGAAGCATTCATCACTGTACACATTAACCGACCAAGCACTAATCATACTTTTGTTATACAGATTGTACTAACACATATAGGTCAGCAGAAAATTACTCACTTTAGATGGATCGTATATGAAAACAGCCTTTCAAGTCAAACGATTATATGAAATCTTAGATTGCCATCAGTTTATCAAAGACATCCAATATATATGATAATGACATTAGTCAAAAAGTGCATACTATCAGCCTGATTTGTTGGGCTTTTCAGGAGCTCATCATCATTAGAAGGATAGGACTCTTCTACTTGACAATTGCAACAGAGCCACCTGCGCATCTTGTCCCTTTTCCTCAAATGTAGGTCGTCTTTAGTACCTCGGTCTTCCAATCGCACAAAATAATTGGGAGAAGGAGCACGCACCTGCAGCCACATTGTACATCTTTTAAACATCCGGAATGAAAATACACAAACCCTATTCAGATAACAATTCCAAACAAAGCAAAACCTTCTAGAACCTTAAATCCACTATGAAAAACAACCTCATCATACATACCTAGTTATAATATTGTCCACAGGGCAACTAATGTATATAGACCAAAGCGCTAAAAAATGAGTAAAACAAACAAAAAATAGACCTGATAAATCTTAATGACAACCTGAGTAAAAATGCACATTTTACATTTCCCTCCTAGTTCATAAAAACCAAGACACTGCGGCAACCCGCAAAATATCTTACTCTTTCATGCATTCCTACATTGAGTATTAAAATAAACCAATTGATCGAATTTCATAAAAATATACCATGGTTGAAGATCATCTTCCTTATAATATTGAAAATCAGGGAAAAAAAATTTTCTACTAAAACCTGCTCCATTAGACTATGATCACAAAAGTACAAAAATAAAAACCCAATGGTGCTATAAAGTTATCAAGTTCCAATCTTGTTATATTAATAACCCACCATGATACCAAGAACTCTCAAGATGAGCGCAAAGGAGATACATTTGAATCACTGAAATACATGAAAACAATCCAACCCAACCACAGCCATTTCCGAAAACCCGAATTCGGCTGGCGAACAAGGTAAACTCCGAATCGTAAAAAAGGATCGATCTTGGAATCAATTATATTCCCTCAATTAGAACTTACGATTAAAGAAACAAAAATGCATTATCAACAGTATATTTAAAGAGTTTATCAATACAATAATACTCACTCCAAAACCACGGCGATGAAAATAGTCGCGATCCATGACGAATAACCAACAAGAAAATTTGAATTAAACAAAAGGAAAAAGTATATGAATCACAAATTGGGAAAGAAATCAAGTAATTAAATGACAAAACCCTAAAATAAAAAAATAAAAAGAAGTGGAAAAGAAAAATAAAGGGAAAAAGGAGATTGGAATGGAGGAGGGTCGTAAACTAAGGGAAAGGCACAACTAAGCAAAACAAAACGATAAAAAGAAAAAACTAAAAACTCAAAAAATGAGAAAGGTAAGGAACGGAGGAAGGAAAGAAGGAAGGAAGGAACCAACGAACAAACTACCTGTCGCGTCCCGCTTGTCCTTCTCCTCTCACAAGCGACAGCGATATACTCTCTGTCTCTACCCTCTCTTTCTCTCTCTCTCTCTCTCTCTCTCTGTGTCTTTCTCTCTCTATGTGTGTGCGTGTGTTTTGAGCGTATGAATGAATGGGAGTGGGAGAAATGGAAGATGCTTTTGCTTTTGTAAAATGTACGTACAAAGAGTTAGCAATGACAGGTGGGATTCGTGGAGGCCTGGAGGAAGAGAGAGGGAGAGATGTTTTGGCTGAGTGCTGTGTTTGATCCACTTTCAAAAGTGGAAACTGACGGAAACAAATGAAAAAGGGTGAAAAAAAAAATATTGTTTGGGAATTCAATTGAAAAGTGAAAAATGGTGGAAAAGAAAGGAAATGAGTAAGAAATTTTCTATTTTTTAAACTAATTCTTTTTTTTTTAAATTAGAAAGAAAGTAGTGAAAAATAGTGAAAAGTAAAGTTAATTATCAAATTGTCCTTCTTGCTAATATTTTATAAAAATGATATATGAATAATTTTCTCAATTACTAACTTATTTCTTTTCTTTTTTTTTTTTCTATTTCCTTTATAATTTACCAAATATAAAACAAACTTTTCACTCATCTCCACTTCCATTCTTTTCTTTCCTCCTATTTCCACCCATTTCCACTTTAAATAAAGTTGTCAAACATAGCATAAATTAAATTAAGGAATGATTCGAGATGAAAGTAATTATTATGACAATTAAATCAGGAATAATAATTATGTATGCATAACATTCAAAATTTAATATTGATGTCATTAATTTAGGAAGATTATTATTTTTTATTATGATGCTAATTACAAGATCTTGATGATAAATACTTATAAAATTTTTATTAGCTTTATTTTATTAGGTTAAACACCTACCATCCTAGAAAACAATTATACAAATTCAATTTAGACAAAATTAATTATATAAATATCATTATGCAATAGTAAACAATGCTTTTGGGTCCAAGATTTGGAAATGGGCAGGACCTTAGTGAATCCATCTTCACTTATGGAAGATTGCTTGTGGAAGATTGCCAACTATGGATTTACTTTGGTGTTGACATGTAACTAATTCTAGCCTTTACCTTCGTTGCAATAGTTAGATGGAAGATACATTGCATAGTATTCGTGATTGTGGGTTTGTGAGACCAATATGGCGTAATCTTGTTGCTAGGGGAAATTGGGATTTGTTTTTCTCCTTAAACCTCTTTGATTGGCTAAAGATGAATTTGTCTAATGGGTGTAAGGGATCCAATGCAATAGGTGATTAAAGTGTGGTTTTTGGTGTTGCTATTGATTCCATTTGGCATCAGTGTAGTGACATTTTTCATGGCAATTCTTCTGAATTGGATATATAGCCTGCGGAGTTGATTTTGAAGAGAGTTGAGGAAATTATCTATTGTAACAATTTGTATAAGATTTGCTAGCAACCTAGCTATCAACAACGAGAGGGGCATTAGTGAGCTCTTGATGAAGGTCAGATTCCTATTGATGTAGATGAAATGTTTCTCACTCATCTTGCTGCTGCAGGAGGAGTCTTTTGAGATTGCAAGGGAAGATGGCTAAGAGGATTTACTCACCTAATTGACTTTGGATCTGTACTTATAGCTAAGCTATAGACTATCCTTGATACCTGACTTTGGCAAAAGAGAAAGAGTACCAAAATGTAGTTATCAAAGCAAACTCATTATGTGTTATTTCTTTCATAAATGATAGATTTACTTTATTCCAGATGGACTAATTTCCATAATTCATATCTTATAGCAACATAGCTTTACTACATCGATTAAGCTAGTCAATATAGATGCAAATGTGTTGTAGACTAATTAGCACACTGGGTGCTAGATAAAGATCTAAGACTATATTTTTATGATAAGCCTCTTGATCATGCTGATCTTTTGTTAAATATCGATATTAGCACCTGCAACCCTCTTGCTAAGAGATTGTAGTTGATTTGTTCTATGGCCTTTAGCCTACCAACAAAACAAAAAAAAACACGTGATATATTATTTTACATGTTTATCGTATTTACAAAATGCGATACAGCAATGTACTCAAAAAGTATTCTATCATATATCACATCTTACATGAGAGATACATATATGTATCCCATATTGGATATGCAGATACACATATATTTTTTATATGTATATCGCATGTTGGACATGGGATATAGCGATGGTATTTATGTAATTAATTTTTTCTAAATTATATTTGTTGTAATTTTTTTCAAATTGATGGATAAATTAGAATTAATCTCTTATTTTATTAGCCAATGTTGTTATAGAGCTCCAAAGTCTATTTCTTGATACCTTCAATAAAACTTCTCTTTTGGATGGGAAAAATAAAGAAGGGAAGACAAAAAGAAAAAAATCAACATAATGAGATTACAATATTATTTTCATATGTAAACACTACTCTATTTTATTATAGTTTAAAGAAAGAGAAGGAATAGTGGAAAGAAAAAAAAAACCTACCATTATGACATCATAATTCATTTTTATATGCAATCACTACCCTAATTTTTCACAACTTCATGTTCTTATCTATAGCATTCTTATGTCCTATATTGTCCCGGTTTTACTATTATCGAGTGAAGTATGAACTCATAACCTTTCTTTGAATTTCATTATATTTCCAATTGCATAGGTTTTAATATCTTCCTTTCTTATACCAATAAATATTGTTGCAAGTGGAAAATCACTAGTACAAGATCTAATGGCCTGCAACCAAAAGACACGTTAATGATATGCTAGTGATAGTCAACGTAGCCACTTTGATGCATAAATCAGTAGTTAGTCGAGAGACAATAAGCAAACGCATAAATAAAGAGTGTGAGTAATATCACATACCATTATTTTATAAGCGATGGTCATAACAAAACAAGGCCCATAGAATATTCTCGATCCACATAGCGCATTCCCAAAGAGAAAAATAAGGAGAGTGGGGACCTTTTGTTAATAGTTAACCTAAACCTAAGGTGATGGTGGATATCATCTAAAGAGAGTGATCGAATAGGTGGAGAACTATCTTCAGAGCACCTCCAAGGAGGTTTAGAGTAACTCCAATAAGATATAGAGAACCAAAGAGGTCTAGAGTACACCCGAGGAGACATAGAGGACCGATGAGATGTTCACATTAGAGGATGAACTGAGGAAAGAGGACCTCAGTTTGGGTCCTTATCGAGACCAATAGAGGGAGATTGACTTCTAGCCTAGCAAATAACTAGGGTCCTTAGGCTAAAGTAATCTAAGGCACTTAATGGGCTTTGAGGATCTTGTTGTTGTTGGTTTATTTTGTTAGTGTTTTTCCTATCAAGCTATGATCAAATATGGCCTATCAACACATGTTAACCATATCATTGATCCAGATGACCTCAATATTTTGCTTGTTTTTATAGAAAATTTTCTCTTTCTTTCATGCTTTTTTTCCCAAGGAATACTCTATGTTTAGACAATTATTGGAAAAGTTCAAATAATGTGGCCAGCTAATGGCAAGTTGCCTCTATAAACTACAATTGGTTATTAGTTTCTTAATTTATGTAACAATTAAAACTATTTAAACACTCTTAAGTTTGAAATAGTTAAATTTTTTGCTATTACTACCTCATCCTTTTCAAATTTTAACCATTGTCTCAATTATTGTGAGAAACCAATTATTGTGAAAATATAAAGTAGTTACTTAAGTACGAGTAAAATATACAATAACTAAGAGTGAGACATGGCATATCGACATATATGTTATGGTATATTACGATATAGAGATAATATTGATTCAATAGATTTAAGTTTCAAGATATGAGTACATATTAACACGTGTTTTGCTTGCTAGGATAGAGATTGTTAATAACCATGCTAAAATGTAAACTTAAGTTAATAGTGTGTAGTGCTTGCTACTTAGAGGTAGGCAAAGTGAGTAAACAGGTCAGTTTGGCCCGGCTCGCTTCGGTCTGTAGGTTAAATGGGCTAGATTTTCTCAGCCTGGGCTCAGCTTGCATTGGTCTGTAGGTTAAACGGGCTGGCCCGTTAGCCAAAATTATTTTTTTTTAAATTTCAATTTTTATTTTTTAATGTTAGTTTATGTGAAAATTAGAATATTTATATATATTAAGTTTCGTGTATATTAACGACTAATTTTATTGCTATTTTGATTACTTACATATAAAAACCAGTTTTTTAAATGATTTATTAGATATAATATTATGTTTAAATCAATAAATATATATTTTAAAAAATGTTATAATACTTATGGTTCATGTATCAATCTATCTTTTTCTATAACATACATAAATAATCACTTATATGTTATTACATTATTCTTTTTTTTTAAACTTCTTTCTTTTTTTTTCTAGGCCATGGGTTAAACGAACCGAGCCAATTCGACCTGCTTTTAAATGGGCTAAATTTTTTTTTTTTTGCCACAACCTACTTTTTTAAGCGGATTGACAAGCCAAACAATAGGCCACGGCCCATATGCTCAGCTCTATTAAATGCATCACCCCTAGATGGGACATGAATAGTTAATAGGGGAAACAATATTAAATGTAACGACCACACAAATAAAGAGAAATTATACTAGACATAGTTTGAGGATTATAGATCTCGACAGGCTATCAAATATAGGTGTATTGTGACGGTGCCATCTAAATAACAATTGTGAACCCTAGATAAGGATTTTGTTTCCCCTTTTGGGCAAGAGGCTACCTGTTCTCATCAATCTCAATATTATTGCAGTAATATTACAACTCAAGTTCATCGTGTTGTCCAGAGTCATATGTACCTTCGTATTACTTGTTGCACTTAAATTAAATATTTAAATTGATGTTTGCTATAATAGCATGGTAATGCGTGCGCACATCGTACGTGTTTACATTATTGTGTTTAGTAATAAGTTTCTAATCAACCCATGTGCGTTTTTTCTTTTAAGATACAAGAGAAGCTTATGTGTTATGATTGTAATCTCAAACTGTGGAATTAGGCATCTTCGTTAGAGTTTTGAGATAACTTATAAAACATGTTGTTTTACTTAAATTTTATTAATTTAGTTTAGCTATAAGATATTTAAAATTGTATAGATGAAATACCCCAAACAGTTACCTAAGTTAGAAATTTGATTTAAATAGATTAAATGAATTATAGGATGTAATTAAACAAGTTGACGCAATTAAATTAGCAATTGATTAAGTTGAAATTTGATTTATCAAATTCCTAAACCTTTAAACTTTAGCCTAAATTCCAATTCCTTAACCTCTATAAAATTGGAGTTCATCAGCTTGTATAAAAATATCATTTTTAAACCCGAACTCAAATTAAATATCAATTCTTTACAAACTAAACTGCTAAACCAGACCCCTATTTCAAGTGCATAATTTCAAACATATAGATTCTCAAATTATTTCCTAAACACTTTTAGAACTAAAGATAATCATCTGAAAAGTTTAAACTAAATCTTTTATCCATAATTATTCTTAAAAATCTCTCTAACCGTATCCCTTTTTCCTTTTTCTTTTCTCTTTTCACCTACCTTTCTTTTCTTTCCTATTTTCTTTCATCTTCTTCTTTCTTAAATTTCTCTCTTTCTTTCTATTCCTATGAAGAAATTAAAGATAGAAAACAGGATAGAACATGAGAATTATGCATGTAATAACTACAACAACTGAGGAGGAGTAGTATTAGAGGAAAAATCAACTTCCATGGCTTGCTAAAAAGATAAGTTTTCTTATTTTTCTTGTTTTGATTGTTGTTATCATATGGGCATGATAGATTAATGTTTGAGTTATGTAAAATTTGTGACAAAACTCATAAACTAAATATATAAAACTATAATTAAATTAAATTGTTATGTTGAAATTAGGAAGTTGATGAAATGATTTTGATGATGTATTATAATAAAAATATGTTTAGGAATGTTGTTTGAACTTAATATCAACTTGTATGTTGTTTCAATTATGTTTGGTATAAAGTATGTTAAGTTTGTAATATAAAACGAGTGGGGAAACTAGTTGAGTTTTGAAGGACAAATGAAGTAAAAACATGCAAAATCAAACCCAGGGCACTCATCACGGACGTTATGGAGCCCATGATGGTCTCGGATCCTTGAAATATTTGACCGATAACTCACTACAGACATGATGGCCTCTGTCATGCATTTTTGCTTCATCATAGGCATGATCAAGGGCATAATGGCCTCTGATTATGTATTTTTCCTCCGTTACGAGCATGATAAGCTCCCTGGTAACACAATATTGTTTTCATAATTTAATCATAACTTTTTCATTTCGGCCTCAGATTGAGATGATTCAAAATGCTACGAAAAGATTAAAAAGAAATCTACAAATTTCATGATTAAGTTTTTGCAAATTTCAAAAGTATCAAGGCCGGAATTTTATTTCTTTCCAGTCGCTGCATATCCCAACAAAGTTGAAAACTTGTTTTACTAATTAAATGTATGTAGTTAAGTATAACATGAATCTTTTTAAGCTAAAATGAAATAGATAAATGATAGTTAATGTGTTATATTTTTTTAATGATGTAATTAAGCATGATTTTAGTGAATTTAAAGATTTAATAAATAATTTGATTAAATATAGAGTTAGATATAAAATGAACCTAGTTAATAATAATCTAAATTCAACTTAGCTTAATGAACTTCAATGAGCTAAAATGAATTAGTTTGTGAGTTTAATTAACTTGGTTTAGCAATTGAACTAAATGATTAAGTCTAATCAATCTTGACTAAGTTAGGTTAAAATAGGCTTAATAGTTAATAATTGGCTTAAGTTAAAGAGTTAGAATAAACCTTAGTTTAATAAGGGGAATACGTTGTTTCAAATGTGTGTTTACTTTGGAAATAAGTATTTTTTTAACATGAATGCTTTATTGATGTTTTGTAATAAATGATTGTAATCAAAGTGAAAAAAAAATATCTTGACAAACAAATGAGAATTGCATGTATATTAGCGAGGCGAATTATGCAGTCATAGTAGGGTTCCAAATTAGTTTCTGATCAAAAGGTTTTAATAAAATAAGGTTAAGATAAGTGAATATTTAATTAGATTTCTTATATGAGTTTAATTATTGATGAGATATATGGATAGCTGGACTATCAATTGAGATGGTGTCTAAGCCTCTGTTTGGATTTCATATAACAGGTACGCAGTAACTTACGTGATGATTGTTAGGATAGGCATCCTAAAATGAACTAAAACTTAAAGACGGCATAAGTATTGAGTATTGTTTTGTGAGTGTGTCGTTGAATCTAATCGTTTTGACGCTTAAGCCACCTTTGTCATGATGCAATGACTTTCATAAGTGGCTCAGCAAGTAATTAATAAGGTGTATGGTATCGGTGTAGCATTTTCTTACTCTTAAAATGATGTAATATGATTTAGGGTCTATTTTGATGGTTTGTTTTTCATTTGTATCTGTATATGTATCTGTATCGAAACAATATGTATAAATATATCCGATTTATATTTATATTTATATTTTATCTATATTTGGTCTATTTGATCTTTTCATGAGAATTGCCAATTTTTTTTATCTATATCTATTTCATAATAAACGATTTATTAGAAAAAAAAAAGTTTGAAAAAATTGTTTGTATCTGCTTTGAAAAGTTAAAACAAATAGACCCTTAGTTCACATTTTATGGGGATCATTGAATTAGGTGATATTATGGATTAAGTTAAATAAAGTTAAATAATGATTATACCCTAGATAAGATTACTTTTTCTTGTAAAGTTATATCAGAGATATAAGTATTCGGGCTGCTTATATCAACCTCCTAAGTAGTTATGGTTACTCAGGAACTCTAGATTCCTAGTGGCTTGTTCCGGAGTGTGAGTGCTCCCGTGTTGTTTGTTTTATTATGATAAAAGATAATAAATTGTTATTTGTTATATTACATTTAGTTAGGTTTGTGTAACATTCTGTATGTGTCTGTGTTATTGTGTACTAAGCTTCGACTCATTATTATTGTCATTGTTCTTTTCTCAGGTCTTGATTTGATATTGATGATAGGATGATGATCATGATGTTGTATTGATGAAGATGATGGTGGTGTTGATGATGGTGATGTTGTTGTTGATGATGATGATTGATGGTGATAATGCTTGACTAGAGTTATGGGCAATTTTGAAGATTCTGGAGATTTGAGAAGGAAAGTGGTGTGAGCTAGGACCGTGGATTCATTTGTATTTGTTTTATTTTGTTATAAAGCTAGATTTATCTCTAAAGTCTATAGTTTCTTTAAGGGCCTGATTTAAAGCCCATGTTTTGTATTTAAAGATTTAAAGTTCTGTTTACCATCATGAAAGGTATATGGGATATATGATGGTATGATTTTGTAATTGATAGTTAATCTGCTCATCAGAGTAGTTTTTCATATGTTTTTATAAAGTTTATTTTGTGAAATGTAAATCCAGTTGAAAATATAAAATAATTACAGGATTTCATTAATTAAAATCGGTTAGCAATGTTTAAAATAAATATATAATTCAAAGAAGCTTGAGCTTATAATATGTGAAGTATTATATGTTGCAATAATTACCTAAAATTAAATTTTAAGGCATTACAATAGATGTAAAATGTTGAGATTAAAAATAACATGTAATATATCAAATAATTGTGGTTTATTTATCACATATGGATTTTAGTTCTTCTGAGCCTTAGCATACTCATATTACAATATGAGTATGTGATGTACTATTCACATCCTTCAGTTTCAGGATGTG
Organism: Combretum micranthum; assembly: GCA_024138025.1. Classification (NCBI taxonomy): domain Eukaryota; kingdom Viridiplantae; phylum Streptophyta; class Magnoliopsida; order Myrtales; family Combretaceae; genus Combretum; species Combretum micranthum. The sequence goes on from JAMXBD010000047.1 coordinate 2,368,898, forward strand.
CATATGAGTTTTAAAGAAAGATTTAACTGTGTAAACCTATTAGATAAATATCAAATTTTATGACTAAATTTTGCACAATTTTTTTTTTAATTTTGAAATGATCAATTTAATATCCAATTAAATTTTCTATAACTACTTTTACTACTTTCATTACAATTTGCTCAATTCGATGACATGGAAGGGGTATCCTATCTTTGAATTTTTCCTACTTTCCCTCATACTGTCTAATTATGATAAACTATTTATTCCATATCATGAATAGGGATACAACCGTGCAGGCTGTTATAGGGTTCTTGACCCACTTGATTTGTTAAAAACCCCCCTAGGGTTGAAACCTTATAGGGTTTCTAGGATCAAGTTTAGATATATGGTAAAAATTTTGTAGGGTTATAGAGTTGAGTTTTGATCATATAACAAACTTGAGGATACCCGATGACCTGATATTATAGTTTTAAAAATAAATGCAACATGAAATTTTGATAAACCCTTCATAATGTCAATTTAGATGTATTTTATAGCAAGGATGTTTGATTATAGGGATTAGGAAAAGCCGAAAAGGCTTATTAGATACCTGGATGAATATGGTTTTTATTAGGATAAGTTTAAGATAGATGTTTAAATTTGTAACATCAAGTTTCATATCCACATTCAAGTCTTTAAACAATCAAACATTTCATTTGGTATCTTCATCTAAATTCATAAGTACTAATACTAAGGTCGGTGATGGAGGAAATCTAAGCACAATGATATACATGTATGTCTCCCACCATTGATCCTGGATGAAGCAGCAATATGAAAAATTTCAACTGTTTGTCATAGTTTTGATAATGGAATTATCTATTGGTACATGTGCTAAATTATTGCTTATAATAGTTTTGCTTCATATGAAGTTTGTAATTTGCAGGGACCAAGAAGGAAGATTCTTCCAGCACTTCAATCTCGATCAAGGTGCTACCATTCTGGCTGTAAAAGTGGTTTTGTCTCTTTCGCTCTCCTATTTGACCATTGCATTAGAATGGACAGAGAAAAAGGCATGGAAAATAAATGTGGTCAATCAGGATCCTTCTCGATGATTGCTGTGTAATTTTATAGGATTATTTAAATTAAGGAATGATAACAAAATTTTTAGGATATAATTAATTAGAGGCAAACCCTATAGGAAGGGTTTCAATATGGCATGAAAATCCTATAAGGTTAAGGGATCGGAATTTATATACCCTATAAAATAGTTGATTGAGTTTCGGGTTCATATGATCCATCCAATACCTGGCTTGATTGCATCTATAATCAAGAAGTAAACCAAATTATAATAGTAAGATAATAAAAATGGTCATAAAAAATTTGATTGGATATTTAATTGACGAATTAAAAGTGCGTGTACCAAATTTAATATTTTCATATATTTGATACCAAATTTAAATAGATGAAATGTTTTGCTTACCACAATTCACCAAAGAGATTGTGCAATATTAAAAGAGAATATCTCATTTATTGGGAAATGGAGTAACATAATTAACCGATGCCCATTCTTTCCCTCCCCGTCCCCGTTGAGTTACATGCATTATTCATATCATGACAATTGCTAACATGTTTTCAACTAGAAAATTTGCGCATTTGAATATTATGCCCATTCTCTTATCGCTCCTTCCTAATTTCAACATTATTTAAGTGTAGTTGCATGTTGGATTTGAATATATAACTATCCTATTGAAACATAAAGGAATATTTCAATTTGAAAACCTCCTAGAATTAAATATTTCTCCACTAACAATGTGAGATTATCAATTAATCTTAAGACAAAAATAAACCTCATTTTATGGGATAAGAGCATACCAAATTTATCATATCAAATCTTCTTTAATCATCTTAAAATATTTAGACCTTAGCCTTATCATTTTAGTTCAAAGTAATAAATCCCGATCATTACTAAAGCGACCAATCAAATTTAGGTATCTACAATTTTCAACTTTTCTTTTGTCAATATTGGTTATTGGGACAATATATATGGTATGCCACAGCCACATAATTAAGTCAAAATATATATTACTATTTGACAATTTCATTTGGAAAAAAATAAATAAAGAACTGTTTAACAATCCCGACATTATCGTCTCAATTATTATATCAATCGATAAATTTACATAATTATGACATAATCATCAGTATCGTGGTGGCTTGGGAAAGTTAAAAGTTTTTTTTTTTTTTTTTTCTCTTCCTTCATTAACAATCCTCTCTTGAGTTTTCTTGCTACAGAACAAAGCTATAGCTTTTGGCCGAAAGATTTTCATAATAGACCGACGTTAAGTGCCTTAGTAGAGAAGTAATCTGTCAGGAAATCATTAGAAATTAAAAACAGAGCTTTCAATTGATTGGCAGTTTCAAACTCAACAGGGAGTTGCCGTCTGCCATCTTTTCCAACTCCTCTTTAACTATAACAGGAACATACCGTCATCATACAAGTTCGCATAATTACAATTCCGGCCACTTCAGATTATCCTAGAGGTGTGTTTGTCAATGCTTTCCTGACCACAATAATAATAATAGCACCAATATAAGAAAACATGTCCACTTACGCAGGGATGCAACGGGACGGATTCAGGACGGGTTTTTTGAAACTCGAACCGACCCAAGTCCTTAATAGGTGTTCAGAACCCGAGAAAAATCTTATCGGGTTATTTTTGTCAATCCTAAAACTCGATCTGCTAGGATTTAAGAAACCCATAACCCGACCCGACTCCAAGATTTTAATTTTTTTCTTTAAAAAAAAATCAAAAGAAAGAATTTTATTTTAAGTTATTAATGATACAAACACTTATATTGAAAGAATGAATTTTAGACAATAATATCATATAAAATAATGCAAACATTTCATTTCCACTTATTTTCACATACATATAATATAAATGGGATCCTTACTTTAATAACTTAATATTTTTAATTTTTTAATATTTTGAATTTATACCGGATCGGGTTTTTCCAACAAGTTACATAATAAACCAAAACCCAACCCTATAACTTATCGGGTTTTTTTTCAATCCCAAAACCTTATAGGGTATGATCCTGTATGGTTTTTAGCGGATTGGACGGTCGGGTACCCTATAACGACCCGTCCCGCTTCCATCCCTACACTTACGTTAAAGTTTGGCTACAAGCTAGATGATTGGAACAAGGTTTATGGGGAGAGGGAAACAGGGGAAGAGAAAATGGATTATCAATAGGATAGAGAATTGAATCTACTCCATTTCAGTTGGAAAGCAATAATTATGCCATTGGTGAATGAGGGCCTCGACCTTAATGGGAATTGTTCAAATTGCAGAAATGTGATCATGAGGCTCAATGCCAATTGCCATATATGGTGGTTTAACCATGAATATGTTGACATATTTCAGTGATATTCTTGGCTTCCATTTTGTTATTAAATTATGGAGGTCCCACAGATGATACAGGAAACAATCAAAAGACAGGTGGTACAGGTGAAAAATGATTTGAGCATAAGTGGTACAAACCTATGTAAGAGCAGTCTGTTTATATCTATAATGGGAATTTGAGAAACTGAAATTAAGCCGAAAGTTAGCAAAATCTGCCTATAAAGATTGTTATGATTAGATTATTTAGTACCTATCGTATACAAGCAAACAACCTGCAGATAATAGCCAATGAATCTAATATAAAATATAAGATCAACGAACGAATGCCAGAAAAATAAGAAAGAAAAATAAAGCATGATGTACAAACCATATCTGGGAGATCAACAAAGTCATTCTCAAACTGTAAGATCCAGGATACCCATATAATGGAAATGTTTGAATGGTCTGTTTTTTATCCGTATTTATATCTATATTGAAATGATATGTATAAATATATTCGATTTGTATTTATATTTTATCTATATTTAATCTATTTGATCTTTTCATGAGAACTACCAACCTTTTTATATATATATCTACTTCTTGATAAATAATTTATTAGAAAAAGATTTTTAAAAAATGTTTATATCTGACGAAAAAAGCTAACTTAACAGACCCAATAACGCACAAGTATCTATCATACAGAAAAGATGATACTCCTCTGTAAATGAATATATGTTATATCCCTTGTGTGCAATGATGTTAACAGTGGCATGAATATTGTTTGTGCATATGTTGTAATGTGTGTTTTATGCTGACTAAAAGCTACGACGTGTCAATCATGCAAATGCCATTTGTTAGAAAAAATTACATATATTTGTTATGCGTAATAATAAAAGAAAAATTAGAGACTTTGCAGTTACTTTTAGTAACTACATTACTTATGTAATTCTATATACGTAACCAGAGAAAGAAAATAGAGACAGGTATCATTTCTAAAAAAAGATAAATTTTATATCTAAAGAGATATGGTATTCTCTATCATCAAGCCCTAAATAGAGATCATAGGTTCTCTCTATAATTGAATCTTCGAAAGAGATCATCGGGTTCTTTCTTAACAAGCCCAAAAACTTATTGATTCAATTTGATCCTGTAACTACACTATATATAATGAAGATCAGCAATCCATATTAAATTTGCCTTCTTTGATGAGAGGCTTGAGAGTTAAGTTTTCTTATCAAGTATGTAACTTGATAGGATAAAGGAAAGAAATCATTTGAGTTATACAATCATCAGTAGTACAACAAGAGTCTTATACCATGGAGCACATGTATCACGATATCAACATCACAAAACTACATGCTAAGACCTGAATATAAATCCCACCATACGATTGAGCATAAAGCTAACGACTAGAAGCTGAAGAGCTAAAGACATCTATCTCATAAAAACCATGGTATTCAGGATGCTGCTAACTGGCATGTGACGAAGCTATAAGGAATCAAATGAATCCTTCACTTGTGTCCATGCTTTAGCAAGAGACAAAGCTGTTGATGTGAGGCAGGAATGAAGAAGCCAAGGATATATCCTTGTTTGCTTCAACTTTTCTTATTACTTTCAATGTGGAATTAAATTCATAGAATGAGAAGTCAGCTTTCCTCTTAAAAATAATGCTTCCATCTTTCAAACTGAGATAGGGTATGATGTCCTCTATGTATCCCTCAGTGATTCGGTACAATTTCATCCACTCTTCTCCATCTAAACCTTTCAAAATCCACACATGAATCTGGTTTATTTCCTCATGAGTGACATAGCCGAGGTGTGAGTGCACCACAAGGAGCGAGTCCTGGATTCTTCCACTTTCAGGAAGCAGTATCTTCTGGAACTTTTCATTGTCCACTTCCATAGACACTATGTAATCACCATGGTCAATCAAAGGCATCCAATACCAAGCTCCCATTGCTAAGACAGGTCTGTATCCCAATCGACCAAAGAGTCCATTATCTGGACCATTTACACCTCTCCACACTTTTGTTCTAAGACTTAAAATCTCGCAGTTGATGTAGCGCAAATGATCATAAAATAAGTGCACTAGTTTATATTCACCTGACAATTTGCTTAAAGCCAATCCATAAGATTCCTTGGAAGTGGAAGATATAGTGCCTAATGGCAGTGCAAACAGCTTCCTAGTCACAGGGTTCAATAATATCAACCCACTCATAGCTGTTTTGTTCTCGAGCAACATCATACCATCACAAGTCGCTTTAATCTTTCCTAGACAGCTTATGTTGTACTCTCCTACCTCAATCTTCCCATCTCTAAATTCCATAAACTTTATATCTAACTTTGCGGTTGGATCTATTATGGGGTGCAAGAAGACAGGTACATTGCGTTTTTGAAGAAAAGTTGCTTCAACTGAGAAAGTTGTGGGTCTCTCTGGTAGAGTAGATGTTGTAGGAAAAGCATAAAAGTTTTCCATGCGAATTGAGGTCAAGAAAATCAAAACAGGCTCTGATCGGTGAAGATAGTCATCAATGAAGTTGTGGCCTTTGATGATGTTGTTCCAGGCCCTGCAAACTGACCTTGATCTCAAGACACAATCGTAATGAAGTCGGATGAGTACATTTGACACAATGTCATTTGGAAGGTATGGAATTTGCTTTTGTTGTTCTTCTTGTTGCAGCTTCTTTGCAGAAGCTTTCTCTTCCACTGTTCTCCGTAAACTTGTCCTCTGGATGTCCATTGTCTCTTCATGAAACCTTTTGAAATGAGCAAGAGTTAGAGCCAGGAAGTACATGTTAATCATCAGTGTCACCTAAAGGGATTTAAAACAAATTAATATGAAGAGAGTTAAGGATGTAGCATAATGAGAAAAGGCAACCAAGCATTGAAACTTGTCACTACTTTTCTGTTTGGAAATGCTTGGACAGAAAGGGAAGCATTGTCAAACCCTAACCACCAAATGATTGTATATTTCAATCAGATAGACTCTGACAACAAACGAGAAGATAAATCTAGAAAAATCAATTGATCTAGCCATGGGCAAGTTGAGATAGAAGCAAAGGAAGGAATACTTTTGGACAAAAGACTCTAATAGACAAATGGGAATCAAATCTTTATCAAGTTCTTTGCTCATGCGAGTGTGGAGAAGAATATAGTCTTAACTTTACAAATTCAAATCTTCCAAAATCTCACTTAAACATTGCGAAAATTGATTACTGATAATCCTACACAGACAAAATACTGAAAGGTTTGAGCTGGCATTATAGACAGCATAAGGTGCCAGGTAGCAAAATGATACCCTTTCTAGTTGGCTCATAATTGTCAAGTACATAACTAGCACGGAAATCTGCATGCAGTTGTCATTTTGTAAATCATAAAAGTACAACAGCATTAAACCCATGATAGCACTAAACTGAGAACAAGGAAAATTGCTTACAGCAATAACTATATGCATGTAAATAATTCAGGCTACCTTGAGTGATCAATCTCAAATCCTGAGGAAAGGTTTTTGGTGAGTGAGACCTTTCCTGCAAAACTGTTGATATGAACTAAATAATTATAGTAGAAAAAAGAGTAATTTTTTTTATTGATTTTTATAGAATAAAAGGTGCAAACCCTTGTACCTTCAATGACAAAGGTCCATAAGCAATATGTTCATCCTAACACATGAGCAATTCTGCTCATACAATCTCTTTTTAAGAAATAAAACAATTGACTGCCTAACTTATTATACTCACTCTCTATTGATAGACGACTTAGGTAATAATGTTTTTACTTTTTACCCATCTTCAAACTAAATAACTAGTAGCACTATGTAATCTATAAAGAACCTCTCATTGGATATAAAGGGTTTTCTGATGTCATGATCCTTCCTTTAATGATCACAGGTTTCTTTGAATATCTAAGATCACATTCAACAGATAATTTTTAAATTCTAGATAGTAGCAGAAGCATAGACAAGGCACCACTAGAATTTCACATGTTTGCCAATAGAAAACGTAATTTGATTAACAAAATTACTTGTCCAGCCTTTCCTCATAAGAGTGTGGTAAATGACATGGAATGGGTAACATCATTTGATTCTGCTGTCTTAGTACCTCCATACCTCATTTTGCTAAATCCATGGAAACCATATCCTAGAATTGAATTTATTCTTATTTTCAAGGAGAATTCGATGAGGATTGAAGGAAGTGGAGCAAAAAAATACAGTTCTAGAGTTCCTAATTTAATGGAAATTGATAGCTCCAATTCACGAGTTGTTAGAATTCAAAGAAATTCACCAACAGGAACCATGAAACCATATCTTTTCTTCCAAAACCATGCGTCCTTACACACCTCTTCCTAACAAGGGTAACAAAGTTGAATTCTGTGAATTCATACTCCATAAAAATTAACCCAAATGAAATCCCAGTGCATTCAATGTAACCCACTAAGACCTGTGAGGGACCCTAAATTGGAGAGAAAAATAAGCTGCTATCTCATCCCATAAACAACATCTGCCATATGCAGTTGTTAAAAATGTAATTCCTGATGTAATATAGCAACAATCTGATGAAGTCGATAATTACATTAAGCAATGATTTGGTTACAGGTCCCCACTGTCTTGCTGCAAATGGTTGTTAGACATTCAGCTAATGGGGGTCAAATGTTTTGCTTAGTTACTTGACAAAAAGGCCTAGTTGCTTTAGGAGTTTAGATGATACTCTAGAAGTACATTGTAAGAATGCTTCTGTGAAAAGGGATGAGAAAGCAATCAACATGCCAGGTCCTCACATCAGACTAAGATACACAATGTCTATAATGAGGTCTTTGAATATTGAAAAAGAACAGAAAAGTATAAGGTTAATGCAACTTGAAAAACAAAAATTACGTCAGTTATGATCTAGAACTTTGTGAAGAGATTTGTTGGGTATTACATATCAGGTGTTAATGGTGTGCAAATCAAATACCAACAAAATTTTGACATATGCAGTATGTGCAAGGCACTGGTGGCAGTCTTTTAGAAACTACCCATTTCAATACCATAACATAGGAGATTTTATCAGTGCCTATAGGTCACGTGTATATAATACCCAATGAATTTTTATCCCTGGTGCACCAAAATAACTGCAAAGATAGGAGAAATAAGGATTATGATATGCATAATATCAATTAAAAGACTGAGAAAATCAGACATGTTCAATCAAGCATGAATTGTCACAAAACGATACTGCAGGGTGGCATCTATGCGTTACTTCAATCATCTAACTTTTTCAACTGCATGACCATCAACTTGTACCGTACCCATAAAGGAAAAGTAATTGATTACATGTAAATTTAAATCAAAATGATGGAAAACCCACTATTCACCCTTGCAAAAGCCTCATATCTATCATGTTCAGCTCTGTATATGTGTACCCATACATTTGTTAAGAGCCCAAAAGAAAAAATCATTATTCTATTTTGAAAATTTGTTACACTTCCCCCAAAAAAAATTATGTTTGTGAAATCAATTATACCTGTTATGACAAGGAAAACAATAATATGTACATGTAGACATGCAAAGATTTTGGTTTGATATCACAACAACTGTTTCAAGCGCTTATTACCATTATCCATCCATGATATGAAAAACTCAAACCAAGGTACACGCAATAAATCAGATCATAAACATAATCATATGTTCTAATCAGTTGTTTGAAAGAATAAACAGGCCTGAAGAAGAAGAAGAAGATGAGAAATTTACCATCATAGAGTCAACACTAAGAGAAGAAAGAACAAGATCATCAATTCCTGAGCAGACCCTGCAATGATTTTCACTAGTGTTAGGAAACAAACCCATCAACATAGTATACTACTTAATACATAAGAAAACTAAGATTTTTGTTTTATTAAATTACACAAACGCATACTGACACATAATTTATTAGTAGAGAGCCTTCTTTTTCCTTTTCTTTTTAAGTAGTGTGTTTGTTCCTTTATTCCTCTTTTATGGAAGTAGATCTGTTTGGTTCAGTGGAGAAAATAGGACAATAAACATACGCTTGACGTTGACGTGGACTTTTAAGGATGCCAGATTATTGGTCAATCCAAAGTTGCGAGAAGAAAAGGAAATAGGTAAGGAAAATTAAAGAAACATGACAAAAGTTTCTAAAAAGCATCGAGAAAGGGTCCTCAATCAACTAGAAATGAGATATAATCTACCCTCTGCCAGTGGAATTTGCCGTGTGTTCAATATTAACCGATTTGCCCAGTAGTAGATATGATCAAGGATGGGTTTTAACTGATAATTAGGATTACAAACGAGTTAAACCATCCATGAGCTACTCTAGCTTAGCTTGTTTCAAATTTGAGCTCAATTAATAAACGAGCCGATTCAAAGCCTCAAGCTTTGATTTGGGTTCACGAGCCAACTTAGGAACAAGCTTGTTTAGGCTCGTGAACAAGTTCGTTACTAGGCTCATTAATAAGCTTGTAATAAGTTCGTTAATAAATTTTTGAATTTTTTTATTATCTATAATTACATAATAAAAATAATAAAATAATTTATATTTAATAATAATGTTTATATATTATAGCAACATATATAATATATAATATTTTAGGTTAAAAAAATGGAAATAGGCTATCTAAATGAAATTAACTCGAACTTAAATTTTAGATTCGACAAGAACTTAGCTCGGCTCAAGCTCGTTTCATAAATGAGGTGAGCTCGAGCTCAAACCTAAGCTCTTTTAACTAAAAGAGTCGAGCTCGAGCCTCAATTTCAGGCTCGTTAAAAAGCTTGACCAGAGCTCGAGCTCGTTAAATTTTAAACGAGCTAAGCCCAAGCCTATAAAAGCTCGACTCGACTCATTTGCAGCTCTACCAGAAATTGACTTAACCTGTTACCGGTGGTTCTTGAATCGCATACCAACCTAGGAATAGTGGGTCCAAACAGGCAAATGACCCACCAGTCCTTGCGGGTCCCTATAGTTCCACCACAAAAATTGTCTGTTCAAGAAGCGATAGTTTTTGCGGTTCCACGCTACAAAAATTAAAAAAAATTATGAAAAATTGTATTTAAAACACAAATATTTAAACTATTTTCGTATAAATAATAAAAAAATTTATTTCCTATTCACGATATTTAATATGTTGTTATTAACAACACAAGTTATAAGTATATCTGAAATCATATGTTGTTAAGTTTATGTAGATTTTTAACCAAAGTAAACTTTCTTTCTTAACAACGTTTGACTTATTTTTTTATTATTGGGACTTATTTGTATCTTGAATATTTTATATTGTCACTTTACTAATAAATATAACAACTAAAAAAGTACAAGTGATTGTATATAAATAAATACATAACTATAGAATTTCTTTTAACTAATAAGCTATAAACAATTATTGTAAGGCTCAATGTTATTTCAAATTAAAAATTTATTTTGTATTTTTTCTTACTTAAATTAAGTAAATTATTTAATTGATTTTTTATTTTTTATTTTACGGTTCTAGTTCTATCATTTTTAGAACCGAAAATCGGCATTTTGGATCCGGTTTTAGACCCGAACCGACCAATGAGGATGTTTACCTAATAGCATTTGAGTTTTATTTATTTTTCACTAACACTATAAATTCAGAAACGATTTATAATGGCAAAAAAAAAAGACACGATTTATTAAAAAATATTATATTACCTTATGTCCATGGTGGGAGTACTTTTTTGTGTTATATTTAATACAAAATGTTGTTAGAAATAAATAAGTTTGTGTACAATTTGTATGAGTTAAAATAAAAAGAAAATATATAATTAAATTAAGAACACAAATAATCTATGATTCGACATGTTTGGTTAATTGAAATAAAATGACGCTAGAATGAAAATACAATCCCTTATTTTATCATTAGAAGCATTTTTGAAGTAAAATATATTTTTTTGGTCAGGAATAATCATTTCTCTAGTAAAAGAAAAATGAAGATTCATTATCTATTCCGTATTATACATAATAGACATTCTTTTTATAATTTTTTTTTTCAAATCAAATGAAGAAAATGATATTCCATGATAATAAAAGTGGAATAATAATTTTAATTTTATTTCGATGAATCAAACATGTTGTTATTATTAGAAGAATGAAAAAAGAAGATGAAAGTACAACGTTAATATAATTTGACCATTTTGCATCAATCAATCAAAATTTTGGAAGACCCACTATGAATTATTATAAAATCCCGACATCATGCCTACATGGGTAATTCAAAAGAGGGAGAAAAAAAGTGATTGTAATATCCTTTGCACATTATTAAAAGATTGAGTAGCAGTAGACATGCTTTTTTTTCCTTTCTTCCATTTTTTTTTTTTTTCCCTCCTAACATCTCAGCAATTCTATTTGACCACTGACATTTTCTATGTGATAAAAATTATCCTTTTGCCAAAGACACATAATCTATAATATATAGAACTTCACTTTCAAATCATATTTATGAATTTTTTTTTTATAAAAGTTTTTATTAGTATTGTCAGATCCAATTGACTCATCTAATACAATCCAATTAAATCTGATTTCTTTTCAAGAATGAGTTGATTCAAAGATAGTTTAATCCCCGATCCAATTCAATTTTATCCACTTATCTAGACTCACTAATATATTGAGGGCAAGGTCCATGCTGAATTTGACAATAGGCACCAAAATAACTGCTGAACTAGGAGATATAAGGATTATAATATGCATAATTTCAATTAATAGACTGCTTCAGATAATCGGACATGTTCTCTTATGCATTATGGAGTTAAATCAAATAAGAAAGCAAGGGCAATAATCAAGCATCAGCTGTTACTAAATGATACTACAGTATAGTATTAATGGTTTTTTTCAAGTTTCAACCATCGCACTTCTACTGCATGAGAATCACTATCAAGTGGAGAAATTTACCGCATAGAGCCAACACTAACTACCGAATGTAATTACAATTCCATTATATTTATATTTCATACGAATAGTTATTATGGTATTTAATTCACTAAATAACGATTCCATAATGAATCTCTATTACGTAAAATATTGAATAGTCATTCTTTATTCAAACTTATGAATAGTAATTCAATATTGAAACTATCTTTTTTTTTTTAAATACCATCATTTAAATAAAAAATTAAAAAAGAAAAATCATATTCTAGTTCTATTCCATTTCTTCGTAATAAAAATTCCATTATAACTTTATTCATTCAGCGAAACGAACGAGCCATAAGAGAAGAAGGACATGATCATCAGTTCCTGATCAGACCCTGCAATGTTTTTGAATAAAGCGTTAAAAAAAAAAAAAAAAAATACAGAGACATCAACGTAAGAAAACTAAAACCTTTTCGCTACATACAAGATTACTGAGCCCTCTTCTTCTTTTTAGTCCTCTGTAAGAGTAGAATTGTTTGTTTGTTTTAGTGGAAAAGGCAAGACTAAAAATATGATTTATGATTGACGTTAACATGGGACTTTGATGATATCGGGTATTGGTCAATCCAATGCAGAGTGGACGGAAAAAGGGGTTTTCTTTTTTCTTTTCTTTTTTTTTAAAAAGAGGAAAATTAAAGAGAAATGTCAAAGAAAAATTAAAATTATGAAAAGTGGATCCAATTGACTGTAATAGTAATAGAAAGAAAAAGAAAAAGAAAAAGAAAAGCATAATTGTCCCACGGTAACAAGAAGAACATTTTAATTTTAGCCTTGTGGTTCTGGCCGCTGTCTTGGAAAAATGATTTGTTAATACCTATTTAAATAAATTGTTTATTATTTTGACAAATGAAGATGATAACAGATTAGTTTTTACTAACATTAAAATTTCATTAATCTTCACATGTTACTAATCAATTCATATAGCATATCGCCATCAATACTTCACACATATTTTAGCCTTTTCTATTGGGATTTTGATTGGATTTTTTTCCTCAGTAAAATAAGTTTAATTTTGTGATTTCGAGCTTTCTTTCCATGATCTATTTTTACATATTTCATAATGTATAAAAATTGAGGGCTGGGGAATTTGAACATGTTCGATTCAATTTGAAAAACAGCAATTACATCATTTACACTGGGAAATTCAGGTTTCAAGTTTGCAACCAAGAATGTAGAATGATTTCTTATTTATTTCCTTTTAGATCAGGTATATAAATAACTTAATTCTAAGTTTGCAACCAAGAATATAGACAGATTCCGAATTATTTCCTTTCAGACTACGTCTAAAAACAATTTCATTGGTAGAGTTTTGCTAATTGCATCAATAGTCACATTCAATCATTTAACTATTAAAATAAATATAATAATTAAAGTATTAATTATTTTGGTAGTTTAATCATGATTTAACAGAATGTGAGTCATTATATAATCGATTGATCCCATTAAAATTAATGACGAGACCATATAATTTCATACAAACTCAACTTGAATAAGCATGTGCCAAAAAGTAAAAGATAGAAGGAAGAAAAATCGAGTTGGAATATATATGCATTTGTGTTGATCTTTTCTACCAGCTCAACAATTAAAAATATATTAAGGATGAATCTTAAGAATGATTATAAAATACATGTTGTAATACACGTGTCTACTCTCATAATCACTTTAGCAGAAAAACCTAATTATTGCATCCGTCATGCTTTTATTGGTTCTCTACAACTCCCAACTTTAACTTTAAGCCACTCCTGTAACCCTAAGCGACTTCTCTAACACAATTTTCTTTATTTCTTACACTTGTAAATAAAAATAGAATTTTGTTTACAACTCTCTTCCTAGGGCACTCATTGATCATCATTTGAAATTACCACTACAAAAACACAAAGATAGCTGGTCCAAAATTCTCTTACACAACCAATATGAGTTATAATTAACTTAATTTTGCAAACCCAAGGTTTCTCAATTGTGCTATTTTTTGTATAGAAACTATAGTTTATACGCAAGGTTGAGCTTATCTAACAAGATAAGCATCTTCTTGTTTAAAAATAAAAAGATCTTTCCCGATGGTTTTTACAAAGTTGTTTCATTGTTGATTTAGATATTTTCAAAGTTGAAAGAGTCTTATCGCCATTATATTTGAATTGATTCGATAAAAGATCATTGCTCTTTTATAAAGCATTTTGATCCAAAAATTCCCTATGTTTTTCACACAAAATGAGAAAAAAAAAAAAGAATATTTGATTAGGCAAAAACAACGAAAAATTCAATAGTTCATTTTTTAACGGGATCGGTCACATCTTAACGGTTTATTTTCATATTCAACAGTGATTATACAACTGAAATAATTACATGTGTTATTATTAGTGGTTTAGATATAACACAAAAATACCACATCAAAACAAAAGTTGGTGCTCCAAAAGAGGTACCATATTAGAGTGATATAATACTAAATTAGGATAAGAATAGAAGTTGATGCTTTAAAGAAGCACCACATTGGGACAAAAATATTACATTAGAACTAAATTACCATATCTAAACAAAAGTTGGTAATGAAAAAGAAGTAGCATATTTAGACAAAAATACCATATTAGTGCCAAAATACCATATCTGAAGGAAAGTTGGTATTCCGACACAAGTACCCATTAATTTGGATAGAACTACCATATTAAGACCAAAATATCACATTTGAACGAAAGCTAGTGCTCCAAAATAAGTACCACATCTGGACAAAAATAGGTCATTAGGAACAAAATACCACATCTGGATGAATGTTGAAGTACCAACTTTTGTCCAAATATGGTATTTTTATCTTAATGCAGTATTTTAATCCAAATATGGAACTTGTGTTGGAGTACCAACTTTCATCAAGACATGGTATTTTGGCTCTAATATGGTATTTTTGTCCAAATGTGATACTTTTTTAATAGTACCAACTTAATGTGGTGTTTCAGTTTAAATGTGTTACTTTTTTGGAGTACAATTTTCATCCAAATGAGGTACTTTTGTACTAATGTGTTAATTTCTTTCCAAATTTGGTACTTCTTTGGATGTATCAACTTTTGTTCTAATGTGGTATTTTTGTCTCAATATAGTATTATATTATCCTAACATGGTACCGTTTAGAGTACCAACCTTTCCTCTCGTGTGATATTTTTATTTTTAATATGGTATTATATTGTTTTAATGTGGCTTTTACCGATCACTGCGTATATTTTAATGGGAAAGTTATAAATAACTGACCTGTGTTTTGGGGTTTTTACAAATGACTGACCTATGTTTTCCTTTTTTACAAAGAACTGACCCGAGTTAAATAATAATGTGTTCCGTTAAAATAGCCGTTAGAGAACATCATGTGTTCTGCACGTGCTCTTAAAAAGCAAGAGAAGGACAAACACGGAAACCCTCTCCTTACGAACTTTCAACGTGCAAGTTTAAAAAAAAAAACAATCCTTTCGTTATAGACCTTCCCCAATCTTACTCTGCATACAAACAAGCAATGGTCTGCCGACTCCATCATCGTCGAACAAGAAACCCTAACAATCATGGACAATGAAAACCCGACATGAGAAATCTACTCCTTCCATAAGAAAACCCTAAGCCCTCTAACATCATCAACGCAGATAAAGACGAGGTGGAGGAAGAGTTGATCTCCGAGTAACTCCTCACTACAGTGTCGAGGCAACGAAACTTTTCTTTGATTTTCATATAACAAAATTTTGAGATTGTGTAATTCTATGGTGTGAATAAGCAATTGAAACTGACAATTAGCATGATATTCCTTTGATTTAGGGTTTGTGAGAGTCACTTCGGAAAGCTAGGGTTTATGACTTGGGATGGTAATTCTTGAAATTAGTACTACACGCTTGGGGCTTTTCTGTAGAAGACCCTATTGACACCAGCTTCATCTGCATGTAAGCTGATCAAGGTAGGAATTCTCTTACCGATTGTTAGGAGTAGGTCGCTCCTTTTGTTTTATTTCAAGTTATGTGATGAGGGAATCATGAACATGATTTCAATGTTGTTGATCTGTTGTGTGTAGTTCAGTTTCGGTTCAAGAAGATGATAATCCACATGCTGCTTCTTGCAATGCCACGTATGATTGTAATTGGGCCATCGGCAGTTGAAATTTTTTTTTTCATGTGATGTTCAACACGGATCTATCCCTTTTTAACGAGACTTCCTTTTATGTAAGCTTTGTGATTTAAGTTGAGTATTAACATGATATTCTTTCGCACCAATTATGGCACTCCCATTTGTCAAAGCTGTTCTCTTTGAATTTATTATAACATTTCCTGAAGTATCAGCTGCGAATGTGAATATGAACCTTCCATCAAGATGAAATTTCAGAGTTTATGGTGATTAGCATCCAATTGAGGATAGTATATGTCTGGAAATATATGCTAGAAATTGGGTAATTAGTTTTGTCAGTATAATTGTTTTGTTTTATGAACAGCAGAAAAAAGATTTGTTTGACATGAAACTCCTACTCCCCATGGTTGATTTGAAATCCATGAGATGTCTCATTCCTTTTTATCTTGCACTTATTTCCTTAAATAGAAACGTATGTTATTGTTTTTGGACAAATTACCTATTTCAGCTGTAGTTTTGCCATATGACTACTATATTATATCCTATGATGTAGCAGTCAATCCGCATTGATATGGAACCTGTATCTTCATTTTAATTGGTTGTTTTTGTATGTTACAATATGAGCTGCAAGAACCAGTCCAATTTTTTTGTACAATCTTAGTTAAACACATGTGTGATTTCGAATTCATTGTCATTGGATTTTAAGTTTGTTATGATACAGTGTTGTTCCTTTTTTTCCTCTCATTTAGAAGCAAAAGGTTGTGGTAATTATGAGCTCTAGATCCACATCATATGATTCTGTTCAATCCAGGAAGAATGATATATTGTGTAGTTGCGGGGAAAGATCTGTTATTGTATCATCATGGCAACCGAAAAGCTTTGGAAGAAGATTTCGAGGATGTCCTAAATATTGGGTTTGCTATTTGATTTGATTTGATTCACTTATTGACTACTTGTATTTGTATATGTACCAAATGTAAATGGCTTATTGATGACGTAGATAGGAGAGGGTTGTAACTATTTCAAGTGGATAGATCCCCCCACTTGTAAATTCGGCATTGAATTTGGAAACAAAGCAGTAGAACGATTTCGTAGAATTGAGCATGATTTGCAAACATCGAAAAGAAGGGAGAAGGAAGCAATGGAGGCAATGGAAAAGCTTGCAATTGAGATGGACCATGGGGAATGCGAGAGGAAAAGACTGCGAAGACTCCTTTTTCTTTCTTGTTTCTTTGTTGCAATAATTAGTATAAGCTATATAATATCTCTTTGTTAAGTGTAATTTATTTATCTCATTTTTGTACCATCACCCAGTTAAAGACAGAATAGGTTGGATTGAAGTATTTTGTGTTGCTTTGAATAAACTTTGGTTTCACCTCAATTTTTGTAAGCAAGAAGCAGAATTAGTAATATGAATCATATGTATATTTTATCTGTAAATAAACAAGTTTGGTCTTTATTATCATATCGGCAATAGATTTGGCTGGGTGGGCGCTTATGCAACCAAAGCAGAAAGGCTATAGGATGGCTTCTATGGCAGTGGTTAATGTTTTTGGTCTGTTTTACCAACTACTACATATGCAGAAACTCTTTTAGAGAAGCTTGTTTTATTGGAGCATTCTCTACCAGAATGGTTGTATTTTGGTAATTGTAAGTATAACTAAATTTAATAGTACTCCATAATTAGAAATAAAACTTTAAAAATTTACTAGGCTTTGCAGATATTACATTTAAAAAGGAGCTGAAAATATGTATTGACAAAAGATTAATTCCTAAAAGGCGAATACTAATTGGTTTAGTGTATTTAAAATATCACGATTAATGAGCATTGCGCAGCCTATCCAAATATATTAAAATAGGGTCACCTTATTCCAATTTTCTAAACTCTAAAAAATACTCATTCATCGTGGTTTATGTTGTTTGATCTCCTTACAATATCATGGAGTCTCTTTTTCTAGAAGAAAAGAAGTCATATGATCCAAGGCAAGCAAAAACAGTATAAAGTAATGTTCTTCAATATTAATGTGTCGTAAAGGAAGTTGTACATGTCCTCTAAGTGGAATCAACACTACAAAAAAATCTGTGTCTTGCTCATTTTTCAAAATTGTCTGTAGGGATACAAGAAGTTTCGAGCCGAAGACAAAATGAACGATCCATTGCGTGAATGATTGCAATAACGTGCCAATGGGCAATATCTTATGTAGAAGAGTGGACATGAGTAGCCTCATTAAATTTTTAAAGACTTACTGCCCTTGCCACTACATATAAGGAGAGATGGAATTAACAACAACAATAGGCAATAGAATTTACTCAAAAAAAAAGAGCGTTTAAACTACTAAAAAAATATAATGTACATGTTGAACCACATGTGTCCTTAATCAACATATTTGAGACATAATTGCCCCATCGAAGATTGGCCATAACTTTATGTGAAGAACGAAGGCTGAATACGTAGCTCCGTATCGTATTCCACAAAATATTGCAGGATAAAATGCATCAGAAACTGCATGTGGTCCTTATATTAATCGCTATTCATTGTTGTAATTACGATATGAAAAAGTGACCTAAACATCCTTTTAAGGCAAAACAAAACCAAAATAGCAAAAAAAGAGTCTGTTAGAACAACTCCACTCATGTACCAATAGCTACAAAAAACAATGCAGCAATTTGTTCAAATACTTCAACCTCGCCCACTATTGATTTGATATGGGCACCGTACAAAATAGCCACGACTTCGACCTTGAGTTGCCCTAACTCTACTATGCTGCCCCGCACTTGAATCACCAGTTCCACTGCTCCTTCCCTTTGCAAAAGTCTCTCCAATAGAACTATTTTTAGATGGTTAGGAAAACCATATTGCAGTAGGATATTGTATGTGTACCTGCGTCATACCGCTAGCATTAAGTATCATCACCAACTTGAAATGACAAAAAGCAAAACAATACACGTGGTTCAGAAATAATTTTGTACTTGTGATAGAGACCAATTAGGAGGCGGTTGTGATGCCACTTCATTGTTAAGATGAGTATTTCCCTGCCTTTATTTCTTTTTCTCGGCACACCTCCTCTAGATTGGTTGTTATCTCCAATAGACTGGAAAAGGAAAGGATAAAGTGGAAATTTAGAAGTAAAGCTAGTGTAAGTGGACAACACATATAAGTGCAAGAAAAATATATATACCTTATTTTCTTGTTGACGATTAACTCATCTTTGCCACAATGTAGGTCTAGTGGTAGTTACATGGCATGATCGTGCATTATGACCAACCCCAGCACATTTTCCACATCACTTAACTATGTTCCTTCGACTGACAATGTTAAGATTACGTGGCTCATTTAGACCACATTTACGAGATTTCTTAGGCCTACCTGGTGGGGCTCTAAATTTTGGTGGAATTGGTGCGGCATGGCCTGATTGTGGCCACTCTTCTCGACCAGGCATAGGAGTGATGAATGACTGGTAAGCTGCTAAATGCACACTCTTCTTGTAGCATTCATGAACATACTGCTCATGCCTTTCAAAATTTCAAAGGATTGCTACCGTAGCATGCTTACATGGCAATCCTTGCAACTCCCATGCCCTACAGCTACACATATGCGCATTTACATCAATAACATGTCGCTCAAAACCATTTTCGACCTCATACATATTAGCACCAGAAGCTATTGTTGAGAAATTCCTAGCCATGCCACTCAGTTTCTCAATCCTCTTTAGTATGTTTGGACAAATTCCCTTGTCATACTTCTCCATTCCTTCTCTTTTCAAATTGAACCTTTTCATCAAACAAACTCTGTACCACTCAAGCATTGATATTATTAGCATCGCACGCGCTTTCAATATCATGAAATTAAATGACTCATTGAAATTGTTCACAAGCGTATCACACTTTGCACGATAACTAAAATGAGACTTACACCAACGAGACGCTGGAATGGTTGATAACCATTCTTATGCTGCTTCGCTCAAATTTTTCATCGCCTCAACCTTATTCTCCCATTCCCTTCTAGTGGTTGCATTTGCAATGGCCCACATCTTATCCTTGAACTCTTGACCAACAAATTTCTTTCTAAAGTTCTCGTACAGGTGTCTCACACAATACCGATGCTCACATGTTGGGTAGAGTTTCTCTAGAGTGTTGTCCAATCCCTGAAATGTTAAATAATGTAAGATGGTCGAACAAAAACAAAAAATATATATATGACATTGTATGGATGATTAATAAGATATACAATGCATACGTTATGTCTATCAGAAATGAACACAAGGCCAAGCTGACCTGGATCTCCAATGTCCTCTCCAAATATATCTAGAAACCAATGCCATGAGTCCTCAGATGCCGACTCCACAACTGCAATTGCAATAGGAAATATATTTTCGTTGCCATCTCTTCCAACTGCTCAAGCATGTGGCCCTCATATGGTCCCTTCAAAAAACAACCATCTAATCCTACAATTGGACGACACCCACTAAGGAACCCAACCTTTTGCGCACTAAAATATATGTAAATTCTTTCAAACATTGGTGCCGATCCCTCTATAGATGAGTCACACTTTATCTTCTCCCAACTTCCATTATCAGAAGATAACACCATATTTGCATAATCATAAATGAGGCCATACTGCTTTGAGTCGTCATCATCTAGAATTGCTTGTGCCTTTCTTTTAGCGCGATAGGCAGTATGGATAGGTATGTCCACTGCAATATCCCTCATTACATGACGCTGGATTGCACCAACTTCCCATTTTGGCCTATTGTCTTGAAATTCAAGTAAGTGCTTTCGTGCAAGGAAAGTAGACGTAATATGTTTGTCAGTAAAACTTCGAAGGCAGGTATACTTTGGGTAAAAGGACTTCAATTAGAAAGTCTCTTTGTCATTAAGTTTCAAACCATACACTCGCCATCCACATTCATTAACGCAATGGACTGATACTTTCGTAGCATGATTCAAGGCATATCTAAAGCTTACACCATTCCTCGATGCATATGCAAGAAGGCATTCCCTAAATATTTTCACATTAGGAAATTTCATCCCCACAATAAGCTTAGGTTGCTTCCCATCAACTTCTGTGTTGTACTCAACAAGTCTATCGGTTTGTTGTTCATCCTCTGAATCCGTTAAACTATGTAAATCATCGTCAATTTCCTCTTCTTCCCAGTCACCACCCCCAATTTCCAGTTGCCCAGGCTCATTCCCAATATTTGGTGCTGCATTGTAATTATCTTCATTGTCACATGGAATTGCAAAGTCATCCTGGGTTTCCTCATCACTTGTGTCACAGATATAGTCATCATCAGCAGCAATATTATTCGTCAAAGGCATATCTTCACACCTTCCTAAAATCGTATGCCTAACCTCCTCCATTGGCAATGCATCTAGGGCAAGTGGATTTAAAACATCCTCAACCACCATTGATTGTTTATCTATGTACAACATAATTGTGTATACACCTACAAATGATGGGTTCCCAGCATCATGATAACATCGTCATCATTTTTAAGGAGCCTTAGTCCATTGTGCAAAGAATAGCCAGGCATTACATAGTATATGGATGAACTTCTTGATTCGCCCAGCTCATGAAGAATACCTTCTATGTCAAGATAACTTAGTACATAGGGTCAACATCCCTTTTTACTTCAACAAAGGCATCCTTGTATGACCAAAACGTCCCTTTCACAATTTTTCCACCATAGTGAACCTGCAGATTAACCAAGCGTGGAATCACCATGCTTTTTTATATTGTAGAACCTATCATTGAGCACAATATTTGTTAGGAATATAGTTAAAAATTTTGCACATCTCCGAATGAGAGAAAAAAAAACAACACTGCATCATAACAAACTTAAAATCCAATGACAATGAATTCGAAATCATACATGTGTTTAACTAAGATTGTATAAAAAAATTGGACTGGTTCACGTAGCTCATATTGTAACATACAAAAACAACCAATTAAAATGAAGATACAGGTTCCATATCAATGCGGATTGACTGCTACATCATAGGATATAATATAGTAGTCATATGGCAAAACTACAGCTGAAATAGGTAATTTGTCCAAAAACAATAACATACGTTTCTATTTAAGGAAATAGGTGCACGATAAAAAGGAATGAGACATGTCGTGGATTTCAATCAACCATGGGGAATTTCATGTCAAACAAATCTTTTTTCTGCTGTTCATAAAACAAAACAATTATACTGACAAGACTAATTACCCAATTTCTAGCATATATTTCCAGACATATACTATCCTCAACTGGATGCTAATCACCGTAAAATCTGAAATTCCATCCTGATGGAAGGTTCATATTCACATTCGCAATGCTACTTCAGGAGAAGTTACAATAAATTCAAAGACAACGGCTTTGACAAATGGGAGTGCCATAATTGGTGCAAAGAATATCATGTTAATACTCAATTTAAATCACAAAGCTTACATAAAGGAAGTCCCGTTAAAAAGGGATAGATCCGTGTTGAACATCACATGAAAAAAAAAATTTCAACTGCCAATAGCCCAATTACAATCATATTGTGGCATTGCAAGAAGCAGCATGTGGATTATCATCTTCTTGAACCAAACTGAACTACACACGACAGATCAACAACATTGAAATCATGTTCATGATTCCTTCATCACATAACTTGAAATAAAACAAAGGAGCGACCTAATCCTAACAATCGATAAGAGAATTCCACCTTGATCGGCTTACATGCAGATGAAGCTGGTGTCAATAGGGTCTTCTACAGAAAAGCCCCAAGCATGTAGTACTAATTTCAAGAATTAACATCCCAAGTCATAAACCCTAGCTTTTTCGAAGCGACTCTCACAAACCCTAAATCAAAGGAATATCATGCTAATTGTCAGTTTCAATTGCTTATTCACACCATAGATTTACACAATCTCAAAATTTTGTTGTACGAAAATCAAAGAAAAGTTTCGTTGCCTCGACGCCGTAGTGAGGAGTTGCTCGGAGATCAACGCTTCCTCCACCTCGTCTTTATCTGCGTTGATGATGTTAGAGGGCTTAGGGTTTTCTTATGGAAGGAGTAGATTTCTCATGTCGGGTTTTCATTGTCCATGGCTGGTAGGGTTTCTCGTTTGACGATGATGGAGTCGGCAGACCATTGCTTGTTTGTATGCAGAGTAAGATTGGGGAAGGTCTATAACGAGAGGATTGTTTTTTTTTAAACTTGCACGTTGAAAGTTCGTAAGGAGAGGGTTTCCGTGTTTGTCCTTCCCTTGCTTTTTAAGAGCACGTGCAGAACACATTATGTTCTCTAACGGCTATTTTAACGGAACACATTACTACTTAACTCGGGTCAATTCTTTGTAAAAAAGGAAAACACAGATCAGTCATTTGTAAAAACACAAGTCAGTTATTTGTAATTTTCCCTATTTTAATTTGTATGAAATCCCAGTACCCACATGGACTGTAAAAATCACTTTCTGCAATAGAACCTTAAGAGATTGTTAATGGAGTTCTTGCTCTAATCCAACTTGTCTTTTCACTTTTTCTTTGTGTTGCACTTAGGCATGAAAACAAAACTGTTGATGTTACTCATTCTCAAATGCTATCATAGTAAATCGAGGTAAAGATGTAATCTAATCTCTTACTAACGGCCATTTCATATTTTTCTTGTTTCTTGCCGCTTTAAAAATAGATTTTCAGATAAACACGAACCATAATATGATTAGAGAAAAATTGAATATTGATCCTCTATTTATTTATTGATTTGATGATCCAATACGATTATTGAATTTATAATTTTCAATGATTCGATTTACATAGCAAAGGGTACGACAATTTGGGTTTGAGAATAAAATTAAAGTTTAAAATTTATAGAGGGAGCCATGCTTAAACCAAAAAAAAGTTTACCTCATTTAATCAAAGGGATGAGTTCGATCTTGAGTTAGGTGTTAAGTGCCTTATCTAAAAATTTCCTATCCTTGGCTTTTGGCTTATGGAACAAAACAGGTAAATGATATTGACAAGACTGTCCCTCGATTTTTCAATTGCAATATGAATTGAGTAATATGATATCATTTCTATATATTACAACATTGATATATATGTGTGTGTGTGTATTATGATTATATTATATTGTGTTATATAATATGATGGAAGAGTTTAATGCAATATTATTTATGTCTAATAAGACGGATACTAGTAATTCATTGTTTTTATCATAATATAAATAATCTATATATTATATTATTGATAAAATATGTTCGTTACATGCTGTCATGATATATTATTATATGTATTTTATAATCCAATAATTCTAGTTATTGATATTTATATTTATTTGACATATAAGACTATTTTAATGTTTTAATTAAGCTATCTATTTATATAATATGATTATGTTATATTATGTATTTATTGCATGACAATGATAATTTTAATTTAAAAATTAATTATATTAATATTCATAATATAATAATTTGTATGGCCATGAAGCTAGTGGATTTGGTAAGGCTTATTGTAATAATATGTGCGGTGTCGTGTGGTAGATCAATCACTAGCATTAGTTTAAGGATGATGACGGTTATCCTTTTGATAAACATTCAATAGAAAAACCTGTGGCTACTCATATAACAATTATTCATGGGAAATTGGGAATATAGTTGTCGAATCTTTTTTTTTTATAATTTAAATTTTTCATTAATGTGAAAATATGTTTGTTTGGATTGTCTAATTTTCATCTAATTATGTATTTGTATTTGATGTACATCTTATTTGTATATGATCTATATCTTGTCTATTTGATCTGCTTATTAATAAAAATATCTATTTTTTATTTATATATGTTTCTTGCTAAATATATATTTAAAAACAATAAAAAAAACTCTAAAACAACAAAAATAAGACGGACAAAACAAGACCTAGGTCTATTTGGATTGTCGGATTTTTATTTGTTTTGTATTTGTATCAAATCTACATCTATCATATCTATTTGGTCAATTTGTGAGTAAAACTATTAGTTTTTCATTGTTATTTATTTCTTAAGAAATATTTGTATCAAAATGACAAAAATATGGTGAAACAAATGAATTAAGGAAAAAAATAACAATTTAAAAAAAAATTATACAAATCCGCCAGATGAAAAAATAATCTCATGAATAGGCAAGTTGACCCTGTTTCTTCAAGAGACGAGGTTATAAATGGCCGACCTCGTCTCTTGAAGAGACAAGATTAAAGAGGGATGATTCAATCTCGTCTCTTCAAAAGACGAGATCAATTTATTTATTTTTAAGATTATTTTTACCTTAGTGGTACTTTTATAATTTTCTTTTCAAAAAATCAATATTAATTTCCTTTTCCCCTAAACAAATGTTCATTTGTAAAGGAAAAATAGGCTTGAATCTCACGTGGAGGCTGGCTAGGCCTGTCTTGGGTAGGCTTCCACGAATCATAAAACCTGGTCCAAAAGGTTTAGACGAAGCTCAGCTCACCATGAATGGGTAAAGCTCTAGCCTTTACTTAGGCCCAAGTGTGCGTCCAAGACCCATCCAACATCATATCAATTGAATAAGATAAGAACTCTTTGGCAAAGATTTCTACCATACCTAATCAGGACCCAACATAATCTTAAGAGCATTTGAATAATCAAAAATGGAATCTCGAGAAAAAATATATTATATTGAGAGCATAACAAAACCAAAACCGACCTTTTTCTGCCCTGTAAATGCGACGAGCCCTTAAAAGTGAAAGCAAACGACCCCCACATTGCTTGGCTAAAAGTCAGAAAGCTACCCATTAATTTTTTGAGTTCGACTAGACTTGGCAGTGGCACAATATCTTTAAATAATGGTGGGACCATAATTTTGCTTTACCTACCTCCTCAATGGATGTGTATTGGGACCATATTTTTGTCTTTGAAGACTTTTTGTTAAGGAAAAATTGCACTTGGTCTTCATTTATTCCGTCTTAATCATCCCCATGATCTTCTTTCATTATTGCTTACCAGAAACCTTTAGTAATGGTTTAATTTCCTTGAGTTTTAATGTCAATATCTTAGGCTTCACATTTGTCCCAATACAGATTTGTTTTCCCAAAGTTCTTATATTTTTCCTCATATCTTGCAAATGAATTTTAAGATTATAAATTCTTCTTTGCAACTCTAGCGAAACTATCTCTCTTGGCACTAATACAAGCATTATAAATTTTTTTATAGTTCAAAAATTTGTAATTTTCTCTTAGAGTAAATTACATTAAATGTATATATCTGAGGATAAGTTTATTTGAAATATCAACGTTTCGAATGGTTAAAAAAGAAATCAATACTTATAAATAAATTTATTTAAGGTATCAATATTTCAAGTGGTTGAAAAAAAGAATCAACGATTTACAAATGTATCAAATAAAGTATCTAGAATTGACTGTTGAGGAAAATTAATTAAAAATTGATTCAAATGCCGATATCTTAAATCAACTTTACAAAATATCGATATCTCATTTGATTCACTTTGTGAAATGTTAGTTCTTCTTTTTAACTACTCAAAACACTGATATCTTAAACATTGATAGCTCATTTGATTGTAAGGTAGAGGTCACAATTGTATTGGATTTTGCATTGTGCATTGAAGTTTAAACAACTATATAAGCTATTCGAGAAAAGGGTAAATTACACTTGATGATATTAAAGATAAAATAACATTTCAAATTGTTAAAAAGAGAAAACAATATTTTGCAAAATTTATTTATAAAATCATCATTTGGATTAGTTTTCAATTATTTTTTTAAATTTTTCTCAATAGTCAATTATGAATATCCCATTAGCTCACTTTAGAAAATGTTGATTCCTCTTTCTAACCACTTGAAATGTTGGATACTTTAAAAGAATTTGATCCTGAATATTAGTTCCTCTTTTTAACCACTTAAAACATTAATAAATGAACTTACCATTAAATATTAATACCTTTTGATGTTATTGATTATACAACTTACATTAAATTGTCAACTCTATCTCTCTACACTTGGATCATGAAAATATCTATTATAGATTAATATATTTCTCGAGATAAAAGAGAGAGGAGATAGAGAGAGATCCCTAATCCTAAGTCAATTAATCGGAATCTTTTTCTTATGAAAACCCCTTAGATTGCATTCCCTTTAATATAACTCCACCCTATGAATTTCACTACTAGGTTCACCCCTAAGTCAACAAATTTATATCACCATACCTGTAGGATTTCGTTTAATTTCATTCAATTGTGCATATCTACTTATTTATAAGATCTCTCTATCTATATGTACAGTATCAAACATTAAATTATTAGTCTAGAAATAACAATTTAACACATAAAGCACACACAATTAAATTAAAAGTATATAAAAATTTCCTTGAACTAAATTAAAATAATTCTTAAGATTGTAGGGTTATGCAAGTTTAGATACAAAGGAAACGAATCCCTCATTGAAAAATAACGAGAACTCAAAGAGTAGCAATTCATCATTTTAAATTCTGTTGATCTAACTCTTAAGTCTATTATCCTTTAAGAAACCTTAAGAAACTCTACAAAATGGCTTACCAATGCTCTTAAAGAATAAATCTATCCCCTCAGGGTTGTAAATGAGTCAAGTCATAATAAGACAATATTGAGCTTGAGCTCGAACTTGATGCAAAATTTTATAGCTTGAGCTTGGCTAGAGCTTGATCGAGCTTAAGGTCCAAGCTTGAACTCAACTTGAATAAATGCTTAGTAGGCTGAAGATCAACTCGATTAAGTCTGTTTAAGTTGAATTAATTGAAAATGTTTTTAATTATAATTAAAATAAATATTTAACTTTAGCTTTGATTCAAATTCAATTAACATCAATACTCAACTCCACCTCAATAAAGTTCGATTAGGCTCGCAAGATGATAAGGTTAAATATGAAGCTAAATTTGATAAATTACTTAAGTAGCTCAAGCTCGAATTCAATGCAATCATTTTTAAATCAAACTTAAGTAAACATCGAGTTGAGCTCAAGTAGTTTGTGAATCAACTTGATCATTTACACCCCTACACAACCATAAGTAACATTTTACAAGGTTTTATATAAGAAGATAAAAAAATTGTATGAAATAGTGAGGGGCACGGGTTAAGTATACGTTCATGATTCTCTCTGGATGCGCATATCAACTAGTAAAGTTTTCCATGGAGTGCACGATTGAACTACACAAGCATGTGTCCTAATTGTGTATCCAATTATACTAAACTTGGTTAAAATTCTTCTGTTCTTTTTGAAAATCCCTGAAATAGACATTTATTTTAATTAACCATCAAGACTAGATAAAAACACCCCTAAAATTTATAGGAATGTAGTTAAATTTAGCTTATAAAATAAATACATAAAAGATCTATCAAAGCTAACAAAAATAAGATAGGTATGTTGATAGGGACCATGGTTCAATTGAATCAAGATCTCATTCTAGAGTTAGGGTGTTGATAAACTTTGCACATCGATTTATTATTGATGAGCAAATGAAAATGAGATGAAGTATTTGCAGGCTATATGATGTACTTTGCTATTAGACATGAGCTAGTGTGTCTAAACATAGAGACAAGACAAAATTTGAAGGAAAAATTAAAAGTATCAAAGCTTACGCTCATGCCAAAGACAATGAGTGAAGCAGAGGAGGCCAAAGAAGTTCCAAAGGCATGCATAAACCAACTCATGCCTATGACCACAGCCATGCATGATGGCATGCTAATGTACAAACCCGTGAGCACAAGGATGACAGAGAAAACGAAGTGAGGGAGGACATCACTCCTTATGGCATGGCCATGTCTAGGCTAGTGCCTATAATCACACGGCTGCAATGTAGCCTAAAATAATGACTGATTGAGTGTCCAACGAAGCTCACTGACCGACACACATCCGTACCTAACAATATGTTATTTTGTCCTATTTTAGTTGCTTATTTTTTAGTTTCCTTCTATGTTATCTTGCCTTTTATGTTCCTTCATTGCTCTTGCCTAACTTGTGGGGGTATATAAGGTCATTGGGGTTATGTTAATAGAAGCCTATCTATCTTTTGACATTGAATGTGATCAATTGGCTTTGTTAGCATTCTTGAAATTATTTCCAAACTCAATTGAATAATATTGAGTTTTCTTTCGTAAGATTATTTGTTTTTGTTTTTATTGAACGTACATATTATCGATTGAGTA
Source organism: Combretum micranthum (assembly GCA_024138025.1). Lineage (NCBI taxonomy): Eukaryota > Viridiplantae > Streptophyta > Magnoliopsida > Myrtales > Combretaceae > Combretum > Combretum micranthum. Next base: position 2,398,408 of record JAMXBD010000047.1, read on the forward strand.
AAACAATTAGTTTGACTCTCCTATTGGTACGTCATATTTGAGAAGATGAATCATTCTTATTGTTTATTTTCCATTTTCATTAAAAATTACAAAAATCATAGACATATAAACACTTATTTCGAGAGGATATTTGAGAGATACCTTGTGAACGAATAGTATAAAAATTTAATGGTAAATTACATTAGAACGTCACAACAATTGGGGTAAGTTTATTTGAGGTCACAATGTTTCAAGTGGCTCATTTGAGTTCACAATATATAGAGAAGTTGATCAATTGAAGTTACCACTGATATGTGTCAATAAGAGAAAAATTTGATTAAAACTCAGAAAATCTGCTACGTTATGACATGTGTCAATGATGACTTCAATTAATCTAAACGTTGTGAGCTCAAATGAACCACTCAAAATGTCATAATCTCAAATAAACTTACCCCTAAATGTTGTGACATTTCGATGTAATTTAACCACAAATTCAATTTGCATCGTCCTTATTAAGGAATCTATTGAGTAACTCTAACATGAATTTTATCCATATCTTATGTATAGAAAATAATTTCACTAATTAAGCCTTTAACCCAATTCATTGTATTAGAAAGGTTTGATAGGACAATTATAAGGCTCGGAAAAAATAAGCTTAATTTGTGACGTTTGAGGAACATTTAGCTTAGTAAGCTTAATCATTGGATTGGTTTTCTGCTCTCAGCTTTATTCATTGTCTTTTGCGTGAAAAGTAGATTTCAAAAAAGGTCTTTTAAAGCTTATTTAGGTTTCATTTAGCTTCAAAAAGAGCTATATGGACTAATATGAGGTTATGGACTTATCTATATGAAGGCAGGTTTTCATCTTTTTTATTATAAGCAATTAAGCTTATTCAAGCCCATCTACAACCCATATCCATAAGAAAACAACTAATGAATATGAGTCATTGGATCATCAAAAGGGATCAATGACTATCAATAATATCAAATCTTAAGCTTTGATCATGTTGTTTATATATATGACCGAGTTTTTAAATCAGTTAACCTATATCTCAAATCTAAACCACGGTCAACACCTAAGCAAGTGCACCTATCATAGCAATATAGGAATTAAGTATAGATTCGATTTCCTCAGGGATCTTGACAAGTACTATTACTCACATTTTCCTATTATCTAACCATTAAAATAGAGTGGTTGTAAACATTAATTTACTAAATCTACTATTAACTATTGTTGTTTACTATTGTCGATTCACAACTTAATTCACTTAAAGAATAACTCAATTGTAAGAACACTTAGACTTTGCTTCACCACTAAATCTTATCGTGTAACTCAATAAATCTTCATTGACTTCTTAGTAATTTCTTGAACTGTTGAATCCTATATTTTATGTTGGCATCTTTCTCAAGATGACTAACCTCTAACCCTAAGTTTATCAATTAGAATCTCGTCCTAGATCAATAATAACTTAAGATCTCATTAAACATCGGAATTAATTAAATCAATCAATTAATTATAGAAGAACTTCACTATCTTATCTTTAAAGTTATGAGCAATTCTCATTAATAGACAAAATTCATTCAATAGAATGATTTCTCAATCGATTCTAATGAAATCAATTAAGAATCCTATATCATACACTATATAAATTTAAGAATAATCAAGCACAAGCTATCAATTTCAAGAAATCAATAATACTTTCATTAAAATTGTAGCAAGAGTTATATGAACCAGGCTTAGGGTTCCATAAAATCTAAGCTTATGAATTAATTCTCTATAAATAATACAAAACATATCAAAAAGCTAAAGAAATAATATAAGAACATGATAAGAAAAAGCATGTTAAGTCCAAACATCCTTGCAATTCAGTTTTGTAAAGGCTTAATGAATGGTCTCCTTGAATTTCTTATCACAAACCCTAAGAGACCAGGTTATGAATCTTTCTCTTTATCAAAACCCTATAATGCTCTATATTCTCTGTCAATTTCTATACATTCTATCTTAGCAATTCATGCCAAAAAGCAAACATATTCTTAGGGAGGCCGACATGACAACAAGGCAAAAAGTGAAAAATTCATGCAATTAAAAAAATCAGGTCACTAAGCATCCCCTTTGGCACGGATGGGACTCAAATAGTGGCTTCCGTGAAATTTCTCATTCAACACAACACACAGCTGCATGAAAGCCAGGGCCATAAACAGTAGTCGAAGTTCAAGCTGATCATTAGTGCGTCTCCATATAACATGCCAAGCACAGCTAATGAGAGTCAATGCCATCAACTGGTATCTTCTTCCTTCTTCGGGTAGGCTACATCGTAGCTAGTGAGACCCTCTATGAAAGAATTTCCTTCACACTAGCTTAGGGATGCCTGTACCATGCTCATTGTATTCCAACCTTTTTAATTCTTTGTTGGAATTTATGTTATTTCTTCACCAATTGATAGTGAAGTCTCCTAATAAACGCAATTTACCTAAAATCAACAAATAATCATGTTAAGTACCAAATTCTTAGGATTATTAATGAATATAAGTGCAATATTGAGTCCAAATAATCCTTAAATAAATAGAGTAAATTGTTCCTATCAACCATCCATTCTAGAATGATTTGACTATTATATCAACCTCCAAAATTTATAAATAAAAGACTGAGCTTCTCATTTAAACACATTCTTCTATGTTGTTAACTTGAGAGCAACACAGAAACCTTCTCTACAAAGGATGAAAGTGACTAAACGAATCAAGAAACATTGGATGAACCTATCGCCCTTGGCCTCACTCAGAAAAAAAATTATTATTATAATATATTTTAATATGAAAAAATATATGCATCATATATATTTATAATAAAGGAAGCTCTCTCCGCATGCAACACCATCCCCCCCCCCCCGGTGCGGGTGTCCCTGATTATGCACATCACCATCTCAGATATTCTCCAAGGTTGATCGATATGCTTATAGTACATGATCAATAATCTATTGCAACCTACTATATGGTATAATTTGTTTGAGATTGTACTTCAATTTTTCTCTTCAAACCAAACCAAACCAAAGTATGTTTTAGTCATTTTATGATTCTGTTTAATAATGTTTTCAATCTAGATTTATTATCTGGCTCATGGGTTAAACCATAAATAATTAAAAATAAATATATAAAATTTTGGTTTTATTCAAATTACTTTTATTTTTTCCTCCTACAAGGAATAAATATAAATTATTCATAAGGATTTAATAATATGCAATCCAAAAATAACATAAAATAATATGTTGTAGTCTTAAGTTTGTGGTCATATTGGAGATGGTCTCCTAAATATATTTAGCTAGAAATGATCCGCTAAATTTATCACCGTACTAAAATGAAACATGTGTCTACCGTTGTTTAAAAAAAATACAAAATAGAAATTGTACAAAAATAATTAGCAAATTAGTATCATTGTTTCACATATTAAAGTGGAGATACCATAATTTGTTCTTGTGTTGCATGTACAAGTCAAGATATAACAACTTACCCAATCAAAGTTTTAGGTGCTAGGTATCGTATATTGAGTGTGCGATACAGATTTGAAATTTATCCCACGTCCAACGTGCGATACACATACATTGTTTTAAAAAAAAATGTGCTGCACCTCAAGGCTCCAAGGTGAGATGCAACGATACTATTCCTGTAATTTTTTTTCATAATTTGATTTTGTTGAATTTTTTTTTAAATATATTATATATATAATATTCTCCACTGCATCATAATATACTTTTGACTCAAAATACAATTGTAACATAAAATCAAAAGTTGAAGATGAAATTCTTTAGAAAGTGGTATTTTAAATACGTTTCTTCTACGGTGTATTTAAACTGAAAAGAAATGAGTAGAAGAAAAAAAATAAAAATGAAATGAAATATTATGGTTCTATTACAGTAAAAAATGATGATTCAAGCTTGGCATCTTTCGCTGAAAATTAAGAGTGATGCCTTTAAACTCTAAAGCTATTAAGAAAATAATTAAAAAATTATCCTTATAATAATCTTTAATCAAAGTAAATTAACTCTATCATAGTCATTTTCCCTTTTCATATTCTTTTTGGATAATCAACTCTTTCCTTCCTTTTCTTTCGTATTCTATATTCCCAAAGACAAATTGAAGTTTATTTCTAAATTCCTAGTGCAAGTGCAGAGCTTTCATCATGCCGAACAAGAATATCAACATTCAATAAAATATATATATAAAAAGATGAAAAACAGCAACGGCCGAAATGCTTTGTTCAGCGCCGCATCATCTTTTGTTGTTCCAAAAGCATCCGAAACTCCTTAAAGAGCATAATATATCCTTCTTTAATAGCAATGTCAGTGGCCAAAAAAAAAAAATAGCAATGTCAGCGATCGTCAAATCCCATCATTAACCCAAAAAAAGCCAACCATATTAATATTTTTCATTTCAGTCATCGAATCATTACACACCACTCTCTCTCTCTCTAAGTCCAATCTACATACAATATCAACGTATTTGGAAATCTATGTAGAATTTTGGAAACTATTTGCAACCTCTGTATTGGCTTTCTAAGGAGAAAAAGTTCCTATCTTTTCTTTCCCTTTTGCATCGGGTGGCTGTCATTTTCATTGAATTCACACGTTTTGTCTGATTCACGTTCATAAGTCATTCACACTCAAAGATTTTTTTTTGTCTAATTGAGTCGTCTTCATTTTAAGCAAAATTCCATCTTTTTGGAGCTCTTAATGATTATTTAAGAGCTCATGATCGAATTTTGAAGAAAAAATAATATTTCTTCAATTGGGTTTGCATCAAAATTGTTTCTTATTATTGGGTTCCATTGGTTGAACCTTTGTCTGCTGTAGTGTAGAGAGAGACAGAGGGAGAGATGGCGATGGCATGGAAGGAGTTTTGGACAAAGAGGACAATGGTGGGACTCGTGCTTGGGCAGTTTCTTTCTCTTCTTATTACCTCAACTGGTTTTTCTTCTTCTGAACTTGCTAAGAAAGGTGTGAATTATTACTTTCAGTCCTTTATCTTATAATGAACTTGCACTTTGGTAAGTTCATGATCAACCTGGGAATTTATTATTAGAAATAATAATAATAATTTTTTTTAATTTTTAATGCCATTGTCCGGCGCCGGTCAATGGAAGCTTTGTAATTATCAAGGGCTAATGGGGCCATACCTATAATGCTAAGGACCAAGTGATAGGAGTACCTATATTGATGATATTGAACATGAACTGAGGGCAATTGTATTGTTTAAATGAAAATAAAAGCTCTTCTTTTGGCTAACGATTAGTCTTGTACTTTTGGGTTTCAGGAATTAATGCACCAACTTCACAATCCTTTCTAAACTATGTGCTATTGGCACTTGTCTATGGAAGTGTTGTGCTGTATCGCTGGAAAGCTCTCAAGGTATTAAGTTTTACACCCTATTTTTCTTTTTTAGGAGAGGTAAGTGGATGGTGCTTGGAACACCTATCTTTGGCAACATGCTCCACATCCTCCATTGGAAGTATGCCAAATGAGCATACGAGACTGCGTATGGTACCGTATGTAACCGCATTTGTTTATATGGCAACACCCTCCACGGACCACCTATATATTTTTCTTTTTTTAGTTGGTGTTGAGGGTTGACTGAATAATAAGACCAGTACTAGATAAGAGATGGATAGTTTTGCCAGAAATAAACAACCTGTTGAACTTAAAGTGGATGGTAGTTGACCCTAATAGTAAGTTGATCCCCACATCAAGACTTGACTCATCTAGCTAAGCAAATCCTGTCTTTTCAAACATAAAATTCTTCATTTGTGTTTACTTCCACTTGCTTTTTATTCAATAATCAAATGTAAAATCAATCCGGTATCCATGAATTTAAACTATTAGATCAATGACTTTTGGATTTGAATCTAACATCATAGTAGAGCAGCGACCCAGTTAGCTGCGCTTTGAAATTTGGTACTTCTATTTCTTGGTCTTTTTGATGTTTACTTCTCCACTCTACCATTCTCAGTATTAACATAAATTACGGACGAAGCTTGAGACTTAAAGATCCCATAATACTTCTTCATTCCCTGTGCGCTTGACCTTCTTGACTTCAATATACTTTGAACTGGATGTTTTAACTTATGAGTACAAGAATGCCTCACTTTATCAACAGAACATATTGATTCCTTTTTCCTCTCACGCTACCCTGTCTTGGAAATTTACCACAATAAATGAGTGATGGAGTTTTTTCATTTTCTTTTCCTTTTTTTTTTTTTTGGGGGGGGGGGTTGGTAATGTTTTGGGTGGGGGTGGTTGTTGAAAGAGTAATGAAGTATATCGTTATCTTAAGAAAGTTCTGCTGATTAAACATGCATTTAATGGGAGTTTGAATGTGTTATATTTCAAACATTGTACAGGCAAAATGGTATTATTATGCAATCCTTGCAATTGTCGATGTAGAGGCAAATTTTCTGGGTAAGTCCCCAAGGTTTGAACTTATTCTTGTTTAAATTCTTCAAATTTAGTGACACACACTAGCACAAGGAACTCATGAATAGGCACTAAGGTTGTTTATCCCATACTTTCTGCTGCTATATGTTATCTAACAAGTGCATAGGTTTTTGGTTTTATGCTGTCATTGGAATAAAAAACAGACTAAAGGATCCTAAGAACCAATAACTGTTTTTGTTTATCCATGGTGTTTTTCCCTTCTTTTGAGCAATTTCTACATTAGCTGAATAGGGCTTTTCCTATGCCTACCTTGGAATATGTTTTTTTGTCTCCTCATAAAATGCAAAACAAAAAGATAGTATTGTTCAGACTTTGACAAGATAAATTACAAATTATTAATAAAACATTTGCTATACATTGTTGTTATAAAAGATAACAATGAATTAAGTATGATGATGTAGAAAGATTTATCATCCATCACATTCTATGTGAAGGATGTTACTTTTGTTTTTTGCTTCATTACCATGCTTCCCTTATCAATTAAGACTTGGCTATCTTTTGATTACGGTGGTATAACAATATTAGAAGGTGTATCTTTATTTATTTAAGGAACAATTATAGTTTATTTATATTGAAACTTTTTTACAGTGTAGATTGAGGTTGGTTATTGTATGTTCTGTTTAACTTTCATTTACTTTCAGTGGTGAAGGCTTATCAATACACATCTATAACAAGTGTCATGCTTCTGGATTGTTGGTCCATCCCATCAGTAATGTTTCTCACCTGGATGTTCTTGAAGACAAAGTACAGATACAGAAAGATTGCCGGGGTTATGGCATGTGTTGCTGGCCTTGTCATGGTTATCTTTTCAGACGTCCACTCTGGTGATAGAGCAGGTAAATTTAATTAAAAAAATTCTGCCATTTTGTGAATCTCCATTGGTAAGGGATGAATCACCATTTTTTTCCCCTTTCTTTCCATAATAAATCACCAACTGTTGAGACAGAAGAAAACTCATCTGCAACTTATCTCTGCTTTTTTCTTCAGAAATAACTCTTGTTACTCAATCTTGTTCATTGTGCATGAAATATACAAGGTGGAAATTGAGTAGAATTATGATCACAGTGAAGGCAATAGAATATGTTCTTCATTTCAATGTACCAGCTTGTCAGAAAAAGTCTATGGTAGTTCGGACTTCGTATGGTGAAATGTAACTTGTTTAGACCATTAAACTAGTACAAGATATGGATTGTTATTTTTGGAATCAAAGGCATAGAAATATAGAATCCCAGGACAAGAGAGAGTCACTCCTCATTTGCATTTCAAATGGACCAGCTTGCTGAGGAAAGAACATGGTAGTTATGACTTCATGTGGTAAAGTGCACAGCTTTTTTAGACTGTTAAACTAGTACGAGTTTTCGAATGTCATTCATGGAATCAAAGACATAAACATAAGAATCCCAGGACAAGAAAGAGTCGCTCCTCATGAGTTCACTTGCCCTGGGATTAATTTTAGTATTATTCCCTATTCTTTACATAAGCTTCAGAATTTCATTAGAATGTATAAAAAGCAAAATAGTCTATGTCCATACAAGATATACAACGGACTGGTATTGTTAGGAAGTTAATTACACCCTGTAAATATGTCTATGCTTACCGTAACAAGTAGGGGCAGCAAGTAGCAGAGCAGTAGAGTAGCAAGCTCTAGCTCTAGTAGATTTTATTAGCATTTGTACTAGGCTATTGTATGTAATGCGTCTTAAAGTACTGAAATGGCAGCATATATGTGTGTCTACACTTGTATTGCACACGTAAGTGAAGTGATTATGGGTCAGTTGGGCCATCATGTTGTGGGAAAATTTTTAGGAAGCAGTTAAAAAAAAATTATGGGAAAGTGGTAATGTGTAACTGCTACTTCATACTAATTAGAGGCAGAAAGAATGAAAGTAAGTACTATCCTATTTTCACAAAAAAAAACCCAAAAACTTGTGAGAACATTGGATCATCTAACTTTAGGATAGAACCTCAGATAATTGTTAATCAATGTATCACCAGGGCTCAAATATGATCCTGTATCAGGTATTTCCATTTGAATCAAAATGCAGACTTGATTTGTCTACATAAATGATTGGGAGTTTGCCAAAAGATGACAGAACATACATTTATTTTGAAGACAATGAACTTTCAAACCTTGTATCATTAATATCAGGAACATGTCTCGCACTTAGACTACATAGCATCATTGAACTGCTGATTAAAATTATTGAATCGATGGTTGTCTAAAGTGGAAAACGGGGATAGGATGAAGTGCTGTCCATATTTCAAAATATGGTTCAATTTCATGGATTGAAATATGAATTTAATGCTTAAACTTCTTTTCTATTGTTTTGATTAATCTTGTCATCATCTTCCTGGAAGATATAAATCAGGCTCCTGTTCTATTAAGCTACTTTCCCTTGAAGAAACAGCACGTGTATCATCGCCGGATGACATTGTCAGCATGCATTTGTTTGTTGATTCTTTATGAATACTTGACATTTCATTTGTATATACGCCACTTAGGATTATTCTCATATTATTTCATTTGCAGGGGAAGCAATCCCCGCAAAGGAGATGCACTTGTCATTGCAGGAGCAACATTGTATGCCATCAGTAATGTTAGCGAGGTACAGAAATTTAATTAGTTTTTCAATGGTTTTAAGCGTTTCATGTCACCTTACATATAGCCGTAGGGTGAATCTGTGATATGTTGAGACAGAAGTATCTCAGACTTGAGTACCTTGCTTTATGGAATTGAAGAGCACAGATGTATCACTGATATGTGGGATTCTGCACCATCTTACTGTCTGGGTGTCTATTCCCTAGTGTTTCCTTTCACCTATGTAGCTGATTGTCTGGTAATGCTTGATTCAAGCCTATCAAAATTGGGTCACCCTATTTGGCAGTAACTGCTACTAACTCCTGTGGGTTGAATCAAGCAAGTGGCATGCATGCTTTAATTGATGAGCAAAATTTTGAATGTTGTCACTGATATATGGTTTCAGGCACACCTTGGCTAGTGAATAGATGATGTGACTAGTTAAAACAGGCAGTTAGAACTTAAAAACCGGGATTTAATCTCTGTCTGGCTAACATGTGTTGGAATGCACATGAGGAAGTTGTATTCTTATCAAAGAGAGTTATTGACATGATCTTTACTGCAATATCTTCTTATGGCAAATTGGTTGTTTGGGATTTGCTAAATCAAATCTCTCTGTTTGCCAGGAATATCTTATAAAGAATGCTGACAGATCTGAACTGATGTCCATGTTAGGATTTTTTGGAGCTAATCAGTGCTATTCAAATGTATCCTTTTTCCACCAAAACTGATGATGTATGGCATTTATGAAGTTAATTTGTCTACCAAGCATTGTCATCAATCTTAAGAGATTTTGTTTTTATTTAAAAAAAAAAGGACTCCTGGAGGGAGGTGACTGCTTGTGCACTTGGTAACAATTTTCTATTCTAGAATAGAACATGTTGTGCAATATTCTCCAACTTAAATATATGCATGGAGTGGCTAAATGTATTATAATCTTCAGAGGACCTTAACTGTATCTCCAGAAGCATTCTCGAAAGGCATGAGCTCAAATCAATCCACTGGTCTGCTGGGGCTGTAAATCTCTATCTTTCTGCATTTAATTTGTTTTGCTATGTTATTTTAGGCTTGTGCATGTATATGCCAGAATTCGTGCATTTGTTGAAAATTCTTCATTATAAAGTAACTAGCACAATCTCACTTCTTAATCTAATTTTCTTTTTCATTCTCCTTGCAGGCATTTCCATTCTTTGGATTTGCAGTTGCCATGTTCTTATTCTACTCATTCGTACCAATCTTGCTCAAGGTACTATCTTGTGGATGCTGGCTTGCAGCTCATTATTGATATGATGCAGCCATTGAAAAACTCCATTAAAAAGTTCTCTATGTTATGAAGCCAAAATCAGGAATTCATTTACATCTGCTTGTTTTTGAGGATATTCCCTCTTGCTACCATCTTGACTGGTATAATTCTCAGGAATAATTTGTGTAATACAATCCATTAAGCCATTTTTAAGCTCAAACGCTTTCAATATAATGAGTTCACACCCATCTATGATCCAGTAGACAAAACTGTTTATTTCTAAGTGTGCTTCTCCACATCCATCTTTAATTCCTTCATTTCTTTTTCTCTGCCTTTGTAGATAAGTGGGTCCACCATGCTGAACTTATCATTGCTGACGTCGGACATGTGGGCTGTTGTGATTCGCATATTCGCATACCATGAGAAGGTTGGTTGATACACCCTATAAGACCAGTTGGAGAAAAACTCATTGGGACCTCTTTAAGAGAATTGGCCCAGTTTCATTCCAATATTAATTTACAGGTTGATTGGCTTTACTTTGTCGCCTTCGCTGCTGTTGCCGTCGGGCTAATTATATATTCAGGGTAAGCAACGTACTTTTGAACATGTTGAGAAAGCTTGGAAAGATAGAGCTAAGGATTCATACCAGCTGCTCTTGAATAAAAGCTATTTCCAAGTTGTCATATTTCTGGACACGACATGCTGTGATAATTAAATTGACTTAGCCACCTAAATCACATATAGTTGGTGCTTTTTTCCCAGTATTTCAATAATGCCCTTTTTGGCTGGTCCTGCAGTGGTGACAAAGATGCAAATCCTGTTCGTTCTGACGTTGCTGATGAAGAGGCTCAGCGGAGCAAACATACTGATGAGGAGGTTTGCTCTAGTAACTGCAATCGAAGTGCTGCTGCTGGAACCTCAAAAGCAGGAGATACCAGCAAACAAGAAAGGGAAGCCATGGAGAACAAAAATGTGGGCAAGGATGAACAAGGAAAAAAATCATGACCTAAGAATTGCCTCATACAGAGGTTTGCAATTACTTCCAGGATTGACCCAGTCATGAAAACACTTGGCATAGCTAGCTGCAACAAAGATGGGACCATTTTGACACAAATTTTGCTGCAACGACCGATTGTGATTGTTTGGGATTTTATCTATTTTAGACTCAATATGAACCTATAAAATTATTGTTTGTAATACAAATCCTGGGCATATTAAATTCTTACATGAGGCTGGATTGACGCTCGGAAAATGGTTTTAGCTAGGGATGTAAGCGGGTGGATATTTATAGGGTATCCGACCTGCCCAACCCGATAAATGCCCTATAGGGTATATTACCTATAAGGTTTGGGATGGGTTTTGGGGTCAATAATAAAATCCTATAGGGTTTTGGGATAAGTATAAAACCCATTAGGAAACCAAAATCCGTTTAAATATATAAATATATATATTATATTTAGCCTCAGTCTCTGAAATTAACCAGCTGTGCTCCATTAATTATAAAGCTTTTTTTTTCTTTTTTATTAAATCATTTAGAAAAAGTAAAAAACCCTAGGATAGTAGACTAATACTCCATGGTCTCCACTTTCAGTCTTGGTCTTAGCTCACTCTTGTCAAATTCAAGCCTCTCACTCCTGTCAAATTCAAGCCTCTCACTCCTGTTGCTGTACTGTTTTATTCAATGATTTTCTTCTCATGGAAATGATTAGGATTTTATAAAGAGGATTGAATAAGTAATGATAAAAGTTTTTTTCTTAGTATATAAAGTGGAAACGCATCAGAAATAGAAAAAAAAAAAAAAAAAACATTTATAATGACGTTTTTAAATATTTTATTATGTAATTATTCTAATTTTATATCGAGTTTCGGGTATCCTATAGGGTTTGTCCAGCGGGTTTTAGGTTCATGGACAAAAACCCTATAGGGTTTGGGATAGGTTTTAGGAATCCTATTGGGTATCGAGTTCGGACTCGGGTTTTAGTATACCCGTCCCGGTTGTATTCCTAGTTTTAGCTGTAGAGATATAGCATAAGGTAGCTCTTTGGCACTTTCGACTGTTGTCCTTTATAAGGAAATATGGTATTTTTCTAAAATAATTGCGGAAATATGGCAAAAGAAAAAGGTATTCCAAATATAAGAGTCAAAAGCGTATTTATGATCAAAATTGATTTTCCTATATCTAGCCAAAACATCATCCTAGTAACAAAATTCAACCCCATTCAATATATACTCAATCAAACAGTAGTCAAGTTCAATAAAAGATACAATAACATTAATTGTAATAAGTTTGAAATTGTTCTAACAAGTATAATCAAATACAATAACACTTTTTTTTTCTAATATGCTTTATAATTATAAATATCTAGTCCTATATATTTCTAAGGGGGCATGTCCTGTGATTATGACCATCTTCTCTACACACACTACAATTGAGCATATTGGGCTAGCCACGAAAATCTATTTCCACCTTGTGTCGCTTTCTCCTTAGTTTACTCTTTCCACGTGTAACATTTTGATCAAGTACTAAAATTGAGAAGCTTGCTTGAAATGACCTACACTAAGTACACTAAATTACATTGCATAGGTGTTTTGTATGTTAATTTCATGATTTGATTGTGTTATAGATTATGGGTAGTTTAATTGACGATATGATAAATTACTAGTATTGAAATATGTTAAAACTTAATTGTATGTGTATTGGTGTATATATATAACTGTAGTAATATATGTGTGTGTGTGGTGAATTGAATTATGTTATAGGATATGTATTATTTGATGCAATGAAATCAACATTCATTTTCTTTAACTTTAGCCCTAGCCTATCTTTTCATCAGCAAACCAAGCTCATACACACACATAGCCCAAAGCCCATGTCTAAATATCTTCTAAAGGCTTCTAAAATGCCTCAAAAGTAAAAAAGAATGAAAATATCAAAATCCTCAAAACAACCCTAAACCATCATCTCTCTCTCCCCTTTCTATCATTTTCCTAAACACAACCAAGCACAAGTTTCTCTCTAAACTTTAACCCACAAGATCCTAAATAAAGAATTAATCTAAGGAACAAGTAGGAGCAAGAATTTAAGTTAAGGAAGTAGCAAGAGAAGTTTGATCGATCTTAGTATCCATAAAAGTAAGTAAAGTTGATTTCTGCATGTTTTATTTAACTATGGTTTTTAGTTGATGTTGATGTTAACTAGGAGTAGAATTTTGATGCTGTAGACAAACTAATGGTATGCCAACATGTATGTTGAACTAGAATTGCAAATTGGCATATGTACTCTAAGTGTTTGAAGAAATGAATTTTGACTTTATGATGAATTGAAATGTGTATTGATGTTGTTAGTGATAAATGAGTAGGAATTTAGTAATTAGGTTGATAATAGAGTTCAATAAGCATGAATGATAGACTTATGTTTTAGGTTAGGATTATTGTACATATACATGTGAAATTAACATATGAGTACAAGTAATCTTGATGATGTTTGATATTATGTTTATAGGTTAGTTCTAATATGTTTTTACAAACAAATAAGATCTTAATAAAGAGTTAGTGGCTATTATACTTCAAAATTTTTGAAACAAGCATCAAAGAATCAATACCTTGTTCATCATGGGCGTGTTCTAGGCCATTACATCCTCGAAATCATATTTTCCTAATGATTATGGTCGTGATGTGACCCATGATCTCTCCTAAGTGCTTTTTAAAATGTGAAATGGTCTCGATCACAGCTATTACAAAGGCCTTTATCTCTTTTTTATGGTTTTAAAGCATGGTATGATCGTTACATAGGGCATAGTATCCTTGGGAAGTTTTTAGAAAAAAATTTTTTAGCAAGGTAATTATGGGCGTATTCATTTATACTACCTACATCACAGCCATGATAAAGGGTGTTCTCCTATTACAGGCATGACAAGGCCAATTGTATTCATCATGGCCCAAGATCACAAACGTGATGGTGCCCGTGATATCCATCACAACCCTTATCATGAGCGTGACAGATCCCCTAATACTATTCATAAAAAAAAATAAAAATAATAAATGAATAATAATAGACAGGTGAATTGTGAAATATGATGTATATATTTATCTTTTATAAGTATGAAGTTGTATGATGATTTGAACTTTGTTTTAAGTTGATGAAGATTTAAGGATTTAGTATTCACCTATGGATTAATGTTATTTCATATGAAATGAATTTCCTCGACAGGTTCCAATACCCGTTTGAGTTTGAATACATGTCTTTTATCTAATAAATCCAATTATCTAGGTATACAATAACTTGTTTGTTGAATGTTGGGTTAGACATTATTAAAGCAACTCTAATTAAAGATTGGCTTAAAATTTGTTTGAATTGTTTGTGTGTGTGCCATTGCATCTGGTTCGGGAGCGGCAACCCTGTTAACGAGGTTAACATGGTAGTTAGACTCTTAGGCCACCCCTGTCATGATGTAATGACTTTCATAAGTGGTTCGGTGGGTAATCAATAGGAAGAACAGTACTGGAGTAACATTTACTTATTCTTAAGAGGAAATAATATGATTTAATTCATGTTTATGGGGAGACTGAACTAAGTGATGTTATGGATTAAGTTAAGTAAAGTTGAGTAACAGTTGTGAATCCTAGATGAGATTATTATTTGTAAAGTTATATAGGAGATATAAGTATCCGAGCTGCTTGTATCAACCATCTGAATAGCTGTTGTTACTCAGTACCCCGAGTCCCTAAAACTTACATCGGAGTTTGAATACTCTAGTGTTGATTTGTGTTACTTAACTAAGAATAATAATGTTCTCATTTCTTGCATTACATTAGCTTAGGAGTGTATGTCACTATGTATTTGTTTGTGTTACTATATACTGGGTCCCTGACTCACTTTTCCTTCTACAAGTAATGATGATGATGATGAGTATTATGATGACTTAGGATATGGTATGGCTTGGAAGCCTTCCTTGATGAGTGGGACGATTAAGGTGCTAGACTATTCCATTTTAGTTTTCTTGGAAAAGATAAAAGCAAGACCTTGTTTTTGAAATGTAATAATATGTTTTGTAATATAAAGCACCTTTCTAGCACGTATATTATAAGTTTGGTTAAATAAGTACCATGGATGATGGTGCTATTTAATGTATTTATATAAAGTTATCTACTCTTAAATGTGTAGTGTTTGTAAAGTTTTGTATAACAACAGGTTGATCAAGCAATGAGCATAAACTCCTTCTTTTTCAAACAACCTTACATATAATATCCTCGTATATTATGCGTGGTTAGGGACTTAACATGTGAAGTTTCAAACATAGTATATGCCAGGTCTTTATATTACTAGAGCAAGCCAGTGAAGTTCATCACCAAGAGGAAGGAAATGAGCATTATAAACCTGCAACTGATTAGACCACCTATTCCGATACCCAACAAATGAGTTACTGTCTACCCTTACATGAGCATCCATAGCTATAAAATATGAATAAAGGATCTGATATATCTGCCATTTATTGTAGTCACATGTATGATTTACAATATCAACCTTTTGTGTTCATTCACCTCCCTTTGGACCATACGTAAGACGTTGGCTTCCCGTATAGATTTCAACGAGCCCTGTGCTGCGATGGAAGCTTGTCACTTGATGTCCACTAACCTTACCACTCCATTTGTTTAGCATTTTCAATACATATTCTGTGAATATCTCATTTCTTTGATTATCCGCCATGGCTTTAGCATGCCTACTCTCCCAATTCATCACACAATTGTAGAATATTTTTCTCACTACTCTTGTTCGAATGAAAACCTAGGGTTTAAACTATCATTCACACTATAATCACACAAATGTGAAATGAAATATGAAATATAGCTAAAAAGGGAAGAGATCTTTACCTTTACAATCAAAGATCTAACGCTCGAAAGTGATAGGATTGGTTATGTCGCGCCTCTAGAGTGGTATTTTGGTGAGAAATGTGTTTTCATATTTGTGATGGGCTGAATTCACCCAAAATTTATATCATATATATATGGCTACACATGCGCCCTCTCTGTCATATATAAACAAAAAAAAAAAATTAGCCAAAATCATTTTGTTAACTCACATCACAAACACGACCATAAATTTCTCTCCCAACTATCACTCCAAAGGTGTGAGATCATCAACCCTTTCACTTCCTAGGCTTAAATATTCAATCGTTAAGGAAAACATATCTTCTCTTTTGTAATTTCTCTTATTTCACTCCACACTGGTGTCATTGTGGTGAAAGTAAGAGTTAAAACCTTAGAATTTCTATTTTATAGTATGTAGGAGAAACTAAGATGTTATCCTATGTCGTATGTCTAAGTTTGATGTGTAATTGTGTGTATGTGTTAGTGCAAATCATATGCATGGGTCTTCTGATGTTTAATGGTCTGTGTATTTATTGGTCAGTTGTATCTCATGTTGCATATCAAAAACTGATGAGTCTATTTTGCTAGCATTTGCCTTGGTTTTAGGCTTTTTGTGCTATTGTTGTCTTTATTCTCACCATAAGTGTAATTAGATTGAAGTTGTTATTCAATTCAATAGTTGAAGTTATTTTCACCTGCACGGTGCAAGGCATATGGAGCCTGGACCATTGGACGATTCCATTTTATCACAGCAGGACACACATAAGTTAGAGGACATTTGAATTGCACAAGTACATGTCAACTATCACACATCGTTTATATTTTCAAATGGACAATGACTAATTTTGTACCTTTCTATCTATTGCAGGATGGAGGAGATTAAGGGGTATGCCACCAGGCAATGACTATGCAGCGTCGTGAGTTATAACTATGCTATGATGATGGATGGAATCTAGTGGATCCACGCATGATCGCCCATCTCCAGATGGTTGGTTTTTATTTAGTCAGCTAGTTACCATACATCAAGCTTGATGGCATCTCATCACTGCACTTGTTGAATGATGGAGGCCTAAGACTCATACTTTCCACATGCCCTCTAGAGAAGTCACCACACTCTCCAAGACATGGAGGAAAAGCTAGGACTACAGGTTAATGGGCAACCTATCATGGGTAACACCAATCTAAATTGGACCAACTTGTATTTAGAATTACTTGGGAGGGCATCAGGAGATTCTGGTGGGAGAGGAGGCCACATCAACATGAATTGGCTATCTGACAATTTCTACGAGCTGCCATTGATGCGAATGAGATTACTGTCATGAGGTACACTCAAGCATACATTTTAGTACATGGTTGAAATGTTGCACATGGAAAGGGTAAGCCAAGAAGAAAGCAATACAAAATGAAAATGGATCTCAACGGCCGGTCCGATACGCTCAATTGTAGCATGTGTAGAGTAAAGGGTCATAATCGTAGGACATGCCCCGATAGAAATATACAGGACTAGAAACTTATAATTACAAAGCATATTAGGAAAAAAAAAGTGTTCTTGTATTTGATTATGTAGTAAAAACAATTTCAAACTTATTATAATTAATATTATTATGTTTTTTATTGAACTTAACAACTATTTGATTGAGTATTTGTTAAATGAGGTTGAATTTTATTACTGGGACAATATCTTGACTAGCTACAAGGATGAAATGGAGCTACAAAAATAATTATTTATAGTAAGTTTGAATGATAATATATATTTAGAAAACTTATGTATAATTATCTGTATTGCAGGTGGATTACACTCTCTTCATAAAATAAAGAGGATATATGTGGCACAATATCCTCCTAGTAAAATTAATTTTAGTCAAAGATGCATGTATGACATGTGCCTTTGACCCTTATATTTGAAATATCTTTTTTTACCAACATATTTCCATGATTATTTTCGCAAAGTACCATATTTCCGTACAAAAGCTTCGAATGCTTGAGTCTGCAATCTAATTGACTTTGTTTTCTGCATGTTATATAACATCAGTTCATGAAGATATAGACTTAAAACCAGTGTGACGATTTGACCATATGGAGGACTTTCTGCCATTAAGCATTGTACCAATCACAAAGAATGTTTTAAATGTGACTTATGTCACATGGTAGCGCGCTTCCCCACGGAATTGTAATTTTTGGACTCTGCATATAACGCCAATGCCTTGAATCTGTGCAAGGCGGTAATGACTCCCACCAAACGCAAAAATATGAACACACCAAATCTGAATATAAAGAAAACCACAAAGGAAAATAATTTGGTTATGCTATTAAAATCATTCTTAAAAATTGACATGTCTGCACATAGATCAATACAAACTGTAAGTTATTCAAGACATGCAGATACCCCTCAGCAATTCTGAACATGCTCATTGAAGAATTACATCTCTTTGTACATGACTACATATCCTGAAGATATCAAAAGCAACAATTTGTCAACTATAACGGGTGGCAAAGAGTATCCGAAACAAATAACCAGGTTCATATTCAATAGACACACCCACCCCCAGTAAGTGAAAGCCTATTCATCAAAAAGTTACATTCCTTTATACATGAATAGATATCCTGAGGTGTATGAAAAGCACCTGTTTATTGCGAACAGCATGTTAGCAAAGATGCTTTTGAATAAGCAACTTTATTTTATGTTAGCAAAGAAAAAAGGCTACTAAAATTATGACGTTGCATCAATTCTTGAGCAAAGCGTTACTGAAGTTGAATTAGAAAGCCGACATCTACTGTACAGGATTAAACGAACTCGAAATATTAAAGTGGGCATTTGACCTCTTCTGGCAATGCAAAGCATGAGAAAAACTTCCTTATACCAATCCTCGCCTCTGCTTTATTGTTGAATTGGTCATCTCGTAAATAGAAGATTAGCCAAAAAAAACTAGTAAGAATCTGAATTCTTAAACCCATCACCGTGAGTTCTCAACTTTTTCCTGCGTGACCTCGGAATAAAAGCTGTCGAATCTGCTTCTCAGCAGCAGCCTCTGATGTGGCCTAGGATGAAATGCATGACTCTTAATTACCCCAAACAAATGCATTATTCAAGCATCAACTAATGAATATTGCATTCCATGCTTCATCAATAAACTTAGAATCAGAAGTAACATAGAACTAAAATGATGCAATCCATGCTTCATTAATAAGATCTAAATCCTTTGTGGGGGTGGGGTCGGGTGGGGTATACAATGTAGGGATAACATTGATAGCTTCCCATTTACTTCTGAAAATGTAATTTGAACCAAATCTATGGCAAGAAAATTACATTCTTCTTCACATGCACAAGAATGACGAGAGGTACATGATGACTAAAACAACATCAAATTATTCTAGAGTATATCCCTCAAATGAATTCATTTAAAGGCCGAGTAACTGAGTATGGTGGAACAAGAGTAGTTCGAGACCACAGGATAATGCTATGTTCCTCTGGATATTATTTGTAAATAACATAAAACACCGATATAAACAACAGTGTGTAAGTCAAGATATTGAAGGGATATCTGCTGACCGCATGCTGTTCCTGTTTTCTTAGGTCAGTTGGAAGACACTGATTCACATACCTGGATTTTGAAAGGAAATCGATGAGTTTGTATTTCAGCTCCTGAGTGAACTCTGACATCCATGCCAAGACTGTCAACTCCAATCAGGTTGGCTGCCTGCAAAAGATATTTTTGAAAGGTTAACTATGTTTGATGGCATCACAGGTAATATTGACTTTGAGAAATACAAGGACAAGAGTAAACAAAAATAGAATGGAAGTAGACAAAGCAAACTTCAAAAAGGTGCTCATACAAACATGCCCATTGTATCCAGATGGCTCCAACAGATATTGTTTGATGAGACACAGACATGACATTTCATGGGGTAGGACTACTCGAAGGGACTCACAGCACGTTCAATTATGTATGACTTCCTTGCCAAAGGTTAGGGAGATGCAATCCAATTACTTTCACACAAACACCATTTCACTGTACAGTAACTTCAAAATGATTTTACTTCAAGACGACATGGCTTAGAAACTTCTGAGTTGTTGTTATTGTTGTTGTGGTGTTTTTTTTTTTTTTTTTTTTTTAAATACTTCTGTTTCTGTTTTGTTGTGTTATGTACCTTCTTAAACTATTTGCTGAAAGTGATAGGATTATAATGTAATATTGCACACTCTTTCTCTGCTTTCTCCTCTCAGCAGGTCTTAGGTTTTATTTGGGCTAGTTGTTTTCCCCTATTCTTAGGGATACACAGATACTTGTAATGGAGAGCTATCCGGATTTCTTTATTTTTATTTACTGCTCAGATTTATCGTAAGAGGTATAATACTCCTTTTTTTTTTTTTCTTTTCAGCAGGTTTCAATTATTTGTAAAAGAAACACCTCCCCTTATCCGAGGTTTGCCATCTATTATTTAAAAAGTTAAATTAGGAACTGATGAAATTAAGGTTTTTGTTTATGAATATGAGAAAACTATAGAGAAAAGATTGACAAAAGTTATTCTGGTCTGTAAGATGCACAACATAAAGAATTTTGAACTGAAATGAGGAAACATGAGACTAAAATGCTAAGGGCTAACATGTGAATGCCTTTACATATGGGTAGCATAGACAATATTATAGGAAGTAGCATATTTTCATCTGGGCTGCATGGCCATTATTCGATTTAAGATATGATAAGAAAGCTTTTAAAGGTATTACCAAAAGAAAGGGAAAGCTTATGATTCCCCACCCCCCCCCCCACCCCCCCCCTTTTTTTGAAACATGAATATGGTAGCATTTTAATTATCAATGCTAAATTTAAAATAAAGCAGCTATAATTTATGTTTGACATATTAAACCTAAATGCAATAAAGAAATCTAACGAGGGTCAGTATCTTGTGAATGCTTGCAGACGCACTTTCAAATGTACCAAACTTACATATCCAAGTTTTGATTGACGTTGAAAGGGTAGAATTCACAGTAAGCACCAGATAATAACTTGTATACTTAAAATGGCATAAAATGGAAAAAAACATGTCATTGCTCTTAATAAAGCATCAAAAATAAATAGAGAAGTTTGGATGTAATGAAAAATAAGACAGCCTATAAGAACTGTTGTGCCTAAGAAACACAAATATATTATATTAGTGAATGTACTGAAGAGTCACAAAAAAAGCCACGGTATCATTAATATTCTTTACCTCTACGCGGATACCCTTCTTCTTACATAGGCCTTTGAGGGCAGCATTGCACTTTATTCCTTTCTCACGGAATCGTTTTAAAATTGCTGAAGTAGTGTGCACAAGGTAATCTGGCTCAGCCTCAGAGAAATCCTGTAAACTGACCTGAGACTGCAAAGAATTTGAAGAACCACCTATCGTTTAATTGCAACCATCAATTTTTATGCAAGTTCTAAGAGATGAATAGATGCCTGTCTCTGTCAACAGAATCACTCTCATGTCCATTACTTCCTCTGGCATTAGCCATAAGCAAAAAAATTAAAATAAAAACAGCACTCCAAATGACGAGTTAAATACTAACCTGAACACCATATACAGAGAAGAGGTCAATTTTTATAATTTCCAGCCTATAAAGGATTGAGCTAGTCCCATCTCTATCTCTTCTTGAAGTATGAGTGAAAAGATCAGCATCTAAGCAGATGGAGACAAAGCAGTCAGAGAGGCAACAGCAATGAGCAAATGGATAATTTCCTAGTGAGAATTGCATAGATGGGAATCGATTTGCACTAGAAAACTGCATTCATGGTGAACAACTAGGATATGACATAGTCACAGCAGAATAAAATTTCCTAAAAAGCATGTGAAGATCAGGATATCTTTTTAAATTTGTCTAAGGGGTTTTGTAATAGAACCTACATCAAAAATTGAGACAAAGCACTTTCAATTGTAGATTTTGAACTCATTAATCCTCACATGAGAAACACTGGCAGACAATGAGGACAAAATCTCAACTTTGCACTGAGTACTGAAAAACTAAAGGAACTGTGAGGGATGGAGATTGCTTCTGTAAAGGGAAAGTAAACCAAAACCCAAGGAGGATCAGGATACATATGCGTGCATGTGTTTTTTGCGCGCATGCGTGTGTGTGTGTGTACATATAGTGTAAGACTTGTACTGGAGCATCACCTTCTGGAAAAGCTAGGATCAAGTTATTCATTAAAGTTTGGTAAATAGGACTTCAGAGGCCAAGTATGTACCTTTTAAGTTCACATTATAGTCATCATCCTCATTGCGAAGCAGCCTTCTCAAATAAGATTCTTCATCTGGAAAAGCAGGTCTAAGGCATCCCCAGATAGAAACACCATTTGTTGGATTGTCCATTCTCTTATCATATGCCTTATTAATTGCCTAGATCATCCATTAATTATAACAAAGTTAGATCTGCAAAATACACAGTACACGGTAAAATGTTTTTACTTTAAGTTAATTGGGAAATTTTGGTCATAAACAAGTTTGGCGAGATGAGAACAAATTAATTTACACAAAGAAAAATGAATGCTACAATGCAGCCAAAATATGCAGGCACCGTCACACTGAAACATATAAATTTTATGAGTGAAAAATTCAGTTCCTGAAAGAATATTCTGAAATCTTTCTGCTTTGCAGTCTAACCTTTGGAAGCTTCGGTGCATAACTAATACCTAGAATACCAGTGTTTCTAGCAACTGAATCAAACAGCTACATCACAACTGAAAATCAAACATTCAAGACGCTTGAGTCATTTGACCAAAATGCTTGTCAAAATGCATGAGATAGAATGTAGTCTATCATAAATTGAATAACCAGTGTGAAACTTAGACAGATAAAAGAAAGATGCAAGAAAATGCATGCTCTCCCTCCACTCAAACAATACCCAGTAGCTGAAAGTTTCACAAAGCAAAACTATTTACATTGCCATAACTACATATAATGAATTAGGAACCCCAGCTCTCATTGAGCAATGTCAAGAAAATTCTTAATGCAAACCTGATATATTGCCAGGTATAATGCTAACAGCATCATAAATAGCAAATAAATCTTGTGTCTTCTGCATATACCTCCATTTTAACTACTTATTTGGATCACATAGGTATTGCTTCCATTCAGGGCCCACTTTCGAGAAAAACATTATCAAACACTAAGAGCCCCTTTGGGCCAAAAAAAAAAACACTAGGAGCCCTTAATTATAGCACACCCAGATACCCAATTTCAACCAGTCATCACCTTTTATTAAATTTCTTGAGTGTCTTTTTAAACTACACTAAAAAAAACCACTTTCAGTTATATGTTTCTCTAAAATGGATTCTTTGCATGCTCCCTGTATTGCATCCCAAAGGGCCCCATAAGCTCATCTTGCTTAGGCAAAGAGAAGGTCCGAGGGTCTTTTCAACTGCAATATCCAATCTCACCATTCATGAGTCCAGACAAATTTCTATAGCAATATCAATCTCATAGACTTTGGCCAAGATAAAGAGAGGGTGGGAAAAAGAAAAAAACTCATATACAGAACAGGGAATGCTCCCTTCATTTCAAGGATTACTTTAGGATATGCCTTCTCAACTTATCATAAGGACCCTCAATAAATAATGCAGAGTATGAGAGTACTCTTGAGATGCTTAGGGCCATTACATCCAGAAAGTACCTAATTCAGTAAATGGTTGCTGTAGTTAATCATATGGACATGAACTATTTTCCATTGCTTTCACCTAATAGATAATCATGTGGAATTGAAGGGGAGAGAGAGAGAGAGAGAGAGAGAGAGAGAAGAGATATGTGATCATAAGTTTGACAGTGCTTTGCAGTACTCAAAACTTTCTTTCTCCAATTTTATTTATACCAAATTGTTCTGTATTTATACTGGATTGTACTTGATTAATTCATCGAACATTTTGCATAGATGAATAGTTAGGTGAGCCAAAGGATATCTTTATTGCTAATGTTCTTAAATATCTCTTAAAGGAAAGGTAGCATGAGTTAGTAACTTCGAGCAGTCCTCCTTATCTTTATTTCCTGAGCTTACATGAAGACAAAAAGTCCTTTTCTTTTAAGTGCAGCTCCTCAAACGTCTAAAGAGCTGCTCCCAAATGTCCTTTTACCATAATTGTTATATTTAACTAGGTTCAGAAGTAGTCCTATTTCATCTGCTATTAAGTTAATTTTACTTTGTAATATCTACCCTCGCCAAATGCCTATACAACGTCAGCTGACATTTTTCACAATAATGCTCACTGCTGTCTCTCTAGCCTATATCAAAATACAAAATACATACATAATGATAGATTATTGAGCTTGGTTACTCAGAAAAAGCATAAAAACAGCCCTCACATGCTAAAAACAGCCCTCACATACTCAAGGTACTCTTAAATCATTCCTAACACACTGAAAGGCATCAGAAGTAAAGGATGCTGTTTGAAAAAATTAAGGTGATTCAAGCTTAAGCCTGAGCTGTATGTACATCAGCCACAAAAAAGCAACATCAGATTAGAAGGCAACAATCACAGAATTTTGTCCAATCCATGCCACTGGAACTTTCCACATAGATAACACTATCAGCTGCAGCATCATCCATTAGCATAGGATATTGATCAGTGATCAGTTAAACACATAGATAACTTGTGATATTTTGTTTACTCCAATAATAAGATTTTTAAAGCATTCTATGTAAGGAAAGAATCAAATTCAGCACCTACACCTGTCACTTTAGGTCCCGAAAATAAATTCCATATAAGCAAACCATGAATAAACCATTCATCACCTTGGACATGCACTTGGCAAAATAAATCGGATGGACAGAGCTGGATGGATCTGGGACACCCCAATCAACTGGATTAGCAGAAGCCTCATTATCCATGACCTTCAAAAATCAAGCAGATCATGATCTTAAGTATCAATGGTGGACAAATTGAAGAGACCATACTCTTCTGCAACTGAGGCAGGCATAACTTACCTCAACATAATCAACTTCGTAAGATGCATCACTGGGATTGATGTTTAAGAAATATTATTTCCTCTTCATCCATATTCTGGGTCTCATATATTGGTATGCCCATCCCGATGAATACATTCTGAGGTAACCAGCTTATCATTGGCATGTTAAGTTTGTTCGTCATACAGGAAAGTAAGAAACTCATAACAGATATCAAGCAGTTAATGCCTTAATGGATAAGTAGTTATGTCCCTATACATAAGTGTACAAGAGAAGGGATCAGCTCTTTTCATTGGTCCAGATGTATCTAAAATATGTTATGCTTGTATGTTATTAGTTAGTCATTGCATGTAGAAGTTAGGGGGTATAGATAGGGGTTTATACTAGTTAGATATCATATCAGATTTCCTACTTAGGTAATTAGCTAAAGGAGGTTTGGAGCTCTATTAGCGTGGATAGGTGGAAGCTCTTGGGTACTTCCATAAGTAGGAGTTGTAAGCTTCTTCTTCTTCTTCTTGGGGTTCGAATTCAATAAAAATAGTATATTGTAATTTACAGCCCCCCACTAACAACCCCCCCAACCATGCCACCAAAAAAAAAAAAAAAAAAAACACCACAAACCCCCCAACACAAAAAAACCAAATAAATAAGTATATTGTTGTCTTAGGAGCCCAAGGGACACATCAATTACCACCAGCTGTTAAAAACTTATTTGACACCATTTAACATCATGAGAAGGAGACGTCTGAAATGGAGAATGGAGTTGAGAACCTGGAAAAATCAAGGAGTGATATCTCTGAAAAAATTCATCTTTCCTCGGAGCAATATCTCCGAACTCCAAAGGAGTGTGTCTTCACTTGAACAGACTTTTCATCACTTCATAACATAATCTGAGAGCCATCGCCAGAAAGGCAAGTGGAGAAAAGTTCAGGGGAAGAGTGGAATTAGCTGAAAGTGAGGGGATGCCAAGAGATGATAAGCATCATTTTTATCAAGGCATGTTGAATGATTAAAATCAAATATGTTTTCCACAAAAAGAGGAGGAATAATTAGCACGAACAAAATTATTCTGCTCTGCAAATGATGAGTTGTAATTTTGAAGGGTAATGATCTAATTCATCTAAATGTGATCTGTTCATTCAGTATGTGGTGAGTCATCAGTTGGATTCTCCTTTGCAAATGACAGAGATTATGGAGAAGGAAATTGGTAAAAGTACTTGCAAAGTAACTCTTCCTATTCCTGTCAATAAGAAGATTAAATCGGCCACTGCAGATGAGAAGTTAAAAATTTTCTGGATCGATTCCTAAGTGTGATAGGAAGGTGTTATCAGCACACGTCAACCTCCACATGGAAGCTACGGTCAGAAGCCCTATTTTGGTTTCACATTCCAAAGCTTCCAATGTACACACATGTACAAACTGAATTTCTGGCTGTGTGTTGACCAAAGGAACTTGGTTTTTTTCCATGATGGAGATGTCTCCACTAAGAAGAAGTACAATATCACGAAGGGGCTATATGGAGTTTCCTTTCTTAGGCGACATTTTCATAGAAAGTTGAATCCATACTGCACCCAAAACTGCCATGGGGTACAATTTTCAGGTTTCTGGACCAACATTTTTTGGCTGTCAAGCTGTGTTTGATGGAGGCAATTTTTGGTACATGTTGTACTTGCTTTTTGATTTTTCAGCATCACTGTTCTTCATCCAAGCTAGTCCTGGAGGTGTTTTTCTGATCAAGGCTGTAGAGTGGCAAGGATTTTCTAATACTGAAGTACTGTGGGAGGAAGATGTTCACATCATATGTGTGTTCTGATTGTGTTGGGAAGTTTGTGAACCTTTTTTTTTTTTTTTTTTTGGTAATGGGAAGTTTGTGAACCTCACTTACCCAAACAAAAAAAAAAAAAAGGCAAGAAAAACTGTTTTCGGACCTCCAGCAGCATAAAGGAAAAGCATATTTGGGAAGTTTCATGAGCAACTTGGGTGGTTTTGAGGCTGTATCATCAGTCTATTTCTATAAACAGACCAGGATTATATGTTTACTTGACCTTAGGTACAAGCACAATCTTAAGAGGGGTGCTATTGGTATGTCCCTGTACATAATTGTACAAGAGATGGGGATCAGCTCTAGAGGTTTCTAGAAGGGTCTAAATGCATCTAGAATATATTAGTTTGTAAAAAAGTTAGTTAAATGACAATTAGTTGGTTGAATGTTGTTAGCTAGTTAGTGTATGAGGAAATCAATTAGTGGATAGTTCTACAAATAGGGGGTTTATACTAATTAGATATCATATCAGATTTCCTACATGTGTATTTAACTGAAGTAGCTTTGCAGGTTGTATTAGCATGAAGAGCTAGAAGCTCATGTTAACTTCCATAACTGGAAGTTGTAAACTTGTTTATTCCCAATTCAATTAAGTAGCCTATTTTGTCTTAAGAACCTGAGAGACACATTAGGCAGTGACATAACATTTTCTTTTGGGGCATAAGATAAACACTAGTGCATATCCCCAGACGCTGAAGCTGTATTATCTACTAGTTAACACTCGGATGAAGCCCTGCCCACTTGTTTGTTGCTAATTTTCCATGTCATTGTCTTCATTCGATTAAAGCTTTGTGGACGAAGTTTACTCACCACAGGGTTATTTGCTCCAGGATCATCCAGAATGTTTTCTTCATCGGAAATTTCAAAAAACATATCTGTAGGGAAAACATGGATCATGCTAGGTATTAAATAAATTTGGATACTAAAACAGAAATTATTTTGATAGTTTCCAGGTAAAAAGGTAAACCTCCATAGTCATCAACAACATACTGGAACTCAGCCCACGATATTCGTTCATGTGGTTCACGGTGCACAGTCCCAGGGAAAACCAGTAATGCACTGTTGCTAGCCTGACCCAAAAAACAAGGTAACCACAGGCGGTAACAAAAATACTAACTTACAAAAATGCCAGGAAATCCTCCCCACCCCCAAAACAAAAGAGAGAAAAAAAAAAAAGAAGAAGTGCCATCAGCAACAACTAATGAAGAATTAATGCAATATCTTTGATGTCTAACCTCAACAGTTGTTCTTGCAATCTCTGCAGAAGTAAGCTTAGTGTCGCGGATTCTTTTACAAACTTTCACCTCTTCAAGAGGATGATATCCATGCTCACTAATGTAATGAGATGAGTCTGGGACAGAATCAGAGTAATCTGCGGCAACTGAAACTCTTGAGAGGCACACATCATTCCCAACTTGCAACCAATTGAATTGTGCTGATCCAGGAAATAAATTTCTGCATCTGAAACAAAAAAAATGCAGGACACATTCAAACACAGAAGAAATGTAGCCTGTTAAGAAAAAATCAAGAAGTTGCTTGGATAAGACGCTTATTAATGTGTCTTCATTGAAGTGAAAAATCATGTTAGGCATACAATAGCTATATCTGGAAAATTTTGTCTGTTTAAGGTCTCATGGAAAATAACTACTTAAATAAGGTTCAATCAAAATTAATTACCAAATTACTGTTGTAAAATCATGTGTTATAGAAAGTTGAAAATTGAATCAATAAGATCTGATATTTACTTGGACAACTGCAGGAAAGAAAAAAAAAAGGATAGAGGACAGAAAGAGAGAGGGGACAGGTGGGAGAGAGAGCGGACAATGTTTTCAAAAGGGAGAGAGGGAGACAGGACAGGGCAGTTGCAGTTGCAGTTGCAGCCTGCAGAAGAGAGAGTGGGGGGCAGATGGTTTCAGAAGAGAGATTTTGATAAATTTAAAAAATTTTGCGATGATCAACAGCACAATTTATGTGAACGCATAAGTATTGTTTCATTCACACAGTACAGTAACAGTAGTCACATATTAAATCGCAATTTATATTTGTGATTTTTTTAATAATTACATAAAATGCATCTCATAACCACAATTTAGCAACGGATTTTGGTAATTATTTTCATTTAACCTATATTTTGGTAATTTCTTTTTGTAAGTGTTGTAGACATGTTGTTCACCCGCTATATCTATGTGTAGTGCAGCGAGGTGTGGTGTATGTCTGCATATGGGAGTGCTGTGATCCAATGTAATAATATAGGTTCAGGGTTGTGTCATGTATGTGGGTTGTGTTGTCAGATGTATTAGGAATCTGCAGTTATCACATGAGTCAAAATAGGAGTAAATTTAGGACAAAAGCAGTTGTATTCAACTCATTGTATTACAAATTTATGGCAGAAATGTAAGGGAAAAGAACCAGTCGGATCATCTTCCAATTTAGAATTAACAAATTATATACGAGCTCGAAGGGTTTTCTCTTTTATTCACACACTGAGAAAAGGCCATTGGGCTTTTTCCATAACGAACCCAAATATTACTATTGCAAATTGACCCTGTAACAATTTGGTATTAAAGCCATGAAAAAACTTCAGCAGCAATCCTTAGTGTTCTTGACTGTGTATAAGGAAGATCATGCTCTCTGAAAACTCGACAGCAACAAATGGCATTGGTATTGGCAAGCCTGCCCAAAGAGACACTGATGAAGCCAGCAACAATTGAGGATGGTCCAACTAAGGACAAGCAGCAATCAGCAGATTGAAAGGAAAATCATTACTCCTGAACTTTCGAGGCTAGATTTTTCCAAGTATGCTGGCAACAATGACTCAATAGGATACTTCAACCATTGTGAACTTTTTTTTCCCCAAGAACAAAAGATTCTTTTGGTTGGAATATGTTGAAGACCTTGAACTGAAACATCCATTTCTGAAAGCAAAGCAGGAGGAGACCAACACATGCATATGATGATCACAGGTTTCTTCTTTAATCAAGCCCAAAAAGAAATCTGGGTACCCTCTATAACAAGCCCAAAAATTACTATTGTATACCAATCTTGTAACAATAACATATAGGAAAGCACAAGAAACGAACATTAAGAAGAAAAATGGATATACAAATTTTACTCATAATTCATATCATGGTACTGAAATTCTTTGAATAGACTATTCTATAACTTAATCACTTTAACCCTCCTACTTCTCTCTAGCCCCCCACCCTGACTGTTCTTCTTCCCTTTCTGTTCAAACTCATCAACCTAAACACTTGATTCTCTTACCTTTCTTTAACCCTAATCTTGTCATCCTAAACACTCCTACCATAACTTTCCATCCTTCTATTCAAAACCCTTTTCTCTTCGCTCATCTACCATTTAAACTTCTCACACCTTGTTATGCTCTCTTGTACATTTTAAGTTTGCTCTATTATGAGGACTTTTGTGATAGACATAAAAAAAGGACTTTTGATGAGTTAGCTAACAGAGTGTTGACTGCTTCTTTTGGCCACTCTTGTCGGAGCAAAAGGAAGACCATGTCGCCTTCACCTAAGTTGGTTCCAGATGAGCTGCCTGCTGCTACTGAGGTTAGTGATACTCCTAGTTCGGCTTCTTGCTGAGGCAGGGTTGAATAAGGTGGTAGAGAGGGGGGGGGGGGGGGGGGGGGGGGGTCGCCTTCTAAAGTGGCTTAGAATGGAGCTAATGATACTCACCAAGTAAATCCTACTGTCTATCCTAGTTCTCTCTTAGACTTGACCATTAAGCAGCTAACTAAAGTTGCTGAGGAGGTGGAATCTCATGCCAAGCACCCAAACCAGTGGTTATTTCTAACCATCTGCAACAAAAACAACCTTTTTTCTATGCCAAGGCAATTTGTTCTACCATTTCACCACCTCTTCAGTAGAAGGTTAACTTAACATTGAGTTATCAAACCCCCTCTAAGATTGGAGGTAATGTCGGGTAAAAACCTCTAAGGGAAGTTTCTGAGATTGGTGAAAAAATATGGCACCTTACTCTAGTTGGGTGTTTTTAAGGCCATAATTAGGTGTTCCTTATTGTGCAATGCATTGCCAAGTTGGTGTGAAGCAATAAAGGGCTCTTAGAAGTTCTCACATATGGTTGCGGTTACTATCAGACGACAGTCTAATGAGGATTTTGGGCAGCCTTGGTTCTTTTCCAATCAACTTCATGTCTAAGAGAAGTGGAAAACTGGTATGTTGTCGTCTGAGATCTACCCAGGAAAAATGTCGGTGTGGGAGAAGCTATGGGGAGTTCCCATGGAAATTATGCATAGTGAAGGCATTTTGGGCATGCTGTTATTGCTTTTGGTAAGTCTCTTCAAGTCGACAATATTACTGACAAGATTATAAGAGTTTGCTATTTTACAGCTTCAATGGAGATGGAAGCTAATGGTGGATTTTTGACGGACTGCGATGAAGTGTGCAGATGGCTCGGTGCTTAGGCTGGATGTTGAGTACCATATCCTTCCTCTCCATTATCCATATCTTCAAGCACAATGACCTTAAATGCCCAGAGCATGAGGCTGAGAAGAGTAGGAAGGGGAGTCTGATGGTCGAGGGTGGGCAGCTGCTCCTCAGGCTTCCATTGTAGGCGATGTTGCTGTTGTGTTAAGCCCAATTCAGAGGTGACGGCAATAAGCCCTAAATATAGTAGTGTAGCAATTGGATTCTGCTGAAGCTGTCTTGAGCAAAGAAAATCAGAGTTTGGTCATCAAAGAAGGAGGTGAAGGTTTTAACAAGTCTTTACTGCCTATTAAGTAGGAGGAGTCATTTTTGAGAAAAAGGTCACAAGCTACTTAGTCATCTTTGAGGGATCACAACACGTGTTTCTTCTTTGAATCTGTTCAACAAAAAAACTATAGGAGCATCTTTTTCTTATTAAATGAACAAGATGATCATGTTTCCTTTTATGATCAAATAAAAGGCCTCCTGGTCAATTACTTTGAAAACCTTCTAAAGGAAACTTCCACAAGCTCCATTGATAGCTCTCAACTCAAGCTATCATCAGGAAAGGTTGGACCAACTGTTCTCAATGAGTTAATTACACCAATTTCAGAGGAAGATGTGAAAAATGCTATGTGGTCACTTGCGAAGGACAAGGCTCCTAGCCCTAATGATTATGGAGCAAATTTCTTCCGTGTTGTATGGGATATTGTGGGAAAAGATGTTACTACAACTTTTAGAGACTTCTTTACTACTAGAAAATTATTAAGGAAGGTCAATTCTACCACCTCCCTTGCTCCTAAGGTTAAAAAACCATCCTCAGTAGACTTTCATTCCATAACATGTTACAACAATATGTATAAACGAATCATATCAAATGTGGTTCCTTCTAAGGATAAACGCTTTCATTAAAAGCAGGAAAATTGTTGATAACATCCTTATAGCCAAGACTCCTCAAGGGCTATCATAAGATGATAAAGTGGCTAGATTTGCAATAAAGGTAGACCTTATGAAGGCTTATGATAATATTTGATGGACATTATTCTTGCTCTTCTTGAATGTCTTGTTTTCCTTGTCAATTTACAAAATAGGTTACAGCTTGTATTTCTAAACCGAAGTTCTCTATCAACTTAAATGGGGAAATAGTTGGATACTTTGCTTCTTCTAAGGTTTAAGACAAGGTGACATCTATCACCTCATATTTTGTTAAGGGAAAAGACCTGTCTTAAGGATTTTCATTTCCACCGTCAGTGCAAAAACGAGCATCTTACGCTTTTATGCTTCATAGATGACGTGCTTGTTTTTGCTAAAGGTGATCCTACCACTATTGGCTTAATTAAGGAGGCATTGGACAATTCCCAGTCTCTCACTGGCCTCATAAAAGCAGTGTTTTTTCTAGTGGGGTGAGTGGCTCTTCTGAAGCAAGGATGAGAGAATTCTTGGTTTTGAAGCACTACTTTGGGGTCCTCTTTACAACATCAAAGCTATCTGAATCCATTTACATGACACTTGTCAACAGAGTGGAAACTAAGATAAATCTTTGGACAAGTCCCTTCCTTATGCGAGCTGTATACAGATTATAAAGTGTGTTTTGTTCCCACTAAAGGTTTATTGGTCCTCTATTTCGGTCTTTCCTAAGAGCATACTATTGTTCCTTGAATCAAAATTTAAGAGATTCCTTTGGAATGGAAGTGATGAGGAAAGAGCAGAAGCCAAGGTGTGTTGAAGCGATATCTGCAGGCTTATAAATGAAGGGGGAGTTGGGATTATTGATTTAAAATTGTGGAACAAATCAACTCAACTGAAACACATCTGAAATCTTTGCATGCATCAAGAAAACTGTCTTTGGATTAGTTGGGTGAGATCAAAAATACCTAGCGGGGTAAACTTTTGGCAAATAAAAATCCTAAATAATGCATCATGAATATGGAATAAAATTCCTCAATCTAGAGAGACTGCTCTTAAATTACTAATTTGGGAAGTTGTTGGTGGCAACTTTACATCTTTCCTGTATGATCTGTGGCACCCAAAGGGCCAGTTGGCTTGGAGAGAGGCCCTCAGTAGAAGGTAGATGCCCTCATGAGACTCGTCTTTTTTCCTTTACTAATGGCCCTTCTTGGGAATCACCAGATGGAGGTTTTTGGAGGG
The DNA here is from genome assembly GCA_024138025.1 of Combretum micranthum. Classification (NCBI taxonomy): domain Eukaryota; kingdom Viridiplantae; phylum Streptophyta; class Magnoliopsida; order Myrtales; family Combretaceae; genus Combretum; species Combretum micranthum. The sequence goes on from JAMXBD010000047.1 coordinate 2,431,901, forward strand.
AAATCAACATGACTATTGGAAATTTAAGGCCTAATCCTTTGCTAACTGATATACTAGTTTGAAAAATTAGTCCTTTTAAGGATCTCTTTACTAAAGTGGCCTGCTCACTTACTAGGAGGCATCTCCAAGATTGATTGGAGCTCTATAGCGTGGAACAAATTAATTCCCCAACACATGCGTTCATCTTGTGGCTAATAGCATGTCAAAGACTGAATACTATAAGCAAATTGCCAGCTTGGGGAGTAAATAACACAATTTGTTATCACCTGTGTAACAAAGATGAAGAATATGATCATCTTTTCCTTAGATTTGATTTTTCAAAGGAAGTATGGACAGAAGTAGAGATTGCTTTCAACTGGGCAGGTTTAAAACCTACAAATGCTGTTTCTGTATCATCCTGTTTTGCTGTTTTTGCTGTCTCAGGAAGACTCCTTCAAGCTTACACAAGAGAGCTTTTGCTGTTGTTTGCTATTACCTCTGGAAGGAAAGAATTGAACATAGAGTAACAGGAAAAACCCCCAGGGCTGCATCTCTTTTGTTATCTAGATGTTCTTTTTTCTTTTTTTTTTTTCCATTTTTTGAGTCTTTCCTGTTTTTGTAACCTTCTTGTTCTTGTAAGGAAGCACTTTGAAGCTTTAGGGCGATTTTATCGACTAGATATCCTTTTGGTTTTGATATTTATGTCAATTTGGCAGGTTCTTGTGTGCTTCCATCTTCCTCCTTGTATCTTTGTAATTATTCTCTTATAGTAGAAATGAAAATAAAAAAAACCTCACCTTACTATAAAAAAAAAAAAAGTTATTTTATGGGAATAACTGGTTCAATTCCCAAAGACTGTATTCAAACTTAAAAAAGAAGAGTTTGCTTTTACTCTGACAGAGATAGTTCTCAATCTTTTGCATTGCCAGACAAAAGTTGAGATTTCCAAAAACAAATGCACACAAATCTCCCATTCTATAAAGGAAAAATGAACTAATACTCTTTCCCTCTTAACTAATCAAAGATTAGAGGATATTGTGTCTTTATAGGCAATGTGATTGGTGCTTGCATAATCCCCTTACAGGGCTAGAAGAAATCAACCATTTTCATTCAAGTTTAAGCAAAACATCAGAGGCAATAGATGAGAAGCATTGGATCAATCAATGACTTTATCTTAAGGAAGTTGGCATGTTTAAAAGGCGAAACAAAAGTTCTGGAGAAATCCAAGAACCACCATTAGTATCTAGGGGAAAACCCAACCATGCAGTTTAACCGTCTTCAATGGACCCTGCAGGCACCAACACCCAAATCCAAGTTGATAGTAATCAATTAACAGCCAAAAGGCCTGAACCAGTATTTTTAAGTTCTAATGCAGGCAGTGAAAGTATTTCCATCTTATACGAGCTTCCATCTTATATTTATACTAAAGACGAGAAGAAAACATAACTAACAGAAACAATGAAATCTGCAATCAACTCTATTCATTGAGTGCAACTTAACCACACCTCATGCCTGCAAAATCAGGAATTCGCCGACCATCAAAAGAAGGTTTCATCCACATGCATGAGATTCCATAAGATGTTGAGCATTCAGCATGGCTAAAATTATAATGTGAAGGACCTGAAAACACCAGCAAACATCCAAAAAGTAACAACTATTAATCATTATGTTATTATAAACGCATGCAACGAAATTATTTCCTTCACATATGTCCAACACCAAAGGCTAAATAGTGCAAGTACTAAAGCAAAATTCAAAAATCCTTGAATTCAATACCATACTTCACTAAGAGAACACAAATTACAATATAGATGTAAAAAGGTCAAAATTACAAAATAATTATGGTAAGAACAAAATGTTAATGCCATACACGCACAACCAAAGTTGGTTTCCTCAAAGACATGAAAAAAGAAATTGGGTGGTGGAGAAATCAACAAAAGAACCCTTTTTTTCACCTACCCACATGCTTAAACCTAAGATCATAAACAGCTATAAAACAAAGATGATAACTTTTTGTACAAAAATCAGCTCATGATCGTAGTTCTTACCAAGAGAGAGCGAAGAAGCAGCTGAAATCGACATTGGAAGAGAGACAGAGAGAGAGATTGAAGAGTGGGTCTGATTTGTTGGCGTTGGCTCGTGGTCTATGCAACTGTTAAAAATATTTGTGTCAGGGCCTCTTGGCTCTCTGTTTCATTTCATATGACTCGTTTTGTCTTCTTGTTTTACTCTTTTTGTCGTTTAATTTTTTTTTTTTTTTTACATTTTATGTCATGTGTAATAATTAATAAATATAAACTCGGAGGTCGGAGTGTATATTTTCTTTTTATATTTAAAAGAGTCAGAAATGTCATTTTCATGGTTTTTCGCTATTTTAATTTTCAGATCACAAGTTTGTGGTATTTATTTCACTTAAATTCATTACACCACATATTTGGATTGTGTGCTGTGATTAGATTTTGCTGCATATTCTTTTATTCCATCAAGGGTAAAACAAGTACTTTTATGGTTGGTGATAGATTTTTATAGAGACGAGGAAAAAGATAATAACATTTTAACAAAAAATTATAGAAATGTCACCAAATAAAAAAATCTAAAAATAGTTAAGTTAAATTTAATTTATTTTTAAAAAGACTCCATTCTGCGAAGAGATGAGCTTAATATAATTATAATAAATTCTTTTTAAAAGAGACAATTTTAAGTCAATCCTACCGAGCTTGTTTCTTTTTTTTTTATCATAATCAATCAATTTAAAAAAAAAAAAAGAATTCAAGTTGCCCATATTTTAAATTATTTTCAATGAAACAGCGGTTTCATAATTATTTTTGAAGATATAATTTTGTTGATGAAATTCCGTAACATTGTAGATTTTATTAAATTCTTTATCATGTTATGTCATAAAAAAAATTATAAAAACATGTCAAATGATAGTTAATCCCACAAATTGGCAACTTGAACCTGTCTATTAAAAAAATGAGTTTAGATTGTATTAAGCTGATCTTTTGAATAAACAAGTTTATTATAATTGTCTTAAATTGTTATAAAGACTGACACGTCTCATATTTAAAATCAGGTGTATTTATTCCTCAGGCATATGTAATCCTGAAGGAATTACATGTAAAGTTGTTTTTAAATAAGTTTGAATAAAATGTTTGTCTAGATATGCTAAAAAGAACCATTACAAAAACATAGGTCATTCTGGTCAGGGTCCCTAGTCGTCCCATTCATCTAAAAAATCCTCAAAATCTGTCTCATATCCAACTAATCATAGAAGTCATCCTCATCCACACCTAAAAATTGTAAAACATGTGCTAAAGGCCCAATACAAAAGTAACACAAACAAATACATTGTGGCATTAAATTTTAATATAATATAATGCAACAATCATTGAATTATTAATCTTTAATTAAGTAAATCAAATCAACATAGAAGTATTTAAACTCCGTAGACAAGCCATTAGAAACCTGGGGGTCCTGAATAACAACAACTACTCAGGAGTTGATACAGGCATTCTGAATACCTATATCTTTTATATCTAACGACAGAGGAAAATAGCTTCATCTAGAGTTCACTATCATTTCTCATATTTACTTAACTTAATCCATAATATCACTTAGCTCAACTAGTTTCATAAATATGAACTAAATTATATTATTCCCTTTAAGAATAAGTAAACATTATACCGATATTGTCAGCCCCATCGACTACCCACTAAGCTACTTATAAAGTGTCATTGCATCATGACAAAAGTAGTCTAAGCGTCTAACTACCATGTTAACACTGTCAATAGGGTTATCACTCTCCAAACCAGATTAAATGGCACACGCATAAACAATTTTAAACACTTTTAAATCATCTTTGATTAAAGTCAATTTGATCATGTCTAACCTATCAACCAACAAACAAGTTACCGCGTACTTATATGAATGAATTTATCTGACAATGGATTTGTACGCGAACACAACTGAGGTTAAGAATATGTAAAGGAATCATTTGATATAAGATTTAATTCAAACCACAATTGAGTTTCAAGTACTTAATTATTCTAACAAACATAAGTGATCTTTCATAAAATATAACTTAGGAACTATATATATACATATAATACATTCATTTACTTTAGTTATTTTCATTTTGTTTTTATTTTTTTATATAGTTTTCAAAACAAGGCAAAATGGCGAAACAAGGAAGGCAAACCTATCACGCCCGTGATTCATGCCATAATTTTAAATCACAGGTAGAATCACCCAAGATAAAATTGGTCAAGGATTGAATCACGCCCGTGATTCCTCATAATTTACTAACCTAAGCCTACTAAGGTGTGAATCGCGCTTGCAATAAGAAAACTTCACAATTTTTAAATCAACTTGAGGCTAACAAGGGCAAGGTCACGGTTGTGATTCTCGAATTTTACAAAACAATAGCTAGCACGGGGTAGATCATGCCCATGATTCACTGGTTTTTCAAAAAATAGAGGCTATCATGGCTTGGATCATGCCAGTGATTGCTTACAAATTTAAAATCTGAGGCTACCATAAGCATGATCACGCCTGTGACTTTTGTTGCAATAGCCATGATCACATTTTTTCCCTGTTTTGCTCTATTTTCAAAATTAAACCTAACCTATCTAAACTAACTTAAACACTTCAAAATCACATATATACTTAATATTAGATATATAGAGCTCATTTTCATCCATTGCACATTCATATACACATAACCCAACTACTCTTTCATTAACAGCATCCATACTTTATCAACTTCACTTCTCTAAACCAACACAATATATAAATCTTCATATCACTTATTCATCAAAATATTCTTATCAAACTTCATATTTCTACTATTATAACCTCTTATGATTCATCTAAACTCAAGAATTAGCTTAGCTCATCCACATGAAAGTTGTTTTACTTGAGATAACAAATAGACAAAAGCTCAAAAGGAGTAAACAACACTTACCTTAAACTTTCCTAACTTGTAAGAATTCTTGATGATTTTGCAACAAAAATTTGATTAAAAAAGATGAAAGAAAGAAGTTTGAAGGAGGCATGTATAAGGGTCGGTTTTTTAGAGGTTGTTGGAAGAAAATTTGTCCAAATTCATGTCACCAAAATCTGCCATTGACTTTTGCAAAAGTTGGGAAGAGTTTAGAATGTTTTTCATGGGCTTGGGCTTGTGTTTGTGTTTGTTTATGGGTTTAGACTTGGTTTGGAGTTCAAATTGCATCAAGATTTGGCTTCTTCTTAAAACAAACATGCAATGCAATGCAAATGCTAAACCATACAAGCACAATCAATTTGATTTAACTAAACATTATTTATCACACTTTCATTTATTAATCAATCTATACACACACACACACACACACAAATACAATTTAATTAATCATGAAAGTTTAAGATATTTCATTTGTCTCTACCAGTTAATAAATGATCCTGTCTCTTCAAAAGATAAGTTCAGAATAAATACATCACACTTGTCTGTTTAAAAGAGTATATTCAACTGGCTCTGGAAAAGGACAAATTTGACATGTCTATCCTTAAGATTATTTTTATACTCCGTATTTTTATAATTTTTATTAAAAATTATTTTTTTCCTTTTGCCTAAGGAAAAAACCCCATGGTTAAATAGAAATCAATGTAAGAATTTAAGCTATAAACATATATACTTGCAATTAAAAAGAAGAAAAGAAAAATTGGAAAAGGTATATGAAGACTTTATTTGAAATTATTATTCCATTGTTACTATTATATAGTAACGAAACTTAATATTATGTAGAATGCATTGATACACTTACAGCTCATTCACTTCATCGTATGGAACAAAGGAGAATTGAACTCTAATTTAATATGAATGTAAAACAGTTATAATGATTATTACAACATTCACTGAGTGATTAATAATTATTGGAGTATAGGGCAAAATAACTATAATAACCATGTCTTTACATAATAGCAATCCATTATGAATTATCATTGTTTTTAAGTAAATACCATAATAGCAGCTTTACGTATAACAAGAAATAAATGAATAGCTATTTATATCAAGTAAATAGACAATTAAGTTGGGTTTGGTTAATAGGAATGAGATTGATATTTAACCTTTATTATAGTGGAATATTTATTTCCTTGTTTAATTTGTATAAAAAGTTCCACCATGTATATTTTGTATAACAATCCATTCTCTTTACCAAATGAATGGTTATTTCTCATGAAAACATCTTCTTTTTTAAAAATACCCCTAACCATAAATAAAGGAATTGCTATTTCATTCTAACCTTATAACCAAATGTGACCTCAATATAATAATTTGCAAATTACTACATATCTTTTTCCCATTAATATTGGTGTTTTTAGATTTTTCAATTGAAACCTGAATATTATTATCGACGATGCATTATTAAACATTTATCATATTGATTGTTTTTCAAGGAATAAGTATAAATTATCCTTGACGCTATTTTTTTTAGGTCGGTTGCTAGTTGTAATAATTAATTTTTCATAATACGTTATACAGTTTGTTTAGTAGTATATAAAAGAAAGGGAACTTCTACGGTCCTGTCGATGAGACCGTCCCGCTATTAATCCAAGTGTTAAAATAAATAGAATATTAATTATTTTAGTGATTTGATCATGGTTGTGTATAGTATGAATCATTGGATGGTGATGGGACCGATCTCGTTAAAATTAATGGTGAGACCATAAAATTTTTCATGAAAGAAAATGGGAAAGAGTAAGTGAGAAAATAATAAAGTGGTTGCTTTGTTAATAAAAATGCATAATAAATGACAGATATATAAGTTAAAAATAACTAACATATATAGATGATGATAATTAATGGTATACGTAATCATGTTTGGTACACGACATTGGATTTGAAATAGAATCATGATTATGGGTTCCGTTTCATTTCTCATATTGGATGCGCTTTTTATGTCATGTTTGGTATGTAAGAATGGATCCAAAATGGAATCACGATTTCAAATCTCATTTCATTTCCAATGTTTGGATTCACTTTTAGAAGTTGAAATCATATGATTCCTTAGAATCAACAGTTCCATATTTGAAGAGGAATCCGATTTTGTCTTTCATTCTAGCTATATTAATAATATGTAGTCATCCTTTTATTCTATTATATATTCATAATTTGCATTTATTACTAGGAATATTTTCAATAAATACACTTTCTAGTCATTTCAGAGTTTCAAACATATGAATGAATTTGCCCTTTTAAAACTTATTCTAGTCCATTCCATTCCAAATTATTCTTGCATACCAAAATAGATAGGTGATGTCACCCGCCCTGTTAACTCGAAGATTAAAAAAAGGGTAGAAAAGAATTATAAGTACAAGTTTTAATCCATATAAAAAACAAATTGTCGGACCTACAATACTTAACAAATACATTAAAGTGAGTTAATCGGTTGTTGATAGCCGATGATTCTATAGAAAAGGAAATAAAAAATTAAAATTTATTTACAAAAATACCACCCATAATAAAATAACAATAACTATTTAACTTGAAAAGATTGGTCATAAGTCATTAAACTTGTCTCTTAAAGAAATAAGGTTAAAACAATAGTATTAATCTCATCTCTTCAAAAGACAAGTTCAGTCACACTCATCTCTTTAAGGAACAAGTTTGGTGCATTATACATCTGGCCCCGACCTTTTCTTCTTCTTTTTTTTCTTTCCTAAGTTGCAAAAACCCAAATTTCTATCCATTTGTGTGAAAACCTTAATCCTAAATCAAATTTGATCCTTGTTAATTTTGATCGAATTCATACGAACTCTTGGTTGGTACATCAATTCGCATCACCAAATATAGGATTTGCATAATTGAAAACCCATTTTTAGGACAAGATCGTAGCTCACTCCCCATATCGAGCAAGTAAGTTACTCTTTCTTTTGTCGTGTAATTTTTTTTTTTAATTTGTGAAGATGCAGGTCGAACTCACCCCATTCTCATGTTTTAATCAAAGTAAACTTTGCATTGTTGTAACAAATCAAACAACTCATCTAGAAACAATATGGACATCTTATTTATCAATAAATTATTTTACTATCAAAAATTGAAATCGAACCTATTGTTACTTGAAATTAAGCCAATGGTTGTATGTTTTGTACTTGTCTCTTGTGTTGCAAAACCCATTGATTTTTTAATTCTAATTTATTTTTTATCACTTTATGTTATATGATTTGAAACGTATACAATATAAGTTAAGGATTTGAAAACTCGTTTGATTGACAATGAAAAATGAAGAACTAAACCTGAGGAATAAATTGCCAACTATATTTTAAGAAGCATGCATTCACATTATTTTAGTTTTTGGGTTCTACTAGTAAAGTACATGGGACAAATTTTCAACATTATCTTTTTTATAGAAGGTTGAATCACTCTTGCTCCTAGTATTAGTATCTTAGTTTTTTGTTGTATACAAAGTTCCCTAACTTGCGGATATAGATGGCATGACTCATATGCAAGGAGAGACCCTACAATCTATGATTGGTGGTGATCTTTTCACTGGTAGATAGTACAATATTGGGACACCTTTGATTATTAAGTCCTTGAGTAGGTACGATACTCAGTTCTCATATACTTCTTTACTCACACATGTTGCATTCAACTATACATGTACTGTCATGCCCCAAAGGGTACGCTAAACGCGACAGTCGGTCACACTCAATATTAAAGCTTAAGTATGATAACCTCAATCATCCCATAAGCTTTGATATCGGGTGTAAGACATACGTTCACGATTATAGAGGACCAACTTGAAACAATTTGTTTAAGAAGACATTTATATAGTGGTTTAAGAATGGAAATCATAACTTAATATATGAAATAAGGAAATATATAAAGGTCTTACAATTCATCAAAGGGGCATTCCCCCTTAAAAGATATAGCTCATCAAGCATCTAATGAAGCCTAATCAAAATAATTACATAGAGATTTACTTAAGTCTAAGTCTACATCTAGTCTTTGACTTCTTCCAAAAACTCCTTGGGCCAAAAGGTAATACCTATAAGAAATACCACCAGGGCTTCAACCATAAATAGGAAAACTGCAAAAGGTATCTATAAGAGGGTAAGCTTATTGCTTGGTGAGAATTAAATTCATAAGTAAAGTACTCAACAATTAATAGTCAAACAAGTTATTTAGTCAAACATATGAGATGCAATCAATCACATGAGCAAACAATACATACAATTTTTTGGGAATCATATATTTGAATGGATTTACCCCTTCATTCGATGGTTAGGTACTCTGAACAACGAGGCCCTGCTAATCACTAAAATGTATTTGATTCAGGTGTCCACTCACCATTTAATTTTGGCCAATCAAAGCCATAGATTATAATTTTAGGCCATCGACCTCATTACTATGCCCTTGTCCCACAAAGGGTATAGTAATGAATACAATATGACTCACTACGTGTCATGCATGAATCATTTTATTTAAGTAATAATGGCATAATATTAGTCATTTTATAAGTGATCATAGAATTTACAGACAATCATTCATATACTACATCATATAATATTTAGTTAACAATTCCCGCATCGATATACTTATCGCAGTTTCAATTATATAAGTAAAACACATGCGCTATCACGTTTTATCTTTTCCTAAAGTCTAGTGCCACTAAACTACAAGTAAATACATAAATACATTTGCGAGAATTTAAACTCACTCGGCCATATCAGCATAAGCTCCTTAGTCGAAATAGTCCTCCAGGTAAGGTAGCTCAGACCCCGCATTACCTATACAAAAGAAATGCCAAAAATAAGTATTTATTGGAAGATCTACTTAAACTTGAAACTCTATTCTACTAAGTTCGTCAAAATTTGCATAGAGAGAAATTCCAACTTAAAATGGCAATAATTGCTCATTTTAACTCAGAATTGCGTATATAATATACCGATTTCTACCTATTCAAAAAGATCTATCCATTTCTAAGGTTATTTCCTACATACAAGTTCATTTGGCTTGCTAAAATTCTCTGTACAAATTCAAAACGAAAATTCCAACATTTGCAAAACAATTTTCCAAACTTGTCTTTATTCAAAATCCTTTAGCAAAAATATAGGTATGTATATAATTGAAAAATCATTTGAGTATATATAGAGACTCATATTATATGTAAAAATTCTAATGGTGTCGTCTCAACGATTATTTTTTGTAAAATAATTCATCTCAAAGTGTTGAAACTTAAACTTAGCAAATTCTTTTCTAAGTGTTTTGGATAAACTTTATAATTTCTTAGGTTATTATAAACAAGTATATTCTTATTTTATTTCCTAATTTTTCTCTAAAACAAATAAATTTTCCTTAACTTTGGTCTTTTGAAATTTTTGCTTCTAGTGATAAGAATAAAGTTTTCTAAAAAAAAAAATTTATCAACTTGTTGATAACCTATTTTGAGTTATAGATTTATCCTTAAGAATGGTTTTGATAAATAAGTCTCTTTCCTCTTATGTTTCTATTTATTATCTCCTTAAATTTTATTTCTAAAACTTAGTCTTTTAATTCCCTTTACCGATTTTATTTGACAAGAAATCATCTTTTTATGTTATTGGTAAAATCCATTATTTTTTAACTTATTATATTTATGTTCTTTTTTTTCTTTGAAGATAGCTTCCTTCTTTAGAAACTTGAAATTCATTATTTTTTCTAAGTGGGTTTATAAATTAATGAGTTGATTTTATCTCAACTTAGAAAACTAGTTTACTTCTTAGTTTTTATTATAAAGTTCAAAAGACTTTAATCTTAAGCTTTTTGTGAAAAATTTGTATACCAACAAATTATTTTTAGTAAGCCTTAGGTTATCTTACTATGAAAAGAAGGTGTTTATTTCCTTTATTTTCTTAGTAAAACCGTCATTTTTGTCATTTGAGAAAACTTTGAGAAAGCTTGAGAAAATATTGCAAAAATCTATTTTCTAAGTTGTCGATGACAACTCCTTTATTTTAGTGACTAGTTACATAATAAAAAGTTTAGTTTCAGGTTCTTTTATTAAAGAAAAATTCCACTTTAAATATTGTTGAGATAATATCATTATGATGATGCATGTATATGAGCATATAATATGAAAATGATGAAAATATAAGATAAGAAGCAACATAATAATAAATAAGCAAGATAGTATGGTCAAGTATTGGGAACCTTAGCTTCATCAAGGTAACCCAGGAAAAAGAAAAAGCAATGATAAGATCAAATATAATAATAAGCTCGTAGTAAGTTAGTAAGCATTTAGGCTCTAGATTATATAGATATAACATATATACAAATTTAGTTAGAAGCATGATAATAACAATAAGATCATAATAATAACAACATAATAAAATCGGAATTCTTGACATGTGCAAGAACAAAGCATGAACATGTTGTTACTTCTACAACTCATATGAGTTTTTGAGAAACAACACCGTAGTCATGCTAAGTTAGCATGACATGGAAAAACAAATGGTAGAAAGGTAAGAACATTTACCTAAAAAGAAAGTATGAAAGTGGTGTGTAAGAAAGTTTGGGATAGTGTATATATAAAGAAAGTGTGTATGAAAAATTGGTTAGTAGAGGAAAGGAAAGAGAGATTTTTGAGAGAACATGTTTGTGGAATGAATTTAAGAGAGTTTGGTTATGGTAAATAAATGTGTGAAAGAAATGGAGGGAGAGGGGGTATTAATAGAATTTTTAGAGTGAAAATTGTATGAATTAAATAAATTGAAAAAAAAAATGTGTTTATGTGTGTAAGGCATGGCCAGCATGATTGAGAGGGAGAGGAGAAAGAGTGTGTTTTGTTTTGTTTTGTTTTGTATTTTTGTTAATTAAAAGTAATAAGTTGTAAGGTTTGATGTGAATGAAGATGTATGAGGAAAGTAAAAAGTAGATAATAGGTATGTAGAGTGTAAGAATAAGTGTAGAAAAGTAGAGATAGGTAAATATCAATGAATACTATAGAATAATATATGAATAGTAGATAAGACAAATTAATATCGGTAGTAATGAAAATATGCGTAATTAAGCTATATCTGATATTTTTAGATACCAAAAAATTATAAAACTAATATATTTGAAATCATTGTATTTTTACGAGTCTATTGGTATTATTGGAATATTTTTACCATCGGATGTACCAGGAAACAATTTTCGAAAATTGATCTCGTTCGGATCCGAAAGACACTGAAATTTATCGAATCTAATATTTTTATGCTTCCTTACATTATTACGAACTATTATCCACTACTATTTCAATTTTGTTGTTTCAGGGTTAAGAGGATGGGATTATCGAATCTAATTTACTAGGGTTCAATATAAATTTATTGACCTTAGGGTTTCCGATTGACTTCTGGTTTAAGGTTTAAGCATAAACCGTAGCATAAAATTTAGGGGATTACATGTACTCTTGCTAACTTCTTGATGAACAATTCACGTGGGAGCCTTACTTACACAATTTAGATACCCTTCTTGCATATTATAAAGCAGCTATTGATATAGGGCTAGCCTGTGTATTACTTACTTGCTTTTATGTTGTTAAACATTATTGCCCTAACCAAGTGCTCCAATGGTTTGACGAGTTCCAAGGTATGTTGATGTCGATAGTAGATATGAGATCCCTCCACGAATATGACCTGTGTGGTCGAATAGAGTGTACGTAAGTGACTAAGCATGCAAGATGGATTACCAAGCGAGATGCTCGATGAGATAGGGTTTTGGAGCTACCACATGTTTCGACTGGTACTTATCCTGACTACTTACGATAGTATTAGGGAATTAACGAATGATATGCTAGTCGGATTGATATCATACTTGACTATATGGCAACTGTACATTGCAACTAACTTTATTAGACCGTTGCCTCAAATGCTACGTGATGATATCATTTTCAAAGCACTAGCAATAATGAAGATATGAGAGTAGTTCGGAGGCATTGCTCTCCCTGTGCCACCAACACCAGCCCAATTAAATGAGGATAATGGGGGTTCATTACCATAATAGCCAGCATAGTCTAGTTGGCATAGGGCACAAGCACAAGACGGGGTAAAGACTCAAGATGAGGGCAATGCAGTAGGTGGTAAACATAAAAAACGAGGCATCACATGCACCTATTCAAACAAATGAGCCGAGTTTTTCATCATCATCATATTTAGCTTCTTTACAAACTCCCCAACTTAAGAGCTTCACTATGACTACGGCTATTGAACTTCACTGGATCCACATAAGAGACAACTAGTATCATCACCAGATAATATAGGTGAGGATCTCACTCAAGTTGAACTAGGTCCTATCCTATATTATTAAAGCCCCCACTGCAACCCACTGGTGGAGATTCGGATGACATCCAGATTACACTAGTTAATACAACATCTATGGAGGATCCTCAATAGCACTTTCAACATTAATCTAGTGCAAGACTGCAAACATTCATCCAAATAAAAAGGAAGTAGAGATTGCCTTAGTAGTTTTTCCAATTATTCTTTTCATGTATGATGTATCAATTCTTTACATATCAATCTTGTATTTTTGTTTTATTGGGACATACGAAGAATTGTTAGTGTAGAGTAATTTCTTATATGCATTCTTTTTTTGTTTTTTTTTTATTTGTGTCTAGTTAGATTAATTGGAATTGTTGTTGGATGTGTGGTAGTTTATTGGTGTATGATGGAGATTGGGTGAATTTTTTCAAAAACGTTGTCAAGTTGTGTATATATACACACACACTATGATGTACATTGTACCTTTCATTTTTGTATTTGTCGGGTTTTGATAGCAATTATTGCAACTTTTAGCATGGAAAAGAGATATGTTTGAAGCAAAGCAATGAACTCGTTTCTCAAAGAGACGAAGTTAGTACATTTATGTCAACCCCATCAGTTAAAGAGATCAAATATGAAAAGAGATGAAGTTAGTACATTTATATCAACTCCATCTGTTAAAGAGATCAAATAAGATTTAAATTTATTATAATCGTTATTATATTTGTTCTAGTAGCATTTTTATATTTATTACTAAAATATTATTTCTTTTTTCCTTATGATCCTGCCATAAAAAGAAAAGAGAAAAAAAAGTGAAAAATAAACTCTAGCTTATTTTTAAGCAAAACTCTAAATTGTGGCAGCAAAGAAAATAAGAATGATATTTATATTTGAGAATGAATTGTGCAAAGAATTAAAAAAAAAAAAATTGCTCCCTCCTTTTATTTTTTTAAATTTGGCATTAGTAGAACAAAGGTAACCAATTAAATATATTTTAATATTAGAAAATATGTAATAATGTTGTAATTATTTTGGCTAAAATATAGGAAAATTCCCCAAAAAATTGCACTAACCCCAATTTTTAAAATTGTTTGCATTTACCCCTCGAACAAATGCGAGCCTAGCTTATTTTAATGAATTTTTTGTCTTTTTTTTTTCAAGCATGCCATGTGACTCATTTTATAAACCAATTTGTTAGATTCAAATACCCATAAATATGATTGTTTAAAACAATCAAAATTACTAATTAAAAAACCCTTACATTCCAATTAAACAAGGTGGTGTAAATATAAAAACTAACATATGCCTTTCTACACCTATTCTTTTAGTTTTGTGGGCTTTTTGAACTATTGAAAAAAGTCAAAATTATTGGTATGTGTTAAAATGAAAATGAAATATTTCATTTATGTTAAAATAATGAGAAGAAAAACAAAGGATATTAGTATTGATTGTACAACATTCTTACAAGAATTGTGTGGATGGTGATTTTTTATGCTATCTTTGAAGTTAGATGGACTTTGCAAAAATATGATTTCATAAGGACTTTTACATGAAAGTAGAGAGTAACTAGAAAAATTTCATAAGACTAAATAAATATTATTTCTTACCATTTTGAATCTTGAAGCTACTTGATTCGTTTTTTTCTCCCCTTATGATCTATGCCACACATTGGAGAGGATTGCACATTGCAAATCTTGTATTTTATAACCGTATCTTTTTTAAAATTAGAAGGTAAGGTTTTTTTTAATTAGAATTATCTTTTAAAATGTTTTCTTTTTTAAATTTGTGTGGTCATTTTTATGAAGTTTTTTTTTTCTTTTTTTTATTAATACATTCAGATGGGTATTTGAATTCAACAAATTGGTTTATAAAATGGATCATGTGCCATGTAAGCAAAATATGATGTGAATTTTTCATTTTATTTTATTAGTCGATTAAGATTTAATGCACAGGGATAAGGGAAAAAATAATAACATTTTAAAAAAATTACACAAATCATGCTAAGCAAAAAATAATCCCAAAAATAGGTAAATAGAACTCGCCTCTTGAAAAACTGAGATTGTAGGTGACCGATCCCATCTCTTTAAAAGACAAGGTTATAATAAATATACTAAACTCATCTCTTGAAGAGATGAGGATATAATTAACATCGTCTGACCTTGTCTTTTCAAAAGAGAAGGTTGAATTTAACAATATTAAACTCGTCTCTTAAAAAGATGAAGTCACTCACATACTATCTCATCTCTTTGAGAGATGAGTTTTACATGCCTAATTCTAGGATTATTTTCGCTCTAGTGGCATTTTTTGTAATTTAAAAAAACAAATAACAATAATTTCCTTATCCCTTAATGCACACATAAACAACTAGACATCTCTTTAAAGGGGTAGAAATTTAAAAAAAAAAAAGTGGAATTTGTTTTTAAGAGATATTGATGTAATTTAATCAATTATTTTTCCATACATGCAATTAGCATAGTGTCTTTTAGAAAGGGGTCTTATTAAGTTTGTCTTATCTACTAGATTCTCTCATTATTAGCTATAATAACAAAAATGTTAAAGATTACTAATAAAGTTATTAAGCGTGCAATTATTATTAGCAAAAGCTTAATATGAGTTTCATGAAGATAAAAAGAAATATGAGCTGTTTAACTAGAACAATTAGAAGTTAGATAAGAAGTTCAAACAAAAGAACAAATAGGAACTAAGGAGCTCAAAGGGTAACTGCAAAAGTTTCAAGAAGACAGTGATACTTGGAGTTTAACTCAAAGGATAAAACTGACATGAACAATCAATGATCATAATGGTTCAAATCTACGTTATGTTAAAGGATTTCATCAAATTGAAGGCCCAACTCTAAAGTTGAATGTATTTAGGCAATGCATTCAACTTGTTCCATTAAGTTAGTTAATATATTCAGGGGATTTGAATTTATACTAGATTAAAGCTCTTAAAAAAGTTCAAGAAGTCATGACAACAAATACAAATTTTTTCGAGATGTCATTAATTCAATCTTCCGATGTTTCAAGCACAATTTATTTGTTCAACTTACATTTATTTAAAGTCCTAGAATGGTGTTTTAATTGAAGATGACATTCAAACTTTAAAAGAAAGTAGAAAACATGATATTCTCATATTTTATGGGATATCAAGATATTTCAAGAAGGAAGTCGATCTATTTAAAATCTGACTCTTTTGTGATTTTTTCAACTGTTTATTTCAAGATATTATCTACAAGGTGCATGAGCAACAAAAAATAATCGGGTTCAATGTTTTCAAGATTAAAACCAAGAAGATATCATCCTCAACAAGTGAAAAGATTTTAGGATAGGACCTTATCAAACAAAATGATCAGTACAAATTGATTGTTACAAAGCATAGTACGAAAATGAGGAGTTGTCCTCAAAAGTTCATAGATTACATTATAACAAATTAATAAGATAATAACATTGAATTAGTTAAATAACAATTGTAAAATAGTTAGTTGATGTAACAAATCAAGATTTGTTATACCAGTACAAACAACTTTGGTAAAATATGAGTATAAATAAAGAAAGAAAGGGAAAAGGGAACTTATCCCCCCTTATTCATTTCCGTAAGCTTACCGTAGAGTCTTGGTTGTGACTTAAACTACAGCATTATCGTTGATCACCTTGAAAAAACATATACATCAGTTACAATAGATCATAGTTAGAAAACATAGATAAAGAAGAAAGAAAGAGATTTACTAGCAAACCCTAGTTATGAGTAGAAGTGTGTAGAAGAGATGCGAAAGTGGAACATAGATTAGGGTAATTGAAGAGTGAGTAGACAAAAGTTGGCTGGGCTTTGTAGAGTGACATTAATAAAATTACAAGCCTAACAATTGTACTGTAATTCTGGTGGTAGTAGATCAACTATCAAAATATCGTCATTTAGGGGCATTGGACGAACATTTTACAGCTTCAAAAGCGACAGTATTGTTTTTACATATGGTGATCATATTCTTATTGTGACTCTATCTTTATGAGAAGATTTTGGAAAGAGATCTTTACTTTGAGTGGGACTAAACTGTGTATGAGCTGATCATACCATCCACAGTCACATGGACAAACAGAGGTGTTAAACATGACTATTCAATAGTATTTATGGTGCTTTGTTATGGAATAACCTCATAGTTAGATTAAGTTCCTTCCTTGAGTTGAACATGCCTAAATTTGTGTATATCATGAAGGTGAAAAACTACACCATTCGAAGTGGTTTATGGCAGATCTCCACCTTCAGTTCTTGCCTATGCTAGAGAAGCATTCAATTTGGATGTGGGGATCATGAGTTGCATAGTAGAGACCAGATTTTGTCCTTTTTGAAAGATAATTTGAGGATTACTCAAAATAGGATGAAATCTATTGCTGGCGCTCATAGAACCGATGTTACATTTGAAGTTAGAGACATAGTGATGGTAAAGCTAAAACCCTATAAATAGTTTTCTTTAGCCAACAACTTTAATAAGATGTCTAAGTGTTATTATGGTCCGTATAAGGTGCTTCAAAAAGCGAGAAATTGTGCTTATAAAGTTAAGCTTCCAACCAACTCCAAGATTCATAATGTGTTTCATGTTTCTACCCTAAAGAAATATTTTGGTTCCTCTACTCCATCATTGGAGTTACCTAGTGATGCCATTGATAATCATTTGATTGGAACTAATGGGAATCGTTGATTCTAAGGTTTTATTGGTTCGTGACAAACCTATATGATAGATATTGGTTTAGTGGAAGGGACTAGCACAAGAGGATGCAAGTTGGGAAGACTATGAGAAATTTCGTCAAATTTACAAATAGTATAACCTTGCGGACAGGGTTGTGTTTCCAGTGGGGGAACCAATTGTTACAAAGCATGGTACAGGGATGAGGAGTTGTCTTCATAAGTTCATAGATTACATTGTACCAGATTAACTGGATAGTTACATTGAATTAGTTAAATAACAATTGTCAATAGTTAGTTGATGTAACAAATCAAGATCTGCTACACCAGTACAAACAACTCTAGTTAAATATGAGTATAAATAAAAAAGGTAGTATAACAAACAAGGGAAAAGGAAACTTCTCCCCCCCATTCATTTTCATGAGTTTACTGTGAAGTCTTGGCTGTGACTTGAACTACAACATTATCGTTGATCACCTCACAAAAACACATACATCGGTTGTAGGAGATCATAGTTGGAAAACATAGATAAAGAAAGGGAGAAAGAGATTTTCTAGCAAACCCTAGTTATGAGCAGAAGTGTGTAGAAGAGAGGCAGAAGTGGAATATAGATCAGGGTAATTGAAGTGTGAGTAGACAGAAATGGGTTGGGCTTTGTAGAGTGACATTAATAATATTACAAAACCAACATTGATCTTATCACTTTATAGCCGCTGAAGAACATCAAGATATATACTTGAGAAGTTCAAAATTTAGAAGACACAAAGAGAAAACATCTACAATATGAAAAAAGTGATCAAACTCCACTTTACTTAGTGTTAAATCTATAATTATTTGCCTTATTCGAGTGGGAATTAGTAGTGATCATTTGTTCGGTTTTATTATCGACTTTATTGAATTTAAATCCTATGTCACAATGGCATCCTATTACTTAAGTATTATGAGGTTGGGGGATTGCTTATGTATCTAAACCATCATCCATGCTTTATGTACATATTCAACCATTTGAGGCAAGTCCAAAGTTATTTTATGCAGGATTTTGCCAAATCCAAGCTAGTATTTTGCACATGACAAAGTTTGTATAGCTGATATTAAAAGCAAATGCAATTCCAGTAAAGTGCAATTGACTTAACTAGAAGAGCAACCACTACAATCTCACCGTTATATTAAACAAACATGTACCTTTTAGTTGATGATTTAGTTGGCTTCATTGTTCTTTACACTGTCTCCCATTACTTTAAGGGAGTATTTTGTGATGATTAGGCACAAATGTAAAGATCTACGTTTCATTCTTATCATCTTTCTTAGAGTTGCTAGGGAATTGGGACCTTATTTAGCTCAACAAGAGATTTATGTATTTCCTTATAGTACAAGGATGATTTAGCTCCACTTATCTAATATCTCAACTTGAAGCAGAGACCAAGTATCTGGATTATTCTATATTTGCTTGCCTTATAATCAAACTATTATTAAGCATAAAAATCGATGCTGTCGATTCCTTTACAAAGCACCATCCTAATAATAGCATTGTAACTATTTAGTTTCTCCTCTTGTATTTCTTTGCATTGTGCTATAACATCTCTTATGCTTTTAGCAATTCACAATGGTCATCTTTGATACCACTGATACAATTGTCTTAGAAGATTGAGGTTGAATAAAACAACACTTGCTAATTAGTTAAATTGCAATCCATTTGGTTTTCTTTGCATAACCCTATTCAATTGTTCTCAGGAACTTCTAAGGGTTTGGTCTAGAGATTTAGGCATAGTGATTCTTATAACATATTACATGAGATATTGAGTTCACATCCTGCTTAAAGATGCTTCTTAGAAATACTTGTGTAGTGTAATTTGCACTTAATTAAGACATATTAAAATGCTGAGGTACTTGGTTTTATAGGCCTTTGTACAAAAATAATGCATTTAAAAAAAATGCAGAAATACAATACAAAAAATATTCTAAATATAAGTATCAAAGGTGCGGTTAGAAAAAGGGCACGCGTGGCGTGGGTGCCAGGCATGCCGTTTTACTAAACATGCCTACAATGCAAGTAAAATAGATAACTCTCCTAAATACATAATAATGTGTGGATTTAATGCAGGGTGTGCTTATTTTATCTTTTTCTAGTTGTTTTAGCATATTATTTTCATCGTTTTCAAACAAATATTTGTTAAGACACAGATATGGATAAAACATAGATATTTTTACTCATAAGCAGATAAAATATAGATGCAGATTATATACAGGTAAGATATATATGAAAATTAGATAATCCCGATAGACTCATAATTGACAACTTTTGTCGCAAAACTACATTTATGTACCAATACAATATGTTGTTTTGCTAAAAAATCCCAACTCCAGATAACAATTACTCAATAAAATAGCAGCTAATCATAAAAAGATTTTAACATATAATAAAAAATTAGTAAGTTTGCAATCTTTCAATATTTATACAATGTCAACTATCAAATAAATACAATATAGCCCATTCTCTTCTTATCTCCCCTCATGAAAACAACAAAACCAAATCGTGCAAATACTGAAATCTTTTGCCTTCCTATTCTTCCCCTCTACCCTATTCTTCTTTAAATGATCGCGTGAATTCACATGCGACTATTGGGTTGTGCTGATTTAGGCGATGAACCTGATTGAGCTAGGTTACCTCATCACCCATATTTGCTTCTTGATCTTGATGTTGTCACTCTCTATGAGGCACTATGGACGTCTGGATTAGATTAACCTATGTATTAACATGTGATGCACTGATACCGAGCAGGGGTAATTAGGATGTACCTCGCTCCTAACTCAATTATTACCACACGATTCCCTTGATCATTCCATATTTGAATATGCCCTCTATGTAATCCTCTTAATTATGTTGAAAGTATTATGCAGGTCACTAGAATGAATTGGACATCATTGTTAGGGATGAAACCGGGTAGGTCATTATAAGGTACTCGACCTGTCCGAACTATTAAAAATCCTATAGGGTCGCAAGTTGGATTTGGGAAGTTATATGTCGACCCCATAGGGTTTTGGGGATAGTTTTAGGTCATTGAAAAGACCCGATGGGTAACCTGAACCAGTCATTGTAGACACCCAATTTTTGCCCATTTAAAGGTTTAATTTATAATAAATTATTATTATTATTTTAAGCCCACAAAATTTTTTTTAATTATTACAATTTTGAGCTTGAAATTATTTACTTTCATTATAAATTATTATGAGTTTAATTTAAAAAAATTAATAATTAAGTTTTTTAAAAAACTCCTTTTTGAAAAACCTTAAATATAATCTAAATGCATAAAAAAACCAAGGCACAGGCTAACGACCTAACGGTAAAACACATGTATATGCAAATTTAGGGACCTGGGTTCGAATCCATGTGGAAGTGGATTTTTATTTTTCAGTCTGGTGCGTACGTTACAAGCATCGCATGCATGGACACGCGTGTGTGCACGCGTGTCTCCTTCTTCCTCTGGCATCAGCTTTCTCCACTTGATTGGCCTATTTCAAGTCCATTTTTTATCCTCTTACAAGCTTATTTTCATCAAATTTATGGGGGGGTCTGGAAGTACACATGGAGTACTACAAATTAGAACCAATAATCAAGTTCGAAAATCACAATTTGACTTTCAAATTTTTTATTTCGAAGTTCACAAAAAAGTCGTTTTTTGCGCAAAGAACAAATTTTCGAAAAATTCAAATTCGAGTTTCTAGAACTGTTTTCGTTAATCTTATCTTTCTAGAAGCCTAATCTATTCGTTGATTACCAAACCTCCTCTAGAAGCTCGGATTCACGCGAATCCAACCACCACCACCAACTACGATGGCCACCACACCCCATTTCGAATCCTATAAATAGGACTTTGAATCCACTATTCTGATCATCAACAAACTACGTTTCGTCTGATCCCGATTAGCGGATACGTAGGTACTAGGTACCTCCAAGGTGACTTAAAATCTAAAAAAATTATTTTTGTTCCACTATATTTTGTAACTTTCAAATTATTAATTTATTTGTGAATATAAATGATTTCTTCATTAATTTGTACATAAGATTGTAAATATGGAAATTCATAAAATTTAATTTATTTATTGTTTTATTCTTTTCGAGCATTAAAAGGATAAATTTTAAATTATGAATTTTAAAGTGGTAACCATATGGTTTTAATAGGATAGCCCCCGAATACAAAAAATCTCTGGTTTATCAAATTGGTTTTAAAATATATATATATATTAATATTATTTTGTGGACTAGTGGCTAAGTTAGGATTAACCAACCCATTAATCCTAGCTCATAAATTTTTCCGTTTCCAATCGGTGGCGACTCCAAGTTATTTTTTCAAAAAATTAAATTTCTTTTAATTCTTAGTCAAGGGTTCGTATTAAATGCGTTTGGTTTAATACGGATCGAATTAAAAGAAATTAGACCAGGAAATGAAAAATCCAGGCTCGACAATCATATTATAAACAATTTAAAATTTTGAATTTTAATTTAAACAAAAAACCTAGACCTAGTAATGTAAGCTGGCAATGAGGGGCTCCTTTTTCATTTTGAAAGCCAAATAAAAAACTTCCATAGTTTCACTCTAACTCTCCAAGCAACATAGACAACAACAATAGTCAATAATAAGGCTGTCGCCTACCATCTTCTACCGTTGCTACTCGCCTCTATCTCTCACTAGTCTGGTCCCCACTGGCCTCCGACGTAGCTAACAGGATCGCTTCTTCCTTTTACCGCAGTCTGTTGCTCAGTCCAGTCACCAGACTCGCTATGCACCTCTATCACTCGTCGCTCACTAAACTAGACTCAACCATCATCATCGACCTAAACTAAGTCCAGTCGCCATACTTGCCCATCACTTGTCACTCACCATCATGTCCACCAACGAGCTGTGAGCAGACCAAACCCAAGGTCACCGATTAGAGCGACCTACCTCCAATCTTCATCGTTGTCTTCACTCTTTTATGGTACAATGTCTTTTTTTCTTTTTCCCTCTGATTTTGATTAGTTTCAAATATTCAAAAGAAAAAATGGGTTTATGTTTAAAGCATTAGAATAGGAAATTGAGTCCCATAAAATGAAATGGAAGCAACAATATAAAGTGATGGCCTTAGATTTCATTATTTGATATAACTTATATTTTCGCAAGAGTTGGGTTAAAAAGTGCATGACTCGCCAATTCCAAATATGACATGCTATAGTTATAAATAGTTTTGCATTGGTCAAACTTATTCAAACCAATTATCCAACATTTAAACTTATAGGAATCATGGAATAATTTAAAATTAGATTATTTGAATTGGCTTTGGAGGTAGCTTGAGGTATCAGAAAGATTAGGAGGTCAAATTAAGTAGATGTTGTCAAATCATTGATGTTCTTTTATACCCTATGGGAATTTTACAAATCATGCATATATTAGTTGTGATTCAATCAAACCTAATTCAATTTCATTGTTTGAGTGTATTTAATATTAGTGTTTTTGATGGACACACTCATCATCTGTGGTAAGTTTAAATAATGGAACTACTTGTTAATTTGTGTTGTTTATGTAATATTCCGAATAAAATCATGTCCAAAAGCTTCATCAATTGTCTTGAATTATTTCTTGATGGGTTCATTTCCTAAATTTTATTCAAAATAATGCTGTGATTTATCATGAATTGTTTTATTTTCTCAAAAATTGGGTACAAGGTGAAAGACTTAACCATACCATCTAGGTTAATATGAGTAAAGCTTAAATAATGAGGCTAGGGGGATAGAGGGATGCATCCAAAAAGAGGTGTTAGACAAGACAATTCAATTCACTTCTTCATATTTATTTATTCTTATGGCAGAGGTTTTATCTATGAGAGTTTTAAGATGTATAGAGCTCAAACAATTGAATACTAAAAATTTTTATTATAGTAATACAATCCAATTATGAGATAAATATTGGGAACGGATGAATATGAGATAAATATGTTTACTAGTTGTTTGTTTATCTCTTTATCTTGATAACTAGTATTTCATTTCAGGTGGTGACTGATTCATTATTGGGAATGGATGAATATGAGATAAACATGGAGGAAAACATCCATAACCTTCAAGATATTAATAGTCCTTCTCCAGCACCTATGGTATGTGGTATTGCGTTGGTTGGATATGGTTATAAAAACCACATAAAAGACCACGAAGTTGAAATTTTCAAAATTTATAAAACTAATAAGTTCTGTCCAACTTCGGTTAGCAACTACCAACATTGGGTAAGTACACATACCAAAGTAGCACAAAAATAATTAGGACATATTCTAAACGAACGGTGGCATCTACCATACTCACATTTCATCAATTATCTAGCCAAAGAGAAAGTTAGAAAGTCATAATGAAAACAAAAGCTATGCTAATGTTAATGATATTCACAAATGTTCTTAGGGTAAAATTAGGGATCAGTTTGCAACAATACAAGACGATAGCCCATGATTTAGTTCACAAACTTTTCATCATGTGATTTCTTAACAAAACTCAAAGAAAGATGCATGCTGGAGAATTTGTATTGTCGGATTCAATTGGGTAAACTAAAATCTCTCAAAGGTCAGTAGTTCTAGATCTAGATGTTAGATCCGCATAAAGCTTAAGAATCATTTGTTTTTAATACCAACTCAATGAATTTCAAAACAATCGATAAAAAGTTTCACCATTCCCCTCTCAAGGTAATTTAGGATTAACTCTGTCGGTAGCCACATACCTATTCAAAAGAATGATCTCTCAACTTATTCAATTGAAATCAAACATGAATCTAACAGATGCACCATGCAATTAGACCCATGAAAATAAAATCAAGCTACTAATTACAAATTTCCAGTCAATATTTAATTGAAAGCACATTTGAAATCACATGAATCAAGATTTGGATTCATAAACCCTAAGTTGTAGGAGATTATTTCTCTATGGATTTAGAAATTAAGAATGAATTATGAAGAAATAATATGGAATTAAAGAAAATTTCAATTAAGAACAAAGTCTTGCAAAAATTAAAAACAGGGGGTTAAAATGATTTTACCCAAAAAACTTCGAGACTTCTAAAGCAAGAAGAAATGAGTTTTTTTTTTTCCCTTAGAATTCTCTCTCTCTCTATTTTACGTTAGGGAAAATTTGTTACATATGCTGCACTCTACTGATCACATGCCTCTACATGCTTATTTATAGGCTCGAGGCATGGAAACCATGACGATTTTATTGCTAATGTGGCAAATTCTTAAATAACAGAATTCATTTTCTTTCTTGATGCACGCATCCTCATCGCTCGCTTACACATTTGCTTGTCGCAAGATAAGTCGAGTGCTCAAGTATTGCATTAAGTTCAGGGATCGACCTTAGCTTGAGCATTCTGTAAAAAACACACATGAGTTTTTGTCCATCTTTCCATTGAGGGTAAATTGAAGATGTTTAGGGCTCAAGACTTAAGGTGCAACTTAAGTTAAGCAAAGGTCTGGTCTTCATTCAGCAACTGCTACGGATCAGATTTAGGGCTCGATGTTGAGGCATGATAGAAACTATTTTCAAGTTCAAGCTCGATCACCTCAGAACACATGTTAATGGGTCATGTCGATGGCTCGATGTAGGGTATGACAGACCAATTTTGCCTTGTTTTGCCTTACTATTTTGGCATCGACTAGTGCTTTTCCAAGGCTTGATAGTTCTGTCTTTGAAGTTTTGCTACAGTTTTTCTCCAAATCCGATTCAAACACTTTAATTTTTCTTTTTTTAGTTCAAGGAGTTGAGAAACAACAATTAAACATTAAAAGCACTAGATTCATAGGAATTTGATAAAAAAACGCATCAAATTAAGCCTAGATTCCTATGAATATAATAAAACAAAATAGACTCATCAACCTACTACAAGAAAACCAACATCTATTTCGGGTTCTCATATAGCAAGCACATCAAATCAATAAGAAAATCCTAACAAGTGTAAATTGACTTTTTAGTGTGTGGAATAAGATGGTTAATAAAACAATTAATGGAGAGGAATTTGCTATTTGTAATCATTGTGAGAGAAATCTGAAAGCAATAAGCAAAAATTGTACAAAGCACTTACACAACCATTTGTTGAGGTGCACAAAGAGAAGGCCTCAGCAGGATATAAGACAATGTCTTCTAACTATAGAGCAAAAGCAAAGCGAGGATGAGAGTAGTGTGACAGTGAAAAACTGGACCTTTGATCAAGACATTGCTAGGAAAAAGCTTGCAAAGGCTATTGTTGTTCACGAGTATCCTATTTCAATTGTTAAGCACAAGTAATTGTGCATAGTATACAACCTCTTGTGCAACATGTGAGTCATATAACAATAAAAAAGGATATCTTGAAGATGTACAATAGGGAAAAGGACAACTTGACGTTGATGCTTAAAAGGCTAAATTCCTGGGTGGTTGTAGCAACTAATATGTGGACTTCAGAGATACATAACCATTAAGCTCACTTCATTGATAGCAGTTGGAAGCTCTACAGTTGAATTTTGAACTAAGTTTCTTTAACAATGTATCTTTATTTCATTTAACTGAAAATTCTAATCCTTTTAAACCATGTTTACCTTTTTTATATGCAGTTTTATATATGTCCCAGCTCCGCAGACAAACAAAGCTTTATATCAGTGCTTATTTGATTCACTAATGAAGTGGAATTTAGATAGAAAAATCTCAACAATCACTATAGACAATTGTTCAATAGATGATACAATGATTGTAAATTTAATATTGAAGTTAAGAAAAGATGATATGATTCTTCTTGGCAAGATAATGCACATGTGTTGTTGTGCACATATGTTGAACTCGATTGTAAAGGATGGTATGGCTATAATAGAAAGGTCGATAGAGAGGATCCACGATAGCGTTCAATTTTAGTTGGCGAAACCATCAAGGGTTGAGAAATTTGTTGAAACATGTGAACAGCTTGATGTTCTGTACAGTAGGAAACTTTGTTTGGATTGCAAAACAAGATGGAACTCTACTTATGACATGCTTGTCACTACGATTGGATACAAAGAGGTCTTCTAGAGGGTTCAGTTAATGGATAGACACTATAAATGTCTTCCTTTAGATGATGATTGGGAGATAGTTGGGGAGATTTACAATAAGTTATCTATTTTTTATGAGGTAACTAACATTTTCTCTAGCACATAATATCTCACTGCAAACTATTTTTTTTTTTTTTGTAAATTATTTGCAATCAGGAAAGCATTGATTACATGGTAGAATTTTTTTAGACTTGAATATTAATGCAATGGTTGAGAAAATGTTTAAAAAGTCTGAAAAGTATTGGGTCATGGCTGTCTATACTGTTTTGGATCCATGCTGTAAGATTAAGGGTGTGAAGTTTGTGTTTTGAACTGTTTATGGAGAGAATGTTGCTGTAAAGTTGCAAAATGTTAAATGCACTTGTTATGAATTGATTAAAAAATATCAATTTAGACCTAAATCTTGTCATACTATGTCTAGTGGTTCTTCTTTAAATCCTTCAGAAGGTGGTAGTAGCACTAGTATTGAATTTTCATGTGATCAAATAGTAGAGATAGATGGATTTGAATAGTATTTGATAACTACTAGCAAATATGATATTCAAGTCCATGTGAAGTATAGGTTGGACCATTATTTAGGAGAGGCTTCAATTCGCTGGATGCCAAATTTTAAATTTGATATTCTTGTTGGTGGAAAATGTATATCATACGTTGCAAGAAATAAACTAAAGATTTGTTGGTCATTCATGTGATGACAGTTGCTTTTGAGTCTGCTTTTAGTATCGGTGGACGAATAATTAGCTCCCATAGGAGCTAACCTGGTCTAGATACAATATAAGCATTTATGTGTACTTAGAGTTGGCTGTTAAATTATAGAATTGGTATGAGATTGTTTGATTTATTGTTGAAAGTTGTTTTTACCATGCATTTTTCTAATGTATTTCATGAAAATATTTTTTTCCTTTTATTCTTTTAATTTTGTAGGTTTGGAGAGACTTGAATTTGAAAAACTTGAAGAAGGGGGTAAAGAAGGTGAGTACAAGAATGAAGATGACAAGTGAAGATAATGATTGATGATAACTTCATGATTATACTATTAATTAATTTCACTGATTATTTATTTTAGTTGATCAGGTAATGCATTTTTTTTGTTGGTATGGTGGATTGAGCTTGGAATTTATTACAAGATGATTGCTTTGATGATGTATTGTATTTGCTTTTGTTGTTAATGTGTTTTCAAAACAAGTAGAAGTGAGTATCTTGGGAGGCTGATAATTTCAGTTATTGTTGGAGAGTGAATGTTGGTAAGTTGTTAATATGTTTTGAAGACATGTTCTTCTATTCTTGAGACTTTACAAGCCACGATTCCCACATATGTATTATGTATATTTATGTAACTGAAGTAATCTCTTTTCATCTACATTTGAAAATATTCTTGTGATAGTTTTAAACCTTTATATTTCTTAATTAAGTTGTGAGATGCCTTGTCAAATTCATTCAAGCATAGTTGTAACCAACTATTGTGGTCTTATAGAATAAAATTATTGTTAAAAAATTGTAATTTAATCAAGAGTAAAAAAGGGAAAAAAAACCAAAATGAAAACGAGTCGCAGGGTAGCACGAGTCAAGGTCAAAACCCTATAGGGGCGGTTTCGGTATTGCACAAAAAACTCTATAAAGTTATAAGTAGGGTTTGGTTGACTCTATAGGGAATCGGTTCAAGTTCGGGTCTTATGTGACCTATCCCAAACCCATCTTGGTTGCATCCCTAGTCAGTGTTAGCTTTGGGTGAGATGCCTTGGTGTTTACCAAATTGTTGAAGCACCTATTCCGAGAGGTGCCACTCGACAATCTAAAAGCGAATAAGAGTCACTCATGCCCGCTATATGTGTTAGCTTACTGAGCAAAATGGAGGAAGGCTCTCTAATAAGGCATCAAGTTATGACTCCACTCTACTTGCAATCATAACAAACAGAAAAAACAAGGGGATAATAAGTTAATTGCACTCTACTGGCAATTAAGTGGAGGCATTTTTGTTCATTGACCACCATCTTTAGCTGTATGATCATCCTCATCACTCTGCTCATCTTCAATGGGATCCTTATCATGATCAACATAATAAGTACCATCCAAATTTCAATAAGCGAATCTAAGGTTTAGTACATGCATCGCCTTTTCTTGGATTTTATTTTCCAGCTGCAATAATGACTCTTTCACCGGCCTTAACCCATTTTCCTCAATAGGTATGCGTTAGTACGACACTGAAGGAGGCCCATATGGACTTGGACTTGCATGAGCCAGTTGGACAGATCTAATAGGTAGCCCCTCATAAGTTTGGATGCCTACAATGGCACCTTCCCCTCCCTTGTGCATTGGTTGATGGCTGCACTTGCAAGTCTAAACCAGTTTATGAAGACTGATTCACATGCGGTGCACAATGGTGATGGGCACCACTTGATTGTCCAGATATCTGCATAAATAACTTTTATACCAAGCCAACCCTTGACTCCTTTGCTTGCACCAATAGATCATCCATACTCTCATCATCAATGATTAGCACAAGCACGTACAAAAGTCCACTTGGCATATAGTACGGGCACTTGTGTATTATTTCAATGCCTCCAAAACTTGAATCCATACCGATACTGGCATATGTCCTACTAATAAACTGTTAAAAGTTGACATCCATCCTCATTGGAGCAATCTAGTCATAATGTTTCCATGTGCATACACCATAAAGTGAACCAAAACCTGCCATTGTAGACTCATAGAGTCAATGCTTACAAGCAAATAATGGTAAGACTTGAAAATTAAGATTGAATGTGGTATACTATTTTGCAGTTTCTTAAACTTTTCTAAGGCTTCTTAGTTTTTCCCACACATTATCGTACGTTTACACAATTTCCATCACTTTCTACTTAGCATTTTACCAAACACTTGGTATGCATAAATCAAAGAACTACTTCAACCATCGAATCTTCACATGTATCCAAGCACATTGCTATAATTAGTACTATTTAACACATTAATGTAAAAGACCACTAACAAAAGTCACAAAATTTGGCTAATCCAATTCAGAAGAAAAACTTAAGGTTTCAACAAGAGTTTTGAACACAATGAGTCAAACGTAAAGTAAAATAAGATATAGAAAAGAGAAATTAACCTTTAAAAACAAAGATCCAAAGCAAGGAAGTGAGTGGAGTGAAGTAATCACCCCTTTAGAGTAGTATTCAAGAGAGAAATGTATGTTTGCAAAGTCAGAGCAAATGGTGAAAGTAAGCCATGGCAAAATTTTTTCTTTTATAATATGGGGGAGGGCACGATGAAAAGGTATCATTATCAAAACGATTTCATATACCAAAACTTAATAGATCTAATTCAATCCTAAACCTTAGGAGCGCTAAAATCGATTTGAACCAATCACAGGTCCTGAAAATCCTAGACAATGTCAGATAAGCCAAATGTACGATGAGTAAAATGGAAGTAGAAAACCTTAATTATCAAACCTTAAGGAAATTAGTGCCTTTGAAAACAGAATGAAAATCCAATAAATGTCCGACTTAGAGACCCAAGGCTAAATAATTCGTCCATCTGATCACTAACACAAAAATTGAGATAATGTATTTTAATAAAGTTTTAAAATAAAATGATATAAAATAATTTCCTATAATATATTATTAATTTATCAAGTAAAAATTTCATCAGTAAAACTAAACCGTTTCTGTACCCGATCACTAGCATGCAGATCAAGATAACACCACCAGATAACAATTAATGATAAAATAATATTAAATTATCTTTTTAATATCATATAATAATTTATCATGTAATAAAAACGTTAGTTGAACTGAATTTTACGCGTATCTTAATTTCTACCAACAAATAATTGTTATATCATTTCACTATTTGTTATTATTCATGTCAACCACTTTTGTCTCCTCATTTTTACACACTTACACACTTATTCTTATCATTTACTTTCCCCTATAATTTACTTTCCTCTATTTAGGTAAAGCATCTAAACACCCTTCCTATATTATGATAAATGAATCATGTGCGTATCTTCATGAAATTTTCATAAAAATATCTCCATGATGCAAGATGTTAGGAAATGGGAATGCAAAACTCCACACTTGATTCTTGTTAATCTTATGTTTATGGTTTTACTTTACATTCCCTAATCTAGCTTCTTATATATATATATATGTATGATGTATGTATGTATGTATGTATGTATGTATGTATGTATATGTATATGTTTTGGCGCATGAAAACTCACTAATCTAATATTTTATTTATTTCATATTTTTATATTTCAAGCAAGTTATTTCCATGCAATTTATTTTATTCAAGACTTGTCCATTTCATAGCATAATAAGACTAGTCAATTTATAGTCTTGGACTCGTCCATATTCAAGTTCGAAGGAGATTGGATTATTTCAAATCTTAGAGAGCCTTATCTAAAGTCTAAGACTCGTACTTTACTTTATTTCATCTCATTTTATTTATTTTCTTGGTGAGCGGATTATTTCAAGTCTAGGAGAGCCTTGATTATGATCTAAGACTCTCATATTCTATTTTGTTATCTTTATGATCTTTGTTTATTATTCTTGTCAATATTTCTCTCATGTTCCTTTAAATATCACAATGTTTATAAAAAATAAACTTTATGTTCATATACATGGGATGCCCATAGTGATGTTGTAATAATGCCAAACGAATTTTTGAACTTTCACATGTCGACAATTATTTTTTATGTAAAATATTTCCCAAAACTCATTTTCAATACATAGAAAATCCTTTGTCAAAAGGAAAATTTAGAAAACAAAACCCATCCCTTAAATTTTCTACTAATGCCATGACATACAACAAACTTTGATTTTTTTTTTTGTTTTTTCATTCTTAAACCAACTTGATTTTAACGATCACTAATGATAAAACCACGAAACAAACCCTACACCTATTTTTCTTAAACATACAAAGACTTAGGAAAAGGATTTGAGAAAATACAACTCGAAAATTCTTTTCTTGAAATCACATAGAGTTTAATGTCTTGAAAAATAAATGACTGAATGAAAATTGTTTATGAAACTCTTAAATACACCAAAATTTTCAAAAGAAATAAAACAAATATGGAACCCCATTTTCAGAATTGGATCACCCATTTATAAAGTCCTAAAATGAATTTTTCTATAGGGTCCTCAAGTTTACTATCTATGAACATAAATTTCTTAACTTCATGACAAAAGGATATTTAGTACAAGTTTCATTTTAAGCAATATCACTAAGATCATGCATGTATTATGAGCTAGCATCATGTTCTAATTGTGATTTAATAAATTCGTGACCTTGAGAGTCTAAATAAAGTATGAAAGCTAAGAGGTAGTTTGGGCGCAATTTGACCCCATTGATTCCAATACCTAAATGACCTTATATATCTTAAATGACCTTAAAAATAGATAGAACATTTGAAGTAGATAGAACTCAACTACTCATACGCAAAATTCGAAGTTAAAATGGGAAAGTTATGACCAATTTAAGGTTGGGAGTTATTAATCGAGAATTCTACTGAGAATTAGTTTACTAAAGTAAAAAAATTAAATGAGACTGGTATGAATTTTGGTATTACTTTGTTTAGATTACGAGGATTACGGGACTCTCCTTCTTGAAGCCTATTTCAACTAAGAACTATTCTATGGGCAAGTGAGTTTTTCCTCATGATTTGTTACCTTGCTTGTACTTGTAGTTGTAGATAATTGCACTAGATTTGTAAGTGTAAGATAAAATGAATATGCATGGGGTTTGGATGTACGTTTATATGCTTTTATGAATGTGTGACAAATGATGCTAAGCATATCGAAACTGATGAATGGTTATTTAAGTACATCATCAATATTACATGTTTCTTATGTGCGTATGATACTTGTTGATCATCTTTAAGCATGCTTTAATTATATTCAACTTCGATATAAATGAAATGGGCTGCATTGCATCCGTCAAATCACATGTTAAAGGCTACTACTCCTATGCGAGGAATCGGAAGGGCTAGGGTGGCCCAACTCATTCTTAGGAGAACTAAGTCGAACGAGGAATATGACCTTAAGGATGTGTCGTGCCAGTCGATCACTATGAGGAGGTACTTGGGGGCTAGTAGTAAAGATCATGGAGACCTTCAAATCAAATTCCCTGACCCTTCACACGAAGAGCATAAATCCGTTTCATGTGTGATTTTCGGATACTTACACATACTTGCTTGTATAGTGTGCCTATTGCATATGATGCATTGCATACGCTTAAAATTAATAAAATTGTTTATTTATGGTTGTAGGATATGAATAAAGGGATTATCTCACTAAACAAGATAAATCTTATACCCCTAAAGATTTTTGTTGTAACATGTTTACTTGTAACATCCAAAGAGAAATAGAATGGCAAAGATAAAGGCTAGTAAACCCTCGAAGCTTATAATGGATGCATGGGAGAACATCGTGCGGTTTCCTTTTAGAATCTCTTTATTTAGAATTTGTTATTTTAGGAGACTTTATGGATGGCTATAATAATTTGAGGATTTAGCGAGGGCATCCCTTGAGATGATGTAATCTTTCAATGATAAAGATATATGATGTTTAGTTATCTTGTTTGCATATAACTGTTATGTAATTAAAATGCACAACTCCTCTCATGAAGTATGCATTGTTTGCGTCACTAAGATAGTTATTCCTAGGCTTCAATACTGTGTGTGACATATTATCACATTTATGGTATCCCTTGGGCCATGACATGAGAGCCAGGTGCACCCTCATATTAAAAAAACAAAAAACTAATGGAGGGGTTGCATAAGTCAAAGATGTAAATTCTAGTTGCATTTTTGACACTTATATTTCGAATAATTTTTTATTATATTTCTATATTTATTTTTAAAAATGTATTATTTCCATACAAAGACCTTATTTTGTGCATATACTTGACTTTCTTTGTTTCTAGTTTTTTAGGTTGTTTCTCTTAGTCCATTAGATGACCCTTTTTTTAATGACATCTATATTTAACTTGCATAAGCGTTGATGAATCATTAGCTTAAAAAAGAGAGAAAAAGCCCCTTTTGGCACATGAACCTTGAAGAAGTAGACAGCTAGGAACATGGACTTTTAAAAAGTTCAATTTCATACATAATTAAACTTTTTATGCTTGTTTTACTATCCCCACTCTTTTTAATGTTTCTTGAAGTAGTTGACACATTTTAGGTGATGATTGAGTAGATAGTGTTTAGGAGCACGAAAAGTTGAATTAAGTAAGAAATTTGATTTTTTAAAAATTCAGTTACCTAATTGTCAATTTCATCAAAGTTTAGGTACCAAAAGAGATTTTTTTTCCTTAAAAAACAAGCCTTTTGAAGTTTATATAGTCTCGAGTTCCCTGTTTTGAAGTCCCAAATTACTTATTTCAAACAAGCTCCTATGTAAATCATATGTATGTATTTGATATGATGAAATTGTTGGTGATTGTGCCCTAGGCCAATTACTGGATATTGTTATTCATAAACATTTCTATTATATTGTTTGCATGTTTACTTTATAATAGGATCCGTGAATAATTTAATTATTCTAAATGTCTCTAGATGCTCATTATTATGGGAATAATAATGAATTAAATCTAGTATGAGGTTTGACTGATAATCATGGGATGTTTATTTATATGGAGATATAAATCAAACTCATAGGTACATGTTGGAGAACTATGTACTGGACTGACCCGCTTTGAGATCACTACATGGATTAGTGTCATAAGTGATTCTCAAAATAAAATGCCATCGTATCCTCAGACCTGAAATCACCATGGATTCCAACATGAGGAATATTATGTTTCAACTCAATCAAACGTTGTCTTTAACCAGATAATTATAAAGGTTGAGATTGGGCATAATGTAAATCATGTAGAGGAAGTTGAGTGATTAAGATGGGATTTGTCCCTCTCGTTGTGAGAGAGATATCTCTGGGTCCCTCGATGAGTGAGACTGAGAAATGCATGGGCGTGCAGCGTGCTCAAATGAATTGATAGCGTAATCAATTTCATTTGTTTTTATCAGTTTACTTAGAAATCGAGAAATGATAAGATTGAACGATATAAAGATGACACTATCAATGCCTTATGTTCAATCTAGATATCATGTGACAAAAGGATAATGACATAAGTTATGGATTAGGTAAAAATTGGATCACCGATCTTCATTTAATTTGGGTAAACATAATGTCTTGCTAGAGGCCACTTTTGTTTTGTTGACTAAAATTATTTTAAGTCAATTGCCAACATTAAGTGAACCTACAGGGTCACACACAAAAGAACGAGTCAAAAGGATCATAGACGAAATTTAATGTCTTGTGGGAATAATAATTTATTATTATTAAGAATAATAATAAATTAATGGATCAAAGACTAAATTTGATGTCTTGTAGGAATAATAATTTATTATTATTGAGAGTAATAATAAATTATCACATTGTTATGTGCAAGAATTATATTTTAGGAAATATTATCCGCTATTAGATTAAGGGCACTACTGTCATTACTCATGTGAGAATGACATTAGTATAAAAGGCACATAAAGAGATCTCTTTAGGGTTAACGACTTGTCTGTCGACATTAAACCGGCAGAAAAAATCTGTAAACCCTAAAGAGTGAAGCACGAAGAGTTGTGTGTGATAATCCCAATATCATCTAGAAATGTTCTAGATCACGCTAGCAAGTGAAGGATCCTTTTGAAGAGTGCTCGTTCGTGTGGATACCGTAGAGGGTATTGTGATTTTGCGGTATCTACAGATTCGATCTGCAAATTGATTTCAAGTTTCAAGCTTTTAGAGGTACGAAATCAAACTATTTGTTTTGTTTTAATCTAATCAATACACATGGACACTGGGTTAGGGTTTTCCTTTTGAATTCCGCTGCAAAAGATTTGATCTGTATAATTTTAAAACTCTATGGAAACCCAACAGAAATAACATATTCCAAATATATATTAATTTCTTAAAGATATATATATATTATATATAATATGATTTGATGAAGGGTTAAAAACCATGTTTATCTCATGTATGAAAAATAATTACCAAAACAAAGTTGAATAAAGAAAATTACCGAAATCCATTCCAAAATTGTGTTCGGAAATCAGGGTATCCAAAATTTTCATGTAAATTGTGTATATAAATAGCGATATCAAGTTTTTATAAAGCACCTATATTACCAGTCTTAGTTGCAATTTACTCTGCATAAATTTGCTATTGATGGGACCTGTGACACCTTGTGCTTGACACATGGATGGATGGCCATTGGAACCTTGTGAAATGAGGGTTTTATTAGGGCACAAGTACGAACAAACAAAGGTGAGTAAACATGTGACGTGACTAGAGTTAAAAGGCTGATTTAATGAATACAATAAGAGAATAGATAGTAGAGAGAGATGTTAGAAAGCCCATAACTTAGTTAAAAGTCAAGGACATACTTCACTTAAGGACATGAATTGTGTTTTCATCACACGATATATAAGTATTTGCATAGCTTGAGTATAAGTTGTGATGTTATTTCACCTTATTTAAGTCATTATTATGCATAATGACCTAAAACAAAAGAAAAAAAATTATTTCATCTCATATGCTTAGATATGTTGGCAATAACATAGTTAAGATGAATTCTTTATCATTTACCTTAACGTGGACCATCATCTCATTTTTATAGGAACATGCAATTGCATCAGTATCTTGTCACTATTATGATTCGCAATATGCATATATGTTAAAACTACTTTTGGGATTATAAAATGCTATAAAAGTGTTACCTAAAGCTTGCAAAAATTAGTGATTAAGCTATTAGTAGCGTATGTCACGCCCTGAAAGGTATCCTAAACGTGGTAGTCCGCCGTACACAATATTAAAGCCTAAGAATGACCGCCTCAGTCATGCGAAGGCTTCCATACTATGTATAAGGCGTCTAACACATAGAGGAGACACATTGGAGAGATACATTTTATATTGATACACTTGAGTAACAATATAAAGGAAATACAATTTACTATACTTCAGATGCAAATCACTATACTTCATATACGAATCACTATACTTCAAAATACAAATCATTAAATCTCAATTACATTCATCCACAGACTTCCCTACATAAACTATTACAAGACAATCATAAAATCTAGCCAATAACTTCAAGCATTCCTATTCTTTGCCAAAATCCCAAAGTTATTCTCGGCTTCAACCATCTCGGTCCCCACTTAGCATTCTTGAAATAACCTGTTCATTCAAACATCTATTGGGGTACAAGCTACACTAGCTTAGTGAGAATTCCCTCAATTCCGTATCATAACAAGCAAGTTATAATCAACCATATGCTATACATGAACAAACACATGAACAAACAATTATGTATGGGTATCTGGAACCTACACACAGAACGGATTTACGCCATCCGTATCTTGGGTTAGGAATGGTATTGAAGTCTACACTACCGCTGCTAGTCCCCAAGCCCTCGGCTCATAGCACTCGACTCGGCTAGGCTCACCCATGGAATGCATCCCCATGCGCCTTAGTTCCCATGAATGAGCTCTGGTACCGGTCTCGTTATCCAAACGAGTCATCAACGGACCATACCGATCGACCTGCGTAGGAGTAGCACGCTACCAAATGCAATATGTCCGATGATGCATGACCAATTTAATTTTTTCTTAGGTCAAAATATTCATACATTCTTTAGAGTGACCAACCAATATCATACACATAACAGAAATAATATGAACAGTGCAGTTATCCAATCGAATCATGATTTCGATATGCTTTAGTATTCTTTGGCATACATTCATCACAGTCTCATCATATATCCCATCCCCATTCATATCGATTTTTATCTTGTTCCTATACTTTTAATGCAACTAGCTACAAGCACAAACAAGGTAACAAAATAAGAAGAAGACTCACTCAGCCATTGGATCACCGGTTTTTTAGCAAAAGTAATCTGGTGGTAGGGAATCGTCGATTTCGGGATCACCTAAAAAGGAAGAAATACTCTAATAAGTATTTCATCACTTAACTAATCCAAACTATCAAATTCGTAATTTTCATCTTAAGCGAAAATTCCAACTTAAAACGGTCATAACTTGGTCATTTTAACTCGGAATTTCGCAAATTATATATCGATTTCTATCTACTTCGAAAAATCTATCTAATTATAATATTATATTTAAGTTTTGAACACTTTGAAGCTTCGAAAAGGTCTGATCAGTATCAATTTCTAATTCCAAAAAATAGTTTTGTAAATGTTTGAAATGTTCCTACTATGTAGATTAGCTATACATATAATATGAATGATTTCCTAACATGAATGGCATGAGATGAGCTTAATGTATGCATGATCTTGATGATTTTTGCTAAAAGAAAATTTTATAACTTTTTATTTTGCAAGACCGTAATAACAACTACTTATGAAAAATCTAGTTTTCTAACTTTGATCATTTCCATTTGTTTTGGATTTATTTCTAAAAAAAATATAATTATTTTTGTTAAAATTGAGTCTTCATTATATCTATTACTTATGACCTTCATTTCTACATAAAAATTTCCATTTTGCACTTTATAAACATGTTTTCAAGTAGGGTTGATTCCAAAATCCAAATTTTATAAAAATTAGTTTTTTTGAGTGATTTCTTTAAGTAAAAATCATTTGATATTTAGGAAATTAAGGCTCAACCATACATAACCACTAAGGACTTCATTTTTAAATAAAAATTTGCATTTTACACTTTGTAAATATGTTTTCAAATAGGATTTACTCAAAAATCCAAATTTAGAAAATCCACTTTTTGAATGATTCCTTTGAGAAAAGTTGTATAATGCATCAAAATTTAAGGCATTACTATATCAATTACCTAAGGACTTCATTTAAAACATAAAACATTTATTTTGAGCTCGAATACTAGGTGTTTACATAGGCATCATCCAAAGTTACGAATTTTTCAAGTTGAACACTAACTCAAAATTTTCCATCTTGATTCTAATTTTTGTTTTACACATTAATCTCATCAAAACTCATTTCAACTTACAAAAATCACTACTTAAGGACATATCTTTTGATAAAATCTATCTAAACTTATGAAAATCCATTCCTTACATATCCTATCTTAAGAGCCTTCCATATCTTAAATAAAAACTTCATTTTTGAGTTGGAAAACATGTTTTTAAAATATGCCTTGGCCAAAATCCGAAATGATATTTTTATTTTGAAAATAACTTTTGAAAATCACCTTTGATTCTTGTAAAAAAGAAGTCTTGATGATATACATATATTAAGCCTTCATTATCTCAACTAAAAACTTCATTTTGGCATTTGGAAAGTGGTTTTTAAATAGAGGTCTTGCCAAAATATGAATTTCACTATTTTGTTCAAGTTTAAATCTAAGATCTACACATAATATGAACATGAATATAAAAGAAATGCATGGTAGTAAACTATAAACTCATAAATCTAAACTTTACTCATCAAAATCATTCATTTATGTCGTCTATACCCTAAGCCCTTCATTGTAAATGAAAAACACACATTTTGAAGTTGAAAAATAACTTTTCTAAATATGGTTCCATTTTCATCCAAATTTTCAAAAATGATTTTTGTTGAAAATAAAATAGATCTTGAGCTTTTTAAAACATTCTTACTATCATCATGCTACTACAAGTTATCCATGAACATAAAACAAAGTTTAATGCATGTATGAACCTAAAACAACTAGATCTAGTCTTCTAAACTAGTTATGAGTGTGTGAACATCATGATAGTCATGTGAATGATGAATATATGTATAAATCATAAGCAATAACAAAAATAATAACTCAAATAACAAGATCCAAGGCATAAACAAAAATCAAAGCTACAAAAAGTTAGATTTACAAAATATAACTATTTTAAACAAGCAAGAGAATAATCATAGAGAAATGGAGTGTTTCACTTTGGCATCATCATTCTTAGCTTTTAAGCTAATGGAATGTCATTTGATGCATGAAACTCTCACTATACTTTACCTATATCACCTATGGAAGCTTTGAGAAGAAAGTTTGCTTAAAAATCTTCAAGAATGAAGTGTAGAAGCAAGAGATTGGAACGGGGGCAGCTTGTTTCTTGCAAGAACAAGAACAAAAGAAGAAAGGAAGAGAGGAAAAGAGAGAGGGTTTCAAAGGGAAATGAAAGAAAATAATTAAGAGGTATTAAATGGAGAGAGAAGTGTGTTAAATGAAAAAGAAAAAAGATAAAACAAGGGCAGCTTTGTAAGGGGTGCTGCACTTGAATTAGAGGGGAGAGGGAGAGAGAAAATTATTTGAATTTGACTTGAAATTGAATTGTGTAATAAATGTATAATGTAGCTTATTGAAGAAGGGTTGAAAGAGGATGTTTTTAATTAATTTTTGGAATAATTCAAGAGTCAAGGCAGCCATAAAGGGGTCAAAATCTGCCATGAAGTGTGGGACAAAGTGTAGAAAGATTGAAGTGAAAAGGAGTGATATGTGTAAGATGTACTTGAAGTATAGGTTGGGAAAAAGTGCTTTTTTTATTAAGAAAAATACAAAATAAAATTAGGAAAAATATTTTTAAATAAGTGGCAGAATTTTCATGAATAAAATTAAATAATTATTTGAATTATTTTAGTATTTCAATAAATGTGTTACCGTATGATCAAAATACGCGAATATGGGCTATAAATGATATTTTATAACCCGAAAAATTATAAAAAATTATTTTATGAAAATAAAAATATTTTTCAATATTAAATTAATTTATTTTATTTTTAGTATCGGGTCTTAAACAGAATCTGATCCGTAAAAACCCGAAACTAACTAAATTTTAGAAAAACAAAATTTTCTATAATATATAAAATATTTATCTAAAAATATAAGGCTTTATAAGAATAATAAAATTGTGTAATGAAATAAAAGTGAATAGTGCAAAAGACTAATTAATTACTGGTAGTAATGAAAATACGATAAAAAGTTATAACTGTAACTTTTATAACCCAAAAATTATATAACTGATATATTTGGAAATCTTATGAAATTACGAGTCTAACGGTACTAATGGTATATTTTTTTATCTCGAGCCCCGGACATCTTTTCGAAGTCTGTATCCAAAGGGTTCGAAATAGGTCAAAAATTTACCAATCTGATATTTTTAAGCAAACTTATATTACTACGAGCTATTCTACACATTTAAACTACACCTCGGCCTCTAGGGTTAAGGCGCTAGATTGCGGACTTAAACTATTGTATTCCATTAGGGTTTCCGGTGATTTTCCGGTTTAGGTCTTTGCCAATTTGAAACTGATATTTTATGTTTATACAACATATTTAATTTGAGAAATTTATTTTAAATTGATTTTTGTAAGTATTTAATATCTCTCGATGTTTTCGGAATTCTTTGAATTGGGTTTCATTTCCGAAAGTTAATCGTTATTTACTTTTTAATAATTTGTTTTTGGCTTTATATTGCCCGATTTATAAGTCGGAGTTACGTATGGAATTTGTCGTACGTAGTGGTTTTGGAATTGAAGTATGATGAGTTCTTATTTTGTTTTTAAGAATTCTTATTTTCCTCAAGATTGAGAAATCTCCGGATTCGTTCGTGATTTAGGACTTGTCGAAATTCGGTTTTAATTTGGAGTGATTTTTAGGGTTTATTTTCGAAGTTCATCTTGGAATTATTTACTGAAATTTTCCGGGGCTTACAGCGTGTGTTTGATGATTGTAAATCTTAATGGAAAAAGAAGAAATTGACCTAGAAATTACCATCACATTTTTATAGAGATAGTAACTCTAATATTGACACTTTGTTTCATATTATTTAGTGAATTAGGAAGGAAAGAAAGTAGGAAAAATGGATTATTAAAGAATTTAAATCCTTTTATGTGTTTGGCTAACTAGGGAAGAAGAGGGAATTGATGGAGTCTTCATTATTATAAAACACAAATAACTCGTTCACTTTGCTAAATGGAATAAGGAGGGAATAGAATTCCAATTCAAAGGGAATTGATAGAGTTGTAATTGCTATTACAATGTGCACTTGTTGTAAAAAGTAAAACAAGTAATTATTAGAGTAAAATGTAAAATATCTATAATGCGCCTTCTATTTATTACATAAAGAGGATAATTGTGTAGGTGTTACTTTCAAAATAGGAGTATTTATGACAAAATTGAAAAATAGACACAATTCATGAGTTAGAGACATGAATTGCTATTCATAATTTTACGTAATAGCAATTCATTATGAATTATCATTCCTTTGAAGTGAACACCATAATATCAACTTTACGTCGAATGAGGAAGGAATGAATAAATAGCTATTCATGTCAAGTGAATGAACTAAAAATATGATAAATGGTAAATTACTTATATACCCATAAAAGATAAAATGTAATTTAAAAAAGAATGATACAAGAGTAATTTAAAAAAAAAAAAATCCCTTTCCCTTTTAATTCTCTCCATTTTAGAGGGGACAAAAAAAAAATGAGCAGAACCTAGGGAAAATATTATATCCATTTTCCCTTCCATTGTCCTTTCCTCTTAAAACAAATGAAATTCATTTCCCTTCTTTCCTCCCCTCCTTAATCATTCCCTCCCAATCCCTTTATACTAAACATAATGTAAAGTATCTAATTGTTAAACCTGAAAATCATGTTAAGATCCATTTTATTGAATGATATGAACATGAATTTCCCAACAAAGGAAAAAAAAAAAAAAGAAAAACTGGCAATAATGGGTTGTTGCATTATAAAGGTATGAAAATTTTCATAACAAGATTACCATCAAATAGAAACACAAAGGTACAAGCTTCTATGTTAGAATTTAAAAGTATGTGATCTTAGTGCCTTTTTTCATATGTGATCTTGGTGCCTTTTTGGATACAAGTTGTATATAATTTGGAATTATAAGTTATTTTATGACTCCATAAAACTACCATACAACTTATAATATTTTGGATTAATGACAAAAACCTTATATATGTTTTGACTCATTTGTACATATATGACCTACTTTTTTTTTTTTTTGACAAAAAGGTGACATGGATTTAATTCAAAGGTGATAAACTGCCAATATTATTTATTATTTTAGAAGAGCACGTGTTATATCTTACTGGTCTCAAAAAATCAATTTAAATCTTCTTTCCAATTTTTGGTTTTTTAAAATAATTTTAATATCTTATCTATTTAATTTTATTTAATAATTTTTATTGAATTAAAATTTTCAGACCAATAAGGCACTAAAATATATTTATCAAATATCATTTAATAATATTGATACTTTTGCATAAAACTCATGTCACTTATTTACCAAAAAATTAATACAATTAATGCATTTGCAAATAGATAAAAACACACGTAACATTTTTGTAATTGACTTTAATATTTTTAGTTTATTTTTTTTAATTTAAGTATTATGCCCTTTCAATCTAAAATTCTAAGAGTGAAATTATAGGTAAACATAGCTCAACAATTGTAAAAATAATGAATTAAAATAAAAATAGAACACCAAATAAAAATGAACATATTTATATGTTGCTATTCGGAGCTAATAATCAATAAGCAAATGAACTAACTCTTAAAATTGGAGAAATAAGACTCACTTCTTTATGTTTTTTTCTTGCCATTATAACGGTGATGGAAGATTCGAATCTAGGATCTCTCATTTGTCTTATTGATTATTAGCTTCTAATAGCAACATATAAATAAACATACTTCCATCGTATTTGCATCGAGTCAAGTTCATTCTAAACTTCCTAGAAAAATAATTACTGGAATAAGATTTATAACAACTTGATTAGTAAAATAAACCTTAAAAAAATTGCATATGAAAATGAGTCCCAAAGTTGTTGTGCATTCCTAGTGTGTGAAATACAAGCATGGAAAACTTGCGCTGAACAAGTCTCCGTCCAATTGCATATAAAAGATGAGAGTCCCAAAGTTGTTGCACATTCCTAATGTGTGAAACACAAGCATGGAAAGAGTTAAACTTGCCCCCAACAAGTCTTCGTCCATCAATCTTTACAAAACAAGACCCATCTTAACCAACTAAGTTGAATCAAATTTCAATCATTTTAATCCATCAAAATTTATTTAAATTATAATAATATATCTCGCATATTGAATATGTGACACTAAACTCATAAGTTAGGTATTCAAGTTTGATAAGTTATTTTAGTAATTAAGTTTAATGATGGCTTATTTTAGTAATTAAATTAAAAAAAAATCTAGACGGACAAAAAAGTCTATTTACATTACAGTCATGTTTGGCACAAGAGGTAATATTTGAAATGTCATTTGATGTGCATCCTTGTGCATTTAAATGAAAAAAAAAAGTATTTTTAATTAATAGTTGCAGTAAATTTAAGATATACAACTTTTGCATAGGGATTTTTATATTATATAATCATAAAATTCTAGTTGTTTTACGCTTATATGAGCATGTACCGAATTATTGAAGTCTTTGGATTATTGGATGCGACTGTTTAAGTTTTAAAGTGACTCACCATATATGTTTTTTTTTTCAAATTGTAAATAAATTATTTAAAAAATATATATTTTACGCAAAAATTCAATCGGTACTAATGGAACTCTAAAGTTATTGAAGTAATTAATTTAATATCTAATAAAAATTTTTATGTCTATTTTTATTAGTTCACTAATATAATTTATTTTATTTTTTTTATGTGGAGGAAGCAGCCTTTTACTATTAAAAAGTATTAAAA
This sequence comes from Combretum micranthum, assembly GCA_024138025.1. Taxonomy (NCBI): domain Eukaryota; kingdom Viridiplantae; phylum Streptophyta; class Magnoliopsida; order Myrtales; family Combretaceae; genus Combretum; species Combretum micranthum. The sequence continues at coordinate 2,476,591 of JAMXBD010000047.1, forward strand.
ATACTAATAAAAATTTAAAAATGTACAATCTCTCCTACATCTACAAATAGCATAAATACTGAATTGATTTTTGATATAAAGTTTTGATACAAAATTTAATATTTATGATATATATATATATATAATAAACACCAAGACTTATTTATTTTAATATTATTAAACTGTAATCCTGTCCTTTATTTTATAATTGAATTAAAGAGACCACGTTCAATAGAAAAAGGAAAAATTACGACCTAAGTTGAATTATATCCTCTACCTTATAGGGGTAAAAATGTAACAAGCCTATCCATTTTTATTATCTTGAGATTGAAGCAGTTCATAAAAATGAATATATAAATCTATCTATCTATTATTATTATTAAGTGGAAATATGTTGATTTGTGTTGAAAAAATTTTATAATACAGTACGATGGTTACTCTTTTCTCATGTTCTTCGTACTCCCTTTTTTTTCTTATGTTTTTTTTTATTATTATTATTTTTTCGTTTTAATTTTTATTGGCTTTTTATTTTTTATTTTTAATAAAAATCGTTCTACTCATTTTCCCCCCTGAGCTGTTCTCGCGCGCTTGTATGGACGATTAACCAGTTCAGCTCGAGTGCTCGACTCAGAAACAAATAAAAGAAAGTTCACTTCAACTTCTCACCTGTCGCCGCTCTGCTCCTACTCCTTTCTTCTCATAGGCTGTATCGAGCAGAGTGGAAGTGGAACAACTCAAATAAATAACTAGCAATGAAGGTTTGGGTGATAAGCAACCCCAACCCCAGTCTCTCTCCTCCCAATCACACCTCATCGTCGTTTCTCCCTTCAACTCCAAAGTTCACTTCACTCCCTGTCCCAAGCGGACCCATCAGAATCCCCAAATCAGAGAACAGAAATTGGATTGGTTGTTGCGTAGGAAGCTATGATTCTGTGCGGGAGTCACCGTCCAAAGCCCTCAGGAAGCTTCTGGAATCGCCAGGTGTCCATCAAGGCCCTGCTTGTTTCGATGCTCTCAGTGCTAAGTTAGTGGAACGCGCTGGATTCGATTGCTGCTTCACCAGTGGTATATATAAAAACTCTCTCTCTCTCTCTCTCTCTCTCTCTCGACAAGTTTACAGGGATTCTTATGCTGAAGTAATCGTTACTGTTTTATCATATTTCTACATGCTTTGATTGATATATTGATTTTCCTACCAGTGTCTTGATTAATAAGTAGAATTAAAAATGCCAAAAACATAATTGGCTGTAATTACCTTTTGTTTTTGCAAAAGTTATTATGGTATTTAGTTAACCGAAGAATTATTGGATAGCTCATCATTATTCAAAGAATAGTAATCTGTGCTGGACTTGATTTTTTTCGCCAGATTACTCTTGATAAAATAAAAAATCAATAAATGAAAATCTTATTATAGTTTTATTCCATTTTTTAATAATAGCGATTCAATTACAGAGCTTTCATGCACCTGCAAGTGTAAGTGTGTAATTGATATTAAAAAGTGTGAATTTTTTTTCTTTTTAGGCCCAATGAATTATCTGATAAGTAAATTTGTTATTTGTATCTACGTACATAGTTGCCTCGTAACAAACTTGCAAAATTTGCATATTAAATAAGCTAGACAAGTGGTTTGCATTGTTTGCAAGATCATTGATATATAGACAAGTAGTTTCTTTCTTGCTTCATTTCTGCATAGGATGAGTAATTTCTTCCTTACATCTTTTCTTATATAACTCGTGAATTGTTGAATAATCAAAACACGCCATATTGCGATCTTATGTTGTCAAATCCTGGTTGTGGAGCCAAATCCAATATGGCATAAAGCAGGAAGTCCAAAGTTTAAAATCATGGTTGTTATGTCGCTCTATTTCATTCAGCTGTTAGGGATGTATAAAATAATAAATATAAATGTACACACCATGTTGTACAAGCTTAATCTTTTAGTTGCAATTGCTTTTGCAAAATCTATAACGTTTTTGATGATTGTATACTACGATGTTAATGGAGTCCAGTACTGCTAAATATAAAAGTACACACCATGTTGTACGAGCTTAATCTTTTAGTTGCAATTGCTTTTGCAAAATCTATAACTTTTTGATGATTGTATATTACGATGTTAATGGAGTCCAGTACTGCTAGTTGATCACAGTGTCTGTAATATGGGAAGTTGAAAACCAACAATGTGGACCTGTGGTTGATGTTGGTGTGTAATTTTCTCATGGAAAATGAAACATTCCAAGAAATTCAATGACATTAACTTCTCACAATTGTATGAGGAAAATTTTCACTTCACAAGAAAATATTTCCATTGGGAAATGAATTCTGGGTTACACCATGTCAATTGGTTTAACTTTGATACTTCTTGCTAGGGTTTTCGATATCTGCTGCAAGATTGGGGTTGCCAGATACCGGTTTTATTTCCTATGAGAAATGGTGGATCAAGGCCAGCTTATTACCCAGCTGTTGATATTCCTGTCATTGGGGATGGTGATAATGGATATGGGAATGCCATGAATGTCAAAAGAACTGTCCGAGGATATACAAGAGCTGGCTTTGCAGGAATCATTCTTGAAGATCAGGTAAATAAAATTCAGGCTTTTACTATACAAAAATGGTATATATTTGTTGACATTGTACTTTTATAGAAATGTGTTACTTGACTCTTTGAAAGCATAATTTTTTTTAGGTGTTGGTTAGTTATTTAAAACCTCTACTTGAACAACGTTATGATCTTAAAAAGACATAATAACAACTTTAAGCATAAGGCAATGTTTTTAATATGTGAAGTTTAATCTAACCAAAAACAACTTGGAGGGAAGCTATCCTTTGATGCCCCAAATTCTCTTCTACACAGGACTCCTTAAATCCTAGTTCTTCTGTCTGCTTCTAGTTTTGTATATTTTGTATGCCATCTCTTGTGGATGGTTACCAAGTTGCTTTTGTATTTGAGTGGTTTCATCTAGTCTTGATGAGTCATTTGGGTTAAACCCTGGTGCTTCTTGAGCGATTGTTATTTAACCAAAAAAAAAAAAAAAAAAAATTGAAGGGAAGCAATGTATTATGTATCTAACATTGTAAAGGATAAATAAACAATAGAATGCAATAAGTAAATTGGATCCCTAGACAATGCCTTTGATGTTGTTGTTGATGGTGTATGCAGAAATGTAAGCTAAGAGCCTTCATGATATGGATAAACACTTCTGGCACAGAATGCTACTTCTCATGGTAGAAGAATTTAGGCACTCTAGATAGGATATAGAGCCCAATTTCATCATTTCAGGGCTGTGTTGGTTTTTAATTTGGCTTTATCTATTTCCAGTAACTTTTGCTTGTACTCTTATTGAAGGACGCACCTTATGTACCTATTATTCTAGGTAGCTGAATGCGGAGTGGATAATTGTTGAAAGCACCTAATGTCACATTTGGTACATCGGATGATTTTGAATAGAATGGTTTGGAATGGAACGGAATGAGTTTCAGAATGACAAATTCATTTCTATGTTTGAAAGTATACATGGAATGGAATGGTTATAGGATGTATTTGTCGAAAATGTCTCTAGCAATAAATGCAAGTTATGAATATGCAATAGGATAAAATAGTAATTATATTGTGTGTAATTAATAAAGCTGGAATGGAATTACGATTCCACCTTTGAGAAGGTAGAATCGAATTCCTTTTCAAAGTCGGAATTGTCGATTCTAAGAAATCATGATTCCAGCATCTAAAGGTGCATCCGAATATGAGAAATGGAATGGAACCTACAATCGCGATTCCATTCCAAGTCCATTCCTGCGTACTAAACATGACATAAATAGTAAGCCCACCAAAATGCTGAATATTGAAATTTGGTTTTGGTCCTCAAAATGGAACCAAAAAAAATTAAAGTGCAACCAAATGCACAACTGTTGCACAAAGGTGTTATCATATCTGTGTAGATTTGTGAATCTTATCAAAAGTAGTAGTATTTTATGGTTGTTTTTATTGCAATTTGGAGTATTACAGTGAACCTGCCAACTCCTGTGATGATGGGACATTTTTTGTCGAACTTTTCTAGCATTGCTGCTCTCTATTTGTATGGACTTTTTTTGTCTATGAAATTTGAAATTTGGTGATGTAACCATTTGTTCCATACAGTCACCAATTTGGCATAGATATTAATCAACAAAGTTGTCATGGTTTGATTAGCTCCAGGAAGTATCTTTTCTTTTTGTAATTCACTCAAGAATGATTCAGAAGTTTCCTCTTTTTATCATGCTTTTTAAATGCCAGGCATTGTATATTTTGTCACTTATAAAATAATACACTGCAAGGTATCTCCAAAAGCTGTGGTCATACACATGGCAGGAGAGTAGTGTCCAGAGATGAAGCAGTGATGAGGATTAAAGCAGCTGTAGATGCTCGGAAGGAGAGTAGGTCTGATATTGTTATTGTAGCACGTACTGATTCTCGCCAGGCAATATCTTTGGAAGAATCACTTTGGAGGTCACGTGCTTTTGCCGATGCTGGAGCAGACGTTCTATTTATTGATGCCCTTGCTTCAAAGGAAGAGATGAAGGCCTTCTGTGAAGTTGCTCCCCTTGTCCCAAAAATGGTATAAGCATATACCTTTTATTGATAAGAAACAGTGAGACTCATTGTATGGTCAGGAATTATTGGATAAGTTTTCAGTACAATTAGCCTAATGGGAGTTTTATGGGTCTTTATTTATTTTATTTAATATTGGACTTAACAAAGAGTTCTATCTGCTGACATAATCTAAGATAAAGAGACCCCATATATTTTTTCTACTATTTCACAGACAAAATGGAATATCAGGAAGGAAGAGAAACGGTTTCCACACTGGACAGTCTAAGCTCCTAACTGGACCTAAAAGTACACATCTATTGTTTCATATGGTTTAGCTAGAATGGCAAGGAAGCATTCTACTTCTGGATTCTCTCTCTCTCTCTCTCTCTCTCTTTTCTTTTTTCTTTCCCCCTTAACCATTGTTTGATTGTTACAATCAACTATATCCAATGCTACTGTATTGTTAGTATTTTATCAGTTGCTTTTACTTAGAATCATTGGCATAAGGTGGCACATCATGCCTTGAACTTTAATTTGCAAGATCCTCACTTTCTTATGAATGACTAAGCAGGTTTTTCTTCTGTTATGCAGGCCAATATGCTTGAAGGAGGTGGCAAGACACCAATACTCAATCCATTTGAACTGGATGAGCTGGGTTATAAGCTGGTGGCTTATCCGCTTTCACTGATTGGAGTTTCTATTCAAGCAATGCAGGTACATCTTTTCTTGTGGTAATTTAAGCGGCATTCTGTGTAGTGAGTCAATTTTAGTCTGGTTATCTTAGTGAAATTGTTGTTGCTCTTTATAATATATGACCTCTTGTCACCATGGGAGTTGACAATGCATTGGTTGCTCCAGTTTTCTATCTAATTGTTTGTAAAATGTCTGCAGTTTCTTTTTGCTTCTACTGGTATACCAATATATGTTGATATTTGGTTGTTTGAAATGGCAATCTTATGATGGGATTGCAGGACTCCCTAAGAGCAATTAAAGGAGGACGTATTCCTCCTCCTGGAAGCATGCCATCTTTTGAAGAAATGAAGGAAATTTTAGGTTTTAATGCATACTATGATGAAGAGAAGCAGTATGCTGTAAGCTCAAGCCAGCTGTTTTCTATGGGAGGTTAGTTATGTTGCTTTTTGTTGATGATAAGCAGCACAAGATACACCATTTATTGACTCTTTTAAGTTTTTAGACCAGCATGGGTTATTTGTTTTATTACTCTCCTTCACTCTGAGGGTTGGGACTTGAACTTTGATTAAAGTCTAAATAAACCAGTTAAATAGGGGGTTAAGTTATGGTGCTGGGATTAATGTGGATTTATCTGTTTTATACTTTTACAATCATAGTCACAATTACTTCACATAGAAGCTGATGATCTTTTAGCTCTCAAAATAGTTCCTTCTTTCTAAATTTGAATGTAATATCAGCATACTATTGTTCTTTCTTTCTTGGCTTCTATGCTATAATGGGAATTCTTGGTATTGGGTTGTATGATTAATTTGAGGCTTTGTTTAAAAGTAAACATGCATTATTCCCAGTGCGTAATTTGTTGACTGTATAAATATTCTACCTTACTTTTTTGCTTTTATTTTCTGATATTGTCTTACCAAAAGTTCCATTTTCTCATTTTTGTGCACTGGTGACACAAGTATATAAGGTCTTCCCTTGTTCTGATACAGAGTTATTTGTTAGTGGGCAGCAATCGATATGGTATCCAGCGTAGTTCTCAACAAGACAGTGATAAAAGGAATGACGTTTTGCGAGATCCCATTGTCGAAGTAATAAATCCCAATGTGTATGGTAATTATGGTGCAAATGGCTCAAAAGGTCCATTTTCTGGAATCTGGTCTCGGAAACTGAGAATTAAAATAACCGGAAGGGATGGATTTGAGAGACTTGATATTAGAATTCCCGTAAGTCTTGATGCATATCTCATCAACATTGCGTGCCAATTTTCTGCTTTCATCTTTTAGGTTGAATAAGCTGTCACACCTATTTGATTTATCCAAAAGAAAAATCCTATTTAAGTTCTGATAAGAAGTTTGTCATGAAAATTTCCACATAATTATAATGAAAACAGGCTACCTCACTCAAGAAACATATGCATAGAAGCCTTAATAGCCAACATTTTGTGCACCAAAATATCTTTGACCTCCATATTTCTTGCATCTCTAGACTCTAGCTACATGTCAGCTACTTCAAGCAAACATTGCAATCCAGGTCCTCCCAAAAGGGAGATTCGAGAGCCAAATTTCAGCAATATAATGCTTGCTCCTTGTTGTAACATGCTGACTCCCTGGGACTTTTTGAGTCAAACATGATGCTACCTCCATTCTTGCTAGCTAAAGATGACAGAGTCTGAAATATTCGAATCCCATGTGAAGAGAATCCATTTTTTGCAACTTAATTTTCCTTTCTTTTTCTTTCTGTGTTTCTCCTTTACAGGCTGGATTTCTGGATGGAATCACTAATATTGTCCCAGGTATTTTGTGTGCTCTGGACTAGTCACTTTGAGAGTATTTTGTGAAAGACAAAGGTGAACTTACAATTTCTTGTCATACAGCTTTGGGGGGTGTGAACATCAAAGAGCTATTGGATGATGCTGCCAGTGAAGTTGGAGGGAAGCTCTTGATAGATTTTAATGACACAATGGGGGACAGGATTCAAGTTTTTCTTGAGTGAAATTCCTTTCATTGCTTCGAGGTCTGTGAGGTATGAAAACAATGAAGCAATGAAACAATCATGTTTGTTGCTAGATATTGCATATTGTCTAAATATGCCAATTAAATGTTGTCGATCAACCATAATTCAGGATCTGTTTTCATTATTTACTGCATAATCTTTTCTTGGTACACCGTATAGAGATTTTAAGGGTCTAAATAAAATGTCATGCAAAATGCAGTGTTTAGTGGTAGAGTTCTCTGCTCTTTAGTTTCATATCTAGGGTTCAATCCCTAGTTCCCACTTACACCCCATATATATGTGGAAGGATACATATAACTTTCTCTAAGGAAGCTCCATCTAATTGTTAACTAATTCCATAGCTGTTTTATGATTTTAGTTGAAGATTCAAAATTTTTAAGAGCTTCATAATGAGTGATTGTTTCTTGAATTCCCCTTTCTCTTTGGTGGTGGTCAATTGACTTTTCTTTCATTTTAGGTTATGCTGTTATGTCTGTGCATGCCATGAGAATTCGTTCTTTCGGGGATAGCAGAAGATAAGGCCCCAATGCAGTGAGCCTGGTGACCGGCATAGGACACTTCCGTACAAGATCTCTCATGTCGTTGATTGAAGCCAAATTGCAAAGGGTAACATAATTATCCAAATGATAGATTTTGCTTAGGATTTTACTTTCCCATACTCTGAAAGTAGTGGGCAAACTTATGTTTAAAATTTTACTGCTACTTGCTTCTTATCTCTCTTCGTAGGCTCGACCGTAAGAGAGTCTCTTCTCATTAACTGTCCATCACTTGAGGTAACTTCTTGCATCAACTGAGTTGTAAAATATCCTTGTTATCCTGTCGTTTTCTTTTCATGTTGAAACGGGCGATAGGATATAGATTCTCCTCACTCTGAAATCGGGTGTTGATTTAGATATGGGAAGGATGAACATATGGCAAAAATATTATACGCACCCCAATTTATAAATAAAAAACTATTTTATATTCATATGTGAAACTGTCTTGCTTGACATAGTTTCCTCCCGCAATATGTGATAAAATGGATCACTATCTATTATTTGCCAAAATTTTTGAAAGTTAATAATACTTGGAGAGAGGCCAATATATATATATATGTGTGTGTGTGTGTAAATAGGAGATTAAAAAAGTGGATAGGATGTAAATAAGTGAAAAATAAGATTAAAAATTTTTCTATTTTTATACCGTATTTTTTGAAAGAGATGTGGAGTCTATGTATAGCAAAGATATTTCCTTGCTTAATATAGAAAAACTTTTTGATAGATAGGTGCAACTGTCTTTCAAACATGTTGCATAAGTTTCCTCGTTCGTCGTCTTTTAACTTAGATGGTTGACGCCTCATTCACATCTTGTGAGCACCATCACTTTTTGTTAGGTAAGCTACTTTCATCGTCTCTTTCATCTCTCGTACATGTTATATGGCTTGGATTCATATCATAAAAAAATTCTGTAAATATTAATGAAGCGGGATACTCTTATTTCTGAGCGTTGAAAGTGTATTTTGATAGGGAGCCAGTGTAGTGAGGTTGATAGATGAAATGGAGATAAAAATACAATTCAATCTGTAAGAAGGAAAAGAAGTGTGCTCCTCCATAACAGAAAAGGTTAAGAAGCAATAATTAGAATAAAAGCTGCTATCCTCTCTCTTAGTGTGGTTTTTGGACATTTTGTATATTTGGCGATTACAGTGTTTGGCTAGAGTTAAAGGTCAATATAGACCACCTAAAAAACAATTACTAATATGGGATTTGGAGATGCGAGTAGGCACAAAAAATTTTGTAATAATTCGCATTTAGGAGTTGTGAGTCTCAATGGTAGCTTGCATTTAAGACATGCGAGTTCTAATGGTACTCGCATTTAAGACGTGAGTTCCAATCGTAACTCGCATTTAAAACATGCATGTTTGACCCTCTATTTTCATAAGTAGTTTTATTATGTCCCATTTTAGTAATTAATTTCAAAACCAAACCTATACTATACATATATTAGGGGGGGTCTAATTGAGTGCAATAGGTATAGGTATCAACAAAAGTTTTGCATAATGACACTCCCCTGTGACGACGTTTAGATGGTTATAGCTTAAGTTGGTAGTAATGATAAAAGTGGTAAAAGCAATGGATTCAATGATTATCGAGAGTGTTGGGTAAGCCTAACTTGTAAAAACATATAAAAATGCTAGAGAGTAAAGGTGGGCAAACAAGCCTGGTGAATCAGGCTAGCCTGATCTACTTTTAAATAAGCTAAAAATTCTAGGTCTGGACCCAGTCTGCTTGGGCCTGTAGGCCAAAATGAATTTATTATTTTTTTTATGTTAGTTTATATAAAAATTAGAATATGTTTATGTTTTAAGGTTTTACATATTTTAACAATTAATTTTTGTGCTAATTTGATTATTTATATGTAAAAACAAGTTTTTAAAATGATTTATTAGATGTCATATTACATTTGAATCAATAAATATATATTTAAAAAAAATGTTATAATGCTTGTGTTGTGTGTATCAATTTATCTTCCTCCATAACATACCATAAACAATCATTAACATGTTATTATATTATTACTATTTTTTAATTTTCTCTCTCTTTTTTTAATGTTTTGGCACGCGAGCTAAACAGTTTGGGTCAATTTGGTACGCTTTTAATCATGTCAAAAAATATTTGATGCAGTCCATTTTTTAAAGTGAGTAAATGGGACGACTCGTATGCCCAACTCTGTTGGGAGGGAAAATAGAGAAATATATTCTAAGATGGTATGATTTCACTATTGAATGGGTGATTTACAACTAAAGGATAATATTTCATATGTTTGGTGTCTTGATAACATTCTATATAAATATAAGGCTTACTCAAATATAAGCCAAGATTTATCGGATCTAGTCATTACAAATGAGTCTCACCTACTAATATAATAAATGCTTAGATCTATTCCAACCTATTGGGATATAACGGTCCTTAAATAATGTAAAAGTCAGTCATCTTAGTAGACTTTAGTCTTGAAATGAGACCAACAGGTCATTCTTAGTTTATAGCATTCTCCCATTACCTCTTCTAGCAATGCCCTCAATGCCTTTTCAACCTTGAGGTTCTTTGCTCTACAGTTGTCTAACTTGACTTTGATTTTCCACTAGCATCCTCTTCCTTCTTTTGATATTGACATCCTTCAATAGTTCTTTATCTCTAGTTAGTGTAATGCTACTATCATCTAGGCTTTCCCTAAAGTCGTCGCTACTAAAAGTGGATCTTCCATTGATTCGATGCCTTTTTCTCCCTTATTAGACACAAACTGAGTGGCTTTGTTAATTCATTTTTGTTGTAATGAACTTTATGCCTTAACACATCATTCTAGTTATTGGCATCACACACTAAAACTTTTCATCGAATATGCAAATCCAGTTAAATGGAGGAACGATGATAGTGCCCATCTTTTTCTAACAATTTTTGTCGATAATATACTTAAAGCTTTCCATTGGAACCACTTCTATTATTTCACTCCCTCTTTAGCTGTTAATGTTAAATTCTATGTTTTAAACTACTCCTGCTGGAAAGATTTCCTTAGAGTTTACTTTCTTGAGTGGGGATTTACTTCACTCCTTCCTTAATCTAAAGTTTATCATTGGTCTCATAAAAAGTGAATTAAGGTAAATTACATTAGAAAGCGTAAATATTTGAGAGTAAATTCAAAATAAGATATTACCGTCTTAAGTAATTAAAAAAAGTATCGATATTTCATAAAATGGGTCAAATATAGAATCAACAATTCAAATGGTTAAAAAAATGAATCGATGTTATATAAAGTGGTGCGCATAAGAGATCACTTTCTCGTGTCTATTTATCACCCACATAAAAACATTGGTCATTTATTTGACGTATTTTATAAAATATTGATATTTTTTCTTTAATCATTCTAAGTGTTGATATGCTATTTAAACTTATCTCTAAATATTAATATCTTTTAGTATAATTCTCCCAATGAATAAATGTCAGGCCCCTATGTTATCCATTGCAACTAACTTCCTCTTAGCCACTTTAACTTTCACATACATTAAGCCTTTATATTTCTTGATCTTTCTTATGTTGATCTTCTTTGTCTCTTGTCATTAGAACAAACTTTTTTCTTCTTTAAGCACTCCTGGCATATACAATTTATCATAAAAGTAATATTTAAGTACTTTCTTCTATTTTATCACCTTTCTCTTCATCTTATTATTTCTCTTTGGTGGAGTTGGGTGCCTACTTCTCGCTTATCTCCCCCTCTTCCTTATTATTATTAGAGAACTCAATTCCCACTTTTGAAATTCCACTAGACACTCAGCAATGACTATCACTTCGAGATATAGTCTTCCTGATGAGAACCCAATTACATGACCAATTGCTCGGGCATGGGCTAGAGGATTGTAAAATCTTACTATGAAAGTTCTTGAAGATAGATTAGAGCCTAATGAAGTGAGGATAGTTTCTTGTTATGGATTGCATGATGCCAGTACTTATGTTGGACGTAATTACTCAGTTTTAAGCATGTTTAGAGATTGTAAATTCTACATGAGTGACAACATAAGTCGTTTTAGGAACAGAAGCGAACAGGTGAAGGAATGATGAATCTATGCATAACACAATTAGACTACATGGTTGTGTTCAGGCCTGTGTTAAATGCACTTTTGTAAGTGTTTATTGTTTCTAGAGTACACGACTCGATTCATGTTAGAAGTCCTCTTAATCTTAGAATGTCTATTTTATTTTGTTAAGTTATTTTATTCGGGTTGGGGTTGCAGTTAGGGTGTGCAAAAAAACCAATGAATCCAAAAAATTGAATCAAATTGGAAAACCAATTCAAAAATTATAATTAACCAGTCTGTTGGTTTCGGTTTAGAATTACAGTTTTTATTTTTTCCAAATTTCGATTTCAGTTTGTAACCACAAAAATCTGATGTTAACTATTTTAATATTTAAATATAATATGTATAATATTTATATAGATATATAATAAGTTTTTAAATATATACATATAATTTACATATGTTAATATTAATTGGATTTTGATTAAAGTGTTATGTTTGTCATAGTTTGATGGGAGTTAATGTGGCAATTAATTTGGTTTGATTTCGTTGATGACGATATATCTAAAGGCTTGTTTTTCCCTTTTCCTTAATTTGATTTTTTTTTAGCTCTTATAATATATATGATAATTAAAAAAAAAAATCTACAGTAAAGGTTAAAAAATAAGGTATATTAAAACTATCAATTTGATTTGTTGAAACTATTACGTGAAATAGTTAAAAACTGAAAATTGAAAAATTAACCGAAAAAATGTTAGCCGTTTATAATAGACCGCTTAAGGATCAGAATATTAAAAAATTGATCATTACTGTTAGGTTTAAAAAATAGGATCACGGATTGGTTAACCAAACTATGAGCACCTCTAATTGCAGGTGATGGTGATGGTAGTGTGACTATGTGAGACGATGGTTGTGGGTTGTAGTTTTGGTCATGGTGTTGTTTTAGGGGTCGATGGGGGTTTTAGGCTGAGCTCGATTTGAGATGGTAATGGAGATGGGGGTTTCGATTCGTGGGTTGTGATGCAGTGGTGTTGGGTGAGGTTAAAGTAGATGCCGCCACACTGAGGTTGTGTGGAGTGGCTGTGTGGTAGTGGTCTTTTGGTTGAGGGGAGTGATCAGTGGTGGTTTGGTAGTTGGGAGTGGTTTTGTCAATGGTTTGGCCAGATAGAGAGAACGAAAGCAAGTAGAAAGAGAAGAGAAATGAGTCTAGAAAGTTAAAGGAAGAGCTCTAAAAAAAAAAAAAAGAAGCAAGGAAGACCCGGGATGTGCCTTTTTTTCTTGTTCTTGAATCATTACAAGAGGTAAAATGTCACAAAATTAATGTCTCTATTTTTAGTTTTTAACAATTTAATTTCTCATCTTTAGATTTGGACAAATTAGAGTTTGTACTTTTTATGTACGATTATGTGTTTCTATTATATAATATTTGATAGATATTTATTTTGATGATGGGATAATAGCAGGGACTTAGCAAAAAATTATAAAAATCTGAAATATGACACTGGATTGGTATAGATTGCTGAGAACTAGAATTACAAACATTTTTGTTTTGTCATTATTTTGTCATCAAAATAAATGTCTATCAAACATTATTAATAGAGACATTGAATCACACATATTTTGAAAATACAAATATTAATTTGTCAAAATATAAAGATGAGATTAAATTGCCAATAATTGAAAGTAAATGCACTTGGATTGCTATTATCCCTCAACTAAGGAGCTTCAAATTTGTCTAAAACTACCAAACTTGAGCTTAAAAGCTAACGAAATTGGGTCTCAACAATGCAATCGAGCAAAACTAGAAAAGTCGAGCCAAACATCAATTTGAACAGCCATAAGTAGGTGAATCAAAGATAAAGAGTCACTACCAAACTCCGATTAAACTTCTCTGATGTCTTGAGATCATAAGTGACCACGTATGCACATGCATTGCACTCTTCCAAGAGTTGTCGCATTGGCCGCTTCATTCCCAATATTCATTTGTTTCTTCTCTCTACAAATAGCTGGCTTCAAAGACTTTTTGTCACTTACATCTTCAAACTTTTCTGACCTTCCTGTCAATCTTTCTTAAACATTTTAGCCTTCATTTCCCTTTAACCTTCATGCCTTCAAGATTCAAACTTTTCTTAAGATCTTAACTTTTTCATCTACTTCATAGAGGTATTGCAGCAATGGCATGAGCAAGAAGACTATTGGTAAGTCCCGACCCTAGAGATTGAGTATGGTGTTTGAATTGCAAAGAGAGAGAGTGTGTGTGCATGAAGGTAGGGTTAGAGACTCTTCTAGGGTTTTCGCTTAGTAGTGAGGGTAGCTAAGTTTCCTTAGTCAATGTTGAAGACAAAGCCTGTATGGTTGGTGGTGCACCTGGGGGTCTAATAAAATGGCAAAAAAGAGCACCTTAAGGGGTTAAGGAAGCGAACTTTGATGCTCGTAGGATCGTTGATATTGAAAATAAGGTAAGTAGCAAAGTGAGTGGTTCAGAGGAGTTCTCTAGGGGTAACTCTAAGGAAGTTAGCATCACCACGTTTATCTATGATTTACCCACCGGTGTGTACCTATGATTTCGAAGATAGGTGCCGATAGAAAGGCTGTTTAAAGTTGCCAACAATGAGGGGAAGCTATTGAATGGATTCAAAAGTGTAATCTCCCAAGACGAGTCAAGATGGTAAACGAAGAGGTACGCTATTAAGTGTCCAAATGGGTGGGATGTGTCCATCCTTAATGATGACGACTGAATACCCCTCCTTAGTGGGAAGAGCTTTGACATATAACTAAAGTGTTTCAGTTATGGCATGAGATTCCCCTTCTTCAAATTCCATAAGGAGATATCCAACTACTTCTAATTAGCTCCTGGGATGATCATGCCAAACTCCTAGAAAATACTCATAGCCTTCGAGGCTTTGTTGAAGCTCTTCCCATCGATTAAAGATCAAATTAAATTCTAAATGATAGAAGATATGAGCTGCTTATACCCAAATTTCATTTGAATGGTAACTTGAGAATCATGGTGACTTAATGTCTTTTTTTTTTTTTTTTGTGCAAACTTGAAGAAGTCTAAGCTTTGTTATGCAAATCATCGAGCTCATGATAGTCTTACGAGCTATCCAAGTCTAAAATGTCAATTTAAATTTGACATAGTCAAGTTCTCAGGAAGCCAAAATCGAGCTGCAAGTTGATTGAGTGTTGAAAGCCAAGCAAAGTTGTGAATATGACATGGGTCAAGTTGATTCCAAGTTCCAAAATGAAAGAACTTTGCATCCGATATCTTATACATGTAGAGTTGTAAGTACAAGTGCATTTCAAGTTGACCCCAAATATGTTAACTTAAACAAATCTAACCTAAGCAACCATTTAGTCTTTTCTCCTTTTAATTAGTAGGCGTGATTTACAACCTATTTTATATTTTGAAGATATACTCATATTTGCATGTTGCATACACTACCCACAAACCACACCCCCCCACCCCACACACACACACACACACACACACACGCAAAGATCATTATCCACTCATATGTAAGACACTTTTGTTATACATAAGAAATAAATTAAAATAATATATACCATTTAAAAGCTCTATAAGTAATCATTTGGATTATTAATAATCCTCCAAACCAATTTTCTTATTAGAAACTTTATTGGAAGTCATTAATTATCTAAAATCAAGAATATTAACTTCCTTAGGTTTGATAAAGATTTCCAGGCTTTCGAAATGGGTTTTGTTACCAATGCTTGGTTCTCTTATGAAAAATTAGTAATTGAGATGAAATCCTCTTTTCAGCATCTTCGAGGAAATAAAATTCTTATAAGTATGTGGAGTGATATAAGCAATAACTTTAATATAGACTTCTCTCCCTCTTATTGTCAACAAACATCTCTTTCAATCTCAAAGTTTTTCTTGCCAACTTTCTCCTTTCCAAAGAGTAGAACTTGATACTACCCACCCTGCACTAAAGGAAGTCCATTCTCAAGTTTAACAAAAAAAAATAGTATGTTTGTTTGACCTCCAATCTTACTATTTTTTTATTAAATGTTAAATTTGTTTTTGATTAATTGCTCTTTTAATGAGTAATTGTTGTATGGGTTTGGAATTTGTTAGCAGGATAATGTTTTGAGTTGATACATGGGCACAGTTTTGCTTCAAAATTGTTAATCATATTAAATTAACACATTATGTATTTAAGGGAGCTCGCACCCTCCTATTTTAAAAAGAAAAAAATGAGTTGGTCAAAGGCATAACTGGTTGCGTTTTTTACACTTATATTTTTATTTTTTTTTTGCATTTATGTATTTATTTTTTAAAATTGTATTATTTCCATACAAAAGCCATAATTAAATTACTGGTAAATAATTAAATTATAGGTAAATTATATCAGAAGATCCCGATGCTTGAGAGTAAGTTCATTTAAAATGTTAACGTTTAAAGAATAGGTCAATTTGGGTTTTTATAGACACATGTCAAAAAAAAGAAATATTTTAAGTTTTAATTAAATATTTTTTTTTGTTCATATATCCCTAAAAGTTCAAATTGATCTACTTTTTAGATATTAAAATCTTAAATAACCTTACTTTTAATTATTAAAATATTTTTTAACCACCCAAAAATATTAGGTAAACTTACCTAATGTAATTCAGC